>JAJTUV010000850.1:0-600000 GCA_021653895.1 Mastomys natalensis | reverse complement strand
ACAGTGAAGGGCTGGGATAGCAGTATCCACAGCCCTACCTGGAAAATGAAGGCAGAGGCTCCTGGGGTCAGGTGACAAAACCAGTCTTAAGGAAGCAGCCTCCATGGAAGCAGAAGGTAGCTGCATAGAGCATCTATGGCAAGGAGAAAGGGAAGTGTACCACAGACTCTGCTCTCCTCCTGCCCTGATGTCCTTTCCAGATCTGCTACCTACAGCCATGTATCACAGTGTGCATGTCCATAGATGGGATGGCCCTGCCTTAAATATATGATCCTCTTCCTTTAAGGTCCTTTCCACTCTTGATTTGTTTTGGGCTTTTTTGTTTTGGTTTGGTTTTTGAGTTTTGGGTTTTGGTTTTTTTGTTTTTTTTTTTTTTTTTTTTTTTTGAGACAGGGTCTCTATTTAGTCCGGGACTGCCCTTGAACTCACAGAGATCCTTTTGTCTCTGCTTCTCAGCTTCTCAGTTCCTGAGACTAAAGATGTGTGCCACCATGTCTGGCTCTTTCCCTTTCTTCACTACTTAAAGCTGAAGCAGCACTGAGATGTGGAGCCAGCTGCTGAGCACCCAGGTCCTGTCCTCAGTCATTCATTTTCAGGACCTTGTGGTGTCCTTTGAGCTGGGCCTCAGGTTGCAGCAGCTCAGGACTCGCTGCTGCTCTCTTGTCCTCCCTTACAGCTATAGGAAACTACCTCAGGAAAGCTTTCCTCTTCCTTCTGTCTTTCCAGTTGCTCTGCCAACCTACTCTGTTCAGTTTCTGCAATACAGGCTTTGGGCAACTAAAGGCCGTAAGAAGAAATATCCTGAAGGCAATGCCTCTATTCCCTGTCACATGAGGATAGACCAAAGTGTGTGTCGGGGTGGGGGTGGGGGACATAAACTAAGGCTTCAACGTATTATCCACATTGTATGTAAGAGGTGACGATTGTCATGTTAAGGAGGGAAGCAAAAGGAGCTTACGTGGAATATGTCTGAATTGTTGACCAAAAGCTATCAGGCATGAGGCTGGAAATATGGAGGCAAGCTTACATGGGATTACAGGCTACCTTCAGCTCCCATTACACAGTGTATGGTTCACACTTGTATCTGACCTCTTGTCACTGCAGTATGCACAGTCATGTTATGCTGCACAGAGAATTCTTTACTAGTGCCTCTCAGCCGGACTCATCCCTTGAGGTTGTTAGTGTCACCAGAGGAGTTGTCCTGGTTCCTGACACTGTGTGCTCTTTCATCGCCAAACCTCTCTCCACATGGTGCTGGCATAGATGTATATTTCCCTATGCTGGATGGTCCCTGAGACTTACATTGTAGTGTTTAGTCAGAGTTAGCTTATTTTTAACAGATGGGGACAGATGACCCCAGTAAGGCCTCCAGGAGTTTTTATCCAACTCAGAACGTTGTGTTGCTTTTTCCGAAGCCAGTTCCTAAGACATCGGTAGTTTGTAGTCAGTCATGGAGAGGATATTTGCAGGAAGGAGGATGGTAAATCCTGTAAACAAGACTTCAGGGCTTCCCACCACTCTCTAATATCCCTAGATGGCAAGAATCTGCTTACAAGCAAACCTCTGGATAAGGATCAAAGGGCTCCTCCTGTGTGCAGGAGCATAAAAGTAGGTCAGATCATTAAAACCTGTGACAGAAAAATCCAGAACCCCATGGTTTGCATAGGAAAATCTAATTCTTAATTTTATTATAAAAAGAGATAGAAAGCCAGGCTCTAGAGGCACACAACATTAATCCCAGCACTCAGAAGGCAAGGTCGGGGGTAGCTCTGGGAGTTCCAGGCCAGGCTGGTCTACAGAATGAGTTCCAAGGACAGCCAGGGCTGTTACACTGAGAAAGCCTGTCTGGAAACAACAATCAAGGTAGCAACCAGAAGAGAAAAGGAAACAAAAATAAATGGAGAAACTCTCATAAACCTCACAAGAGAACTCCTTTGTGAGTTCCTGCTCTGGCAGTAGTTGTCTTTGGGACTTCAGGTTGACCATCAAAGGCCACTAAGAAGTCTCTGAGGTGTGCTCGTGTGTGTGTCCCCTACGCAACAAATGTTCAGAGGACTAATCTTTGGATTGTGCTAATTAGCTTTACTTCTGTTGGCCTCAATACTTTCATGGATAATTCTGAGATCAGCGATAGAGTTCTCACTACCTGACTCCAAACAACCAAGAAAAAAGACAAAGGCATAATGAAAACAGAGCCATGTTGTTTCTACAGATCTGGGAAACACAGTTTAGTGTCTCATTCCAATAGTCACATATCTCAGAATGATAATAAACAACACTGAGCCAGAAAAGCCTCTTTAAGGACAGACCACTTAAGGATCACTGTCTCATTTGCAGAGGACCTATCCTCAGGAAAATGGGGGACCAACCAAATACAGCATAGCTGATGTAATTCCCCATCAGAATTCTTTTCTTGGGAAGCCAGAGAGAAGTTGTAGAAATGGATCTACCTTCATGAGAAGTAATCTTCAGAGAGAGAGAGAGAAGAGAGAGAGAGAGAGAGAGAGAGAAAGAGAGCGCTAAGAACATTCAAACCCATTCCCATTCTGACTTATGAAGACACACTGTGTGCCAGATCTGTGTTACATACTGGAGACACAGATAGAAGATATAGTCTTGCCCCAGCCAGCAGGAATTTAAGACCAACTAAATAGGCAGATAATTAATTGTGGAATTATAATTTGGTTGCAAAACTGTCTATAATTCTTTCTGTGATTCTCTGAGGATATGTTTATATGCGAAAATTAGGTTTAGAATTTCAAATAATTGATGCATAAACTTGCAAAATTTAGTTCCATGTTCAACTGAGGAGAAATTTCTGAAATTTCCCTCTATGGAGCCTGATGGTCATAATACTCCCATCACAGAAGTAAACTCAACGTAGTGTCATCATTATTAGGGGTTCTTAATTAAGATGTGTACAAACCACTGTCACTTTTTTAAAAGTTGCTAAAGATGAGCCTGGAAGTATGGCTTGATTTTGTTGGTTTTGTTAAAGAACAGAAAGAAATGAGTTCTGAAGACATTTCAAATAGTCAAGAAAATTGTGTTTGTATATTTTTGTTGACCTACAGTTGTTTTTTTTTTTTTATGTAAGCAGCATGCTCCTCTAACCTTCTTCTCAGACACTCCTCAGATACCCACGAATCATCAATGCAGACTGAAGTGCACAAAGACTGGCAGGCACTAAGGCTGGCAAGCACCAACTTGTCTGCAAAACACACCAACTGAGGGGCCTTGAACTATAAGAAAATTAAAGAATTTCTCCTTCAGGGAAAGACCCGCAGACAACATCAGGAGATTCGTGGACACTGTGAGAGGGAAATGGGGGCCAGATTCTCTATCTCTAAGTCTTAGAACATACAATGTAATGTCATAAAGGAAGATTTAGTGGGCCCCAAAGGAATACCTTGTACTGCTGATTTCTGTATTGTGAAATGTGGTAGTTGAATTTAATATTCAATAGTATTTTACTGAAATAACTATAATGAACTAACACATGTGATGCTACTCATTGCAACATCATTATGAAAGAAAAAGTTTATTTATAAGGAGCCTCACTAAAGAAATAATGATATTTAGGTTCATGAGAAAATGAGTGTGTATAAAGAAGAATGAAGATCAATAAGAATTGACATGTAAAAACCTCTGCATATGACAATAAACATAAATGATAAAATAATGTTTTGTATTATATCATTATCAAAAAACTATCATCAAAATATTTTTCTCTTCATTGTGGTTAGAATTAAGTGGAGAGATTTGTTAGGGAAGATAAAGTGGATGGATGTTTTCCTAGCCCTCCAACAAAATATAACCCGAAATTCTTGGCATTATATATTAAACAAATACAAGAAAATTGTTAGGTCTATAAAGGAACACCAGTTACAGATACTGGAAGCCGATCCCATACTTGCAGTTGTTGATTCCTAGGATTTTTTTTTTTTTTTTTATGTATCACATACCACAAAAATGATGTCAGAAAAGATAATGGCCTAGAAATATCAGTGGGTACAGGTAGAGAAGAAAATATGAACAAAGTCTCATTCTCTCTAACCACAGGGCAAGGAGAAGAACATACTAGAAACACAGAAACATTCCATAAATAGCCAGTCTTCCCCAACAAAACTCTCATTGATGAATCAGTTTTAAAACTGGTTTCTTGACCCATAGGAGCAGAGACCAAGCAGGGAGACAGAAGCTTCACCTTTGCTGGCTGTGAGAACCCAACACTCACAATCTGGACAGTGTCAACAAAGGTTACCTGAGGAGCAGAAGGTGCCCTACTCCTTATAGCACCAGGGGCAGACACACGATAAGTCCATACTATCTGGCATCTGTACGTATATCTTCCTCCTCCTAATCATGCCAGGGAACAGTAACAAAATGATTCTACCTATGTGGTGTCAGTAGTGGCAGGCACAAAGATCCACCCATTAGTGCCAAGAAAGGCTGAATGAAGGATTTGGATGTGTCTGTTGCTAATTGTACCTTTGTTTCCCTTGCCATGGTGAGGTACAGGAAACCTGATAAGATCAGAAGCTTAAATACAATTCACAATCACACAATATAATATATAAAAGTTTCGGGTTTAAAGGTACCTATAGCAAAACCAGAAAATGCCAAGTTGAGTGATATACAATAAATAAAAGGTAAGATATGTTCTCGCATCATCTCATAGGTTTAAAAGTTATCTTCACGGAAGGTTTTAAACAATTACCAATATACTTGAAATGGATGAAAAATCACAAACTTTGGTGAAGCTGATGTTTGTTAGCAGAGTCCCTGGGAGGGGGATCAGTCAAGCCCAGGGGTCTGGTGTCAATCAGGGCAGTAGAGGAAAATTCCATACTTAACATCAAGGAGGAGGAGGAGAATGGGGAAGAGGAGGACAAAAAGAAAGATGAAAGAAGAAACAATCCAGCAAAGAAATAGAAGATAGAAGGAGAAATGAAAAGATGTTAGAAATTGAAAATATCCTGGTAAACAAAATAGCATGGCAGAGATGACTGGGGAAATCATTAGGAATTAGAATAATTTGGAGTTAGAAACAGTGGAAATGGTGCAATCTAAATAATGGAGAGACACTAGACTAAAAAAAATAAGTAAGTGGAATCTTGGGAGACCTGTGGAACTGTGACAAGAAATGCAGCATCTCTGTCATCAGAGTCTCAGCAAAGCAGAGGCAGGGCCAGTACTGGGAGATGGCTTTTCTCTTAAGGACTGAAGACTTCCCAGATCAGACAGACACACAGCCCTAAAGTGTCGAAGTTCAGAGAAGTCTGGAGGAAAAGCCTAAAGAAAAACTGGAAGGGACCTGTTAGAACCAAACTTCTGAGAAAACAAGGATCCAGGAAGCCTTGCAACAGGAAGGAACGTTTGTTTCATTGTAGGAGAAAATCATTTTCAGTGACAGGAGCCCTCACAGGGAAAGCTGGGGAGAGCAGAAGTGCATTTCTCACGCCCTGAAAGAACAAAGCTGCTGTCCCAGAATCCTATGTCCAGCTAGAATATGTTTCAGGAGTGACAGGAAAATCAAGATGTTCACAGGTAATATAAACCGAAAGATCCATTATTGTTGGACACATACCTCTTGATAATAGCTTGAAGGAAAAATTAAACAGAAATAAAACAAAAGAAGGAACAATGGCACACCAAACAAAAGGTGTGTGTGTATGGGGGGTATTAAGTGAGAAAATCACACAGATTTCCCATCCTCTTTGCATTTTCTAAATAATCCTCTACAATGGGAGAAAATATTATAACATCTGATGTTATCCTTATATACATGCATTATAGATAAGAAATTAGGAGAGGGAAGTGGAATGGAAAAGTTCCTAAGTTGCATTTTAGCTATGAAATAATGACACCACATGTACATACATCAGTATTGCACATCAACAGTGTATACTAAAATCAACCCCTCAAATCTCTACAAATGAGGTTAACTGAAAAAGCACAATAGATAAATCAAACAGAATGCTAAAATACCCACAAGCTATACAGAAGAAACAAAAAGAACAACAAACACCAAAGAGAGTTAAGGTCATATCAACAGTTAAGATAACATGGTCAAATCCTAACAGATTAAAAATAATATAATGTTGAGAAGTTAGCTCAATGGTCAAGTGTATGCTAATCATTTTCTATTACAGTATTACAACCTCTTATTCTTCCCAACATATCCTCAAACTCTGTTCTGTTTCATTATGAAGGTATCCAAATCTGAGTACCCACCCTTTGCCTGAAAAACAAAATAGTTGGTGAGGACCAAACCAAAGCTCTTGTTTCCCATTGCTGTGAATTATTTGCACATGTGTGTAAGATGGAATAGTCTCGACCAGGTATCATAGAATCTGATTACTTCATGAGCTACTGTGTGACTAAATCTCAATAAAAACAATGGGCTTTGAAATCATGCAGTCAGATTGTATAGTTATATGACCTCAGCCATATGGTTTAGGCTACCTACCTAACGCTCTTCCCTTATCCATCATGCAAATAGAATTATGTCTATTAGTCTAGACTTTCTATATGCATGAATAAATGCAGCCTATATGCAATATATGCATGGGAAACTAAAGTTGCTTAAGAAAGGTACTCTGTTAAAACTCCAAATTCATCAAGAATGGGGCCACTTTCTTAGCACTTATCACAGAAAGCCAGAGTACCCGCTGCAGCAATCTAAAGAGAGCTGACATGGTTGTGCTCTTCGATGTAAAGTATATCTCAACTTCCTACATTAGAATGCATTTATATAAACCCAGCCTTGTCTGCCATGAGTTATATGTCCATCCTTGCGAATGTGCAAAGATGCCTACGTACATAAATGTATACATCACACAGACACACACACACACACACACACACACACACACACACACTTTATCCATTACCATTAGTTTCTTCTAGGAAGGATAAACAGGCATAACTCTATTGGAAACATTAGGATACTCAACATTTGAAACAGCAAAGCCCATTCCATCTCTGCTACCATTTGCTACAGTCCCTTGATCTTGTTAATACAGTATCTTAGAGAGTTCAACGAAGAGTGTTTCATTTTATCAATTGCACTTTTAGAAGAGACAAATGAAAACTAGGCAAGACGAGTTTCCGTGGGGGTGGGCAGTAGAGTTTTACTAAAAAAAGAGCTAAGTGAATATTGTAGACAAAGGGACAATATTGGTAAAGGAGATCAAGACACAGAGAGTGCGTCCTCGTAAGAACCCATTGAGAGTTCACTTCCTCTCTCTCTTTTTACTGTCTTCTTTTGGACCAGGAAACTGTCATATTGAAGAAGCAGTTTTAGAGTTCATTTCTCCCTAAGTTATAATTAATTTTCTTGAATTGCTCTCAAGTCTTTAATGACTGCTTGTGTTCTGAGAAGTTCAGCTGAATAGTCATTGAAGAAAGTGTGGAGTTTCTACATCACAGTCAGGTAGCGTCCAGCCGAGCATCCTCCGTACGGAGGACAGAAGCCTGTGGCAGAACTGGGAGAGCTTGGTTTGAAGAGTCAGTTGCCACCCTCAGACCTCAAGACTAGATGTGAAATGTACCTTCTCCTTTGCAAATCCAGTAGAGGAAACAACAGACTGGCGTGTGGGAGGCTGCCACAGAGCAAAACTTAGGCCATTAAACCGCCCCTAATAAAAATAACTGCTGTCACTCTCTCTTCTTTCTCTGGGTGCTTTCCTTCAATATGAGCAAACTTCCAAATTCAAGCAATTGTCAGCTGTGTGCCCACCTAGCTAAAGGAGATAACAGATCAACCTAAAGCTATTTTAACTGGATAACCCTTATTAAATTTGCAGATACTTACTAAACAGTGACATTGTATTGTGTCTGCATTTTAATCCACTGTAATTGAACAGAGCCTCTGATCTATGAGCCTTAACCGATGTCAAACGGAACTTAGGCAAGCACACTTTCTTACTTCCACACTGCTTTAACAAGCTCATACATTAAATTCTCTCCAAAATGATGTAAGAGAATAAGAAAGGATACATTTTAACTTTTACCTATGTGACTTTTTAGTGTGTGTGTGTGTGTGTACGTGTGTAAGTATGTGTGATGTACCTACAGAGGCCAGAAAGAGGGTCAGACTTCCTGAAGTTGCTCGTGTCACAGGTAATTGTGAGCACCACAGATGGGTGCTGGGATTGAACTCCTGACCTTTACAAGAATAACCAATGCCATTAATTACTGAGTCATCTCTTCAGCCCCCTCCCCAGAATAGGTTTTCAAGATAAAATTTTCACATAAGTTTCTACTTGCTATCATGGGGTTCACATAATAACATGTAATTCCATCTTTCCAGTCACAAAGTATTCTGTATTTGTCAGTGCACAATTTGCATTCACTAAATTCTTAATTCAAACCTGTAATTGACTCCAAGGAACAATCAAGTCATACGAGTTTTCCTATTTAAATTATGTGCATATTTGTAAGTGCATGCTCTCAGGTGATTACCATTGCTTAGATATCTTCAATTCTAAGACATATTTGCATTTAGATGGTGATTCTATCTTGCCATCGAGTAGAATTAATGAACAGAAGACTAATGGGGACATGTTGTCTGGATCCCAAGGTTCACTAACGGAAATCTTAGTGCTTTCAGCTGGACATACAGTGGGCTTACTAGAAGAATGAGCTCAGCTTCAGTTCTTTATGAAAACTGCTTTGAAGTGTTGTTGACAGATGTGCACACGGCTAATCTAATATCCAAAGAGTACCAACTGTTCGTTTCCTCTCATTTCATGCTGCAATTTGACTACCCAACTAGAAAAATCACCCCTACCCTAATAAAATTCATTACCTAGAGTTTTATAAAATAGATTTCAAGTAGGAAAAAAAAATCCATCTCATCACTTCTCTGTAAACAATATATTTCTAGTAAACAAAGCACTGTAATAGTATGAGCTTGCTTCCTTAGCATTAGGTGAAAGTGTGTGTGAGCTTCATAGCGAGAGACTTCAGAGTCCTTCATGTTGATCCATTCTTGGGAAATACAGAAGAGCCTCAGGTATTCCCATGTAAAGACTGTCAGTTCCTTAACCTATCCTTTCTTGTCCTTTGAACAACTCAGTGCTCAGTTTAAAAGGCTCCTCTTTCCAGAGAGAACCTCTCTGCTTGACCTTTCTCATAGCATCTTCTAACTAGGGCCTTTTAAGGAAGGGAGGCTGCCACCACAAGTTAGCAAGCTTAATCAACAAGTTGTCACATCAAGAACCATTACCAAGCAGTATGATAACCACACCTTCCTTATAAGGTGCCATGGTTTTGCACCATTGCTTTATTACTTGGGAAATGTAGATGCATTCTACTGACTCAGTTCTACAAGTCATAAATCTGCTCTTTGGTTCACATACCGTTCAGTTACAACTGTCTCAGAGATGCTGTTTTGAAACCTCTGCAGAGACACATGGAAAGCTTTGTTCCTCAGTGCTAAATCATCACAGGGTCACGGAAGTCACAAATAGTGTAGTTCAGGTGGATGCTTGACTGAAGTCTGTTGAGAGAAAGAGATAAGAGATATGCCACACAGAGTCCCTATTCTGGAGTCTTCCTCTGACCTTTCCCTTCATATAGACCCTGGACTTTGCTCATCCATACATCCGTTAACAAGTTAACAATAGCTCTGTGGCCTTTGTGGTCCAGGTTCTTTGCACCCTTCAATCTCCTAGCCCATCTCATGGTCCAGCATACTCAGCACAAACCTGCCAAGCATTGCAATTGCACAATGGCTCCACAGTCTTCTAGGTCTTCTTGCAAGTGACTAAGCATTTCCTGTTGGCTCCCTGTAAGTAATTCTTTTCCTGTTGAAGGAAGGAGAGAGGAAGTAGGGAAGGAAGTAGGGAGGGAGGGAGGAAGATTTTGTGATTGATCTGTGGAAAAAAAAAATCTGAGCACTTGACATTTTTTATTATTTAAGAAATTAAAATACAAAATAATATGTTTCGATTCAAGCATTTTCACTTATGCTTCGTTTATATTGATCTACTTCCCTGCTCTGCTCCCAAACCTCCACCACCTCCCCTCCTCCTCTTCCACCCCACAGTAATTCCCTTCTGTTTTCATTCCCACAAGTGTTCTATCATGCTACTTGCTCACCGTAAGATTCTTCTCCTGCTTCATCAACCTCTTTCTAGTTTATTGACCTATATTCACACTCTGTTCACACATGTGCTCACACATACAAAACCAAACTTTGTGTTCCACACAGGAGAGAAAACATCTTTTCCCTTTGTTTGTCTTTCTGATTCGGGGTTACTTTGGTTCACATAATTTCTACCTTCACACATTTTCCTGAAAGTGTCATGATTTTGCTTTCTGGCTGAATAAGTTCCACTGTGCATATGAACCATACATTTTATTTGTTTAGTGTTGATTGGCATCTAGGATTTCTCTATTTTCTTGGTGTTGAGTACTGACGTCATAACTATGTCTCTATATGATACACATGCACATGTTCATGAAAGACAAACAGAGACAGAGGGAGAAAGATAGAGAGATGAGACACAGAAACTCTTGTTACAGAGTTGATGATGAGTGTGAAGAAAATAGTGATATTGAGTGTCGATGACAATTCTTGTTTCACACCAACTGGTTTTACTTGGATGTTCAATGAAAGATGCCAGGGAAAACTGATATTTCTGCAACTACCTGCATGAATTGCTTGCTGCCAAAGCCAGGTTTTGCAGTAGTAGCACATCCCTTGTACATAATATGCTCATGTGCACACCCCATAGATGTAGTGAGTGGTTACAGCATTTCACAAGCTTCTTTGACTAGTAGTAACTTATTTTCTGATCTCTATATTACCATCAGTACTTGGGAAATTGAGAGAGCATCACTGAACATGCTACCTTTACTGAAATGTGGGAAGTTCTGTGGTGGAAATGTTAGGGGTTGGGGATGGATCCTGAAGGTACCATTGGGGTTACCCAGTTAGTTCTTTGGAAACCTGGACAGTTTCCCACCACAATCCCAGATGTTACCCAGCTTCTGTGACCCAGCTATAGCTTCATGCCCTAGACTTCAAACACTCACTGAAGGCCCAGCATGGCCAGGGTCTGAAGAGTGAGTACTTGGCTTCAGTCCTTATTTGAGATTATAATCTTACCCAACAGAGTCTCCTGCCCTAGGGACTCTGGGCTGAGGATTGGAAAACATCACTTAGCTGTTTGGGTTCAAAATCTGCACCCCCACACACCATTGGTCCTATTGAGCCTTTCTAGCCTCAGGTGTGTACCGCATGAAGGACTAAAGAAAGGAATGACTTCTGCTGGTGTGCTTTGACATCAAAGGTTCATTTACTTCACAGAGTATGAGTTGTGTCATTCAGAGACCAGCTAGTAGCAAGCACGGATTAAGAACACGGATAAAGTGGAAAACATTTATAGACTCCGGTAAGTGTTTTATATATGTTAAACCTACTTATATTTTACCTAAGTATTTTCAATCCCTGGATGGAATCTGCATGCAAACCCATAACGAAATTTTGTATTCTTAGCAATAACATCATCTGAAGTCTAGCCAGCAAGGAGGAAACTATCCCAGCATGGTTTTGCTACACTCTGCAACAAGGTGTGCAGTCTCCTTTGACGGTCTTACTATCAAGTTTGACAGGTTACCCAAAGGCAATGGCTATAACCTGTACTATTTGGAGGGGGCTTTGGAGGTTTTTCTCGGCAACAAATCCTAGAGAGTTATCCCACACCTGTTACTGGGAGGATTATTGTTTAGTTACCCTGGCTTCTGGGACTGTGCATCACTAATTCCATGCATGGCATCTCGATTCCAAGCATCTTTTATGTTTTAAAATAAACTATTGGATTTCCATGTGGGTTCTTTGTATATCCGTAATTTTCATTAACCCTCTCATGTACCCCATCTTCTCTATGGTTTCTGCATCCTCCTCGTTTAAGCTTGCCACCCCTAGTATCCTTTTTTTGTCTTCAAAGCACATATGTCCTTCTGTCTCCATCCTATCGAGTCCTCTGCTCCCCTCCAAGGCTACTTTCTTGTTTCTAATCTCTACAGACTTTCCAGCTGAAACAAACAAATCTAAGAAGCCAAAACCATGATCCACATATGAGAGAGAAGATGCAGCATTTTTCTTGGGCCTGGGTGACCTCACTCAATGTAAATTCTCCTGGTTGGTTCATTTTCCTGAAAATGTCATTTTCTTGACAGCTGAATAAAATTCCAACTGTGTATGTGTACCATATTTTCATTATGTAGTCATCTGTAGACTAGAATAGTAATGAACACAGACGAGCAAGTATCTTTCTAATAGGATACAGAATCCTCTGGTGTGGTACATCCATGAGTGTTGTAGCTAGGTGTTACGGTCATTTCATTTCTATTGGATTTTTTTTTTTTTTTGAGAAAACTTTAGGCTGATTTCCAAAGTGGCTATACTACTTTCATTCTCACCAATAGTTTGTGAGGGTGACCTCTATTCATTCGTAGTACATATTCCTGACTTAGCCACTCTGACTAGCAATGAATTCTTTAATTAGCATTTCTCTGATGACTAAAGATGTTTGAACATGTTTCTTCTGAGAACTCTCTGTTCAATTCCAAATCCTGTTTTTCAAGTGGGTTGTTTGTTTGCTTGATGCTTAGTTTTGGGGCTATTTACATATTAATTCTAGATCCTAATCTTCTATCAGATGTATAGCTGACAAAAATTTTCCCATTCTGTGGGCTGCCTCTTTATTTGATGGATAGGTCCCTTCTTCTCATGAGATGCTGCTTGTCATCTCTATTAAAGTCCTATTCAGAAAGTCCTTACCTGTGTCTACATGTTGACTCAAATTTCCTACTTTTTCATCTAACAGTTTATAGTATTTTGTATCCTTGATTCATTTGAAGTTTATTTTTGTACAAGGTAAGAGATAGGGAATGTTTTATTGTTTTACAGATTGATTTACAATTTTTACAGCATCATTTACTGAAGATACTGTCATTTTGGCAGTACATAGTTTTGGCAATTGTCTTAGTCAGGATTTGTATTCTTCAGACATGGGCAAAAAGCAACTATGTTCTTCACCAAAATAGTACAAAAACAGTCTCTATGCCACAAACTGAACTTCTCCTCTGAAACCTCTTGATCCAGGTCTGGGATTCACACAGGATCTTCTGGGCTACTCCAAAGGGCTGGTGTCACTTCTCCAGCTCTGCACTCTGTAGCACTCTAAGCTCAGGTTGATCCACTCCACTGCTGTAGCTGTTCTTGGTGATCATCCCATGGTATTGGCATCTCCAATACACTGGGGTCTTCTGCTACAACTAGGCTTCACCAATAGCCTCTCATAGACTCTGTTCATGGGGTCAAGCCTCGGCTCCTTTACATGACCTCTTCAATTCTGGGTCATCAACTGCAACTGAGGCTGCACCTTCTCCAGTGGCCTTCCATGCCTCTCACAGTGCCAAGCCTCAGCTGTTCTTCATGCATGAACTCTTCCTGCCTTCAAAACCAGTACCACCTGCATGACTCTTAAACATTACCAAGTCCAGCTGCTGCACGAGGTACAGCCTTGCCTATCTCTGGAACACAGCTTCTTTGTGTTCTCAGAAAACACTTCCCAGAATATTTCACCTCAGTGTTGCTGGTCCCTTCTTAATCACCACTAGTTTCTTAGCTCCAGCTAACCAGCATCAGTTGTCCCAGTACTCCCTTCTATTCTGGACTCTAAAGCCAGAGCCACGTGGCTACCAAGTTCCGCTGCTTGCTGGGGCTGGAATAGTAATTATACTTACATGGATCTACCCAAGGTTTAGTCCTTGCACACTAAATTATAAACTACCCAGAAATGTATACATATCGGTGTAATAGTGGCACACCTATTATGGGGGTAATTCACTGATTTCTGAGTGAGCCCATTCCTTGGGAGGTCATAGGCATTAGGGAGGAATCTTATTACTTTTGTTTGTTATACTAAATGGATATGTCAAATTCCCTTTAAGTATTTATAGTTATACTCAAAGACTTGGGGTGATCTTTTTTCCTGTGCTGTGTCTTATGGCTGCATCATATTTTGTGAACATTCCCTCCAACACTTTCCGATTGGTTTAATAAAGACCTGAATGGCTTTTAGCAAAGCAGGAGAGGAGAGGCAGGACTTCCAGGCAGAGTTAGGAACTCTGGGAAAGAGTCTGAGGTGAGAGATTCACCAGTCAGACATGGACAGAGGGATTCACCAGCCAGATATAGAGGAAGAAGCAAATGCTGGTACTCAGGAGGTAATGAGCCATGTGGCAGAATGTAGATTAGAGTGAAAGGGTTAGTTAAGGTGTAAGAGCTAGTTGGGCAGAGCTGCCAGGGTCTAAACCACCAGCGTGGGAGCACATAGGGAGGGACCCATGGCTCCAGCTGTATATGTAGGGGAGGATGGCATCGTCGGGCATGAGTGGGAGAGGAAGTCCTTGGTCCAGTGAAGGCTGGATGCCCCAGTGTGGGGGAAATCGTGGGTGGGGAGGTGGGAGTGGGAGGGTGGGTTGGGGGCACATCCTCATAGAAGCAGGAGGAGGGAGGATGGGATGGGGGGGTTCCTGGGTGGGGGGGAAATGGGGAAAGGGGATCACATATGAAATGTAAATAAAATATCCAATAAAAATAAATAAATAAATAAATAAATAAATAAATAAATAATAAAAAAAAAAAGAGCTAGTTGGGGAGAAGTCTAAGCTAAGGCCAAGCTTTCCTAATTAATAAAAGGTTTCCATGTCATGAATCTGGACCATGTCAAGGCATGGTCATGGTATTCATGAACTCACAATAGCAGAAGGTACCTGGGTGGTTCCTCATAAGGCTGGGCCAGTTATAGTCATAGGTAGGGAAGGAGCTCTGAGAGCACTTCCTGCCCTGGTTCATGGTAGTTAATGGCAGTGCAGGACTGCCGGAGGAGAGGAAGCCACTGTTTTAATGATATGGCTACTGAAAAGGTTTTTGCACTCCAGTGGATAACCTTACACCTGTACCCATACAAGTGACATTGGTAAAATCCGGTGGGTTCTAAAGCACACACACACACACACACACACAAATGGAATGGGAACTTGTTTTGAGGAAAGTAAAATTTGTGGGAGTGGGATTAGGATAAGAGTGTGTGGAAGGATGATTGGGAATATAAATAAATATATGTATATATACGTATATGTACACATATATACATGTCTATTTATATAGAATATGAAATTGTTAAATAACCAATTAACTTTTAAAAGTAGCATCCGTGTCATAATCTCTCCTTGATACAAGAATATTCTCATTTTAATAAATAATATGTTCAGTGCAGAATAGTAGTGTTTGAAATCCTCTTCAGAATCAATGTTCCTTACAAACTTCAGCTCAGATCTTCTCTGGGCTGTAAAGACCCATGCAGAAGCAAGGCAGAGAGAGAAAGAGCATTCATTGTTCCCTCTTCTTGCGTCCTCTGTGGATAGTTCCCGGTGCTCTTGCTCTAGATGTGGAGTTGGAATGAGTTGGGTAGAAAAGTACAGGACAGGAAAGTTCTACTTGCCTAGATGAGACATAAACTCTGGTCTACCTGGGCTGATGATCTTCAAGGTTTTGGGTTTTTTTGGATTTTTTGTTTTTTGTTTTTATTTTTATGTAGCAGGGGTTTGTGTGTGTGTGTGTGTGTGTGTGTGTGTGTGTGTGTCTGTCTGTGGGTCTGTGTGTGTGCACTCGCATGTACACACACTGCAAATTTGAACCACACAAGTTTAACTGCACACACCACCTTCCTTCTTTGACAAAGTCTTCAGTTTATTACCTCTGTGTACACAAGACAAGCTTACTGTGAGCTTCCGGGTATCTTCTGTGTCCTCCTCCCATTCCTCTACAGAAGCACTGGGATTACAGCTATGCCTAGCTGTACATGGGTTCTAGAGATTAAAACACAGATTCGTATGCTTACTAAGCAAATGACTTAATTACCAGGTCATTCCCCAGTCACAACGTGGTGCCCTTTAAGATACTGCTGAGGTTTTCAGACTGGGGCATTGCCAATGCCTGACTCAACACTTCCTGTGGGGTAACCTGTGTATGTCTGGTGCATTGTCTCTGTAGAATATCAGTGTCCCTCTACAAAGGGATTCCTAGCGCTTTTAGAGCTCACATCTGGACCTCAGGAAACTGGTCCTTTGTGGCAGGTCAGCAAGAGGCATGCCTTTCTGTCCCTTGAGCACTGCAGGCTGATAGTAGTACACTCACTCACTTCCTGTGTTTCAGGTCTATAAGCTCAAGTCAGTGATGCTTTTGAAGGTGCTCACTGAGGTGAAAAAGAACATAACTTGTACTCCAACATGATGGGGATGCACACTTCTCTGCAAAACTTCTTGTAAAACTTTGCCTTTTCAAAAAATCTGAAATCTCAACCTATCTGTGCACCCTCATATGCCTGCATTACAGATATAGCCAAAACATCCAGTTGTTTGACATGCGCCTTGAGAATACAGCAATGGCGGACTTCTGTAAGACGTGCTGTAAAAACCATTTTGCTTTGGAACTTTTGAATTTCAGTGAAAATTGGAATAGTAAATGATAGTTCAGCATCCTGGTACCAACTTGGATCTGATTGCAAGTGACACAGCTGTTCACTAGGTTCTAGGACCTAGAATATAAGCCTCATTGAGTGCAAGGGTTTCTGGCCTTTCTTCACTTTTAAAATACATTAATCTCCAAGGTAACAAATATGTTTATGTTTCTATATATGCATATGATATACTTTCTACATAGTCATACATATTCTATTACACTTTTTTATGTATGATCCATTCACCTCTCTAACAACCCCCTTATTTTTCTTTTGCTTCCCTAAATTCTCCCAAAGGATAAAAAATATGCAATACATATTTTTAATATATCCTGAGCCAATGCCTGGCATAAAATAAGAGTGCAAAAAAAAAAATGTTTTCAAACATTGTGTAGTGACACAGCTCAGCGATGAGAATACTTAACGAACAAGTATAAGGTCCTGGGTCCTATCACCAAATAAAGCAAAACAAAACAAAACAAAGAAACAGAGAAAGAAAATTAAGTTATATACTTGTAATAGTTTTCAGGTAAGAAAGTTGAGTTTTATAAATAATAAACTTGCCCATGGCTATTTGGTCAGCAAATCATGGAGTCGTGATTTGAAAAATTCATGACAGAAAGCATCTAAAATACTCACATCTATTTTAAGCTATTCTCTTGCATATGCTTCCATGGTGTAGTATAAAATTATTTGCGCTGCCACCTGGCGTTTGATATGTGAATTACAAGTTCGACAAGCCCATATTACAGTCCTATAATCATTGTTTTCGAAACTTTCCATGTGTTTCCTTCTTTACTCCTCATGCCAGCCCTAAGAAGAGGCATAAATAGAATACCTAGTTTATGTTGATTTGTACAACAGCATGATCAGGACTTGACTGTAGGCTCTCAGCACCAAACTTGACTTAGAACTATCATATTCTACTCTAAGATAGAATTCCAGAGAATCCATTTGCAAGTAAGTCACATAAACTTTCATTAGATAACAGTGGGATACAGGAAGGTAAGTTCAACTACAGGGAACCAAACACAAGTAGACAGAAGAGTTGTTCTTCCTTTGTCTTGAAGTGTAACTAATGCCAGTGTTCCCCTATGTAGTTTCACAGAAAATAAGCTTTAAAAAAAAAAAGAATTAAATATTTTATTACTGTGTTCATTTCCCTTGGGCTTCCGTAACCAAATAGCAGAGTCGCTGGCTTAAATAACAGAAATTCGTTTTCTTGTACTTCTGGAAGTTGAAAGTCCAAGCTCAAAGTTTATTCTGAGGTTTCTATCCTAACTTGAAAATGGGCTCAGTCAAGCTGTGTTCACGTGGGGTCGTTCCTTAATTTGTGTGTGGTCCATAATTTAACCTCTTCCACAGAAACTCGTCACATAGTGAAGGCTCTTCTGTATAACAGCAGTGTACATAGGTTATCTCCTTAAAGGTCCTATATCTAGATACAGTTATATTCCAAGATACAAGGAGATGGTCATGAGGTCAACTTGTGTATAGGAGAGATACAGACGGCTCACAACAACTCCATGTCCTTAACCTGAAGTTACTTTGATAGTAGACTCTGAAGCCTCCAGGACTAGGAGAGAATAAACTTGTTTGTTAGACATTATTCAGTCTTGGGTTTTAGTATAGCACCAAAAATGGGACTAGCCTACTTTTTTTGTGGTTTTAAGGCTATTATTCTCACTGGTGGCCATGTAGCTAATGCTGAGGAGGGTAAAATTCAAAACCCTTAAATTTTAGCTTCCTCATTGCTTAGCATTTTTATCCCTAATCCAAGTGAGGAGCACGATGCTGTGATATTTCACATGCAGTGAAACCCTTAACATGTATCCTCTCTAGTACAAGAACTCACGTACGAACTGGTTGTAACAATAATGATATATTTCTTGTGTACTTGATAACTTCAGAGCTGTGACTCCTAATGTTAATACTTTACAACTTCAGTGTCTTAAAAAGAACAACTCTCGTGGAATTAGAAAGTCTAGTCACCACCGATCACCAGTCTAAGGACAACACATTCTTAAGAAGTAGGTCTTGGGTGGGATGCTGAACAGCTTTTATTCCAACACTCCAGAGGGAGAGGAAGGTATGAGCTCGAGATCAGTCTGTTCTACATAGTGAGTCCCACGCCAGCCAAAGCTACATGGTGAGACCCTTTCTGAAAATTAAAACATGAGAAAATAAATAAATACTTTAAAACACAAATGAAATGAATAGGTCAAACGTTGCTAATGAGACCAGTTTTTAAGAGGGAGACACATTATATTCATAATGCATTGTGCCTGTAAAATTAAAATACCTTGCATTTTTACAGGATGCTTTCATGGAATTTTTTATTTTAAAAAATCCTTATAGTTGAAGTAAGCATTCTTATTCTCACCTTACAGCTGAGGAAATGACTCTCAGAAAGCTGTATGCACCATCACCGTGGACAGTGCATATCTAGAGTTCCATTTCAATTTTAAAAAGCATTCCTAAATGTCCATGCTAATCTCAACATCTACATCTTCATTTCCCATGGGGACACATTCATGAGAAAAGGATGCATGGTCAAATAAACTTGGAAGGAACACTAGTCACTGCATTTCCTGGAGGAATAATCATATATTTGTTTTAAATGATTGGAAGAATCATTAGTGGAGAATTTTAAAACCTGTTTAATGGATTCCTGTTGTTTAATGGACTCAATTGTTTATTAAATATTTTATCTCAAATAATTTCTCCTAACATCCCGTGGACAACCCACAAAATCCTGGATAGCCTAACTCTATTGGGGCAGGCAATATTCCACATAATAAAGATCAGAGCCAGAAAGTGACTTTAAGATAACAAAAGTGTATGATTTTGTTCTGCAGTCAAAATGACCTTCTCTACAATCAATAAATGAATATGAATAGGCACAGAAATAAGTACTATGAAAGTAAGAACTAATTTCTAAGTTTTTACCTGAGACATAATCCATGATTGAAAACAGGTTGACGAAAATACACTAGCTCCATCCAATTACCTGTGAATTTTGTTATTTTTTGGACAGGTGAGTAATATTCCACTGTGTAAATGTACCACATTTTCTTTATGCATTCATCTGTTGAAGGGTATCTAGCGTATTTCTAATTTCTGGCTATTATAAACAGAGCAGCAGTAACGATAGCTGAACAAGTTTCTCTTAAGTAGGATGAAGCTTCCTTTGGTTATATGTCCAGCTGTAATATAGCTTGATGTAGATGGAGCTCAGATTTCTACGTAAATTCCGCTCTGATTTCTATACTGGTTGTAGCAATTTGCACTTGCACCAGCAATGCTAAAGGTTTTCCTTGCTCCACATCCTCACGGACATGAGCTGCCCCTTGTTTTATTGACCTCAGTCATTCTAATAGCCATAAGATAAAATTTCAAAGTAGTTTGATTTGCATTTCCATGATGACCAAAGATGTTTTACATTTCTTTAAATATTTCTCATCTACTTTAGGTTATTTTTTCTTTTGAGAATTCTCTGATTAGTACCCCCATTTTCAATAGTTTTTGTTTATGTATTTGACATCTAGTTCCTTGAGTTCTTTATATATTTTGGATAGCCTCTATCAGATATAGACTTGGTTAAAAAAAAAAAAAAAAACTTTTTTCATTCTATAGGCTGCCACTGTCTGAATGACACTGCGCTTTGTCATGTAGAAGCTTTGCAGTTTCATGAGATCCCACATACTAATTGTCAATCTTAGTGCCTGTGCTAACAATATTCCATCCAGAAAGTTTCCTGTGCCAGTTAGACCAATCTTCTCTCTATCACACTTCTATCAGGTTCAATGTGTTTGGTTTTATGTTGAGGTCTTTAATATACGTAGAGTTAGTCTTTGTAGTCTTTTTTAACCAAGTGATAATTATTAATCTACTTGGATTCTTCTACATGCAGCTATTCAGTTTGGCTAGCACTATTTGCTGAAAATGTTGTCTTTTTCTAGTGTATATTTCTTGCTTCTTTATAAAAATGTAGGTGGTTTATGTCTGGGACTTCAATCCGATTCGATAGATCAACATGTCTGTTTTTGTGCTGACAGCATGCTGTCATAGTACAATTTGATAACAAGGATGGTGTTATCTCCATCAGTTTCTTTATTTTTTATTTATTTTCAAGATTGTGTTAGCAATCCTAGGTTGTTGTTGTTGTTTGTTTTGTTTTGTCTTTCCATATGAACTGCAAATTGTCTTTTCTTTTTATTGAAAATAGCTTTTTCTCTCATACAATACATCCCAACTACAGTTTGCCATTCCTCTGCTGCTCTTAGTTCCCCCCACCTCCCCTCTCCATCAGATCCACCTTCTCCCCTCTGTTTTCTCTTCAGAAAAGAGCAGGTCTCTAAGAGGTGACAGACAGGCAGGACAAAACAAGATACAATAAGACAAGACAATGCCCTCATATTAGGGCTGGACAAGGCAAGCCAACTGGTGAAAAAGTCTCAAGAGCAGGCAACAGAGTCAGAGACACACTTACTCTCACGGTTAGGAGTCTCACAAGAACACCAAACTAACAGCCATAACATATACACAGAGGACAGGATGCAGACACATTTAGGCCCCGTGCTTGCTGCTTCAGTCTCTGTGATCATTATCTCCTGGTGTCCTCCATTCCCTCTGACTCCTTCAATCTTTCCTGCCCATCTTCCTCCTGGTTTCTCAAGCTCTAAAGGGAGGGATCCAATGGACACCTCCAATTTACACACACACACACACACACACACACTCTCTCTGCATAATGTCTGTCTTGTGGGTCTCTACACCCATTCCCATCTACTAACAAAGGAAGCCTCTCTGATGTCTACTCTTCAAGGCACCTATCTGTGAGTATAGCAGAATATCATTAGGAATCATTTTATTGATTTTTTTTTTTTTTTTTTTTTTTTTTACCAGTTGTGCTTGGTTCTACCCTAAGTCTCTGAGTTATCCTGTCTTCTGTTCCTGACCATCTAGGCAGTATAGGGCACGGGTTCTCTCTCATAGAGTGGCCCTCAAGTTAAACTAAACATTGGTTGGCCACTGCCACATGTTCTGTGCCACCATTGCCCCAGCACATCTTAAAGGCAGGACAGATTGTAAGTGCAGGGTTTTGTGGCTGGGCTGGTTTCCAGGTTTCTCTTTCTGTAGACTTCAGAGTTCCTCCTCATGCCAAAGAGACTAGAATGTAGGGGTGAGGTTCCAAGCCTGCACTAGTTTGAACTCTCTATGTTCAATGATCTAAGTGGAAATTGTTCTTGGCAATCAGGCCCTGTCACCCACTTCCAGAGGTCAACCTTCTGTCCTGGCATCAGCTTGGGTTGTTCAGGGATCTCTACAGCACCTCCTTGGCCAACCACTCAATCAACTGTAACCCAGTTCTACCATCAGGAGCCTTGCTTGCTTACAAAAGATGGCCAGTTCAGACTCCATATCCTCCATGACTAGGAGTCCTCAATAGGGTCAACCTCATAGATTCCAAGAAATTTTACTGTACTAGGTTTCCACACTGTCTCCCAAATAACCCCCATTTCTAGCTGTCTCTCCCAGGGACTCTTTCCTTCCATCCTCCCCACCTGCAACCTGATACATCCCTCTCCTGTCCCCACCCACCACCAGTCCACCCACAGAATCTATTCTATTTTCCTTTCCCAGACCTCAACAGAAAGCCAGACACGCTGGCCCTGGTAGAAAAGAAAATGGGGAACAGCCTTAAATGCATTGTCATGACACAGGAGACAACTTTCTGAACACAACACCAACAGCACAGGCCCTAAGATCAACCATTAATAAGTGGGACTCCTTGAAACTAAAAAGAACTCAAGAAACTAGACATCAACAAACAAAATAATCCAATTTTAAATTGGAATATAGATATAAGGAGAGAATTCTCAATAGAGGAATCTCTGAGAAACACTTAAAGAAATATTCAACACTTTTAGCCATCAGGGAAGTGAAAATCAAAACTACTTTAATATTCCATCTTACACCTGTCAGAATGGCTAAGATTAATAACATAAGTGCCAGCTTGTGCTGGTGAGGATGTGGAGGAAGGGAAACATTCCTCCATTGCAGTGGGAGTGAGAACTTGTACAGCTACTAAAAAATCAATATAGAGGTTCCTCAGAAAATTTGAAATTGTTGTACCTCAAGACCCAATGATTGCACTCTTGGGCATTTACACAAAAGGCACTCCATCCTACTACAAGGTCACTTGCTCAACTATTTTTGTTGTAGCTTTATTCACAAGAGACAGAAACTGGAAACAATCTAGATGTCCCTAAGCTGAAGAATAGAAAATTGAGGTATATTTACACAATGGAGTGTTACTTAGCAGTTAAAAAATGATATCACAAAATTTTCAACAAATTAATGAAATCTGTAGGCAAATGAATGCAATGAGAAACATCCTGAGATAACATAAAATGAGAAAGACAAATATAGTGTGTATTCATTATAAGTGGATATTAGCTGTTAAGTAAATGATAATCAAACTACAATCCACAGACTCATACAGGTTAGAAAAATTCCAAGATCTATGAAGAATTGTATTAGGGTTTTGATGTGGATTTCATTGAATCTGTAGATTGCTTTTGGTAGGATGTCCACTTTTACTAAATTAATCCTACAATCCATAAGCATGAGTGATCTTTCAATCTTCTGATATCTTCTTCAGTTTCTTTCTTTGATTTCTTAAAGTTTTTAATCAGACAAATCTTTTGCTTGCTTGACTGGAGTTACCCCAAGGTATTTTATAGTATTTTGGGCTATTGTGAAAGGAATTGTTTCCCTGATATTTTTCTAAGTATGTTTGTCATTTGCATTTAGAAAGGCTACTGGGTTTTGTGAGTTAATTTTGTATCTAGCTACTTTTCTCAAAGTGTTCATCAGCTGTAGGAGTTTCCCAGTGGAATTTTAGAGTCACTTATGTGTGCTATCACATCATCTACAAATAAAGATACTTTGACTTCTTTCTCTCTAATTTGTATTCCCTTGATCTTCATTTGTATTATTGCACTAGCTAGAACCTCAACTATACTGGAATAGGTTTGGAGAGAGTGGACAGCCTTGTCTTGTCCTGATTTTAGTGGAATTGCTTTAGGTTTCTCTCCATTTTAGTGGATGTTGGCTGTGGGCTTGCTGTAAACTGCCTTTATGATGTTGAGATATACATGCAGGATTTCCAGTTTATTACTTTTATCTACTTGGTTAAATGTCATAATATATTTTGTATTTATTTGTCCCATTTTGGATTATAAATGTATCCTAGAGAGCTTAAAATAGAATTTTATGAATTTCTCATTAATTTTGAATTCTTAGCACAATTCATATACAGTGAGAGGACACTGGATTTATTTCTGAATTTCTGCTGTTTTTCTCTTGTTTTCCAGGCCAAAATCTAAAAACAAGAAACAGAAAGAAAATATTCATGGAGAACAATGAATCTAATCAGTCATGTTGAATTTGAAACATATTTACCGAGTGAGAAACAATGACACACTAAGTAGAAACAAATGTTATACAAGGAATCATCAAACTACTGGGCTTAGAAATGAACATTATTTACATAGCCATTCTGTAAAGCTCTGACTAATGACTTAACAATAGCATACCACTGGGAGAAGAGTGGGGTTTAGAAAGTTAAATTCTCTCACTAAAATGAGAAGTCAATATACACTAGCAAAACCAATGAATCAAAATATCATCTTACACAATTAGTATATAAAAATGTGAAGGCAAATATCTGGAGAAAAGATAGAGGACTTGGAAGGAATTGTCTTTGAAAACAAGACTTAGAGCAGGTCGAGGCAGGGAATGACCTGATGGGACAAAGCGCCTGTAATGGGCACATTAATTGCAAACACCATTTCGTCATAGACAATGATTGCTTCTGACTGTGTGGTCCCATACCAGATTATAAGTTCCTTTCTAAATGGCAACAGGACTTTTTATGTCCATATGCTAATCCATGAGCTAAGTTATCTACTTATAATAGTACACATTATTTCACTTAGCACACAGTAGATTTTTTTTTTTTTTTAAAGCCTGTTCCTGGGCTACATTGGGAATAGCTTCCAATTATGGTCTTATCAGCCTTTAAAGTAAAGTAAAAAGTCCAAGGACATTGTGTGTTTAAAAAGGCCACCTTTATATTTTTAATCTATTGTTTGGTTTAGTTTGGTAAGAATTTCAGACCCTAGATCTAGCAATTCCTCCCACAGTACATTTGATGAGGTGATTTGAATGAAAATGTCCATCATTGGCAACGCTTAGTCCCCAGTTAGTGGAACTATTTGGGAAGGATTAAGGGGTATCGTCTTGTTGGAGGAGGTGTGTCATAGGCTTTGAGGTTTCAGAAGTCCTATTACAGACACAATCTCCCTCCCTCCATCCCTCCGTCCCTCCGTCCCTCCGTCCCTCCGTCCCCTCTCCTTCCTCCTTCCCTCTCCTCCTCTCTTTTCTCTCTCTGCTCCAGTACCATGTCTGCCTGCCTCCATGATCCCTACCATGAGCACGGACTCATCCACTAAAGCTGTAACCAAGCTCCCCAGTTACATGATGTCTTCTCAGAATTGCCTTGCTCATGGTGTCTCTTCACAGCCAATCAGACTAGGCTAATCCATCACACATGGTTGGAATACTGAACACATCCTGAACACTAAAAATTCCCTCATGTGCACCTGCATTTAGGTTATAGGAATGTATGCCTATAAGGACTGACCCTGGACATATTTGTTGGTGGTGGTGTAGCAGAAATATATCCATACCTATGTTTTAATTGGGCTAATATAAAAACTAGCTTGCACTTACGATACCAACTAATACCCAGAACTATACATATTCTACATAATAACAGGAAGCTATCATCTAAATAAATTCCATTCTCATAACAGTGCTCAGAGCAGCGCTGAGGAACAAGAGGAAGTGATAACGGAACGGGAACCATCCAGTTTCTGGTTATGTTCTTTAAGCAAGTGCTCAAAACCATGCTCACCAGGACGACAGGGGAGGCAGTGATGATAGAAGGACCAGAAATGTCCCAGAATTCTAAGGAAAAGGGAACAGAAAAGCAAGCCATATGGACTTTGAAGTTCCCGAACCTCAGGTGAACCCGTGGTTCAGGTAAGAAAACCAAGACCTGGCCGACTGAGGAGCTTGCAGGGTTTCCCAGGTAAACAGAGGGAGAGTAGAGAAGAAAACCGAGATTTGTTTTCTCCCATTTCCTTCCGCCACATGCCTAGAGAGATTCAGAGAACACCCCACCAAACAGCACACATCCACTCATGCGTGGCTGGTGCTTTACCCTCCTGCCAAGCCTGCAGACAAGCCTGCACGCTTGGTGTGACTGAATGTGTCTAACTCCAAACCGGACGCTTTCCTTTCTTTTTTTTTTTTTTTTTTTATTTGTTTTTTTTTTTTTATTTAAATTGGAAATTTTTTATTGGAAAATTTTTTTTACATTTCAGATGTTCTCTCCTTACCCCATTTCCCCCTCCCTCCCAGGAACTCACTATCCCTTCCCCCCTCCTCCTGCCTTCACGTTGGTGTACCCCCACCCACCCTCCCCCGTACCTCACCTCCCCACCCTCGAGTATCCCCCCCCCACGACGTCCAGCCTTCATGGGACCAAAGATCTCTTCTCCCACTTATATATAGCTCCCTTGCATATATAGCTGGAGCCATGGGTCCCTCCCTAAGCGCTCCCAGGCTGGTGGTTTAGACCCTGGGGGCTCTGGTTGGTTGGGATTGTTGCTTTCCTCATGGTGTCTCGAATCCTCTCAACTCCTTCAGCCTTCACTCTATCTTCTCCATTGTGAACCCCATGCTCAGTTTAATGGTTAGCTGTGAGCATCTGCCTCTGAGTATGTCAGACTCTTGCAGACCTCTAAGGAGACAGCTATGTCAGGCTCCTGTCAGCATGTACATCCTGACATCCACATCAACCTCTACCTTTGGTGACTGCACATAGGATGGATTTCCAGGTGGAATGGTCTGTAGACAGTCCCTCCTTCAGTTTCTGTCCTGCACTGTGTCTCCATATTTGCACCCTTGAGTATTTTGTTACTCCTTCTAAGAAGGACTGAAGGCTCCCCTATTTGGTCATCATTCTTCATGAGCTTTATGTGGTCTGTGAGTTGAATCTTGGGTATTTCAGGCTTCTGGCTAAAATCCAATAATCAGTGAGTGAATACCATGTATGTTCTTTTGTGATTGGGTTACTTCTCTCAGGATGATATTTTCTAGTTCCATCCATTTATATAAGAATTTATCAAATTCATTGTTTTTAATAGCTGAGTAATATTCCATTGTATAAATGTACCACATTTTTTGTATCCATTCCTCTGTTGAAGGGCATCTGGGTTCTTTCCAGTTTCTGGCTATTATAAATAAAGCTGCTATGAACATAGTGGAGCATATGTCCTTGTTATGTGTTAGAGCATCTTCTGGATATATACCCAGGAGTGGTATAGCTGAGTCCTCAGGTAGTGATATGTCCAATTTTCTGAGGAACTGCCAGACTGATTTCCATAGTGGTTGCACCATCTTGCAATCCCACCAACAATGGAGGAGTGTTCCTCTTTCTCCACATCCTCGCCAGCATCTGCTATCACCTGAGTTTTTTATTTTAACCATTCTGACTGGTGTGAAGTGGAATCTCAGGGTTGTTTTGATTTGCATTTCCCTGATGACCAAGGATGCTGAACATTTCTTACAAGGACAGCATTTTCAACAAATGGTGCTGGTTCAACTGGAGGACAGCATGCAGAAGAATGCAAATCAATCCATTCCTATCTCCTTGTACAAAGCTCAAGTCCAGGTGGATAAAGGACCTTCACATAAAACCAGACACACTGAAACTAATAGAAGAGAAAGTGGGGAAGACCCTGGAATACCTAGGCACAGGGGGAAAGTTCCTGAACAGAACACCAATGGCCTATGCTCTAAGATCAAGAATTGACAAATGGGACCTCATAAAATTGCAACGTTTCTGTAAGGCAAAGGACACTGTCAATAGGACAAAACGGCAACCAACAGATTGGGAAAAGATCTTTACCAATCCCACATCCGATAGAGGACTAACATCCAATATATACAAAGAACTCAAGAAATTAGACTCTAGGCAACCAAATAACCCTATTAAAAATGGAGTAAGGAGCTAAACAAGAATTCTCAACTGAGGAAATGCGAATGGCCGCTTTCCTTTCTTATAGAATTTTTGAAAGGGTTCCATGTTTTCCTTGGGCTTTGAGTTTATCAATTTTAACTTTTCAAATTGCATTTCCCCAGGTGAAGCAGATTGTGTCTGTTCTGTGCCTGGTCCCCCAACCCCACCCCGCTCTTGGGGAGTCTTCCATGTGCACATGGCAAGTGACTTACACAATGTTTCTAGATGTTCTTCTGAAGCATGCGAGTTTCTTATTTTCAGCATGGAAGGGAGCTACAGGACAAGTCAGCGTTTTCGTGTGGAGTCAAAAGACAAACGTTAAATCGTATGGCTTCTGATTTCTCTCCTGATAGCAAGAATGCTATCTGACGATATAATTGTGGATCATTCTGCTTCACCCATCCCTTGCTTCCTCTGTTTTCTTTTTATGTCAATCTATTCATCCATCCTCTTTTCTTGAGATTTCTCTTTCGCTTAAGAAAATGGGCTTTTAAAAGCAGCAAGAACATTTCCAGAAGACATTTTCATTTTTTTCAAAAAAAAAAAAACCTAACAACAAAAAAAACCCTTTCCATATAATGAGTACTCCTGAAGCACACAGAATGACAAAGTCAGACCCTGCTGTCCTCACCCAGTCACATCTTTATAAGGGCTTTTAAAATGGGCATCTAAACTGTGCTTCCATTATCCCCCAGGTGACATGATGGGTACAGCATGAAGTTCAATCATGGGGCTCGTGCCTTTGTTAAACAGTAAATATGGCGACTTTCGAGGGCTTTTCTTGTTTCCTCCAACACTGTTCTCAGATTGCACTGTTTCATTTTAAAGATTTTTTTTTAAATAGGGAAATTTTAGAGTAACCTTGATCTTTGGGGGGGGGGCGGGGTATCTATTAGATTGTTACTACACAAGCTGTTCCCTTGGCAACACATGCATTCATAATAGTTCCCAAAGTGAGGAGAGCATCCTTGGCTCTAAAAAACGTTGAAATGACACCAAAACCAGAGGCCTGGCTGACACTTGTCCAATGTATAAAACCCCAATAGCAGAAGACTCAAACAGTGTCTCAGATTTGGTTTTCACCTTACAGTGTACTAAAGGTCATTTTATTTGATTCTGACAACAGTCTACTCTAGGTGGGGCTATCATTTGTCAAAGACTTGCTATGAGGGGAAAAAAGGATGCTTAGTTGAAAAATGGACCAAAAAAATTCCGTTTTCAACAATAAACAAACGTCAGATACAAAAATAGAAACAAAAACTATCCTCAAAAACAATTAAAAGGAGCTTTGGCCTCAATTCTGAGGAGCTGGGGCTGCTAAGTGAGTTTCAAATAGGAAGGTGCATGGAGCGGGCTGACCTCTTCATACAGCCAGTGATAACAGTTCCCAGTGCTGACGGCTAACGTGAGGAGGGGATACCAGCTCCTTGTCTGTTTCCTTGGGAAAACTTAGCCTTGTGTGGATATCATAGAAGAGAATTCCATTAATCCGAATGTGAAGACTGTTCGGAGAGTGTGCAAACATAACCTAACTTTGAAAGCTCAGAGCAGAGCTGGGCATGCTGACTTACTGTCTCTGAATTTCAGAGAGTAACCTTCCAGGAATTTGATGACACCGAGACATTTTGTAAAGGTTTGGTTTTTTTCCTTGCTGTATGTTGTAATTCTAAAAAAAAATTACAGAAATATATTTTAGTTTCAAAAAGGAAAGAAGTGATAGTCCGGATGGCACGCCCCTTTAACCCCAGCATTCAGAGGTTGAAACGGGAGAGTCGTGAGGTCCGACACCACATTGGCCTACACGGTGACACCCTGTGTATAAAGAAATGAGCAACAAACATCTCGAGATGCAATAAATCTGAGAAACATGGGATCACCGCCCGCGTAACACAGCCTACTGTTCAGTGGCAGAGACTGATAATAAGTAGCTCTTCTGTAAAATAGCCAATCGTACATTAGTAAGAGTGACGTATTATCATTATTAGGTCTTATGTGCTATTTACGGTTGAGTGAGCAGAGTACTTACAGGACTCGCAGCCCAGTAGGTTTGTTTATATCAGCATCATAAAAAAACAAAAACAAAACAACAAAAAAAAACCCCATGTGGATAAAATCCTGTAGTGGATTACTAGATGTATGAATGTTTTGGGTCCATTACAGTTGTATGGGACCACCGTCATACATGTGTCAGGCTGCGGAGCAAAACACTATTATGTGGTACATGCCTTAGAGCCATGCCAAAGAGAAAGCAGCAGCCAGCATGTAGCTGAGGCAGAGAGAAGGGAAGAGACTCTAAAGCTGAACATCCCTGCAGCTCTGATTCCTCGCTGCCTGAAAGAATATACAAGCTGTCAGACCCCTCAGGCTCACAGTCCTTTCATAAGGAGCTTCGTTTTAAGAAGGAGGGTTGTGTTAGCTCTAACTGGTGCCCCACAAACTGTACAGATAAGATGAAAAAATATCTACTGCCTAAGGATAAGTAGCAATTAAGAATGAAAATGCAGTGCTTATACAAAATCCGTCCAAGAAAAGGAGGAAACAAACAGGAGAAATGGTAGCATTTATTCTGTGGAGGAAAACCAACTCAACTGAGAAAACTGATCCACTGAACGCATGGAGACTATGACCAAATATGTAGTCATACACCACAGTGTGTAAGAAAATAAAGGGTACATGCAGACCCAGGTAAGCAGAAACAGTGTGGCAAAGCCACAAGAACAGCAGCAGCAGTGAGTTCCTGAACGAAATGGAAAGAAGAAAAGAAAGCCGTGCTGGCAACCAGTCTGTGTAAGAAACAGTGGATGAAAGAAAAGGGCAAAGGGTGACCAGGTGGGATAATCTCATCATCTTGATTAACCAGGGTTCAGGCATAACATGTCTAATGATAAGCTGATGTGTGGGCAAAGAGATCAATAACAGAAGCTGCAAGTGAAGAAGACAACAAACTAACACGGCAGCTGAATCGAAGTGCAGGCCTACTGGCTGGATGCTGGTTATAGCAGTGAGGCCACAGCCAGCCTATGGTTTGTAGTTAAGATGACAGCCTTTAATGGGATAAGCCAACAGCAGCAGAGGTGCTCGCAAGTGGTGCATAGAGACACTGCTGGTATTCACCCATTACCCGTCCCACCCCCTTCCCATTCCTATCAGAGTATTATTTGGGTTATACTCCTCTCTCTCCCATACATAATCATATTTGTTTCTAAGTAGGGTATATTTGATAGCGAGTATACCCTTTTGACTATCTTGGGGGAGGGGGTGTTACTAGCATGTAGGGTACAGACTAGGGTGAGTCAGCTCCAGCTCCAAGTCCTATGTGATCTTATAGGCCTACTCATGGGAAGTTAGTCCTGGTATAGTACATGTGAAGAGGGAACGCTTAGGCTCAGAGCACAGCAATCTCTGCAGGGAGTTGTAGTCGGTCGGGACCCTCTGGGAGAGTCCCACAACCAGCTTTACCCCAGCCAGGCACTCTTATTTACTTCAAGGCCTTGACTGAGGTTTCCTCCACTCAAGCTGTTTTCTCTCACTTCAGGCCACAAAGCAGTAAGGCGTTGTTCATTGCCCATCAGTGAACTTCTCTTGCCTGAATAGGAACGGATCACCACTCCTCATGCCTGTCCACCAGAGGGAGATGGGACAGGAGCCTAGGGTACTGTTTTTTAACTCCTTCATCTTGGGTCTTTGCCTTAAATGACTACTGTGGCACCTCAATTTCTCACAGATGTTGCTGCTCAGTATCATTAAATAGATCAATTATCTAGTTCAAAGTGTCAATGCTGAGGCTTCTGATGGACCTACTGGCGATCTCCAGGTTCATGGAATTTTCCATGAATGCTATTAACATGGGCGTGGACAGATAGGTGGGCAAACTAGTTGTTCTGACTATATTAAATGAATGGCTATTTCATCACTGGGGGAGAACTGCCTTCATTTTTGCTGGGCTAAACGAACAAGGAAGGATGTAGCCCTAATTGCCATTGAAAGCTATCTCATGAGCAGGAGGGGAAATACTGTTGTGACAACAGAGGTCACTGGTAACATAACTGCAGATAGCAAGATGGCTAGAGCCAACTCTACCTTTAGGTCTTAAGAAATGTATACTGACTGTCTTAACAGTTTAAGTCAGTTTTAATTGGTATTTCCTTCTCCACTAATTATGGTTACAGAAAGATGAAAAGTTTAAAGACAACAGTACCAGAAAGTATTGCCTCCAAAGGTACATTACAAACACATGAATTATACAAACCTCTTGCAAGAGATCTTAATATTAGTTTTAAAGCAAAGCCTATTGTATATTATATGAAAACTCCTACAAAAGGAATACAACTAATAGAACATATGAATACAAACAAAATTATAGGCCATAAACAAATACATAACTACTTAGTGTTCAAAGCATGCAAGAGGGTAAAATGATATTTTAGGATAAAAGTAAAACTTAAAATGGTCATAAATAATTTATATGTGCTAGGAAACAGCCACAAATAAAGAGTAAGGTAAAACCAAATAATAAAAGGATGGAGAGAAATTCCTAAGTGGAGATTTTAATTTTGCTGTTTCTATGCATAACACAGTACAGAGGTCAACGGGGAAGTAACTAGTGAATCTCAATGATTCACTCACACTCACACTCACACACATACACACACACATATAGAAAGAATATATATTAATAATAATATATATATATTAATAATATATATATAAAACAATGATTCATTAAAAATATATAGTATACATTAAGGAATGTAGTTTAGAATATCTTATATTCTAAAGAGAGAATTTGGGTCTTCCATAAACATAAATAGAAATACGATGGAGCTTCACATGGTAACATTTTGGTGCCTAACTTTCTAGAAAAAAGGATAAAGGTTTTTGCTTGGTCTCTTTCAAGGGGGATGAATCTCAGTGATGTATGGCCACACAAGAAAGAGAGGGGCTGGAGCTGGAGCTACTGCAGTAGAGGTCCCATCCCCCACAAAATAAGAACAGGGTACTCCATGCCGTTCAGACAATGTGGCAAAAGGAAAATGGTGTTAGTAAAGCAGTCTGTAAAGTTCAGAGGAGAGACAGGGAACCTCCTAACAAAGCATGAACAACAGACAAGTGAAATCTTGGCTTAACTCTTAGCATGAAACTACATTGACAGTAGGAAGTAAAAACTGTAGAAACCTGGGTGGTCCTAATCAAAACACTTTCTCATTAGCTAATGATATTTTTTATTAAATGAATGAAAATTTCATACCTGAATATTGTATTTACAATTCTTCTTCTCTTCCCCCCTCAACTCCTCCCATGTCCTTTCCCCATTCCCTCAGATCCATGACCTCTCACTCTTGTCCCATGCTTCCGCCCTTCTATCCATTGAACTTGCTAAATCCAGTTAGTACTGCTTGTATATACAGGTGTTTTGGGTCTGGAGAAGGACAATCATCACTGGAGAACATTTATTCTCTAAGTACCCAATGATTGTCTGTAGCCCTTCCAGAGGTGAGGCCTTGTGAAATTTTTCCCATCCATGTTGGCATGTCAAAGAGTGTAGTCAGTTTTCAAGTCTTGTTTAGGCAACCGTATTCCTGAAACTTCATGTGTGCGGCTTCCCTGTCAGGCTTCCTGCTGTCTCTGCCCTCTCTTCCACAATGTCCCCTCCACCTCAGGTGTGTAGGGGTTTGCACTGCAGACTTATGAATTAGCATCTGGCACTCCACAATCAGTAACAATCTCCACCCACTACAAGAAGAATCTGCTGATGAGGTAAGAGAGTTATACTTATCTGTTGGAAAAAGGATAAATATTTAGAATTTATTTAGAAAGTATACTTGTTTAGGAAAGAAGCCATAATCAGTTATCTTCTGGGGTTCATGACGTCTGCAGTCACAGGTAGTTAACTTGGTTCATAGTACTAGGCAGGACATCCCTTCCAGTGACTTGGCCTCAAGTCCAATTATACGGCTATTAGCTTTTCCTAAGATAGAAGTGCTGCTATTGTACCGTTGGGAATATCTTGCTGGGTTAGTCACTGTTATGATTCATGGGTTTATAGCTGGTTAGGATTATTAACTTCATATCTATCTTGGCAACTTTCATAGGACCTTTGGATACTATTATCTCTAGTCTCCAGGGTGATTCCCTCAAGTCCTATGTCCAAAATGTGTGGTATAATCAGCAATAGGTCTTCAGGTTCTGGGAGGCAACCTAGGACAACAGCAATATCCTATAATGCTTCGGGAATCTCTTGTTCTACTCTAACTAACAACTGGAGAATAAGCTTCCCATTCCTGGAACTAGGTTTTTTTGTTAGATAGGCTATGGCATTTGGATGAAATATTATCACGCCAGGTAGCATATGGCATAGCTCAATTTAAGTTTTATAAATATATATGTATATTTATAAATATACATATATATACATATATATTTATACTTAAACATAAAATAATATCTTCCTATGACTTTTTCAAACACACTGTGTTATTTACCCTCGCCTCTCCTTTTCCCTCTGTATAAGCCCTGCCTCCAGTTAAGGGCTCCAAACAACCCTGAGTTTTATATCAGATTCCTCTCAGAACCTTTAATTTTCTTCACGGCTGTCACCTATCGTGTTTCTGCGCTGTACAAACATCGAGCACAGTGCCATGTACTCCACCACGTTATCGTTTCCTTTCTGTCTCGATTTTTCTGTTCATGGCTTAAAATGTCCAGCACACTTCTTTTTAAAACAAAATTGCTGTGATGCCTCTTGAATTTGTTAGTCATTCAGAATGGACTATGTACCTCATTAAAGCAGATCTGCAGGGTCTGCCAACAGGTTATTAGGCCTGAGATATAGGATTCCCGAGGGTAAAAGAAGGAATGAAATTATGAAGACTAACAGCTCAGAGTGAGTTGACAACTCCTCAAGCTTGGCCTCCTCATTTCGTTGGTGGCTGGAAAACTGGGCAGCAAAAAATAAAACCAAACCAATCCACAAAATAAATAAACAAATAAAAATAAAAAACAACCCAACAACATGTTTTAGCACTTAAAAAACCCTCAAACCCCTCATATTTCCTGAGTAATGTTAGAAACAGCTATTTGAGATAAACTTGCATAAATGGTGGTAACTTTATTTTGCTGTTATGAAACTGACTCTCTGATAGTGTGTTTTGAAAAACAATTCTAAGATTCTTGCAAAGAGATGAGTCTACAAAGCAACAGTATTGATTTGGGTGAATAAGGTAAAGCCACAATTACTGAATAATACTAAGGAAAAGGAGTGTTAACATACTTCATAAGGCATATGAGTATGCTCATTCGTGAGTTTTATTAAATAGAATTTAATGTAAAATGCTTCTGGGGATTTTCTATTTTGAAACATAAAAGAAAGAACACAAATAAAATGCTTTAAATTCAAGTCACTCTTATTCTAAAAAGAATTTTAATTCATTCCACTTAAAAAATAAAAGTAGTCTCCTCACCCCCCCATAATGAGTACATTAACCACATATTCACATACAGAAAACGTACATACATTCAATTGTTTACAAGATTTATCACCATATAATCCATTTACATTCAAGTGAAGTGTGAACTTATTTATTTGTACATATTTGGAACTTCTCTATCTCATCCCTTTTTAAACCACCAAGATAATATAATGTGCCTATTCTCTAGAAGTCAGTTCATAAGATGACTTATGGTTAGAAGTCTCTTTAGAAGAATTACAATAACTATTTATACAATAAGGGTCCAGTACTTCTTCTAAACATAAGCTTGAAGCTACAGCTTACTACCTTAAGTTACAGCATATCTAATGTTTGAGATTTTATTTAGCAGGCTGTTTAGTTTGTGAGTAATTTCAAATTTTTCAAACAATTATTTGTACATGAAGGAGAAAAAGCACCAAGGAGAATGATGTCCTTTTTTTAAATATTAGATGAAATCACAATAGTCATCTCAATCTTTCTTCCAAATCTCATCATTTGTAAACACCGTTTACTTACTACGGATGTTCAATCTTTTGAGTTTTCTTGGTGCAATCAGCAAAGACACTGGACATAAGAATGAAAACACAAGAAATACACCATGGGCGACACTTACCATAACAGCAGAACTCCCATTTTAGATCTGAGTTCATAGGTCTCAAGAAAAACTCAGAAAAATCAAGTGTAAGATTTACAAATTTAGCAGTTACAGTTCATAAAAAGAAACTCTAAAAATGCCTCTCTTGCTAATACAGAAAAAAATTTTTCTTGATGAACCAAGAAATTTTTCTTGATCGTAAAGAAATGTATAAAGAAAATATTTTCTACAGATTAACTTGTAAATTTATGTGTATAAAGGTATAGTTCTCCCACCTGCATTTGTAATATTTTAAATAATTCACAATAAAAAATTCAAAGCACAAATTGAAAAAAATAACTCATGGTGTATATAATCCAGTCAATAAATATTGCAGCATATGTTACTGTAACAATGACAAAAAAAATTCTAATGTTAATGGTCAAGGAGATCTCTTTGGAAATGTACTTTTTAAAAAAGTCATCAACATGTGATCTTGCCTGTCCAATCTCACTAAGTGCAATCCTGTAGAAATGCAAGTGTGTAGAGAGGCACCTGAAGAGAGTGCACTTTGGTACCAGTCAGCCGGATTTCTGTGTCCTTTGTCTCTGTCACAGGCACATGGGAATCATCACAGTGACAGTGATAGCAGTTGTCAGGAATTTCATTACACTAAGCGGACAGACATTATTTTGAACATTTCTAGATCCTGCCAACGCTCTGTTGTCTGAATTAAAAACAGAAGGTCCTCTAGCTTTCGAGGTGTTTAAAGAAATACACAGATGTATAAAGTAAAGCATGGTAACACATGAATCACTGGCTCTGACCAGCTTCAGTCAAGATTTCTTAGACATCCTTTGCTAAGCAGCAAGTCCCTTTCTAAGCATGGGAACTTCCGGTTCTGGTGTGTGCTCATCTTTTCTTCCCAGTGCTTTTCTTGGGTTCATGCCCCTCAGTTTTGCTACTTAAGCTCTTCTTCCGAGATGAGGTATGGGAAGCCATTGCCAGAGATGGTCCGCCGGCTGCTATACAAACAGAAGAGAGAACCAGTGCCGTTGGGATTTGCACAAGTCATCAGGGTTAAGAGCATGCTGCTGGCGATGTGGCTGTGTGTGTGTGTTACAGTTGTGGTAAGACATTGAAGGCTTTCAATATGACATTGACTTTTCAAAAGTCAACACAAATATACAAAAGTAACAACGAACAGACTGTGTTCCTAAAACCAGCTTTTTAGTTCACTCTGCAGTCTTCATGGCACACACTCACTTCCCAGCATTCTAAGGACAAGCCTTTCTACTAATCTCCTTCATACTTGTAGCCAGGCCTCTCCCCTTAGCTCCACAGAGACCCAACTGCCCATCAGAACTGTCCCTACTCATATTTGACAGAAATATAAACGAAACTTGCTTAACATTGGACGTCATTTCATCTCTAGGAGCCATGTCCTCCTATGCCTTCCATCTCGTTACTATGTTGGGAGGCTGGCACTCTCTCTCAACTCAGAACCCACATCAGGGCCAGGCCTAGTCAGAGGGCTCATCTAAATGCAGTTATATCTCATCTCTACTATCCAGGCACCTGCTTGTCAGCCTGACATTTCTTCATGACCTGCAATCATCTTAACGACATCATATCAGGACAGCAGAAAGTGACAGAATCAACATGTGTAAGGAGAAAGCAGCAAGGGTGGTCCTCCATCACTCCTTCCTAACAGCTTTTATCTGAGAACCGTTTATCACAGAACTTGGCTAAATCTCTAGCATAACAGTTAGTCTTGCTAGTATGAAGAAACACACGACAAGTGAAACTGACAGAAGCGGCAAGACTGTAATTCACACATGAACTGTGATCAACCTACTGCATGCACACAAAGCCTCAGGTGGCGCAGGCGACAAGAAAAGAACTGAATATGTGAGTCGTCGGCCACTTCAAGGGACATCATTTTACAATCTGAGTTTGGCAAATTTAACTCTTTACTTTTAAAATAAAACAATATTCTTTGGGGAAATATGATTGAAATCCCAGACTCTAAAGCTTCTATAATATACCATTTATAATGGCTAGGATTTAATATAAAAGTTACTTAACACACAAGATTAATGTATGGGATTATAAATATTTACTATAGCAAGGAGCAGAAACATCTTTCTTGTAAAGGAGAAAACTGACACAGACTAATCAGAAAATGAATAATTTAAAAAATAATTTTTGAAGCAGCAACTTCATGATCTGTGGTGAACTAAACCATCATGTCACAATGAATGAAAACTTTTAAGTCTCAAAACAAAAACTAAGAAGAATCAAATAGAATGCTTCAAATTTAAAAATAAAAATAAAATAACTGAAATAAAAACTGGTTGGCTTTAAAAGCCACGTGGGGCAACCAGAAGAATAAACAGCAATGAGGATTACCATGCAAATGCGAAGGAAAAGGAGAGGGGGAAGGGATGAAGAACAGAGGCAGCCACAGTCACTGCTGAACGTCCGGGGCAGACAGCGCACAGGCACACAGCACACACAGAGGCAGAGAAAGCTGAAAGCGTGCTGTAAGCACGGCACCTTTATATCAGCAAGAGCTTATAGAGATAGTGGGAACCAGAGGAGACAGAAACATCAGTAGGACTGCCAAGCAAGGCATCTTTCCTATCCAGAATTTGATAGTAAAACTATGTTGCAAGAATAGACAAAGACATTTCTCTGTCATGATAAAATAACTATGTTGTCAACAGACTATATGGTCAATAGTAAAACGTTTAGGCTTAAGGTAAATGAAACTGGACAATAACACAGACTTCAGTGAGGAAATGACAAACATGGAAAAAGCAAATCTGGGTCAAGTCCCCACAGTCCCCACTTCATTTTGTAAAGATAAATGTAATTATTTAAGGCAACTATTACAGCATTGTATTTTATTGTTTATGTTGTGAGTGGAATTAATACACACACATAGATAACTATGTAGAAAGGATGGAGCAAAGAAGAGGTAAAGGAAGCCAAAATCTTCCTATGTATTGTTTTGGATGATATACAATTAGACCATGAAATGCTAAGGACATGTATTTACAACAATCAATAAAAGAATATTGGAAAAAAAAGAGAAGAGTATAGATAATCGAAATTCTACAGATTATTGAATTAGTTCAAAATAAAGCATAATAGAATACACATGAGATAGAAAGAAAAAAATAAAAACAAAAACCCAACAACAAATAAGCAAGGCCTGTCAATAATGATCCTGAGAGTCAATGGAAACAAGGAGTCATTCAGTAGATAGAGCAAGCCAAGTAACAAGGAGAAGACAGTCTTCTGTAAAGTCCACAAACGGGAAACAAAGAGGCAGGAGACAACTATCCCAGATATTAAGACAGCTATGAAGAATGAGCAAAGCAGACATCTTAAGACAAAGCAAGTAATTCCCTGACAAATGCGAGGCATCAAATCTGCCATAAAAATAAAACATAAAATTCATTTACCAAGGACTTCAGGTGGAAATGAAAATCTTCTGAAACATATTCAGAGAACACAAAAGGAGAACTAGTTCTCAGACACTTATAAAAAAGGACACCGTGAACACAAACAACAGAGCAAAGCCTTCTCGTATGTGACACTTGGGGGTGGCCCCTGTGTTCCTGTGGTTGTGTGTATCACATATCATGAATGAGTAGTATTCACCTGAGGAATGCAAGAGGGCCACAAAACACATTCTACACCGTTTTAAGTTTGTTACTTAAAAATGTTCATGCCATGCATTTATAGGATAATTAACACGTAAAGAACAACCATGTGTCCTGCAATACCAAGAGCATGCAAACTTCCGGTCACCTGATTCCCGGCCATGCTGACTGAAACAAGTCATACCCTTTCTGCTGTTCTCTTCACTGCTATGGACAGAAAACGGTATTAATATCTTAGGAAAAGGAACTGTACAATTGTCAGTTTTGTATTGTATAAAAAAAGCATCAAAATTATATTTAAGACAAATGTCCAGTTTTGAACCCTGTATCTTTATAGCCTTATTTGACTGTACAAATCAATCTACTTACACTGATTATAAGGCAAGAACACCAGGGGGATTTATCTGGCAGAAATGGAGGTTAGCTGTGGCAAAATTGCAGTAAAGGGAACTGCCATCCCCGCATGTTTACATTGTAGCCAAGTACTTTCTTTACCCTGCATAGTCACCTCTGCCAATTCTTTACCAGAATCATTACTCAGATTGTTCTTCCTGGACACTGAGGATTAGTGTGAGGCAGGACACACTAACAACTAGCAGAGCTGAGATCTTAATATATATGTCCTTCTGATGTCCAACTATAAACTCATAATAAAAAGAATATGTAAAAACATTAAAAACTTAATAAGAATCCAGTAACCTGTGCTATGAGTTTTCACAGTGATAGCACAGAGCTCTAAGGTAATCGGGGAGGTATCCAGGAGAGAAGATAAAGTGAGAACAACAGGAACAGGGCTGGGCCCCATCTGGGACAGGCACAGGGACAAACCTCATCAGAGCAGACAACAGAGCTGGACACGGGGGAAAGCACAAACAGACATGGGTAACTTGTTGGCAGCCACGGATGAAGGAAAGATCCACACACAATCACCCTGGCCAGAAGAACAAAGATGCTCACAAAAGAGATGAATTTGTCAGTCACATTGCCGGACTACAAATGGAAGATAAAAACTCTGGGCAACAGAATTGTTTTATTTAAATATAAATGATGTCTTAGGCCCAGCAGAGCAAAACAGAGGGGTTTAGAAAGAAGAATAGGAGATCTACTTTATTAACAGATATAGAAGAAAACATGAAGGCAAGAGAGGAAGGGAGAGTACATGGATAAAGACGTGTATGAGTGAGTCAGGACAATAGATTTTGAACTCAGCATCACTATGGGAAAGCGGCGGTTTACGACTTTACACCATTGGACAAGCGGCTGCCCCTGCTATCATTGCTGCATGGCATCCACAAACTCAGACACATCTCTAACCTGCTTTGCTGCTTGTTTTGGTGCTCTTTAAAGTAGCAGGCGGTGTTGGGAGGATCTTTGTAGGTGTATATGTATTTAAGGAAATTTTTCTTCTCATTCCTGGACTGGAACGTGAGGTCAAAGAGGCTGAAAAGAAATAAATACAATTGAATAGCTTTGTACCAAGTCTCTCTTAGTACTACAAAACCTCTTTTTTACTATCATTTTACAATACTGGAAGTTGAACCTAAGAACTTCATACATGCTAGGGATGTGCTATAACACTAAGCCATATCCCTTGCCCTCTTTCTACTTTAAGACAATCCTAAGATGCTCAGGCTGGCCCTACATTCACTCTGTTGCCCAGGCTAGCCTTGAACTTGTAATCCTCGAGCTTCAGTCTCCTTCAGAGGGTAAAATCCAGCATCACCACCTACTTCCCAAGGCATCTCCAAAGGAAAATAGATTTGAAGCATCCTTATTACCAAACACTGTTGACTGACAGCTGGCCTCTGGTACCAGAAGCAGACGAAATGGCAAAGGGGAACTAGAATAGCTCTCACTTCAAACTAATGTTTCCAAACTGGAAATTCCAATATGCTCAGGGATACTACAGAGCTAAAAGCAACAAGTGTCATTAAAAAAAAAAAAAAAAAACCCTAACAACAAAAAATGTTGCAGAAAATCTGGATTATTTAGAGAGTTTTTTAAAAAATTTTTTATTGGATATCTTATTTACATTTCAAATGTTATCCCCTTACCCCATTTCCCGCCCTCCCTCCCCGCCCAGGAACCTCCAATTCCATCCCCCTCTCCTCTTGCTTCTATTAGGATGTGCCCCCACCTACCTCCCACTCCCACCTCCCCACCCTCGAATTCCCCCACACTGGGCGTTCAGCCTTCATGGGACCAAGCATCTCTCTCCCACCTATTTATAGAGCTTTAACACACTAATGTAACTCTAAGGGAGTATATAGTCAATTCCAAAACTTACTTATCCATGAACTCTCTTAATACACATGGTATCTTCAGAATATTTTTTTTTTTTTAGGAAATATAGTTTGATAGCCTGTGGTTCTAATTTGGTATCTTTTAGAAAAGATCTTTTTAAAGCTAGATGTGGTGGCACATACTTGTGATCTCAGCTCCTGGGAAGTTAAGGAAGGAGGATCACTGTGAGTTTGAGGAGAGCTGGGTTACAGAGAAGCCCTGTTTCAAACAATGAAACAAAACAACAGTAGCAACCAAATGTCTCTAATTGGTTAGCAAAAATGGTGAGGGACAGACATGTGTAAGTCCATGTGAACCGTTCTGTGATTTATAGAAGATTAAGGTGAGCTTTCAGACAAGTATAGCTTTTAAAGAAAATGACACTAACTCTATATAATACTGTTTACTTTTACTGTTAGAAAATGATTTTGTTATATCACACAAAGGAGTTACTAGTATTATTCCCTTACATTTGTCTCTCTTAAAAATTCTATTCACAATTACCACTGAGTTTGCATCTTTAACATGTGGGCTATATTTACATAGTATCTATTGTCCAATAGTTAAGTAACAATGAAAGTGAATTCCATACTCATTTCCGGGACCTTGCGCAGAACCTCAGTTGATGGAGAAGCAACGGAAGCAAGAAAGTCATCCACTTGCTTTAAAAACAGGGCATTGTGAAGTGTTTCTAGAGGACAGATGGATGGTACCATGGAATACAGCTCAAAGCCTAAAGAGAAGAAATACAGAACAGAGTAAGGCTGGCTGTTTTCCAACTCAGTCACGGCAAAGGAAGGCAACTTACTCAGGGCTGGAACATTCAGGTTTTTACATGCAATCACACAAGGTCTTTCAAGTCATGACACCAGATGCTATGCGACATGGAACCAAGACAAGCTATGACCATGATCACTTTATGTAATCAGACAGTACAGCATGCACACAATCTTCCAAGGTTACTAAAGCCTAAGAGTAAAAAAGAAGAAAACCTGGGGAGGGGAGACATACATTTTCAGTTTTAATCTTTAAATGTTAGATTTATTTAACAGATGAATAAGCTGATGCCATATTTTCCTGATACCGGAATCTTACAGTATCAAGATAATATCAACTTCAACAATTAAATAATAATGGAGGTAATTTGCTGACTCGAATTCCAGGAGTTAATTATGTAGTTAATTGTGGAGCCTAGGTTGTTATTTTTCCCTAAGGCCAATAACACCCTAACATGGTCCTTGAGCAACACTCAATCAGGCTGGATTACACATTCTGAACCATTACTTTACTGGACACCAGTAATTCCTTGCTCAGAAATCCCTGGCTGAGCAAAGTTAGAGCAAGTATACAGCAAGACAAAGTGCAAGGATCTCCACGCTTGGCAACTGTACAGGCACACAATTTCTTGGTGAATCATGCAGCAGTGTGTTAATATAATCAGTGACACAGCAGCACATGTGCACACAAATTACGCTTCTAAGACAAAAACATTAGCTTTTCATTTTTAAGTATAAAATGACCCATTTAAGCTTTATTTAACTAAATGGCTTTAAAAATTGTGTTCATATACTTCTGAGATCACAAATGTTTCCCAAAATTCAAACTAAGTTTTTTGTGAAGAAATACCTTCAACACTCAAATTCAGATAAAAACAGAGTATGATTGGTTAAAAAATAAAAATGATCTAAACTCAGAATGCAAAACAGACTCTTTTCAACATACATATGCTCATTATGAGATTACACGCTAGTGTATTTATTCAAAATTTGGGAGGAATTCAAGAATTGCTGGAATTCTCAGTTGGAACAGGGGAACTTTTAAAATGGGGAACTGAATGTTGTTATGAAAATAATCCAAGGATTAATAAATCAATGCTTGGTTTCCAGGTGCAAACCAAAGCATGACAGACCGTTTCATGTAATGTCAAACAAAACCAAACAGAAGGAACAATCAAATACCACAGTGCAGCTGAAACCACCTCACTCCATTCACACTGAGGAACGGAGCTTTACAATTCCTTTTCTTACACGTAAGTGGTTCATGCAAACAAGCACAAGTCCTTTCCTTGCAATATTCTCAACAATACGCCCTTCTCCTTTCTCAGGGTGCTCACCCTCGATTGTGACAGTTCCTTTCATTTGCCAGCTGGATTTCAAAGCAGGAAATGAGGTCTGATCAAATTGCTCTAGACTAGCTACACTCTTGCCATTTGTTTCATCAGCTCACAGCATACAATGAAAGGGTTAGTGCAGCGATCGCAAAAGCCACCCTGCCGACACCATGGAAGCCATGAAAACATACCACCGGAGCCTAGAAACTCCCAGAGGAAGTGGACCAGCACCTACAGGGGGACAGGGATTCTGCACAGAGGCTCAGAGAACAGGGTAAACACTGCCAGAGATACTTTTCACCACGCTCCTCAACTAAAGCCAGAAGGAGGGAAGACCATGATGTGGGTTAAGGTGGAAACAACACAGCAAGTCATTGGAAATAAAAGTGAAAGGGTCACATGACAATTCATGGGACAGATAAGACAGAACAGCAATAAAGAAAAGGGAAGTATGGAAAACCCAAAAAGAATGTTTCTAGAATTGAAAGAAATATATTTCTACGTATCAAGCTGTACAGTGTAGAAAAGCCACATGTAAAAGAAAAACCCTAAAATAAAGGAATATAAAATTACTCCTCCCTCCGTAGGGATTTCTGTGCGCCTGACTTCCTTAGGACTCCTGTTTCTCTTCTAGGAGGTTACTAAGCATGTGCTACCTTTAGAAGTTGCAGCTGAATCAAATCAGAATGAGTTTTCTCCAAAAAAAGGAACATTTAGACAGCCAAGGCGGGGTGTGTCACTAACACCAAGGGGTGTTAATGTAGGCTGAATGCTTAAGCTTCATAAAAGTGAGTTCTTAAAAGACTTATTTGCTGTTAAATAAAAAATTAAAAACAAAACACTTTTTCCAGGAATAAAAGTATCTTCATTACAAGTGAACACAAAAGCCTATATGGAATTTGAAATGGTGGTTTCCATCTAATCCAAGCACTTAGGAAGTCTAAATTGGGATGATTCCAAGTTTGAAGCCCACCTGGTCTGCACAGTAAGCTCTAGGCTAGCCTAACTACGATATCAGATCCTATCTCAAGCAAACAAAAACACTGCCCTAACACACAAAAAAATCAGTAAATACTCCCTCTGGCTCAAGAAGATCAGGCTTTTAGCAAAAACTTGTAACACTGCCACAACTCCATTTATAACAAGTAACAAACATGCTCCTGTCTAGCCTTGCTATGATGGAACTTGAATATGACCAACTCAAGTTTCTGGATCTTAAGTTTTCTTTCTACCAGGATTCTCCAATTTTTAGGAAAAAAGCAAAGGCACCAGAAGGAAATGATTGCTGGGCCAGCAGTAAACCATCCAGTCCCGCAGGGACAGGTTGATGATCCTGGAAAGTCTCTGCAGTGGTCCACACCACATCCAGTAGTGTTTCATGCAGAGAGCCAGATGGCTGCTGTACAGTGACCTTGGCTGTACAAGACCTTTACATGTCTCAGTGGGGTTCTTTGTTATGGATTGCTTTGTATTTTTGTCGACTACCTCAATAAAACAATGTGATCAGAAAAATTAGAAAAAAAAAATAATTGTTAAGAATTAAGAACCAATTAAGAAATAGTAATTATATTTTAAAAAAAATTATATAAACTGATCACTTAAGAAATTAGAATTTTCAGCTGTTAATTTAGAATTAAAACTCATCATTACTGTGGTCATTAGACAATTTGACAAGTAAGGTTCAATTATTGTGGAAATGACAGCAGAAAGTGGAGCAAGACAGTATCAGTGCTTTGGTACATTAGTTGGAATTGTATGCCAACTAAAATTAAGGATTGGTAGGTTACATGATACTGTGTACCCCACATTTTGAAAATAAAAGAAAAAAAATTAAAAAGGGATGAAGCAGGGAGTATCTTTTAAAATAAAAAGCAAACATACCATTGGTTGGGTGTCGAGCAAATGAGATAGAAAACCTTTTAACAGCAGACCCGCGTGTGGCGTCTGAGAAAGAGAAAAACAGGTACCTGAAGTTCACAGCTGCCAAAAGAACACTTAAAACAGGGGAAACAAATATGTGAGGATGGCAGGATGAGGTGACATGCAGAGGGGACAACGGAGGAAGGAAGCCAAGGACTGGTTAGAAGCAGTAAACCGGCTTGATGGTACAGGCAAAATGTTTAATGAAATACACTAAAGGAAAGAAAGCAAGGTGACCTGGCAATTCCAGGAAATCCATGTTTTCCTGTCTAAAGTCAATTTGTACACATAAGAGCAAACGTTTTTAAACAGTGCTGACTCTGAAAGAGCTGAAAGCATCCCTTCTGTCATGAGGGACAAATTTTCAGGAGTCTCAGACATTTTCAACACCAGAATATTAAAACTGAAGTCATATCAACAAGAATCCTAAGACTGTTCTCATTCCACTTTATTTTTATAAAATGACTACCACTCTATTTTCTCTTAGTAATAGACATTCCATTCTTTTCTCTGCTAAATAGTTTTTTAATATTAATAAATAAAATGAGTGTTAACAGTGGATAAGAGTTTAAATGTTAAGAGAAATTTATTCTTCATAATCTAGAGTCTCTTCAGCTGAAATAATGATGTTTTAAATTTTCTTTCTTGACAAACCACTTACTATACATGTACTCTCTATTTAACTACTCTTGATTGACAGAAGCTGGACCTCAGATGTGGATCCCAGGACACACTGACAGGCGTTTGGGAGGGCGATGGGGCCTTAGACTTGCTTTTGAGAAATACCACTCGTGATCGGATGCATGGGTGCAGGTGTGAATCTGTGTGTGTGTGCGTGTGCGCACATACCATCTATGCAGCCAGAAGAAGTCAGCTTTTTACGATGAGTACGGGCATAATCCTGTAGGTTAGGTGCACTTGAAGAACCCCCGAGCACTGAGGTGCTAAACAGGCCCGCACAGTGAGACCCTGATGGGAGTTAGAGAAGATACATACAGCAGGTGTTCTTCCAGTCACATTGGGAATGCATGCAGCATGCAATCAACTTGGCTCTTACCAATGCACAGGCAACCTTTGGCAGTGCCTTAGACAGAGTTACAATAGGCTTGTAACTGTCTAGTGACACCTATTTGAGTACAGTGCTTCTAATAGCCAGCACTATTCACCACAAGTACAAATGGAATAATTCAGTACTAGAGAAAATGCCTTCTTTGAAAAATAATATGCCAACATAGTCATTGAACATGTACATGCTAAAATTATTGAAAATACCACCATAAAAATTAATTATAGCAAATTGTAATGTGTTTATATATCATATTTATCATATGTATTATATATCATATACATATGATCATATGTTGTATTATATATCATGTACATATGATTATATGTATATGATATATATACCTTTTAGCACAAATTAAGGCATATTAGATATTTTAAATATATACTTAAGACATGAATGGTTTTTCCTGATGCCCCTGAACTAGAATTATACTTTCTTATGAAAAAAGCTTATTTATTAATGAAAATAGACAAAAATCATTCCTTTTAAGTCACTTAACAAGGGACATAAAACACGAGACTTTTAATAAAGGCCTTCAAGGAAACACATCATTGATATGTAAAACACAGTCAGTATACATTAATGTGTTATTTGTAGCAAAAGTTCAGATTTTAAAATGTTCACCACCAAAGAAAATATAAATAATTCCTGTCAAATATGTAATTATGATCATCCAGTGAGAGTCATGTATGTTCACATAAATATGTCATAGGAAGATGAAAAGCTCTCAAGACAAACTGGAGGAAGTTAACTACAGAAAGAGTCATGTCCACAGGTACCAACACAGTTAAGACACTGCAGACCAGAGCACATAGTGACATCGAATCATCCTTTGTGTCTAGCCTACTTAGATAACCAACTAGAGAAAGTAATACGCCACTGAGTCACAGCTCCGTGTCAAGGAGCATAAGGTCAGTGGGTTGAGAGGGGTATTCGACAATGCTGTTCTCAGTATGCCTGAAGAAGCGGCTGTTTACAGTCTCAAGAGGGTCCTTAAAATCTCGACTTTATTTGCTCATTTATCTTCTCATTTTCTTTTTTACCTGCAGTTGAAGCTACCACCTTTTGCTATATTCATTGGTCATCATCAGCTGATATTTGCACTTTCTTTGGAATGTGTGATCAATTCATTTGAAGTGAATATTATTTGTCCTAAGTAAGGAGTTTCATGTCAGCACTCCACACACAGTACTGGATCCAGTAAAGGCACTCTGGGTGATGCCTCACAGGAAGGTCACACGACTAAGCAGTGCTGCCCTCCAATGTTTCCTTTGCCATGATTTAAAACAGCTGAATTATCGAGTTAGCTTTGACATTTCTGGCTGTGCATGGTGGTGTTTGTCTTTAATACCAGCTCTAACAGCAGGTAGATTTAAGTTTGAGGCAAGGCCTCGGCTAAATAGCAAGTTCCAGGACAGCCAGGGATATATCAAGAGACTGGCCTCAATAAAATGAAAAAAAAAAAAAAAAAAAAAATTAAACAAATTTTTAATAAAATGGCATATTTTTATCCTTACCTGCCTAACAGATTTGCTTTACAGTATCAAGTTTGGAACAAAGGAACACACACATACATGGTAGACAGGTGCTCTGCCACTGACCCTCAGCCCAGACTTCTTATGACAACTAATTTCCGAAGCAAAGTTTTCTTAATAAATTGAACTTGCATTGGAAAGTCTTGTGCCTGTAATCCCAATACTAGGGAAGCTGAAATGAAGGGTTTCCATAAATTCAAGGACAAGTGAGACTGTAGAATCCATATGGCAACAACAGCATCCCTCCCTCAGAAGAAAGGATGGAAGAAACAAACAAATGAACAAACAAACAAACAAACAAGAAGCCAACACTGGCAGTTAAGTCACCACAGAGTAATACTAAACACTACTTCTGTAGTATAAAAATTATATCTTAAATTTTGAATTTTATAATGCAACAATTCTGAACTAGTGCACAGTAAATACAAACTAAAGCATAGCATTTGGTGATGATTTTACCACTGTGGGGTTTTCTGTGTGTCTAACAGGGAGTCTCAGGAGAGCATACAATACAATTCCTTTACATCACATACCTACTGTAGGGTTCTGCTTCTGTTCCACAAGAGTTCTTGGTGTTCGGAGATAGTTGGCATTTTCAGACACAACCTGCATAGAAAAAGTGGAGACTGAAATATACTAGTAAAATGAATTTGAAAATCCACATTTCATATGCACCCTGTTCCAGACAGACAAAGGTTAATAAGCTGTATGATAAATATTAGTAGAGATACTTAAAACATGAAAGTTCATGCAAGATCCCCTCTGAAGGGAGTCCATTTCATATGAGGTCCTTGCAATGAAGGGGTGCGAAGCAGGCATTCATGACGAAACATAACAGATGAGAAGAAACAATTCACAGATTGATGTAATTTCACTTTCTCTTAAAGGAAGCCCATTGCCCACTATTAACCAGCGCCTGTATTTAGAGGAAAAACAACCACAAACAAAAGAAATGACAGACAGACACTGCTGAAGTCACCATACAATTTCTGATCCATGCATGGGCTTTATCAGAGTAACCTTTAAGTATTCAGCCTTAATGGATACCATAATCCCTTTTCCTACAATCAAATGCATTACATTTCCAAGAGGAAATAGCTGAAATTATCAGAAGTCATGTGATGTCAGGCCTTCCATTATACAACCAAACAACCAGAGAGTTTTAGTTTCAAATATCATCAAAGAAAGTCCTTCTGAAGTTACTTTAGTGAAAACCATTTTATGAATTCACACATGCCTGTTGTTGTGTTTGGAAAACATGTTGCATATTTCCCTTATAGCATATATTTCCAAATAAGGGGATCACGGAGAGACCAATCAATGTTGTATATCTGTAACTAATTAAAACCAGGCCACATTAATTTTTGGTATTTTCAAAAATTTCACATTCATAGCAAATTCTAAATGGAATGAAGCTTTTCAAATAATAAAGGGAAAGCAAATATTCTTAACCACCAAGGTGAGTTAAGTATGCTTCTTGAAGTTTATAGGACAACTAAGGTCTGAGAAAAATTTCTTTCCTTTCTAATTTAGTTTTCTTACCATGGCTAAAACCCCAGGAGACTTAGGATTTTTAAAATCTCCTGTATATTTAAAAGCTCCCCAGTAAAATTGCAAAATGTATGCCCATAGATGGTTTCCTCCCATGAAATATTGAGCAATATCAGAAGAATCTTGAGGTACACTCAAATTTAAGACAGAAGGATTTCCTCTGATGTACATGACAAGGGATTAGATGTCCTCAAAAATAGCTGTTTGTTGCTCTGAATGCAGGAATGGAAGATGTTTAATGAAATAAAGTTTAAAAACCTGTTGCCATGAGCCAAAAATACTGGATGTGAAAGCCAATGATTTGGGGGATACAGGGGAAGAGGTGATTTGTTCCCCTGATCTGCGTCTTCGACGCCCAGTACCCACACCACTGGTATAATGCAGCCAGGTGCCAGTGCCCTCTGGGCTAGACACACTCAGGGGGGTCTCTTCCTGGAAGTGGAAAAAAAAAGGCAAAAAAAAAAAAAAAAAAAAAAAAAAGCAGAGCATGCAAAGTTAGATACATTAGAGCCAAATGATCAGGAAGAAAAAAAAATACAGTTTATTTGCATTTGCTTATCCCTCAAAGGCAAATTATTAAACATTTTTTGTGAGCCAAATAGTTAAATCCCTAAGAAATTATATAATTGGCATATAGCATCAACAATCATAGAAAGACGTTATTACCTTTAAAGACATAAAATATATTTTCTACTAGTTGTCCCAGCTTCCTTAAAATTAGAAAATTACAGTGTTTCTCTTAAATGAAAATATTTAAGAATGAAAGGAATTTTGGCTTATTTTATATTAGACATTAAAAAGATTTTGTGTTAATTTTTGGTTGGAAATTGCAGTCTAACGCATAAGAGGGTAAAATGAATTCATTGTGTAGCCTAGAAAAGGAAATGTGTTGGCCACAGGAGTAAAACTCAGAGGCGATCAAATAGACAGATTTGCTGTCAGTGTTTGTGCTTACCCTATCTGGGAGAGCCAAGAGATGCGGGAGTCTAAGCCTGTGGCAAACACTCTCACTGTGCACACTGTGCAGCTTCAGACACTGAGTTCACACTAAAACCTCCTCGTAGAAAATGAAGAGAATAGCCTTTTTCTGTGTGTATGTCTTTTCAAAGTATAAACCGACACCCCTGGATTTGGAGGGTGCTGGAAAAAGTCTTCCATTTCTACTTGAACAATTTATCTTACAAAGTAAAAATTTGGCACACCATGACATAGAAATAATCTCTTGGAAGCAATTACTTATATATTCATGAGAAAAGGATTTGAAAATGATGTGTACTGTGTTTTAGTAGTTACCCACGGCAGTGGTTCTATTTGCCATGCTAGCAACACACACACACAGATCCTGAAGAGGGCACAGGAAAGGGTTTACCTGCGAAATTCTGAAAAACTCAATTGAAAATTGCTTGTTCCTCACTATATCAAAAACACTGCTTTCACACAAATGGTGGATTAGGTGCATTAGATTATATTAGTTTAGGTAATTTCTGGTTTGTTTGTTTGTTTTCCTGAAGTTAAGGATGGATGGACAAAATTTCAGATTTCTCAATTTCTGTTTAAGTTTTAATAAAACAAATGATCACAAGTAGTTAGCTACCCTCCTTTTAAATTAACCTTCTATAATTAAGTAGAAATAGCATATTAAAGCAACATTAGCATATAATTTCTTTTATAGAGTTATAATGATACACTTTATGAATACTTTTCCACCATATGTAACTGTCAATTATTTAGAGATTCAGAACAACTTGTATTATTGTATAAGCAGGGTAGTGGGAATTCATTTTTTTCTTATGCCGTTATCATATGCTTGATAATGTTAAACATAATTCTATATGCTTCTTATAGTTAAACATCAACAGAAAGTAGCTGTTTTAAGAGTTCCTGTTTTTTCTCTTGGGAGCTTAACTTCTTACTTCATATGAAGATATTTAGAAAAGACTTATAAGCACTGGCCTCAAGCAATTCAAGGACATCATAACAGAAAGTAGGTAACTCAAAGGTTAAAAGTATAAAATACTTAGACACTACAAACTAATCTAAGCTTCCTTCTAACCAGTCAACTTTTATGTTATTTAAATCTTATTCCTTAACTGAGCATATATGGTCTAACTTTAATTATAGATCTTAACACACCATTAAAAATTTCAATTTTATCATCAAGCTTCCAAATTCCTATGTAGATTTCTGCAATCTGGCTAAGAAAGCCTACAGTTTTACTAGTATAGGCATCATTTATGCATCTCAGGCAATTTTTATCTACTTTTATACAAAAAATGCTGATATATTAGGCTTTTAATTGAGTTACTTACTGAAGAATAGCTAAAGTGACAAGCAAAAGGAAACTGGATAAGTTTAGCAAGTTCTTAGACAAGCCTCCGTTCCAGAGCTGCAGCCAATGCCATTCTGAGCTGCACACAGAACTCTGGGGATGTTGTTTGTTCACTTGTTCTGCAGGGTCTCACATGATCCACGCTGGCCTCATATTCTCTAAGTGGCCAAGGGTGACTTTGAATGTCTGAATCTCCACTCTTCCTGTCTGCCTCCAGAGTGCTAGGCTCTTAGGTAGATGCTACTAGGCCTGGTTTATCTGGTGTATTATTTTTAACAGGCATGTACATTGTTTTTTTTTTTTTTTTTTAATATTTGTTTGAAAAATAGAAATGCTGATAACTAAAACTCTGTTAGGATTCCTAGCTGTACAATTAAAGCTGTATTTTCTTTTCTTTTGCATTACTATGGTTAGCTTGCCCTATACAGGCCAGACCCTCCATGGACACTCACCTCACTTGTAGTTATCTTCCTGGATCTCGGAAGTGGTGATTTCCTGTGAATATGAATTGGCTCCGACACCAATGGCTTAAACAACATCACGGCCCGGTCAACTTCATCTCTTTTAGAGGTATGAGGCTCATCATCATCAATTCGATGGCACCTTCTGCCTTCATTCTGTGAGAAAAGAATACAGAGCACTTAAAACTCAGGTTAAAACGACGCCAGGAATCCCAGCAGCATCCCAAAATCAAGTCTGAGAAGCCACGAAGCAAGAATGTGTCAATTCTCACAAGCATTTAAGCATCAATCAAATGCTTCTGATACTTATAACCACCAGCTGATAGAAAAGGTTTTCCTCAAGTGAATTAATATTAATTTAATTCTTATAACTTCTTAATATACCAGGTATTGTGAGAGAGACAAATTGCTTCAAGAAATATACATATTCTATGGAAAAGTTAAGTCTAAAATGACAATTATAATCATATAAAGCAAGTCTTTAGCCAAAGTTTATCAAACATGCAAACAGATGAACAATTCTAACATAGCTGTTGAATTTTCAATACTTAGAATATTTGAATTCTATGGTAAATATTTCCAGTAAGTATGAGAATGTATGAAAACCAATCACTCTGATCCCATTGATATTTTACTGAGTGACATGTGCCAAGAACTTAGATGAACAGGGTACAGTCCTAGGTTGTTAGACTCTTACAGTACAGATAAGTTAAAATATCATATACCAATATTACATCACTATGGATTAGAATATAAAATTATTAAAAACTTAAAACCAAGTGAGCTACTGTTGACTAGACAATAATATTATTAGTTACAAACTATAGTAAGGTTATTAAAACTGAGGCTCAGCTGAAAACCAGAACTTATAAAAAGAAACAAAGGTGGTGTTAAAAATATAATTAAAACCTATTGCTAGTTTGTAATAGTATCACTAAGTCAGTAGAGTTCCACAGAAAAGTGAAAAATATTACTGAACTGGAAGAGAAGTACAGAGAAATACTGTATCTTAAATTGAGAGAAAAAATAATTAAATATATAGAAGAGTATAAGAAACACTTGGCCAATAGTTTCAGTTCCATAGTAAGGCTAATGTACTCAAGGGTAATTATTTAAAATGTTATTTTAAATATTTATTTTAGTTATCATTTAATTAATTTGTTGATTTTAATTAACTAATTAAAAATTATTTAAAATTTATTTTAACATTTATTAAACGCCTCAAGCAAGTGTTCATTAAAAAAAAAAAAAAACCCAAAAACCAAAAACAATGTCAGTTACAGGTACACAATCACTCCTTAACAAACAACACATAAAAATCAATTAACTGCTTAAAAAGATAATGTAAGAATCCTGTCAACAAGATGAAAGAATTAAAAGACAGGAAGAAAAGACAGTAAAGACATGAAAGGCTACAAATACCATTTAAGTTTATTTATCCTAAATATGTCAATAATCACAGTAAATAATTGTTCATGACAAATCAAGGAATAAGAGTATTAACCATACAGATAATATACACACACATACACAAAATACTAAACAGACTCTTCAAGTTATATTTACATATTTATGCGTTCATACATACTGAGAGAAGGTGGGGAACATGGGAAGGGCTGGAGAGATAGGAAATGGGAGGGGTTAGAGAAATGGGAGGAGATGTGGAGATGGGTCATGGGAGAGGCTGGAGAGATGTGATATGGGAAGGCCTAGAGAGATGGGAGATGGGAGGGGCTGGGGAGATGGGTCATGGGAGGGGCTGGGGAGATAGGACATGGTAAGGGCTGGAGAGATGGGACATGGGAGGGGTTGAAGTGAAGAAAGGAAGGTGGAAATGATCCAACTACATTTTTAATAGAAAACAAACAAACCAGAAAATGGATATGGTGTAGTGGCACAGGCTTCTAATCCTAGCACAGCACTGGGAAGCAAAAGCAGAGGCAGGCAGACCTCTTCTGAGTTTGAGGTTAGCCTGATCTACATGGGGTGTTTCAGGCCAGGTAGGGCAACATAGTGAAATGAAAACTCTGTATCAAAGAGTTTAAACAATATATAGATTTTTTTAAAAAATCAAATTTCTTACTGCTTAGAAGTCTGACAAAACTAATCAAAACTGTCAGAACACTCCATAGTCTTGGTGAGATACTTTTGCACAGTAAGTAGCCAGAAGAACAATCAAACCAAAAAGACTCTGAGGGATATAAACTGTCCAAACAACACTGCTTTGCCTGACTTATACTTAATACTTGTACTGAACAGAGCACAAGAGAATATATATTCAAATACACATATGGCATTGAACAAAAGAGTCATGCGCAGGACAGTAATACATTGAAGACAAAACCACACTAAATACACTCTCTGACAATGCATTAAGGCAGTGGCTACTAGGAAAAGCCCAGTGTATTTTCTGTGGGGTTGGAATTAGACCATATGCCTCAAATATAGAAACCAAAGAAAAAAAGTGAACCAACTCTTAAAATATATTCATGTAATGCAGCTAACATGATAATTTAAAGTAAATGTATAGCTCCATGTGCCATAGCACCAGCAAAGGCAAAGTTCAAAACAGATGGTCTAGGTCTGGATTGCCATGAGTAAGATACAAGAAAAGTGACAGAAAAGGAAAGGGACAGAGACAGAGCAGGAGAGTGGATAAAACAGACGTATGCAGACAACACCACATGAAAACCTGCTGCCTCCTGAAAACAGGAAGATGTCAAAACTCCTTCCTAAGGTTCTTAAAATAAGCAGATACACATTAGAAAAGGTGCTGGTAAAAAATAAAACCAGTATTACACGTTTTACAAAAAATAAAAAGATAATCCAAGAATATTACTGACAACTAGAGATCCTCAATTTTAAAATTTAAATAAAGCCAAAATATGCATTACCTAATAAATATAAATGACATTTAACTCTAAATTGTACATTAAATAAGTTGATCACATAATCAAAATGTTACTAAATAATTTTTAAAAATTATACATGCAGTTTCCCAAACATTTAAGAATAAAAAAAATCAGAAATCAATAATGCTAGTTTTCTAAAATATGTTCTAGAAATCACTTAGTCTAAATACAGTGCCGGTGAAAACAGAAGAAGCCACACTAAGTGCTGGCTGGGCACAACACTCAGTATGAAGTACTCAACCAACAAAATAACTGAAAACTACAATTAAACTTACACATCCTAAACACAGTTTAAAATCCAAACACTCAAAAGGGATAAACTTTATAATAAAATTTATAATAAAATAAATATTATAAATATTTTTAATTTATATATTATAAATATATAAATTATTTTATAAATAAAAATTTATAATAAAAAACTTTATAATAAAATTCATAATAAAATTTTATAATAGACATTATTTACTCAGGTTAAATATATACTTAAAAAATTAAAAAGATTCATTTACTCTTATTTTATGTGTATTTTGTTATGTGTACTGCCTGCATGCATGTCTGTGTACCATGTTAAGTGCCTGGTGTTCACAGAGGCCAGCAGAGGGCCTGGGCCTGGAGATCTAGACTGTTGTGAGCATTGGGGCGCTGGGCATTGTACCTGCATTCTCAACAGGTCACTCCAACACTGTCGCTGAGTGACACAACAGTCAATGCCCTTGAGTGCTGAGGCACCTCCAGGTCCCTCAGATTATACTTTTAAAAGGTAAACCTTTTTTCCTAGTAGTTGATGTGGAAATGATTTATAAAGTGATGGAAAAGCTTGTAAACACATCATGAAAATCTGAAGCTGAGTAGCTATGCATTGAACGTTCCGTCTGTATTACCTCCCTGGAAGCTGGCCTATAGCCATATCCAGATGGCAAGTTCTTATCTTCTTCACAGCCTTTGGCTCCAGGACTAAAGTGTAATTCAACATGAAAGCGTTCCTCTGAAGAAAGATCCTGAAATATACGAAAGACCATGTCTCTAGTGAGAAATCTCAAGTACTTGCTTACCCCTGGTCACATGTACAAATCAAGAGCTCTGTTACCTTGTTAGGGTCCTCATAGAGCATGATAACAATCTGAGTCATGTAGTTGAGTTCATTAACAACGTTGAGATAATCCATAGCTCGTTTCCACTGCTCATCCTTTGATTCCTGAACAGAAGGTCTCTGGTAAGTATTCTTCATACCGTTCCACATGGAAGTCACTTTATTATCATGACAGCTTACTTAACTAAGCCATATCACATGGATCAGGTGAAGAGAAAAACTATTTATAATGTTTACCACATGTGACAGTACTTCTAAATTTTTTCAAGACAATTTACAAGACGTAAAAAAAAAATTCTTGAATATAACAGGTGCTATTGAAATCCAAGGGTAAGAACAGCTTTATAATCCTGGAAGTCTGAAAGTACCTAGCAGCATATTATGCCTCATAACACAGAACATCTTCAAAGATTACTGCTTCTGTCTGTAGCATGTCTATCACAAAATACCACTTTTTACACTACAGTGATTGTCAATTCATCAGCATAAGGAGACAGAAAATTTCAGTTGATCTTATCACATCTTTCATCAGATCTGATTTTAGAAAATCAATCGTCTTCACACGTGTAATCACAGCACCAGACATGAAAGAATTTTTAAGAGAACAAAAACATGAGACCACCCAAGACAGAAAGCTCTACTTGAAAAAAAACTACAAGCAGGAGGTTAAAGCCAGCAAGGTCTGTATAAACCGGAACATCTCAGGAACGCTTTCTTCATTGTTCACATATAACAAACATTACAAATATGTAAAAATCCACCTGAACTTTAGCATAGAATGTCTCCTATTTTACAAGAATAGAATTATGAAACTACATGCTGACTGGTCTACTTTTAAACTCAGTAATATACTTAGTTTTTATTTCAGAAAAGACTTATCTCAAACTTAAGGCAATGCTGTGGAATGAGAAATCGAATCTGCGTGTGTGCACGCTGGAGAGGTCAGATTTGCAAAGGTCTGTTCTTTTCAAAACCAATGATGAAAACAACAACTATCATGGCTTTTTAGGTGTCAACAGTAGAAATGAAGAGTTTAAATGAAAGAGTATGAATTTCTTTGGGTGAGGAGATGAGATAGGGCTTTGTGGTACTGTATTAAGAATACCACAAAATTTCACAATTGCAATTAGAAATCTTTTCAGGTCTGCCCCCATGAATACATAAAATTAAAAAATACTTAGACTATCTTCTTAAACATTGTTTACTATTGTTAAAGCCCCCAGATTATTTTAATAATTTTACTTCTGTAACCTTCCTAAGTGTGCATTTTTGCATGGTTCATTCCAAGCAATTCAAACTTCCCACTGAGTGTGGTGAAGGGTTCAGGTTATTTCCAACCCTCACATTCAATCCTAAGGTTTGGACGGTGAATTACCCACAAGCCCTAGTCCCACTGCTGGGGCCTTACTGAAGCTGCACTGGTCACCCTCTCCTCTGCTCAGAGCCTCTTAGAACACAAACCACCATTTTCTACCCTTCTGTGGGTCATGGCGTCCTTGTGGTACAACATGAGCCTCCCATCCTTCTTGGTATTCCTCATGCATGTGCTACTTTCTAAGCATGTACAAGAGGGTGAAGGGGACCACGTATGGTGTATGGTTGGAAGCTTCACCTGTCAAATAAAGCTGATGAGCCTGGAGCTGAGGCAGGAAATAGAGGTGGGAATTTTGGTGGGAGCAAGGATTCTGGGACAGAGTGAGGGGTGGGAGGACTCACCCAGGAATATGGAGGAGGACAGAAGCATGGGAGCTGACCAGTTGTGTGGCAGAACTTAGAATAACAGGATGATTATTACATGAGGTAGGTGGGGAATAGTCAAGGCTTATGGCCAAGGTATGTGTAAATATGATGATGAGTCATATTGTTATTATTCTGGGAACTTGGGGATGGGAGGAAAAACCTCCACGTTTACATTCTATGCTAAATTAAGGTTTTGTTCACTCTATCTTTTATTAAAGCTCTACTAATTCATAAATGTATGAAAAGAGGCCACTTTTAGAATTTTTTTGCTTCTTTCTGGAAGTAGTGGTTGAACCTAGGGTCTCTCACATGCTAGAAAAGCACTGTCCAACTGAGCTACAGTCCAAACGCTCTTCATGTATAGAAGCTAGAGGTTTCAGGCCAGGCCATGTGAGGCTGATACCTCAGCTTCTTCATGGCAGGAGGGTTGGGACGGGTCCACTAAGATGTGAACCCACTGTTTCATACTGCCTATATCACAGCCATAAGCCTCTTCAACTAGGACAGTCTTCCTTACCATGGTGGACCGAACCCTTTCAAGACGGATGTCAAAATAAACCTCTCTTCTCTTAAACTGGTAAGATGCTGTGCTGGAGCACCTGCCTAGCACAGGCTGCCATAAACCCTGTGGCTTCTGCTGGAATCACGAGAGTCAGTAGTCATATCCAGCTCACCATATAGTTCTTTTATCAAGGCAAGTAAACATGTCTTTACTCCCCAAACCTAGCAAAATGCTTAGTACAGACTAGTATACTCTCAAGAAATGACAATAAATCACAAAAATATAGCAAATTCATCATAATTAACAGTAAAAACAAACAAAAAAATAGCAAGCCAAAACAACAACAACAAAAAAAATCACTTAGTGATCTGAGTACAAAACCTAAGTTCTGTGTCAGTTACTGTGAAAGAACCCGGACTTACATCGCATAAGGCGCCATAGCGAAGGATGGACAGCAAGGAATGCACATGACTCTCACTGGTAAAGTATAATCTGGTTCGGACGTGCCGCTCAGGAGACAGAACACCTCTAGAATACCTAAAGTTAGAAGCAGACAGTGTGGTGAAAATATAACCACATAATCAAAAGCATACCAAACATGAAAACAATGTTATAAAATGGAATTAAACATTATTAGAAGCAAAGCCCCATAATAAATCAATCCATTATTCTTCAAAGATGTTCCTCTAATTAGAACAAACTAAGCCCTCTGAGAATAGTAATAAAAAAACATAGCAAAAAACCCAAACAAAAACAAAAAAACAGAAATAAAAACAAACATACAAATAAACAAAATGCACACAAACCCTCCTAAAACACAAATGAAACAAAAACAAAAAAACCACAAAACAGCATTACTTCAGTTCACTGGAAAGAGATGACCTTAGTTCCTCTAGTAGCAATAACAGAGGTACTCAGAGGAAATAATGCTGTCCAATGGGGCTGACACTGATTAGGACAGGTAACATGAAAAATTTCTTCCTATCCCCTTTCCCACACTGGCACCAAACACAACCTTGGTTGATATTAGCACAGGGAATGTGACATGAAGTCAGAGCGTGGGAAAAGGCTGTGATACTGAGGTCAGCCTGCACCATAGACAGAAGCACTATCTCAGGGATGTAGGTCACGATACAGCATGTGTCTATGGCATGTTTAAGTCTCAACCTTCCTCCTGCCACAACCCCAAGAGTACTTGTTAAAGCGTAATTAGTAGGACAATCTAGGTAACCCTATTTCCATAACTTATCAAGTGACACACTCTTGACTTCTATATGAAACCAGGACGAATTTTAGATGTGAAATACATAAAACTAGGTGATTATAAATGTGACCAGCTGCTACAGTCTCTTACACAGGATGGAGTTTATTGACAGTGTCATCGTCTTGAGTCCTCTGAAGATCCGATCGGATTTTTCTAACTAGTGGAGTACAGTAGCCTTTGGCAATCTCCAGTTTTTCAGCTTTAGTTATACCATATTCCTGAGCAGGAAAAAAGTCAATATCATCAGATAGCTAATCAGGCAACGAGACTAATATTACCAATAAAAAGCTTATAATACTTCAAATTTACTTAATATAAAAGTTAAGAAGTATTTCTAGGATTCTGCAAACTGTCTTTATCCAATAGTGAGTACTTTGAAAGTGATTTTTACATACTAGAATACGGAAGTGAACTCCCAAGGATAACTTACCTGAGGGATAACAATATCTGCTAATGCCTTTGAAAGCCTATAGAGTTCCATTGTGTTTTCTAACTTCAGGGAACCGTTGTGCTGAACGTCGTATTTGATGCAGTCATATATGTCGGGGATCTTACTAATATCATATCTTCCATTCTTAGTTTTAAAATCCTTCTCCAACTTGGACCATCTACGCAGCATGAGTTCCAGCGTCTCACTATGGTAAAGCTGAATATCTAAAATAACATACAGTTTTTAGTATATCCAACCTAACAAATTGATTGAAAATGTATCTTAAAATTTATTTGTACTCTGTTGTAGTTCTCCCTGGCCTGGAACTTCCTATTTTTCTGGCTCAGCCTCTGATGCTATGATTACAGCTATGTGACTCCATGACTATTTCCCTATAAGTAAAAGACTTTAAAGAGAAAAAGGTAAAGCTCTAAGAAGCTAGGAAGTACTACTATCCACATATACCATTAGCAATCGGATGATGTTGGGCTTGGATAAGTACTTAGCACAAGTACTTGGATTAGAAGTCTGATATATTTATGAGACATTTTCCATATGTTCCAGATTTTGATAACAATGAAAAGAAAAACACCAAGCACAGCAAACCTCTCAATTAATATGCTTTCTATGCTAAAATTTAAATACTTAATTTTCCTAAATTCCTGTAACTAAACAGAATAAGTAGACTATCCTTTGCAGAAAATAACTCTTAGATATTAAAAAGAGTTCAAATGGTTCATTTTTATCACCACGAAATCTAAGGTGTCAACCACTGATTTCAAACTAACCTTGGAGCCAGAGTTTTCTGCTGCTTTGTATGCTGCTTATCTTCTGCTTAACTATCTGGAAATGCTACATACTCAATAATCAAAAAGATGCTACTGTCCTTTTCTTACAATCATGGATAAATGACCATAACCTAGCTATTACTTCTTGCTGGATAAATACCTAACTCATACTATTTATACTCATATTTCAAAACAGAAGATAGGCATCATAAGATTCATATACTTTATTTAACATGTTTAGCAAAAATGACAGTAACTTCTGTTCTACATTTTAAGAAATTACCAGCTGATTTGGGATCTTCCATCCGATGTCTGATTTGGGAAGTCAAACTTTGAATCAAGGAATACACTTTGTCACAGGTTTTCACTGGATTTTTAATTAAATGCATTGATTTGATAACAGAAATGCTTCCAGATGGAGTGAGCTACAAATGAACAAGATAAGTGTTTTATATTAGGTTAGGTCCTACTATCTAAGAGAACAAACACAAAATTTCCACACCTGGGAAAATAATTATATTCTATGCATTAAGATATCTAACATACAGTAATACTATCAACAGGAATATGAAAGTTTCAGACATTGATGTCAAAACTATTGTAAACTTTAACTACAATTAGATCACCTAAAGAAGATGAAGTACCTAGCATTTGAAGGAAGAAGACTCAGTCACAGGAAGGCTGGTTGCAGAACTCAAACTGTTAACCACTATGCTATTATCCTTTGTTAATGAGGGTTTTCCAGTTCAACAGGAGCCATTAATGGTTCTGATTATACATTCAGCTTTTAAAACTTACATTGGCAAGATATGTAGCAAGTTGAATTAGTTTTCTACAAATACAACAAAATGCAGAGGAATCGCACTTTCTGTTATGAACTTGGTGTTTGGGACCAATGTAACTGCTGGAAGTAAGTGAAACTCCATGGAGTAAAGTAATTTTTATTCTTTAAAGCATCTAAGAGACATCAAGGTCAAAAAGAATCATAAAAGAAAACAAAATGGCCAGGGATCAAGAACATGAACCTAATGTTAAAAGATGGTTTTGTTTGTATTAGAGATGTTTGTTGAGTCTACAGAAATGCTGAGAAGAAATATAATTCTGTTGAACTGAGAGCACCAGATTCAAAATGAAGTCTAGGTTTCACAAAGGCAAAAAATGGTAAATATGTGAGATGTTTGTATGTGAGATTCAAAACAGATAGGGTGAATCAGGAGGAACCAAGCCAAGCAACAAATTACAGACCATAATTAATCAACTGGTTGGCTAAGAAAGATGTATTTGTGAAGCTGATCTAAGACAATACCAGAATGATCTGCCCACAGGTATAGTAGAAACAAAAACCTAAACTGACAGTAATGTGTCACACAGAGAAGGGCTGAGCATGATATCTCTGCAACAGTCATGTGCTGCAGAACTCATATGCTGGGCTAGTGAGACGCCCTGTATGTGCCATTCCATAAGAGAGAAAAGAACACTGTACTAGAGATTCCTGATGCTTGATCACAGCATTAAAACATATCTTATAGAAAATAGAGGCCAGATCTCAAATGAGTAGCTCGTATGGTTAATGTAGACCGCATGTGAAAACCTTATCAAATCTATTAAAGTGTCATTTCTGGTTGTAAAACAAGATTCATGTAGGAACAAAAGTCTCCCAGCTAAGAGACAGTCAACATTAGAAACTGTCACTGCTCAATTCTATCTAGACTTAAAAACTAACACCATTTATCTCCAACTATCCCATAAAACATTGCAAATCCATCCCACAATCAGCATTTACCTGAGATCAAGAGCAGATATAGAAGAAGGAAAAGTGGGAGGAAAGGGAGGCAGCACAGGGCAGGGAAGAGGAAAATTATAGTATGCTGTTATAAATAAATGTAAAACTGCGCAGTAAAATACTGGCAAGCTAAGCACAACAGAGCATCAAAAAATTATATACCATTATTACATTATAAGGTGAGATTTATCCTTCGAATGTGACCATGGGTCAATATATGTGCGAGGGTTTGGGAGAGGAAAACGAGGGGGAAAATGATGTAGTAAGATAATCTCAAAAAATAAGAGAAATAATAAAAACCATATAGCCCTTAACAGTAAAATCTCTATGATTTTGGTACTGGAGGAACTTATTTTAATATACCAAAGGCTGTGTCAGAGTAACTCAGCCAGCATCACACTGATCAGGGGAAAGCCCAGTTTTTTCTAAGAACCAGAAGATGGAGATAACGAGCACTTTACCTGGCAGCACAGTGCTAGCAGACTTGCTTAGCCGGAGTAATTAGTTAAGAGAAAAAGCAAAGCCTGAGCTCCAAGTAGGTGAGGAAGAGGGAAACTTGTTCCACTTGTAGATTACATTATCCAATAAGCAGAAAAGCCCAAGACACCGTCCACTAAGCCAGGTATTTGAATGACTCATGACAGCAAGTGCAACTACCCGAGAGCTGAAGGAGGAGCTTCCCAAGTGAAAGGAAACCGGAAGCAATAAAGTAAATCCTCCTCAAGAAAAAGAAAAAAAAATCAAAACCACTCCACAGAGACTGAAAAGTATGCTAAACCTGATTCATCCAGTAAAGCTGCAGGACAAGGTCTAGATACATTAACCAGTAGCATTTTGTGTTTAATTAATGCTGTGACTAAGAATAAAAACCGAGAAGGCAATCAAGTTCAGAGAAACAGACATGTAAGTAACAACTCAGAGGACTGATGACGTAGATCAGTGACAGAAAAGCTGAGCAATGCTGTAAATCAGAACTCCACAGATTCCACACAAACCACAAAGAACTCAGATGGAGTCGGGACAACTTCTGTAGAACAGAACAGCAGAGACACAGACCTAACAGACAGGTGCTGACCTATTCTTAGTTCCGTTAATTACAAAGGTCACACAGTTTCCACAGGAATTAGTAGTACTATTTAATAGCCATTTATTATTTAGTAGCAACTTTATAGTATTTAGAATAATTTTGAAGTAGCTGTATACAAATCCTTCTCCCCAAGTAGGGAAGAATTTCCTTGCTATTTTTTTCTTCAGTCTAGCATATTACTGACAAGGAAATGAAGATTTAACAAAAGTGAAGAACACTGATGAATTCATGACTACAGATGCCAAATTTCAAGCCATAAAAATTAATACCATATAAACTTTATATTATATGTTGAGATTATTCTAGGAGCAAAGCATTTCCGTGACATTAACTTACCAAAAAAAAAAAAAAAAAAAAAAAAAAGGACCACATATAATTTCATTGCTTTTTTTAAAAAGTAATGTCAAAAACAAAACAACATCAACAACAAAAGTAGAGGAAAAAATCAAACCTAATAGACAAGTACTAAATCTTCCTCTGAGAGAGTGACCAGAAAAAAAAGTGCTATTTGAAGGCAGGTGTGGTGGTGTGTGGTGTACCCCTCCAGTCCCAGCCACAGGAGGCTCAGGCAGGAAGAGCGCATGCTCTTCAAGACCACCAGTAAGAATTCCGTCTGTCCCATACTGCTTATAGAATTGTAAATATTAAAGCAAAGCAAGAAAAAAAACTATAAAAACTGAGAAATAGCTCAGATCAATGGTATATTAATATTAAAAACTATACTTCTACATCAAAAAAAAGAACAAACATTTTCTTTGTTTTTTTTTTTTTTAGTTTTTTGAGACAGGGTTTTTCTGTGCAGCCCTGGCTGTCTTGAAACTCACTCTGTAGACCAGGCTGGCCTCAAACTCAGAAATCTACCTGCCTCTGCCTCCCAAGTGCTGGGATTAAAGGCGTGTGCCACCACTGCCTGGTAGGAACAAACATTTTCCTGTGCCAAAGCCAACTGCATTAAAAATACCATTTACCTCAGGTGAAGTCTAACAAGAATAGGAAATACTACATAGTAAATTGATTATCATTGAAAATACTATTTAAAATCTTAAGGGATCTAAATAAATGTGCTATCAAATTTTTACATGTTGTAAACCTGTATAAGATATGTAAATTGGATTTCAAGCAAGCTAAATAAAAATCACAATATTTTTAATAAGCTTATTGTAAAGCTTATATGGAAATTTGAGACATGCCAAAAAGAGAGGAGTCTGTGTCGAAGGCATAAGATTTTATACTTTATTACTACACAATGATCAACAAACAATGCAGAGGAAGGAACACAATGTATAGCTGGTAAGCAGTGTTGCAGGAATGTAGGAAGAGATCCTCTTCAGATAGTGCTAAAGAAAGGTGAAAACAGATCTTCACATATTACTCTCACAGTCTACAAAAAAATCAATTTTTGTATTGAGATTGATAAGATTTTATCAATAACAGAAACATAAATAACACAGGGAGAACTTTTGTCACTGAAAAACAGGCACCAAGCAGCTAACAAAAATGGACAAGATATTTAAGAACTCATGACAAAGAACATCTGAGCAGTAAACTTGAAAGAAATGAAAAGGTATGTTGTAGGTTTATGTCCCAAAATGAGCATCAGATAACCTGAGACTCGCCCAAGTGAGGAGTGTATGAAGCAATAGCAGCTTTCAGACTTTGAGTCTTAACTGGCCCACACTTCGGCAAACAGTTGGACTTGGACTTTACCCAGTAATACAGAATGAGCACACCATGGTTTACATCTTCACTCTTAGAATACATTTACAGGAAACAGCATGTTCATGCCCCAATAATAACAGCCTTAAATTACAACCAGTTGAATGCATCGTAGACTACAGGATCTTCATAAAATAAAATATGATGCAGCAAAGTAAATTCTGCAGGCTAAGTAGGGTTTGTTGTAAGCCTACAAGGTATGAATGGTTTTCAAAGGGTACCAAATAATCAAAACTCAAAAAACACCACCAAAAACAGACGTGCACACACACACACACACACACACACACACACACAAGGCACAAGAGAGAGAGAGAGAGAGAGAAGAGAGAGAGAGAGAGACAGAGCAACAGAGACCACAGTCACTGTCATCTTGATAAGACCTATAATTCCTCCTTCTAGCATATCTGTGGGCTATCTTAGCTGCGTTACCTCAAGAAAAACGACCCATTGTAGAAGCGGGCATCGTCTTTCCTGGGCTATACAAAGGGGAGAGAAGTTTTAGATAAATAAACATTCATTCTTGTCTGCTTCTTGACTGTGACAGTAATGTGCCCAGCTGCCTCAAGTTCCTACTGCTGTGTCATCTCTGACACAAGGGGCTTGAACCAAATTAAACCCTTTCTTCCTTATTTTTGTTGGGGCATTTTATCAGAGCAACAGGAAAAGTAACCGTATCAGGATCACAAAACATAATTTATTATGTGATTCTTTACACAAAAAGTATGCAAGCACTTCAAATGACTACTACATAGTGGAGACTATTAATGACCCGTGTACAAATGGATATACCAAGAGTCCAGATGAACTTGCCAAGCACAAGCTGAGGGAAGAAGCGCTGAGACCTACCTTCTCGTAGTCTTCGGCCGTAAAATCTCTGTCTTTCTGAAGTATTTCATGAAGCCTTGCTTTCACACGGCTGTGACAGCTACTCAAAGAGTCACTGTCACTATCCAATAGGCCGTTCATATTTGCACTTTTCACCATCTGAACAAGAATGGGGGTAAGCTCTCCTTCTAGAGCCAAGAGACCCTAAGTACAAAGAAAGAGTCAATGTTTTACACATAAACAAAATCACAGGCCATCACAGTAATTTCACAAGATGCTAAATATTATCATGCATAAGCTACTCATCATAGGTCAACTTTACTAATACTGTACTTTATCTTTGTCAGCAATGGCTTGATTTGGGATTTATAGCAATTATAAAGCAGCTTGTACCTTTGCAAAAGCAGCTGCAGTCATCTGGACCCGCCCTTCATCAGAGGCATATATTTTGAGGTCATGTCTGTAGGTGCTATGCAGTCGGAGTAAACCACAACCAGGAAATCCTGCATAATCTCCTGAAAACAAATCCTCACATCACTTAAGCTATATTTCTGTTTTGTGGTACTTCTACAAATGCTTGAGACTATCACAAGGTAAAGTGTACAGATATGGTCAAATGATAGTGTTTACCTTGACCTCCAGGGTACATACACCTAAAAGCTCTTCCCAGCTCTTCAGCCTGAACCCTGCCCGCAGGGGTCAGCTCTCCTCCCCATTTTAGAACCAAAAGTAAGGACGGCTCTTCTCTTCGGTTATCTAAGACAGATGTGAGTGATAAAACAAATGTTAGCATGCATAATAACATTTAAACCAGTGTCTAAACAGGTCTCAGTATTGACCTTTAACCTCTAGATTAGCTCTTTAGCCTGAACCCTGATTCTTATTATTACATCTCTCCCAGAACATTTTTGATCATAAACACTGATATAAGAAATAAACCCCTATTGTTCTTGATCACGGAGAGATGATTGGAAATGTTAAACACATAAAGTGAAACATTCAAACTTGTATTTATATTTAAGGTATTCAAAGCTTCAACACAGGCTGGTATAGTGTGGTAGCATGACAGCTCAGTCTTGCTCCAATCACCTGCGTGCCTTAGGGAAAGACTCTTGAGAGCTGAATTAAAGTCAAAGCAGAAGATGGGTGCTGAAGTTTTCCATATGCATTGTGAACGACTTTTAAAAGCTGTGTCTATTTACATGTTTCCCAGCAGACTGATAAGCTGACACTGTATATGCTCACGCTTGATTACCAGTGTAAACAGGAAACTCAGAAGAAAGCATTCTGCCAGGATGACAGGCTAGAGAAACCAGCAGGTGTACAACATACCTAAGCCAAACATCTCAAAGTCACAGCTCTGCCAAGTTTGAAAAACTAACATGATGCAGCAAATTCAAATTCCTCACAGGGAAATTTTCCCATGTACAAAATCATTTCAAATAAGGTATAGTTATCTTCAAGACACATGTAAGGTACATATGACACACACACACACATCTAACACATCTAACACACACACACATTCACACATACAGGCTCAAACACAGATGTTCTATACTAAAAATACAAAGTTTTACAAATAGAGTCTAGAGCTTTATGGATAAAGGATACTTATCCTGTATTATTAATATTATGCATGAAAGAGCTGTTCCAATCCTTCTTGTTTTTCTTTCTGGATTTTATGTATTAGGAGACCAACCTTATCTATGTAAATAAATACTGGACTTAAATTTAAATTTTAGAACAAAATATCAAGATACTTTAGAAACACAAATACTTTTACAAACACAAATTAGAAAGTACAAATGTACTTTCAAATGGTTGTTTTCATACATTTTGAGTTTTTTTTTCTGTATGTGCTGTCATCGCCTACCAAAAATGGACAAAACAGGATCTACTAAGTTATAGGTAAAAGGCTTTCAGAAATAAAAAAAGGAGAAAAAAAGTCCTGAGGAGCTTAAAAAAAAATAACAAAATTCACTTTTAACTTAAATTTGAAACAAAACAAAACAAAACAAACAACAACAACAAAAAAAAACCCCCAAAACCCAACCCTTTTTTCCCCAGATTACTTGTAGGGAAATTGGAAATGGTGGGACTCATAGGGAGGGAGGGGAGGTATATAGAATGCGGTTGGAGGACGGTAAGGGGAGCAGCAGGGTACAAGAGACCTGATGGGAAATGGGGCTCCTTATTGAGGGAGGTGGGCAAAATAACAAAAGGGTATCTGAAAAGCCAGTCATCCCATTAACTATTTACACATACCCCCAAACCTATCATGCATGTAACTCCATGTACAAAAAAAAACATGTATAGCTTTAGGGAACTTTTCTCATCTGAGCTGATGGTGTTCCCTCCAAAAACAAAGACTACCCAACGAAAGCCTCAATATTAGACAGGAGAAGCCTGCCTTTGATCAGCTGGCCAAGGCTGTCTGATAGATTCCCAAAACATATAGTCTATTGCTGTTGTCTTTGGTTACTGCCCCAGAGGAGGGTCCTGCATGAACTTCAGATGCAGGGCCTAGAGACTACTATGCTGGAACTGATCTGAAAGAGCCATCCTTAAGAACTAGTTTTCATGATACAGAAAGCCAAGCTTCCCAAAGAGTGAGACACCAACAGTTCAACCAGGTATGACACCTATGAACCACATCAGTAAGTGGCAATAGCCCTAAGGGTGAAGTAACGGTCACAGTGACCCTAAGGGTGTAACCACAGTCACAATGACCCTAAGGGTACAACCACAGTCACAATGACTCTAAAGGTGCAACCACAGTCACAACCCTATGGGTATAGCCACAGTCACAATAACCCTATGGATACAGTCACAGTCACAATGACCCTAAGGGTACAACCACAGTCACAATAACCCTATGGGTACAGTCACAGTCACAATGACCCTAAGTGAGCAATAAGGGTCACAATAACCCTAAGTGTGCAGTAGTGGCATGCATATCCCCCTTTCCCCATTTCCCCCAACACCCAGGAACCCCAATTCCCATTCCCCTCCTCCTGCTTCTATGAAGATGTGCCCCCACCCACCCTCACTCCCACCTCCCCACCCATGAATTCCCCCACACTGGGGCATCCAGCCTTCACTGGACCAAGGACTCCTCTCCCAACTATGCCCGACAATGACATCTACCCCTACATATACAGCTGGAGCCATGGGTCCCTCCCTATGTGCTCCCAGGCTGGTGCTTTAGACCCTGGGGGTTCTGGTCCATTGGTACTGTTGCTTTCCTCGTGGGGCTGCAAACCCTTTCAGCTCCTTCAGTCTGAGTTACTGAGCAGAAAATGGCCCAAGTTACCACTATAGTGTAAGTTATTACATACACATAATTGCAACAGGGATTAAAAGTGATATACCTTCCTCCTCACTGGATGTTTTCGGACAACCATGAGGGAGATAGGTCAACTGGACCTTACGGTTTATTCCTGAAAAATGACCATACCTGAAAAATAAAATGCCGATTAGCGTGTAAGACAATAATGAAGTATTGACTGAATTCCTAAAGAAAAAGTAAGATATACGATATACAGATAGAAACTAGTTTTTCTACTGCCTTGGTGGATTCTTCAAAAATATCCTAGCAAACATGAATCAGTAATAACAGCTGCCCATTTAGGAACTGTTTGATAAAAGTCAGACAATTCTGAAGACACACTGCACAGACAGGCAGATACATATGCGAGCTGGCCTGCGGGAGGAGTGCTGGGAGAAGCTGTCGTGAGCAGACCTTGGTTACTGCATTCATGAACTCACAAAAGCCATGGTTGCCGGCACAAGATGAAGCCAGAGAAAATTCTGTGTGTTTGGGGGGCGGGGTGGGGGCGGGCAGGGAGGGTACTCTGCAGGCCCCACCATTACTGAGGCTATTGCTAGATGACAGCTTCTGGGGACAGAGAATCATTCTTCCTGCAGAATATGATCATGGATAGGTCTCTCCGTCTTCTGTATGCCGCATATCCATGCACACAGACATAGGCGGCGCTAGTCGCCTTAACAAGAACCACACAGTTAGGAGGAGGATGTGTTGGGGGGGGGGTTGGAGGGGGAAACGAGAAGCAGCCATCATAACACTTTATTGTATGCATACAGGAAATCCTTAAACATTAAAGAAAAAGGTTTTAAAACAAAGTACAATTTAAGTATCATTGCAGGATGTAAGAACAGAAGTGGTTACCATGTAAAGCTCATTACAGAAATACTGATGGGTATCAACCTTTGAATGGACAGTTTAAAATTGTTTAGCTAAACAGGGCTGAATCTCAGATTCAGTTTGCTATATGATCTTTATTCTAAGTATTCAAGGTCTAAGTACAAGGCTGTTTTCTTTCTCCTCATTGAAATTAAAAGTGGAAACTAAAACAATAATTCAGTATAATAAAATATTTTGTCACATAATCCAAACAGAAGAATTGTATTGTAAGGAAGAGGGCCAAAGAGTTACTCACATCTCTAACACAGTCTTCAGTTGTTCAAGTTTTGACTTATTTTCTTCAATTTCAGAGTCATTATTTTGCCCCAGCTCCATGAGAAGCTGCCGTGCAATATCCAGGACTTCCTATGCATGTTAATAAAGAGTTTAAATATAGTTTCATCATAAAAGAATTAAACGCAACATACATTAAAACAAACAAACAAAAAAACCCAACAACCACCACGACCACCACCACCACAACAACGAAAACTTACCTGTAATTGTTTTGGCTTCTTGAGCTTTAATTTCCCTGATTTATATCCATCACACTTTTCAAAAAGATCAAAAAACCTTATAAAAGGATAGACGACAGTTAGTCATTTGCAATAACTAATAGTACTGATATGAAGCTGGGCATATGTGCACATCTATAATCATAGCATGCAGAAAGCGGATCCAGGAGGATCATAAGTTCAAGGTCAGCCTGGGAAACATAGTAAGACTTTATTAAAAAACAAAAACAGCAAACAAAAGCTCTCACCAAATAGTCAACGAAATAAAATAAGAGATATAAGAATAAAGTCTTTGAATACAAGGTTGGTATTTCTTCTTTTAACTCAACCTTAGGTTTCCTCCACTTTGTCTCGCTGGGAAAGAATCTTGTTACATATTTCCCAGTCGGCATCTATCTCCCCAGCTCAAGTGATCCTCCTGCTTCCATCTCTGAAACACAAGTACATGTGTTTCGTGGTACTCATTGCACTTAGCATCTGCTGCTCTTTTCCTGGTAACACTCAGTGCAGGCCTAAACCACATCAAACCAACATTTACTATAGTACTTTCAAAATGTGTGCACAAGGCAAGCAGCACCCCGTTGAAAACAAAATAGTTTCTGTTGTCAGTGCATCGGGTGTCAACACATATTAATGTCTCAAGCTTCCATATCACACACAGAACAGAAATAATGGGACCTCTCTACAAATTTGCTTCTGGAATGCTGAGATGTTGTTTCTCACAGTACAATGTAAAAACCAAACTAAGAATAAGTAGAATATATTAATGATGATGAATGAAGGGCAGGTTGACTGACAGTTACAGATACACCCACAATAAATTTTAGATGCTAACACACCCAATATTTTAATGAGTTTGTGCACATTCAGTGGTTTAAATATTTTCACGATCAAAAGAATAGTAAGTCAAACTATTGTGACCCATCACGCAGAAAAGCTAAGGCCCCGCCCGAGCAGAGCGCTTGCCTCAGACTCACTTCTGATGCCTCACTTCCATTTTCATTTTCTGTTTCGGGGTTCGATCCCCATGTCGTATCACAGCTATGACACATCGAAGTTCCATCCTAAAGTGCCAAAAGAAAAAGAAAAATACCTCTGGTCTCAATTCCCTAACATCAAAGGTTTCTTTTGACTTAATTTTGGAAGACCAAATGCTACAATAGAAGAAGCCAGAGAGGAGTGATAGTCATTTTTATATAGTATTCCTTCTTTTTCAGAGGTAATGACCACAACCTGGGATAAAGTACATGGACTCTTAACCTGAGTTTCATTATTCATTAAACATCTGCCCTGAAGAATTATCAACAGAGACGTCGTCATTAATCAAAGGAAAAATCAACTGTTATACGATGGCTGCCATATCTGTAAGTTTATATCTTGTTATCTAAGAAAAACATTATTAGAATTCAACTTAGAAACATATTTAGCAGTATGCTAGAGTGAAGAGCTATCATTTCAATTTTCAAAGTGCAAACCACTGAACACATCCCAGGGTCATCCACCCATGGTCAGGCTTCGTTACATGGTTCTATACTTGCTCAAGCATGGTTCAAGATCTTAATCTGAGCTTTACTATACCCTTGTAAAAACATATCCATTCGCCCATCTTCAAACTGAATCATATGAAAATACATATAGTAACTAATAATCATTCAGAAATATTTTTTTACCATAATTAAGACAAACTAATGTGGAAAGCATAAGGAATTTCTGAATGAAAACTGAGGAACTGAAACTTACATAGTTCCAGAGGTAGTTGGTACAATTGGGATATCTTCAGCTTCTAATGGTATTGACCAGGGAATATGAAACTGTGGTGCAAGCTCCCGCATTACGATATTGCTTTAAGACCAAAAGAATTATTAAAAATTAGTTAATCCAAAGACAGATGTGGGTATTTAATCATGCCATGATAAAGAAACATAAGTCAGACTATCAAATGGTTATATTACCCTGATTATGTTATGGTCAAGTCCTGGTCATGAAAACTTAAGAGATCTCTACATTGAACACATTAACAAAATGCCATATATTTGGTATTAATTTATATAGTTTGAAAATAAAATGTGTTGCTTTAATTATGTTTCCAGTTAGATTTTTTTTTTTAATTGTTCATTAATTGTCTGTTAAATACCTATTATGCTATTTTTCTTTGTGTCTGTGAGGTACTGAGCATGGAAACCAGAGCCTTGTACACAACATATGCCTTCACTGACCTCAATCTCTGACAAACTTTTTCTAAATATGATAACTTCTACCAAGCCATTAGTATATTTTATTAATAGGAGGAACAGTGAAAGATGCTTAAATAATTGATTTGAGGGCTGAGAGATTTCTTAGTTGGTAAAGGCTTACCTTGCAAATATGAGATCCTGAGTTTGAGCCATACAATGCTCAATTAAAAAAAAAAAAAAAAAGCCATTCGTGGTAGTGTGTATTTTTGGAATCCCAGTGTTGGGAAGGCAGTGGGAGTTCCAGGCCAGAGAGAGACCAGGAGATCCTATCTCAAGAACAAGTGGATTGTAGCTGAGAATGACGCATCAGGTTGGGCTTTCATCACCACAAGCTCCTGCACACATGTGAACCCTCATAGGTACAGCCATCTCTACACACTGTACACAAACCCACCCTCCCCTCTTCGTATTTCTCTTCTCTTTCCTCTTCCAATTCTCTCTCATACATATATATTATTTTTCTTGTATCTTAGCATGTTTTTATGCTAAAATAAGTAAGACACCCGTACCTTCAATTTCTCTTTATTGCAAAGTTCGTGCCTTTGAAGTGCAGTAGGAAAGCTGACCCTAACGATGTTCTCATGTCTGCTTACAAAGTCTTAGAGCTACTTCTTGCTTTATTAATCTTCTAAATCAAATGATATCTAAAAAATGGTATTTCTACACATATTTTCTTTTCTACTTATTTGATTATCTTATTAGAACAGCAAATAATGAACATACAGAAAGAAGTCAAAGAAAACTATCCTAAATTTCAAAGTTTTCTCTATGACTCAAGTACCTTATTTTATGAATGTTTATTTTATGTTAAGTAGGTTAACAAAATACTTCAAATACAATTACATAGGAAAAATGGAGGAATGTTGTATCTAATAATCCTATGTTACAGCAAAGTCCATGATGTGAAATGATTAGGAATATGTTATTAATTAACCTGTCCTCATAACCTAAAGCACAACTCAGAATCTGGCATAATTTATGGGTATCTTATCAATATGGAATATTACCCTTGAGTGATTAAAAAGCTCCCATGGCTAACACGTGCACAAAGGCACATAGAAGAAGTATGGTGGTAAATGCTTACCCAAGAATTTTTGCACAGTCATCGTAGTACTTCATGGAATTTTTCACAAAACTGAAGCCATTGACATCGCATACATAGGACTGTCCATTGGCACGTAACAAGTCAAAGCCACAAACTGTTTGCTATTTAAAACAAGGTAGAAATTTGAAGGTATCATTGGAACTACTCTGATTCTCTATTTCAATTTCTTAAGAACATTATATATAAATGTTTGTATCACAAAAAGAAATGAAGGTTATAAATAACCATAATCTTGAGTATCTGAACACACATTATGCATTCCATGTGATTATTCCCTTATCATGAATAATATTAGTCTTTGGAATCCAAGAACAATAAAACAGTTTATAAGAATGCATTACAACTTATCTACAGGTTATCATTCTTCACACAAAATTACTACACAGAAGTAGTTCTTTTATTAATAACCAGTCATATAATTTGCTTATGTTACGCATCTAGGATAGGCTTTCTCTAAAAAGATAAAATGCATCCTTCATTGAATGCAGGTTGCATTACTTCCACTTGAATATATACTAGTAATTAGGTAAATTAGTAGCATACAAGAGAGGACAGTCAAACACAAGAAGCAAAGAGGTTTCTTTAAAACAGATATACTGTTCACAGGAACAAGTTTTACTATATATTAGGTCAAAGGACAAAACAATGAAGAGCATTTTTATTCAAATAGTATTTTTAACCTTTTTTATGAAAGTAAAAAGTATTTATCACCAATTTAAAAAAAAAAAAAGAATGTTAGGCACTACCACTAAGTATACAATACAAGTTAGTGGTATCATTCTGTAACCTTAAGTTTTGAATAATGAACAAGATTTCTTACTTTTCTCTAATACAGAAAGAACATGCTGGAAGTGAGGAAAGTGATGTTAGCCCCACAGGAACGCCTACATACATACATATGAGCTCATATATACTAGCTTCCTCCTCTAATTCTAAGTCCAATAATGTCTAGCATCCAAAAGGAAGCTTAGAATACAAGGGTCTGCATGACTTGCACAGCATCTTACCTTAAAAGCAAGGCAGACTTTCCATGCAATCAGCTTCTCCCGTGCATTGAGAATAACAGGGTATCTTACTTCCTTCCCTTCGCTGTCTCGTTCGACCTTTCCATCGAGAGCTGGAGATTTTCGAGCTTCAGCATGAGCATAGTCTGGACCCACGGTATAAACCTTCCATAAAATTTAAATACATTTAATTTATATTGCCAATTAAATATATAACCAGAAAATAATAAATTCAAAGAAAAATATCTATTTAAAATAGTTCAGATACCAGACTATTAATAGGCTGAGAGATTTCTTAGTTGGTGTTACCTGCAAATATAGACCAAGAAAGAAAAAAAAAAAGCCATTTGTAGTTATTTTTGGAACCAGTATGGAAGGCAGTGGAGTTCCAGGCCAGAGAGGACCAGAGTCCTATCTAAGAAATGGATTGTAGCTGAGAATGACGCATCAGTTGGCTTTCATCACCACAAGCTCCTGCACACATGTGAACCCTCATAGGTACAGCCATCTCTACACACTGCACACAAACCCACCCTCCCCTCCTCGTATTTCTCTTCTCTTTCTCTTCAATTCTCTCTCATACATAATATTATTTTTCTTGTATCTTAGCATGTTTTTATGCTAAAATAAGTAAGACACCCGTACCTTCAATTTCTCTTTATTGCAAAGTTCGTGCCTTTGAAGTGCAGTAGGAAAGCTGACCCTAACGATGTTCTCATGTCTGCTTACAAAGTCTTAGAGCTACTTCTGCTTTATTAATCTTCTAAATCAAATGATATCTAAAAATGGTATTTCTACACATATTTTCTTTTCTACTTGTTTGATTATCTTATTAGAACAGCAAATAATGAACATACAGAAAGAAGTCAAAGAAAACTATCCTAAATTTCAAAGTTTTCTCTATGACTCAAGTACCTTATTTTATGAAGTTTATTTTATGTTAAGTAGGTTAACAAAACACTTCAAATACAATTACATAGGAAAAATGGAGGAATATTGTATCTAATAATCGTATGTTACAGCAAAGTCCATGATGTGAAATGATTAGGAATATGTTATTAATTAAGCTGTCCTCATAACCTAAAGCACAACTCAGAATCTGGCATAATTTATGGGTATCTTATCAATATGGAATATTACCCTCGAGTGATTAAAAAGCTCCCATGGCTAACACGTGCACAAAGGCACATAGAAGAAGTATGGTGGTAAATGCTTACCCAAGAATTTTTGCACAGTCATCATAGTACTTCATGGAATTTTTACAAAACTGAAGCCATTGACATCGCATACATAGGACTGTCCATTGGCGCGTAACAAGTCAAAGCCACAAACTGTTGCTATTTAAAACAAGGTAGAAATTTGAAGGTATCATTGGAACTACTATGATTCTCTATTTCAATTTCTTAAGAACATTATATATAAATGTTTGTATCACAAAAAAAAATGAAGGTTATAAATAACCATAACCTTGAGTACTCATGCATTCCATGTGATTATTCCCTTATCATGACTAATATTAGTCTTTGGAATCCAAGTACAATAAAACAGTTTATAAGAATTCATTACAACTTATCTACAGGTTATCATTCTTCACACAAAATTACTACATAGAAGTAGTTCTTTTATTAATAACCAGTCATATAATTGCTTATGTTACGCATCTAGGATAGGCCTTTCTCTAAAAAGATAAAATGCATCCTTCATTGAATGCAGGTTGTATTACTTCCACTTGAATATATACTAGTAATTAGATAAATTAGTAGCATGCAAGAGAGGACAGTCAAACACAAGAAGCAAAGAGGTTCTTTAAAACAGATATATTGTTCACAGGAACAAGTTTTACTATATATTAGGTCAAAGGACAAAACAATGAAGAACATTTTTATTCAAATAGTATTTTTAAACCTTTTTTATGAAAGTAAAAAGTATTTATCACCAATTTAAAAAAAAAAAATGTTAGGCACTACCACCAAGTATACAATACAAGTTAGTGGTATCATTCTGTAACCTTAAGTTTTGAATAATGAACAAGATTTCTTACTTTTCTAATACAGAAAGAACATACTGGAAGTGAGGAAAGTGATGTTAGCCCCACAGGAACGCCTATATACATACATATGAGCTCATATATACTAACTGCCTCCTTAGTCCTCTAATTCTAAGTCCAATAATGTCTAGCATCCAAAAGGAAGCTTAGAATACAAGGGCTGCATGACTTGCACATCATCTTACCTTAAAAGCAAGGCAGACTTTCCATGCAATCAGCTTCTCCCGTGCATTGAGAATAACAGGGTATCTTACTTCCTTCCCTTCGCTGTCTCGTTCGACCTTTCCATCGAGAGCTGGAGATTTTCGAGCTTCAGCATGAGCATAGTCTGGACCCACGGTATAAACCTTTCATAAAATTTAAATACATTTAATTTATATTGCCAATTAAATATATAACCAGAAAATAATAAATTCAAAGAAAAATATCTATTTAAAATAGTTCAGATACCAGACTATTAATAGGCACACCTTTGTATTTTACATGCCCAGATTTTCAATATATCAGAAAAGGTTATACATAATTACTTACACAGCATAATGAGACTTTATTCTCTGTACTGAAGTACAAAACTGAGCATCATGTACTAAAATGTAAAGATACATTCTTAAACAGACATAGAAGAAATGTCTACATGATTTTTTAAAGGGTGTGGAATTTATCTTGTGAGAGAACAGGGAAAGGCATTTTTACAGAAAGGACAGAGAAATGAAGCAACACAAGGCATTCCGGGAAGAGAAGGAATCCAACTATACAGTATGTACTGTATTGATTGGAACGCATGTTTGAAGAAATCTCTTGTATGGCAGTCTTATGAACATGGACATATCTGTGACCAATGAGAATCTACCAACATTTTTATTTTATTTTTTTTTATTTTTATTTTTTTTATTGTTAATTTTTGGTTTTCGAGACAGTTTCTTGATAGCGGGCTGTCCTAGAACCACTGGTAGACCAGGCTGCCACGAACTCAGAAATCGCTGCTCTGCCTCCCAAGTGCTGGATTAAAGGGTGCGGCCACCCACGCAGGCTGGCACCACGCCGGCCCAAAATTTTTAAAGGGCAAGTTCAAGATGAATTTATATTTGAAAGAGCAGCCTCATCATAAAGGCTGGCAGGAAAGTAACTCCATCAGTACCAGTCAATGGTATTGTATATCACTGTACCATTACCAGAGTCACAATCCCTGACATTACTGTTTGAAATGGTAGCCATAGATGATCATCTGATTATTGTCCTAATCATTGCTTTAGATATCATAAATGTATTAAAACTTGACCTAAACATTTTTAAACATTTCACTAAAATCTGTCATCTGTGTAATACTTGGGTGTTTTACTTTTAAGCCTTTAAGAACACTGTTCTTTAAAAGGAGTTCTTGAACTTCAACTGTCAGTGATATTCACATACACAACAGAACAGAAGCTGGACTTCTCAGAACTTAGTGTTAGAATTAATTGTCTACCTCACATAAGGGCCTCATTCTATCACTAGTACCAATAATAACAACACTGAAAAAGGCTAAATAGATACCTTTCTTTAAAATAAATGGTAACTTTAAAATATAAACTAAAACTATATGATCTCTATGATTTATATGGTCTTATGATAGTTAAATGAGGGAGTTTTTGATCTGACGAAGATGACGCCACAATGATTTACTTCCAGTCAGAATTACCCTTCAGATTTCTACTTCTTCTCGTTCAGTGACAATACAGTATCATTCTCTCTACTGAGCTGGGCAGCAGCCGTTAGCTGTAGCTTTGGCCAGTCAGGTAATTACAAGTGAGCGGTAACCATGTTCTGCATGCAGTGCACCATGTATCGAAGCTATGACGATCATGAGATTATATTTATTCAGTGTATTCTCAACCAAGAGTAACTTTTCTTTCCTTTTTTAATGAAACTGGGTATGAAGAAAAGGCTTCCCTCAAACTCAAGATCCTCCCGCCTCACACCTGAGTGCTGAGATTGTAGGATACACTACCATACCAAGTTTTGAAGTTAACACAGAGTTTATCAAGACATGCTCAGTATTAGTCAAGGAGCATCTGTACTTCGTCCCACCATGCCATAAGCCTGAATACACCCTACCTTAACATCAGTACCGTCCGTAGGCATGAACTCTTCATATATATATGACCCCGTTTTTCGCACGTTGCTTTCTGGGGAATACACACTACTTCTACTGCCAATCTAGAGAGGAAAGATATAGCCATTAACATAAAATCAGGGAGGTGCCCTCATTTTTATAATACATCTAAAATGTAACCTTTATTTGGCAATATATATTCTCTGCTGTAGTTGTTATTTAAACCTACATACAAGCATAAAATATAATGAAAAAAATCAAGTTTGTTATGGGACTGAAGAGAATCCTCAGTGCTTAAGAGTCTGGCTGCTATTCCAGAGGATACCACCAACCATATCAGGCAGCTAACAACTACATATATGTAACTCCAGTTCCACGGGATCTGATGCCCTCCTCTGGCCTCCCTCAAATATATGTAACACATACAATCACAACACACACACACACACACACAACACATAAAAACAACTGAGTCTATTTGTGCTACAGAGCTTCCACTATATAAACAACACTTCACTTTATAGTTATGTCTAGGTTGTTTGCCAAGCTTCTTGCATAATGCAACACTACTGCTTTAAACACTCTTAAGACGGAAACAGGCCACATTTGTATGTTTCTAAGAAACTGCTAGGAGGTTCATGTTTATTCATATCTGTACTTAGACAGATACTGCCAAATCTTCTAGAAACTATGTTATCTGAGTCTCACAAATATATAAGCTGGCCTAAATTTCTTAGTATTATCTATACTTGGTATTTTTAACTCTCTAATATTTGCCACTATAATGGATATTTAAAGGGCATTTATATTGTTTTAAGATATATTTTTATTTTACATGCATTAGTGTTTTGCCTGCATGCATGTAAATGCACCACATGTACACAGTGCCTGTGGAGGCCAGAAGGCGGCACCAAATCCCCCAGACTGGAGTTACAGATGTTTGTGAGCTCCCTTGCGAGCATCACGCTCTCTTACGCTGCAGGACAGCAACAGTTCGATGTCCACAGGTGAAAATGATCATATTCTGCCTGCAGTACACCACACAACTAAACTATGATGTCCATCAAGTTATTTCATTAACTGTATTCTCAACTTTTCCTTCCTTTTTTTTCCCTTTGAGATAAAATGTACTGGGTCCTCTGAAAGAGCAAATGCTCTTAACCACTGAGCCATCTTTCTAGCTCTTTGCTTATCCTTAACATACAGAACTATGACTACTTATGAGCGCACCTCTAGTCTTGATACATTACTAAGAGACTGCATTCCTGCTAATGCATGTTGGATTAGGCTTATTTTCCAACTACCCAATTAAAAAAAATCCTTGTCATTCCAAAAAGTAATATATATCATTATATTTCAGATCTGATTTACATTAATTTTATTATGGGAACAATTAAATATGTACTTACATGAATAAAAATTACCAATATTACTTTTGTGTGAACTGGCAATTTTTCCATATAATTTCTCTAAAAGGAGCATATCTTTAAATCCATTTCTAGTCTGACAGAAACACAAGTGGGAGACTGAAGACACATCCAGCATCCTTTCTTTGTATTCTGAGGGCAAGAATTTTATGGAACTACACTTTCTGTGGTGGTAGTGTGGGAAACGTCCCCCACAGACTCAGGTATTGAACACTTGCTGCCCATTGGTGTCGATGCTCTGTAGATGTGTGCGGGCTGGCTGGAGGAAATGCCTCCCTGGGGTGGGCTTTGAGAGGATAAAGCCTCGGAGGCCATTCCAGTCAGAGCTCCACTTCATGCCTGTTGTTAGAGATATGAGCTCTCAGCTCCGTTCTTGTCACCACACAGCCATGCCTGCAGCTTGTGTGCTAGGCTTCTTCTGCCACAATGGGTTCTTACTGCTTTGGATCCCTAAGTTTGCTTGAACCATAGTTCAAAGAAAGTCCTCCCTCCCTTTCTTCCTTCTCCTTCCTTCCTTCCTTCTTCCTTCCTTCCTTCCTTCCTTCCTCCTTCCCTCCTCCTCCCTCCCTCCCTCCCCCATTCCTTCTAGAAGTAACTTTTGCTGTGGTGTTTTATCACAGTAACAGAAAAGTACACTTTTTAGTGGCATTACTACAGTTTCATCAATTTCCTCTAGACAATGACAGTTCAGTATCTTACCTTAGTTTATTAAGAAAGAGCCTGATGACCTTTAACACGCTTTAATAAAATATACAGAAGAATGAAGACTACTCCCAAGAAGATTTCAAAGCTTACCTTCCTGAAAAGTCTCTGACTTCCGCCCCCGGCGGATGTTGGATAATAAATGTAAACATTGTGGTCTTCTGCACTGACAGGCTTTTCCACAAAGGGCTTTTGAAAAACTTCCCCATTCACTTCCACATGATCCTCTCCTTCAATCAGGCTGCACTCTAAACACAAGGCATAATCACCAGTCAGACACTGATGTGTCACCTAGGTAATATCATTATAAGAGCAAAAATAAAATTTGCTTTTCAAGCTTCTAGTAAAATTACGCTAAGCCTTAGCAGACTAAATTAATCAGAGCTACGGCAGCACAGTAGCAGAGGGATAGCCTGAATAGTATGTGCAACGCCCTGGGCTCAATCCTCAGGGCCTCAAGGGAAAAACACTTAGCCTGAGACAAAGGACAGAGGCTACTGATGACTACAGAGAGAGTAAGAGTTAGCCTTCCCCACGGATCAGCTTCCTAAATGAATATCCAGTTCCCAGTGGTCAGCCCTCAGGTCCTACGTACACAATTATACGTAGAAGACCCAGGAAGATAGCTCCTTTACTACTCAGCCAGTCAGCTCACTGTCTGGTTTTCCTTTGATTTCTGATACAGGGTCTCACAGTGTGAAGCCAGCCTGGCCCAGAACGAAATACATACTGACTCTGACGTTGAATTCCCTATCAATCTGCCTTAACCTTCTGAGGACCGGCATTGCAGGCAGGCCCCACCACGACAGGCCCACAACTGTTTAATTCATTAAGAAAAACTATTAAATAAACTATCATGAATTCTTAAACTCTTTCTAGTTATTGTAGGGACGTGACAAAGAATATGTCAAGAACCAAAAGGATGGCTGCGGAGCTGAGTTCTCTGACCTTTTGGGTTATTTGGATCACGGTTCAGAATTGCATACCGAGGAAGTAGGATGCCTTCAGCTTGAAGAATGCTATAAACGTCTCTTCTAAAGAAACAGAGAAACATCCTTAGTGCTTGGCTCTCCACTGCTCAATATATTATATTCCCACCCAAGTAGTTTTCACTCTTAACTATCATGATGTTCAAATATTAGCCCTTTTTGTTTTTCTAAATATTTCAAATATTAAACTGCTCCTAACAAAATATTCACCAAAATGCATATAAAATGCCTTTTGTAGCATATCAAAAGACTACACTTTAAAACACGAATGTACATGCACGAAGAAAAATAGTCAAGTAAGACTAGTATCACAAAGACAAAATATAGCCTAACTATTAAAACTCTTACCATAAAATAATGTTTAATACCATAGAAAAATATTCATAGAATGTTAAGAGAAAAATGATTTTACTCTCATGCAAAATTAGTACACATGTATCTCATGTAAGTAAAAATAGTAATGTCATGTTTTAACACAAAAGTAGAATGCTCATGGAAAATAGAACTGCATGTAGCTACCAAAACAAAATACCAACTAAATGAATCAGACAAACACACACCCTTTCATAACTTCTTCTGGAACCTATGCTCAATAGGTTAAGATGTATAGTAACAAACTGCTGTAATGGCAGACTTCACAATAAATATCATCAGTTACAATGAATGAATTCTATGTAAGCATCAGGCAGATGACAAGAAACTGCAATTCTGATCGGTTTAGTAGGCTTTGGAAAGTAAGCAACTGTCAGCAAGTTCCTTGTCCCACTACTTAGGAGACTACCTGTGACTATGTGAATGATTCCTCAGTTCTCAAGGTTCTTCATTGATAAAGTTTCTTAATAAAGGTATTCTCTTAAGGATGCAATGACCGTAAGTGACAACACCTGATGCTGTGTCAGCATACACTAATAAGTAAGGAAGCGTTGATTTCTTTTTCCCTTAGTTCAGCCAACTTCACTCACCTATCTTGTATGAGATACTGCATATTCAAGTCATTGATTACAAATGGATTCCTGAGTTTTGCATAGGCAACTGCTTTGTCCAGTGGAAATCCTAAGAACACATATTATTATCATATTCTGTACAATCTCAAGATAAGCTGGCATCTATCAATTTATTAGTTATCAACTTGAATTATGTCACCTCCCTTAAGAAAATAATTTCATTATGTACATAACCACCTTCTATAAAAGATATGAAATTATAAGTATGTACATTTTTATTTAACTTAACTATTAAAATAACTTTTCTCGGTTATTATCATTGATATGGCACACCAAGTCACTGACTATGACATGTTAGCCTGTATCTGACTATTTAAAGATACCTGATAGAAAGGTAAGATTATTTCATATATAAAGAGAAATCTATGAATGTTTCACATCACTTGATTTTTAAAAATCTTCTCAATACACAAGTCTCTTTTATTTGATATTTTCATGTCTAAATATGAACTAGCTGACAGTACCTTTAAAAACAGAAGCAAAACCAAAAATGGATTTATACACAATAAAATGTGCAAAAGATAAAGATATGAATAGAAGCGCTGCTGCTGGGTCACCTGAGGATATAAAAACTAATCTACTAAAATTTCTAGACTACTAAAATGATTAATAATAATGAAAATGAGTCAAATGTAGATGTGATTACAACAGATTTGAAAAAACTGTAAAAATCTTAGAGATTATATTTTACTCTCTATATTACCACTAAAAATTCTCCAATGTACCATACCAGATTTAAAAAAAAAAAAAAAAATGCTTAAATCCTGCCTCTGTTTAGCTAGGTAAGGTTAAGCTGACTTACCTATCTCTAAAGTCAAGCTCAGTTGTCATTGAGCATGACAACCATCTAACCAATAGGATACTGGTAGAATTAAGAGCTTCTCAATGTATATAAGATACTTAGAAAATCTGCATAATCTCCCAAAGAATACTACTTTTTATTGTCCTTAAGTGACAATTCTCTCATCAATATCTCCTCTATGGAAGATAAAAATCAATCAGCAGGACAGTGTATGATTTAACAACATTAACCCCTCCTGAGGACATTACATTTCTGCAGCCTACATGAAATTTTAGAAATGTTAAGTATTAAAATTCTAATCAAAAAGTTATGTTCAGTTAAAATGTATTCCTAAATTTCTCTTAGTTTTTTAATAATGCATTAAGCAGCAGCTGGACTCTATAAGGTATTCTGCACATGAAAGGTTTCAATGTCACGATTTCAAGCTTCCCACCAGAACTGAGCAAATGGAAAGCACCTGCCATCAGTCAGTCCCTGCTTTCATTTTGGTTAAAGAGAAAATAGTCTCTTGGCAACAGATAACATATAGAGTATGTCCTAAAACATAGCAGGGAGCTTTTAGGAGCGAATAGCTTTCACAGAAAGAACCATGTAACTAACATTAAGAGAGGAACACTTTCATGTGCAGAAAACTTAAAAGTTTCTCAAGAAAAAAGCCTCAGCTAACCAAGATCAGACTATGTTTACTAAAAAAAGAAAATCAATCTTCATTACCAGTATACAGAAAAAAACTAGCATAGTACAGAACTATTGTTGGGGGGGATGTTAAAAATGTAATGATAAATACAGAAATAAACTCTAAAACTTACCAACTTATTAATGGGAAAAACAAGTAATTTACAAAATTTAAAAATTTATCAGAAATAGACAGCAATAATTTTTATTATTGTATTTTACTATAATATTAATACTTAAACTTAACTGCTATTGCGTTCAATTAAAAATGGCAAAGAAGCCCTAAATTTTTAATTAAAAGTTCTTAACAAATGAACTATGCACACTTAGAAAGAATACCAGGTCACTTTCTATGTGGTAGAAATATAGGGCTTAAAATCTCTAATAATTCAAGCACTTATCTGCAGATATGTGCAAACAAAGGTATATATTAAAAGGGCTAATCACAACCTTACTTTAACAGTGAAGACTAGGAGTTATCAAATGTTTGGTTTTTAGTTAACTAAGTTATACATTTATATAATACACACCATGAAAAATATAGTGTGGGAAAATTTGATAAAACCTAAGAAAAGCTAAATGTAAAGTTACATATAACTATGACACTAAGCTTTAAAAAAATACATTGAGAAGAAAAAGATTAGAAAGAAATAATATCAAAATGTTAACATCCCTTATCTGTGAGTTAGCTTCATTTCTCATTTATCCAATACTCTACAACGAGTATGTATTATTTCTACAATCAGATAGGATGAAACACCCCTGTCCACCTTCCAATACCTTTAGAATGGAAAGAAATAAGACAATCACATAAAGGCCAGTTTTCCACGGGTTCATTCAAAATAACTTCCTCTTCAAAGACTACTACTGTGATGTATTTAAACAACGAGATCCGTTCCAGAATTTCCTTCATGGGTTTGGATTTGGATTTCTTTGCCATGGAACATATTCCAACCACAATCTGCCTTTCTGGTGGCTAAAACAGAAAGAAAACAGGATGACAGGTTGTCTTAATAGGTGTTCTAAAATATCGCTATCGAAATTTCCTTTCAGAAGTAGACTTGGAACAGGAATCAGTAAAACTGACATATTCACTACTAAAGTTAGCAAAATTCTATCACTTATAATACTTTACAATTAAAACAAATTTTAATAAAAAAAAAATCACCTTCAGCATATTGCTATGTTTTCAATTAAGTTTAAAGTACAAATAAACATTCCTTCTTCACCTGCTTCTAGCATTTATTTAATTATCTTCAGGCAGAAAAATACAAATGAGAGCAAAACTCCATCTATTCCAACTAAAAAGTCTAATAAGAGTCAGATAACGAATTTTGTTGTTTAAAATCAAATGCATCTCCAACTACAAAGCTGCACAGTATTACGTCTTCTCATAGACTGAGCTGGCACATGAGCTGGTCACAGATAGCTTTTTGAACTTAGAAAAAGCTCACTGCGGAATGCCAATGAACTTTAACACTCCCTCCAACATTCCTACTTGACATTCCTACTCAATGATCTGGTTAATCTTTGTACTTGTAACCAAATCAACATTCAAACTTGAATACACAGAGCATATAAACAGTAACATACTGAGGACCTCTTGCTCACAAAATTCTGTTATATTCATTCTTGAGTCTTTGCATTTCATCTTGGCCTTTTTCATTCCAGAGCTTAAGAGTTCTATCAACCACATAAGCTGCATCTAGTTCTTTTCTCTTCCATGACTTATGTATTTTATATAACACTATGTAAAGATGTCCAAAGGTTCATAAAACTTTCCCTTAAATGTAGCAATAAAAATTTGGGGATTAAATTGTTCTTTTCTTTTTACATTTAGAAAAATAATTCTATATTGCCTCTTCTAACATGAACACTGGAGTTCAAACGAGTATTGGAATTGATTATAAATCAGACAGTACAATGGCAACCATCCTGGAATCTCCAATCTCTGACCCCCCCATCGTCCAACTTAAGGCCCCTGTTCATTTTGTTCCTCATCAAGAATCTTTAAAGGACTGACTATCACCTTTCTAATAAAGATTTCACAGGTCAACTCTACTGGTTATTTCTCACAGCTCCAATAAAGTTTGTGAGCAGAATATCCGTGGAGGACTCATTTCCTCAGGATGATCAAGGTTCACCCACAGTTCCTTAGTGAGAACATCACTGCTACGGAAAAATGTCTCCTGACAGGAGGTTGAAAGGTGTGACTCCACATAGCACTCAAAGGCACGCCCTCAGCGACTTCTCTATAAACGGTACTGCTCTTCTCACAGACATAAATAACTGTCTAATCACTATGGCAGTCCGATCTTACCACTCTTACCAAGCAAGACGGGTTTTTCTTTTAAAATGGGATTCTATTTTTAATTTGATATTCAAGAGAAAAAAAAAATCAACATATAGCTTATGTCTACGTTTCAAATCAGTTCCCAAAACAAAATAGTCTCTGCCTGAGGGCAAGGAGAATGAGGGCTAAGACACACAGTGAGCACCAGAACAAGGGACTGAGTGTGACAGACGTGCTCCATCTCGATGATACAGCACGCACAGGACACTGGATACATTAGTTCCTTACACACGCAGCCTTTGAGATAGTCTCGTAGAACATCCTAAACCTAATTAGTTCCTTAGTCTCTTACAGCAACTCTGTCATTAAACTAAGGAAGGATCTTACTGCTAGCTACCTTTATTACACTGTCTAATATCCTGTCTAGTCATATTACTTATACTTTTTCAATTTAAAACGTTTTTAAACAAATTTGCACATTAAAAAGTCTTATTTAAAAATCACAGTATTCGTTTGTATTAGGAGTAATCAATGAACATTTTGCACTGTACTGGTTATCACGAAAGAAAGAGACAGCTTACAGACTCCTCCTCCTCCTCCTCCTCTTCATCAGCATGGTGGAAGAAGCGACGATAGTTTCCAGGATTGATTTCTGCATCTTCAGGCCCAACAAAGAATCTGGGGGGGTCACTCATTTTTCTTTCAATTTGACATACATAAAGTTTAAATAATCTACACTAAAGCTGCTTGAAGTCAATGGTGTCAGAAGAACACATTCTCGTCTGCCAGCTGACACTCAGGTCTGCTGCAGTGTTTTCACCAATCACATGAAATGTGCTGACATTTAGTTGGCCAGTGCTCCTTTGTTCTCAGATATCATTGCTTCATTGTTGAACTCCCAGTTGCTGCTGCAGTTTAAAACGCAAGGACAATAAGGCTGCTGACTGCCCGGTTGGAACAGTTATCCTCCTTTTACCTAAAACACAACGCAAGCAATTAATTTCCAGAGAGTTCTTCAGAAGTACTCTCAAAAAATAATTTTAAATGAATATTAGACAATCAGGTCCAGTAACTTGACAAAGGCCACCAAAACAATAACCTATTTTCCTTTCCATAAAATCAAGTAATGAAGATTATAGTCCAGAAAAATATATCAGAGCAAATGGATAAGATGACACAACATAACAAAAAGACTACACTCAATTCAAATCCAAAAAGTACCTGATAATGAAAAAATGATGTAAATTATAAAACAAAATTTTGTTAAAAAGTCAAACCTTCAGTCCTGAAGTATCTGAAAGGAGTAGACAAAGACAGACGAAACACAGCTCTTCTGAATTAATCAGTAGACTGAAAACAAGACTTCACTCAGCTCTTCTCAAACTTAAAACTATTTAGCAAATCTAGAACAATTACTACAGCAAGCCTAGAACAATTACTATAGCCTCCTTATATACTATGCTTGTCAGCAGCTGTATGTGATTCAATGACATTCCCATATAAAAACCAACATGAAAATCCACTAGTTAACTATCATATGCTAATAGCATAATCTCAAACTATTCCTTACCAAGCTATTACATGTATTTGAACACTGGTGATATTAAAATTATTATCTGCCAAAATGAAACTGTGTATCAAATACTTCATTTAATGACTGGTGATATTAAAATTGAACAATATGTGAGATAGATGTACAAAGCACAATACAAAATTTTTATTTCTAGAAGTCTGATGATGTTTAACTAGTAGTTTTCAATAAAATATAAAATACAATCAGTTTACTAAGTAAGCTTTGGCTTTAGAAAACTGTTAGGAAAGTTGAAATCACTTACAATTAGACCTGAAAGAAGAAATAATTTATTTATTAAAAATGGCTTTTGTTTTTATTTCTACTACACTATTTAATATTAAAAAGTGTTTATTAAGAAAAAACCCCACAACCTTTGGTAACTTCACAGCAGATCAGTACGCTTGGCTTTGCTGTTATTAAGTGGATACTAAATACATTCTTGGAGCCTGCGTTTATGTTCTTTCCATTAAATATATCCAAATATTTTAGTAGCAGAAAGAGCCTTTGCTTGGAGTCAACTATACCAATCTGTTTCTTAACAACTAATTATGCTAGCATTTCTGAATCCATCCACCCCTTCAGCTGTGTGTGTGTGTGTGTGTGTGTGTGTGTGTGTGTGGTGTAACAGAGACGAGAGAAGAGAGAGAGAGAGAGAGAGAGAGAGAGAGACAGAGAGACAGAGAGACAGAGAGACAGAGAGAATGAAAGTATACCAACAGCCTGTAACTGTGAAGACTGAGCTAGCATAGTGTTCGCACAGAAACACTTAATAAACCTATATTTCTATCTGAACTGCTATAAATTAACCTTTCTACTAACATAACATGAATATCTAAAGGAATACTCATGGATATTTGTTGAAATAAACATGTTTATTCAATAAATACTATTTACTTCTCATAGAATCACTTAAGGTTAAACAACTATATCCCTAGTTTAAGTATCCTAACAAAAATTACTTATATAACAACCTCATTTTAGAGGTAATGCTGTAGGGCTATTTTTTGCTGTTATTGTTGTTGTTTTTTGGTTTTCCCCCATTTAAATATTCTTTGTGAATGCCTAGAATTATATAAATGTAAATTTTTTGAAAAACCCAGTCAAGAAGACAATGACCAATGGCAGAAATATAATTATTGTTGCTATTTGCAAACTACTGGTTTGCAGGGTTGGAGAGATGGCTTAGTAATAGCACTGGGTGGTCCTCCATAGGTCCTGAGTTCAATTCCCAGTACCTACATGGCAGATCACAAGGGTAGTCTCATGGGATCCGATGCCCTCTTCTAGTGTGTAGACATACATGCAGACAAAAAACATCCACCTACATTAAACACATAAGTAAATCTCAAAAGCAAACAACTTACTGGTTTGTACTTCACACTACTCTTTCAGTGAACAGCCAACGTTGGGAGCAGAAATCATCCAAGGATAAGAGGTGAAGGCATGGACATCACTTTGATTTTTCTCCCCAAACAATAGGAGTTAGGAACTGATCTGCTCCCCACCTCCAACACACCATCACTGAGGAAGTTCAGGTGAGTCTTTAATGCTGCCCAGACGACAAGCGCTCATGTCCTCCACACAACTGTAAGTGTATACCCTAGTACCTGGTCTTCTATAATCACTGGAGAAAGAAGGAGTAGATGCCAATGAAGGAGCACATGTCAGGAAGTCATCTCTAATCACATGACATTGCATCAAAGCCACAGGGCTTTCAGATCATTTGGGGCAAGAGTGTGAAATATTAAAGCACGTGTATACTTAATGTAATTTCCTGTGTTCAAAGACTAGCCAAGGAAAAGTGGAGACTATGATGTTAGAGATGTGACGAAGGTGCATTCAGAGGACTGAGGGTGAAATCAGACCTAACTACACCCGAGAAAGCAGGCGTGGAGGAAGAGGTTAGACAGTGAAGAATTTTGTTTGAATGGCAGGCAGAACAATTATCCCTCAGTAGAATATAAGCTGGGTGAGGCTTTCCTTTATTTTTCTATAATTCTATTTCAAAATACGAGAGAAAAAAAGAGACTTAAAAGCTGAACAATTAGTGCTTAGAAATAGAAACTTAGGAGTCAAAATACCAATGTTATATATCTCATGCCTTAAAATTTTTGACACTCTTGGACCCTCAATTTATTTCTATGTAAACTGTACCTGTCATATCCAGTAGGGCTAAATATACATTCATACATTAAAGGTACCTGTACTCTAAATTCTGGACATATTCCATATCAATTAACATGTTTGAGTAGGACTCCACCATTTAAGGTTTTTCAAGCAGTTCCAACAAGCAGCCATGAAAAGAAAAGAAAATGTAGAGAACAACAGAAGCAGCAGGAAGAGAAACACATGTTCACCATTTTCATGACTGTGCACTGTTGATAGTACAGAAAATTAGACTATCTTCTTGTCTTAGGGTTTTACTGCAGTAAACACATGCTATGACCAAGGCAAGTCTTATAAGAACATTTAATTGGGTCTGGCTCATAGGTTCAGAGGTTCAGTCCATTATCATCAAAGCAGGAGCATGGCAGCATCTAGTACAGGAGGAGCTGAGCTATCTACATCTTCATCTGAAGGCTGCTAGCAGAATACTGACTTCCAGGCAGCTAGGATGAGGGTATTAAAGCCCACACAAGACAGGCGGTGGTGGTACACGACTTTAATCCCAGCACTTGGGAGGCAGAGACAAGGCGGATTTCTGAGTTCGAGGCCAGCTGGTCTACAGAGTGAGTTCCAGGACAGCCAAGGCTATACAGAGAAACCCTGTTCAAAAAACCAAAAATAAATAAATAAATAAATAAATAATAAATAAAGCCCACACAAACAGTGAAACACCTATTCCAACAAAGCTACACACCTTCTTCTAATCATGCCACTCCCTGGGCAAAGCATATACAAACCATCACATTCCACTTCCGGGCCACCAGCGGCTTGTCTACACATATGAGTCTATGGGGGCCACACCTAAACATAGCATAATAAAAAATACATTTAGTCCAACTTCTAAAGTCCCCATAGTCTACAGCAGTCTCAACAATGGTAAAAGTCCAAAGTTCAAAGTCTCTTCTGAGATTCATCCAATCACTAAATTGTAATCCTCAAAGCAAGACAGGAAACCAGCTGGGCAAACTCCAAACGCTGCATCTCTTGGCTGATGTCAAAACAGTCTTCAGATCTCCAACTCCTTTTTCATCTTTGTTGTCTGCAACAAACTTCTTCTCCTGGGCTGGTTCCACCCCTGTTAGCAGCTTTCCTCAGTAGATAACCCACGGCTCTGGCATCTCAACATCTTGGGGTCTCCAAGGCAACATCAATGTTACAGCTTCTTGTTTCAGTGTCTGGGCCTTCTGGGCTCCTCTAAAGGGATGGCATCACTTCTCCAGCTCTGCCCTCTGTAGCACTTTGATCCACTCCACCGCAGATGCTGTTCTTGGTGATCAACCCATGGTACTGGCATCTCCAATTCACTGGGATCTTCTGGCAACTAGGGTTCACCAATAGCCTCTCATGGGTTCTCTTCATGGTGCCAGGCCTCAACTCCTTTGCATGACCCCTTCAGTCCTGGGCTGTCAACTGCAACTGAGGCTGCGCCTTCACCAATGGTCTTCTATGGCCTCTCACAGTGCCAAGCCTCAGCTGCTCTTCATGACCCCTTCATGCCTTCAAATCCAGTTCTACCTGGGTGACTCTTAAACATTACCAAGTATAGCTGCACACGAGGTACAACCTTTGGCTATCTCTGGAACACAGCTTCTTTGTGTTCTCAGATACACTTCCCAGAAGATTTCACCTCAGTGATGCTGGTCTCTTCTTAATCACCACTAATTTTTTAGCTCCAGCTAACCAGCATCAATTGTCCCAGTAGTCTCTTTCTCCTTTAGACTCTAAAGCCAGAGCCACATGGCAAAGCTGCTGAGTTCTGCTGCTTGCAGGAGCTGGAACATGCCCCCTTATTCTATTACATTATCACCAGCTTCCTCTTTTACAACTCCTTCACTGCCCAAGCTTGGCTTGCTCTGTAGATTGACCTTGAACTCAGAGAACTGCATGCCTGTCTCCAAAGATTAAAGATATGTACCATCATGCCTGGATTTAAGCTTTTTTTCACCTAGAACTTGCTCTCTTAGGCTGGACTTAACTCAGAGATCTGCTTGGACTTTTTATCTTCTGGGATTAAAGGTCTGCACCACCATCCCTGGATCTAAATTTAGCTAGATAGGATCTTGCCCCAAAGTCCCACTCCCTTAATTTGCTATCTCCTAGAACACAGGACTTGAATCCATTTCACTTCCTGGTGCCCCTTTTATGCTCGAACCATGTATTTTATATTTTTCCTTTCTAAGCTTGTTACACTTATTTAAAATCCTCTTCTTGAGACTTAACCCAAAAACAAAGTCTATGATGGGTGGGCATTTCTGAGACTTTCTTTGTTAATGCAATTAGTCTGAGTATCTTCACCTTAGCCTCAGGCAACTCTTCAGACAAGGGCAAAAAGTAGCCACATTCTTACCAAAATACCACAAAAACAGTCTCTAGACCACATTCTGAAATTCTTCTTCACTAAAACCTCTTGGGCCAGGTCTGCACAGTTCAAATCATTCTCAGTAACAACGTCTTCCATATTCCTACCAGGATAGACCGTTAAGCCCAACTTTAAGCATTCCACTGCTTTCCAAAGCCCCAAAATCCACATCCCTCCAAACAACAGCATGCTCAGGTTGTCACAGGAATACCCCACTATTCGAGTACCAATTTGTCTTAGTCAAGGTTTCTATTCCTGCACAAAACATCATGACCAAGAAACAAGTTGGGAAGGAAACGGTTTATTCAGCTTGCACTTCCACAATGCTGTTCATCACCAAAGGAAATCAGGACTGGAACTCAAGCAGGTCAGGAAGCAGGAGCTGATGCAGAGGCCATGGAGGGATGTTACTTACTGGCTTGCTTCCCCTGGCTTGTTCAGCTTGCTTTCTTATAGAACCCAAGACTACCAGCCCAGGGATGACATTACCCACCATGGGCTGGGCCCTCCCACCCTTGATCATTAATTTAGAAAATGCCTTACAGCTGGATCTAATGGAGGCATTTTCTCAAGGGAGGTTCCTTCTCGGTGATAACTCCAGCTTGTATAAGCTGACATACAAAACCAGCCAGTCCACTCCTATAATGAAAAAGGATATCAGCTGAAGAAGCAGAATCTCCATCCTACCAGTGCTTGGCTTATCTCAAATAATAAATACTCCTCCACAAAATTTACCAGCTTCCAAGATTTCTTTATTCATTTGATCTTGGTTACCTACAGTCCTCTTATTATAGAACAGCCTGGGTTGTATATAACTCTCCAAAATATAAAAATAGTTTTTAGACGCAGGGCTTCCTAACATGTTGCTCAACAATGAATGCAGATTTAGGCATGCTCAAACACTGTCTGAGCCATTCAGATGGCTTTAATGCCCGGCTCAGATAGAGAGCAGCACTCTCTGTAGTTCTCCCTATGACACATTCTCGATAGATGTCTCACTGTTAAGAAAAAAAGTGTTAGGAAGCAATAACTACTTTCCAAATGAATGATATCTCAATCATCTTTGGATTACTTATAAATATTTGAAGTACATAGATAAATGTTTATCATTTCAATAGGTGAGGCTCAAGTCTTCCAATAATCTAAACTATATTAATCAATCAGTTATCACATAACTAATAAAAAATGCAAAGCCAGTCCTGTTTAAACCTAAGGACACAAATCCAAGCAATAACAAGAACAGCAACAACACCACAAACAAAAACAACCACCACCGCCTTGCGGTGGCGCACGCCTTTAATCCCAGCACTTGGGAGGCAGAGGCAGGCGATTCTGATTTGGGCCACCTGGTCTACAGAGTGAGTTCCAGGACAGCCCGGGCTACGAAGAGAAACCCTGTCTCGAAAAACCAAAAAAAAAAAAAAAACCACCACCACCAAAACAGAACTTCATTGTTCTTTATTACATTGTAAATGTTCAATAAATTCTAAAAAAAATGAAGTATTTTTCCCCTCTCATGTGGTTTATGGTTCCTCACAAAATGAAATTTAAGGCGAATCTGAGGAGATCTAGAACATTTTCAATGATTATTTCACTTGAAATCCTACAACTTCCACTGACTATGGCCGTAGCATCGCACAATACTCAACAATTTGATCCACGTTCAGTCACAAGCTCCAAAGTAACAGTAAATGCCTAATGTGAAGTATCCATGGATTATTCTAATACAGAATTGAACCTTTCTTTAGTTTGCTTTTGTAGCAACAGTCCCCAAATAGAGTGGTTACATCATAATAATATACACATTACTGGCCTATCACAAAAAGCTTTGATCAGGAATTCTTAAGTAGAGAATTTATATTTTAATGAACAGACAGCCAACTAGGTTTGAAATGTGTGCAAAAAATATAAAAGACTTAACACTAGTTAAAAATCAAAATGTGTTTCAGTTAACTAGTTTCCACACATGCCATGCACAACTAGGAAACCTTAACATCTATCAGAACCACTTGGACTGGAGCTACTGAACTGCGAAGTCTAGGGTGGAGCCCAATACTCTGCCTTCCTAAAACTCCAACGAGATGCGGACACTGCTTGGAGCCTCGCTTTAAGAACTGCTCCACTCTAGCAAAATTAACTTTAACTCTTGCTCCCTGCCCCGAAATTACTGAACAGCTCTAGGCAGCAGACAGAACGAGGTTATACATTGCATACAGTTTTAAAGATTAAATGAGAACGCAGGTGGCCAGAACAGCTCACAGGCAGTAAGGACTCTGCAAACATTAGCTATTGCTATAACCGGCTAACTGGGGCTGTAAGGAAGACTTTTCTGACTTTAACTGGCAAAAAACCAAACATAAGCAACTCAGTTTATAACAGGCCTTCTGGCAAAGGCTGCCTGCTCAGATCCTCTTGTGATGGTCTTTGTGGAGACCTTTTTACACGGCTCCAGTCTTACTTGGCTGCTCCAGACTGGACTACCTACTGCCCTGGAAAAACAGTCCTCTCTCTCATATGTTTATTCATCCTGGCTAGAGCTGCCTCTTCCTTAAATTAACAGCCTGAATAAGCCATCAATCCTGTACAGTATTTAGAGCTTTCTTACAAATGTCTCCCAAGCTATCTTCCCATAGGTTCCACTAAAATCCAGAAGTCCAGCCACGAATTAGTAAATTTCCACTCAAAAAAAAAAAGGAAATTGGAGCTCCAACAACTGCTGTTCAACCAGAATACAAAATATATAACTGGTTTTCCTGGGATCCCAAAGCATTTTCCAGTGGAAACATTATTATAAATGATAGCTAAATTCCAAGACACTAGGAAGAAGTTACATTAAAAGTGTTAAATACTGGCTTCTTCCTGCTAGGAAAGGCAAACTAGAATAGTTTTTTGATAATATGAACCAAGACAGTTCCAAGTTCCATACAACTTTGGCAATAATTGATTCCTCTCCCTCTTCAAAAGGTATACCTCTTTCTGCTGAGTCAGCCCTTCTGCGGGTGGGGTGGGGTGGGGTGGGAGGGAGAATTTACCTTTCTGCTGAGTTAGCTCTTTGGTTTGGAATTTATAGCCGTTTGAGAGGAAGTTTCTATTCTCCTTGAAACAAACTGGAAGACTTCAAAGAATGTTTCCCAGACTATTCTCATTTATCTACCAACCCCCAAACATATTTCTTAACCTTTCTGTCTCCTTGTGCTCCATAAATACCTTTCCAGTGATCTGTTTCTGTGGGAGGTCAGGGTTTTGTTTTTAATTATCAAACATTTCAAATTTTTGGAAAGATTGAATGAACTATTCCTATATCTAGTATTAGATTCAATATTCTATCAATTGTTCAATTAAATACACTTATAATTACTTAAAACTTAGCAAGTTTTGATTGTACAATTTTGAGCCTTCTATTTATCAGTTTTACCACTTGCCTTTTCAAAAAAAAAATAGCCTATGCTGGAGAAAATACATTAGGTAGTCTGAAATATTTAATTCTACATCATATACAGAAGTTGCACAGACTATCATTTGTTTTACACACACACACACACACACACACAAGCACACTATGGATACGTAACCTCTGATAATGTTAGTGAAGAAACTGGAATAACAAGAGCAATGGCGGGACAATAGAATACAGATGTTGGATTCAAATCTAGTTTCTAGTAAACACTCAAAGGTTTACCCATGGCAAACTGTTACCAGGGTAAGTTACACAACATCACTAATTTTCCATTTTTCGGTTTAAAAATATAATAACCTAACAACCTTCACAGGACTCTTGAAAGGATGAATATATGTGCAAAGCATGTGGTACAGTTACACATTAAGAGCAGCTAATGTTATATTATTGCTCTAAAACCACAGAGTTCAGTTAAAAAAAAAGAAAAAAAAAACAAAACCGTAATAGCGAAACAACATCCTGCCCTGGTGTAAGCTAGGACGCTAATGCTGAAGTCAGCCATGCTTCCTATTTCTTCTACAGCTAAGTCTTTCAGGTCTTCCAGGACGCAGAAAGGAAAACGACCATTACCACGAAACTCTAAAAAGGATAACTTTCAGGAAGTTGTCCAAAACCTCGAGGATGAGATCCAAAGGTCATTACCTACATGGGAGGACGCAAAGCTGTCTAATCGATAAGGAGCGCCGGGTGCGGCATTGACCGACCTGCAACCTCCTATCCTACCGTGCAGTGCGGCAGCACTCACAGTGCTTTTGTTCTTTGGAAGTGGGTGTGGAAAGCAAAGACAAACAGAGCGAAGAACAGGGAATGAAACAGACACTTCTCCTCACCAAAGAACCCAAACAACGCTGCACACCTCAGTGGAAGGAGATCCAAATACAGAGAGAACTTAGATAGCTCCCTACTAGCTGGACTGCAATTTTGGGCTTTTCAAACTCCAGACATGAAAAGAGGAAGCGACGCGGGAAAGGAAAGAGATCAAGCCTAAAAAGGACCCTCGGGTTGTACTGTCACTCGTCCAAAACCACATTGCCGTTCGCGACTGTTCGTGGCTCTTGCAGAGCACGTGTCTAAGCTCGGCGGAGTGGAGCGGAGACAAAGCAAACACCTGGAGGCGACGGTGAGCCTCTGGCTCCGGTAGACGTCGGATGTCCCGGTCCTCACCTGCCACGGCTGCGGTCATCAAGCGATCTGCGGAAGATGCTTGAGCCCATCCAGGTTTCGGTTCCTCCCTTTAATTGCGGGGGCAAGGGTAGGATGTTCGGGCAGAGGCTGCTCTTGGAGGCGTGGACCTGACTCTTCCCTCTCCGGCAGCAGCGAACGGCTGGCACCGGTACACCTCAGGAGCCTCGGACACGCCTCTTCCCTGCCCGCCCTCCACAGGTCTACACGGAAACTGCACCGGCCAGAACAGTTTCCGGCGGACCAACGATCCGCTAGAGTCTTCCTGTTCCACAGCGCCCACCCGAACTCCGACCCCGGTAGTTCCGCTTCCGGCAGCACCAGATAAATCGCGAGAGGAGAGTTAAAACCTGCCGTTTGCATTTAGGACCACTTCGGTGAGTGGTCGTTCTAGTGTGTCCTGTCATACCTATTTTTCTTTTTCTTTTTTTCTTTTTTTAAACTGAAACATAACCTTCCAGTAACTTTAAAACGGTCCCCTTCGACTGCTCTAAGGACGGGTTTGACTAGCGGAGGTTTCGCGCAGGCGCCGTTGGGACGGGAGGGCCTTGAACTTCACAGCGCCGCAGACGGTGGCTGCAAAAGGCGAGGACTGTCGGGCTCAGGGAGGTGGCAACTCCGTGTAATTGAGATGTCAACGGTCCTTTTCCTGCTTATGCAAGGATTAGCTGGACCTAGCCTCAGGGATCAGTTAACGAGGTGTCAAAAGGCTTCAGAGCGCTCCCTCGCTGGCGGCGGCGAATGCTAAACTGCAAAAGTCCAGGGTGGCGCTAGTCCGAAGCTGGAGGAGGCTGGTCCTGCATCGTAGTCACCGTTCAGGGTGGACACTGAACACCAGAGTAAAGGAATGAGCTCAAGGGGTGACTCAAAGCTCTAAAAGGAAAATACACTTTTAAAAATCCCTTGAATTCTCTCTTCCGGGACAGTTCGAACCTCGGTAGAGAATTTTCAAAATGGACATGAATTTGTCCTGTGTAGCTTTCTTTGTATGCATATGAAAAGAAAGGGATTTCTTCGCTTAACAAGGCAGGATATATGGTCTGGAGTATTGCCCCCTCAGTCTTCTCCCAGCTCCTTCCTAGTTAATATGTAAACTGTACAGGTTCAGTTTTCAGAAATTAAAGCAGAATAATTCAAAATTCGGAATCCTATTCTCAAATTACTGTTTATTAAAATATTACAACTTTTATGTTTTTAAGTTGGAATACAAACTTACTGTAACCTTTCACCTTTCATTGGCTTTAATGGTAGCTTCATGCTAAAAAATCCTTATTTGAAGGAATAGTTAAACATTTTAATTTTATTGGATACACAAGATAAAATATAGAAGTTAAGCAATACGTATCGGTAAAAATATTTGTTGTTTTTAACGTCGTACAAGGAACATGCTGTAAAAAACCTCATCAGGTCTCCTGATGAAATTGCAACCCTTACAAGATGTGATGAGCCATTTTCAATATCTTTTCTAATTCCTAAACTAGAAGTTCTGAAGAAGTTGTGATAAGCTGACTTTAATACATTTTTTAATTCCTAAATTCTTGAGAACTTAATATTCTTAAGTCCCAAAATATTTTTATATTTGTGATTTTTTTCCCATTTTATGCAGTTACTGTTTCTGCTTTTCATCTGTTTCTACTCTCAAAAGCAGCAGTTGATGAACTACATTAAACACTAATAACAGTCATTATAAAGTCTATACAACTGGGAGGCTGAGGCAGGAGGATCACCATGAGTGTGAAACCAGCCCTGTCTACCTAGTTCCAGGACAACCTTGGCTACAGATATCCTTAAACAGGACAGAAAAAAGCAAGTAACATCTCTCACAAGGTCTTCTGGACTATACCATTAACAGTAAAACAGATAATGTTCTAAAATATTAATCACATGAATGAAATATTTTATAATATCTTTCCATAGATTTTGAGAAAGAAGGTTCCATTACCTTAAACAACCTGAATGAAAATATATAAGTAAAACAATGATTTATATCATTTTACCATTTGTAAAAGACTTTTAAAAATACATTATTTTACCTTTTTGTTTTTTAGAAAAGGAGGGACAATTATTATGTCCCTTTTCCAAGCATGGTCATTAAGACCTAGGTAATTGTCACACACTTGCGATTCTTACTTCCGGTTCCATGCCCTGCAAACATCCCATCCACATGTATTTCTGTATTCTCAGCAACAGTGTGCAGCACCTTTGCTAACACTCAGCACTCTCGGGTTTGTGTCTGTGTTTGTGTACTCAGGCTTTTATGGCCACACTTGACGTTTTTGCATTGTCTAATAGTGTGGAACGTTTCTCACGTGCTTATTAATGATAGCTCCTTCTCAGATTCTTGCTTCATATCTTGTGCCATGTTTAAAGTTAGGTTGTTTACTTTCTTGTTAAGCTTTTAGAAGTCTTCATCAATTCTTTGTCATGGATAGGTACTATAACTATTCCCTCAAGTGTGTGTTTTTCTTAGCAGTGTCTTTTTAAAAACTTAATCCTTTCCTTCAGCAATGATGCCTTATACTTGTTCCTTAGTATAACATAAGCTGGCAAGCATTTTATTTTATTTATTTATTTATTTATTTATTTATTATTTTCTCTTCTGGAAATATTGTCATTTTAGTTCTTAAGTATGGGTCTGTTGCCCATTGCCACCTAACTTGTAAATATACTGCTGTTAGATATGAGTTGAAGTTCTTTTTTTTTACATATATGGGTGTTTAATTGTTCCAGCATTTCTTGAAAACTATCACTTCTTTGGTACCCTAGTTGAAAATCATTTAACCATATCTGAGTGATTGTTTCTATTCACTGTTCTGTCCCATGGACCAACTGTTGCCATTTTACCAGTCACACAGCCTTAAAATGTGAATTTTTTTTACATATATCATTTTTTCATAGTCATTTTACGTCTTCTAAGTATTTTGGATTTTACATATCAATTTAGAATTAACTTACTGGTTTTATAAAAGATCATTTCTTTCTGAAATGTCTATGAAAACTCTGTTTAGAATATAAAAAACTGTAAGTCACTTCCATCCTAACAAAGAATAAAACTAGATAATTGGATAACCTACCAAGTCTCCACAAATTGGGATTGTGTTAGATCAGTTTGAGGGGAATTAGGATGTTAGTGAAGTTACCTGATTTTCATGCTTGCCTTATGTATTTGTGTTAAATGTGCCCTATCTTCTAAAGCGCATCATGCCTTCAGTCCTGTACCTTTGTTCTCTTTCTCTGTTGTTAGAACTAACTTTTGGGGATTATACCCTTCATGAAAGCCAAATCCCTTTGTTTCCTTGAGCATAAGGTAAGCAAATAAAAGAGATACAAATAGGAAAGGAAGAGGTCAAAGTATCTTTATTTGCAAATCAAAAAACTCTTAGAATTGATTAAAGCATTTGGAGCAACTGACAGGATCAAAAGTACAAGAATCCGTAACCTTTTCATAAAGGATCACCAGATGTGCTTGGACAGGAGCAAGGGTAAGGGCTCCTTCACAGTTGTTTAAATCGCAACACAGTCTTTCAATAACTTCAGCAACAAGGTCAAAGAGATCTGTAACACGAACCGGAAAGTAAGGCTGGGGTGGTTAGGAGGCAGAGGCAGGCAGATATCTGTGAGTTCAGGGCTTATGTGATCTACATAGGGAGTTCAAGACTGGGCAGGGTGACACAGTGAGACCCTGCCTCAAAAACAAAACTAAAGAAACAAACAAAAGGACAAGCCTGGAAGAAGACTCCTATCTATGCTCTTAGATAACAAGAATTTGTGTTATGAAATGACCATCTTACAAAAGCAATGCAATCTCAATGCTGATATTCACAACACTTAAAAAAAAAAAAATCAAGTCATTTGGAAACACAAAAGCCCTTAAGGTGGCCAAGTCAACCCTGAGCAAAGACAAAAAAGGTGGAACATATCACTATATCTGATTTTACGTTACAGAACCATAGAAACAATACCAACATGGTACTGACACAAGTTCCAGAGTTGAACCTATGCAGCTAGAGTTAAATGACTTGACAGATATGCCAAAAATTCCTGTAGTAAAGACAACCTCCTTTACAAATGGGGCATGGAAAAGTGGAAATCTACCTGTAGAATAGCAAAACCTAGAGCCTTATCTCTTACCTTGTACAAAATTAACTTCAGATGTCTCAAAGACTTTAACATGAGACCTGAAACTCTGAAACTGCTAGAGAAAAAAACCTAGGGAAACTATCCAGTCATTAAGGACTCTCTGGAAGGAAGGGCAACATCAAAAATGATGCTGGAATAGATAATATTGCCAATTTGACAGGCTCTGGAATTACCTGGGAAACAAATATCTGCCTTTAGGGGATAACCTAGATAGAATTAGTGGAGGTGGGAAGATCTCTTGTAACTGGCATTCCTGCCCTGAAGTTCATGGTGCTCAGCTTTTAGGGGAATGGGTGTGCTCCACTGCTTCACAAGAGCTGATTGACTTCCCTGTCATGGGACACTGGACTGTCCAACTGTGACCCAGAATAAACCATTCTTCCTCGTTCCTTTTAGATTAATAGCGACACAGTAGCTAATGGGGACACCTCACACAATTGAAAAGCTTCTGCACAGCGAAGGAAACCGTTGAGTGAGAAGATAGCCTGCATGATGGGGAACACTCAGTACCAAGTGTACGACTGGTAGAGGAGTAAATACTAAGGGAAAAGTAAAGAATCCAATTTTATAAATGGGTAAAGGACTGAGCGGAAAATTCTCAAAAGAAAATACAAGTAATCAAAACTATGTTTTAAAATTGTTGAACATCTTTATCCACTAGGTAAATGCAGATTAAAACAAATTTGAATTCCATCTTAGACCATTAAGGTCACCATCCTTAAGAGGTCAAATGACAACAGAAGCTCAGCAAACATGGGAGAAAGGGTGCTCTTACTTAGTTCTGGTGGGGTATACACTAGTGAGGCCCTACAGAAGTAAGCATGGGGCCTCACAACTAAAACTAATCCAACTTTCCGGCTTCTGAGCATATCCCAGGGTATCTGAATCTTTTCACAGAGACACAGGAAGCATATCTTGGTTCTATTCACATTCACATTCACAAGGAAATTGATCAGTGCCAGTGTCCATCATAGAATGTGTGGGTAAGGAAAGTGTAAACACACATGCCGTGGACTTTTATTCAGCCATAGAGAAAAATGAAGTTACGAAAATTTCAAAAGCAAACCAGAAAGAATGGAACTGAAAAATACTGTGCTAAGTAAGTTAGCTCAGGTTGAAAACAACAGATATTACATATTCTCCTGTGTGTAGATGAATTCTTCTTAGCTCTAATTTTAAGGCATAAATATGTTAATATAGGGACGGTTATGAGTACTAGCCAGGAAAGGAGAAAAGTGTCCATGACGAGGGACAGGAGGTTCTAAGGGAGGTGATGGAGACCAGGTGAAAAGAGAACACAGAGAGTGTGAAGATGTAAGAGGAGTAGGGAGAGTGGAGAGGGGAGTGAGTGAGCCGTGGGCTGACAGGAACTAAGTGTGAGTGAGAATTTCATACAGAATCCTACTACCTTACAAGCTACTGTAATCATAATAATGGTTTAGATTGTAATAAAGTACTTATCCAATAGGTAGTTCTTCAGTGACAGGGAAAAAGGGGGATGACCAGAACATGAGAAGATAAAGAAGATAGGAAAGCCAGGATCAGGAACCTTGCCAAAGCTGATGGCTTATGCCAAGCAAGTTTATTAAGAAGTACAGCATCGCTGGGCAGTGGTGGCACCCGTCTTTAATCCCAGCACTAGGGAGGCAGAGGCAGGCGGATTTCTGAGTTCTGGGCCAGCCTGGTCTACAGCGTGAGTTCCAGGACAGCCAGGGCTGCACAGAGAAACCCTGTGTCGAAAACCAAAAAAAAAAAAAAAAAAAAAAAAGTACAGCATCTTAAAAAGAAGTCTGGGGGAGAAATGGGGCCATGTCAGTGGGAGGCACTATGTTGCTAATCAAGTAATGTTGCACACAGGGAACACTGAGTATCTCAAGAGCACCACAGACTGAGTCCGCAGCGGCCTTGGCACTTCTATCCACTGCTCCTCTCAGTGGCAAGAGTTAGGTTCTCCAGACCTAAAGCTCCAGCTCCCCCAGAGTCCTGACCCTGAGCAGGTTCCAGGTTGTAGAGAAGGAACTGTTCCTCCCCTCATCAGGGCCTCAGGGAAAAGTCCAGAGTCCTGGTTTAGGCTATTACTGGCTCTGCCAAGGACCATTAGTTGGTAATTTCTCTATCAACCACCCTAGTCTCAGTTTCTAGAGATCACTATTCTAATTTAATATGAATTTGACAACTTTTGCCTTTTAAAAAAAATTTACTTAGCATAATGTTCTCAAGATATATCCATGTTCTTGCATGTGTTAGAATTAGCTCTTTTTAAATAGTATTTCATTATGTGTTTATGCCATATTTTTTATACTTATTTGTCACTGGGCACTTAGGTCCCTTCCGGTTTTTAAATACTATGAATAAAGCAGCTTGAGTTTAGCTTTCAAAATCATCTCTAACCCCACTACAATGTAAACTTCACAAGGGTCAGGGGGCTATGCGTTTTTGTTGGTTATCAGTGTATCTGCAGTTTTGTGCCTGGCATGTGCCAGATAATCGTGTATGTGTGTGTGTCAATCGGGGGTGAGGGTGGTCTGTCTCTCTGCCCTTCTTTCTGTGTATGAATATACTGTGCATGTGTGCAGCTGAGATTTAAAACCAGGGCTTTATACATCCTAGTGAAGGACCGTCCCGCTAAGCTACATGCCCTGCCAGGGTTCAGTCTTTTAGAGAAACCGTGATAGCTACGTGTCTCATTTGCTCGAAGTATAGCCATCTTCTATAAAGGGCTAACAGCTCTAGTTGAAAGTGGGATATTCAAGGTGTGGCAGTCCATGCCTCTATTTCTAGGACTTAGGGCTAAGGGAGGAGGATGACAAGTCTCCGGGTATCAGGGTTCCAGGAAAAAGCAGAAAATGCATTCTTGGGATTTTGAAGAAATTACTGTGCTGATGCTCCTGATTTCACTGTTGTGGAGAGAAAGCGTGTGCAAGAGCACACGAGCTGAGAATTAGTAGTACAGTGAAAAATACCCTCACCTGTTGGCATTCCAACTCTCCTTGCCATTGACTTATGCTGCACAATTCCTACTGGAAAACTACAAATATGGCTCTCCTAGAGCATGGCAGCCATGAAAGAAGGACCAGAAATCAACATCAATGGTTCAGTTGATAGCCAACCAGATAACTACCATATTGTTATTCTTGCCATTGACAATGTGAGAAAAAACTCTGTTTTTACTTTGAAAAGGTCCCCATATTAATGATAGTCCATAATGGAAAGGAGCACTGTTTTCATTTTCCCTCCTTAAATACTACATACCAAGAGTCAGCCTCTGTGAATGACATTTCTTTTGATGTCAACAAGAGACTCCAAGCCAACTGATGAAGTATACTCACTCACTTTCTTCTCTTGCCCAGTATTACAGGTTTTTGGGTTTTTTTTTTTTTTTTTTTAGCATTTCTTATATCACATGAAGGAGACAAGATAATTTGTCGTGATAGATCTCAAAAGTAGCCTTCAGATGCTTTAGTTTGTAGACATCACTTTTCCCTGTTCTGTTCTGCAATTATCTCCCTCACAGATAATATTCTGGGAATGCTCAATTCATGCATAAGCAGAAATGTGACAGAGGCCTGCACAGAAATAGGAACAGAATTAGCTTGTTATTTGAGTAATGTCTTTAAATAATCTTCCCTAGGTTTGCGATGGTCCGTAGTGGGAAAAATGGTGACCTTCATCTTAAACAGATCGCATACTATAAGCGCACCGGGGAGTATCACCCAACTACACTGTCAAGTGAGAGAAGTGGCATCAGACGAGCAGCTAAGAAATTTGTCTTCAAAGGTGAGATCAGTGTCTGAATCTCAAGTTACAGTTCTTCTCCATGTGTTGTAGAACCCTTGGAAATTCTCTAGTAACTCCGTTATTGCTAAGTGGTTATCAGTTAAATGGAAGATTATACTCAAAAATAAATTAAACCTCCCAGTAAAGCTAACTGAAGGCTGGTAAACATGAAGAAGACATATTAAGGGGCTAGAGAGATGGCTCAGCAGCTAAGAGCATGTACTAATCAAATCCAATTTCCAATGCCCTTACTGGGCAGCTCAAAGCCCCTCTAACTCCAGCTTCTAGCCTTAGTACTTATCAGCACTTAACTACACACACGCACACTCACACACACACACACACACACACACACTCACTCACAATTTAAAATAAAAAATCTAAAAATGAAAAGAAAATGACATGTTAAAATTATAAATCAAAAGGAATAATCATGAAAAAGTTACATAATTTCTCTCGCTTTGGCCACCTAATGGTTCTAACATGATGGACCCTCAGACACTAATGCCACAGCGCTGAGAAAGTTATTGTATGCTTGGGAGGGCGATATTAACAGAGCTAACTAGTTTGCCTACTAAAATAAAAGGCTGCAAGAATAGAACCATATCCGTAGCTGAGCTTAGCCACTCCCCCCTCACACTGTACCTTTAATTATTCTCAGGATTACACTGGTTTTCTTGCCTTGACGCTCCGTCAGTACATTAAACGGTTAACAGGCAGTGGGGCGATTATGAAAGCTTTGACAGCTTTGCCTCCTGGCTGCTTCAGTGGGGAAAGCAAACAGCATGAGATAGGCAAAAGGCACCGACAACAGATGGTAAATTAATGTTAGTGCTGCTAATGGAAGTTTTGCCTGGAGATACAGTATTAGGCTTCCTCTAAATCAGGACAGAATATAAGGTGGTAAAGTCTGAGGTCATAAATAAATTCCTGTTCATACATCCCTATACAGATTCCTCCTACTAACAATGGCAGGCCTCTTACACTAAAGTGGAGGTGCATTCATTCCTATCAAAAGTGCTTATTGAAATTCTGTGGTGTGCCAATCATATCCTAGGCCCTGGAGGTGTACTGAGTAAGATAGGGTTGCTGTTTATTGATCACCTTAGTAGCTTGATGTGTTGTGAACAATGCAAAGCTACCCCACCCACGTGAGCTGGAGAAATAATGGTTCTCCCTGTCCCCTGCTTGCTCCTCCACTTAGCTGTTTTCAGAGGAGAGAACTGAGAATTGTGTTCCTCCCACTGTGACATCCTACCTCTACTCAAATCAGAACAAGGAAAGGAAGGGTGTTGCTTACAAAAACCAAACCAAAACAAAACACAGCTGTAATGAGTTTTATAGAAAGTCAGTACTGAGAAGCATCTCACCAATACAGAACTCCCTTTATAACCTAAGCCATTTTAATAGCTTCAGCTTCCACGAGTATTTCCCTAATTGGAGTACTTCCATAGAAAGGGCGTGTCATATTCTCATAGTTAGCACATGATTTGGTGAGCAAGACACTCCATGTCTGTTGATACTACAGGGGTATAGCAGGTAGTGGTCCTGCTGACTCTTCAGAGTGCATGGAAATATTATTGAAAGTAAATATTCTGTCTTAAGGAAAGATTGTATGAAAATAAAATTAAAAATCTTCATAGGTTTAAGTTAAGGCTATAATTGTCTTAACACTATGGAGCTCTGAAATTTATATTTTTTTATGTCATTCATTTCAGAAAAAAAGCTGTTTTATGTGGGGAAAGACAGAAAACAAAATCGTTTAGTAGTTGTTTCAGAAGAGGAGAAGAAGAAAGTGCTGAGAGAGTGCCACGAGAATGGCCCTGGTGTCCATCATGGCATATCCAGAACCCTCACTCTGGTGGAGTCCGGCTACTACTGGACGTCCGTGACCAATGATGTCAAGCAGTGGGTATGGCTTCCACACAGGGCCTAGGAATGCTTTATTGTCTTTTTGATAAGTTAGAGGCCAGTGCTGCCTAAGATGTACTGTACATGTCACCTGCGGAGTAAGTACGCTATAGATTACTTCTGAACTAAGAAAATATTTAAATTAAAAGTAGCTGCATTTTCCTTTATAATTACGGTAAACCAATAGTGTATAAATTAAACTAAGAAAATACAATATTTTGACAGGTTTATTAAGAATTAGAGCTTTGTTTTGCAGACAAAATTCAGGTGAAGTTGAAATTCTTTTGCTAACTATCATATCCTTAGCACCACCATGAACGGCTTTCTGTATGATGAAGATAAGTCTCTTTGTAATAAATCAGTTCCAGTGTGAACGCTCAGCTTTTGTCCCTATTTTGTCTTAAGATAGAAAACTGTCAAATCAGCCAGGCCATGGTGGTGCCCATCTTTAGTCCCGTTGCCTGAAAGGCAGAGGCACGTGGATCTCTGAGTTTGAGCCAGCATGGTCTCCAGAACAAGTTCTGGGAAAAAAACCACAACAAACAAACAAACAAAAAAATGAAAGGGAGGGAGGGAGGAAGGGAAGGAAGGGAAGGAAGGGAAGGAAGGAGGGAGGGAGGGAGGTGTCAAATGTAAATAACAGGAACTTAAATGCAAACTGTAAGTATTCTAAGCGTTCCTGTACAGCATTGAGTAAAACAGCCATCAGGTGGTTACAATTTGAGAAAAGATGTGGTTTTTAAAGCCATGCTGTTATAGCTGGGGAGTGCATTTAAGCTGGGAAGTGAGAAGGTCAGGCATCATAGGAGGAGGCCTGTCCAACCCGCCCACTCCCATTTCTAGTCCTTGCTTCTGTGTCCTAACACCATCTATCCTCCTACCTGTTACTGTTAAACAAATGACTCTGATTATAATGAGGAAGTTCTGTGCGTTTGTTCTACATTTTTTTTCTTAGAAGTTGGTTTGAAAATACTTTCCTTACTGAAATTCTGGAAATGTTATAAAAATAGTACCATCTATGAATTAGTCAGTTAGCAGTGGTTCTCAACCTTCCTGATGCTGTGACCCTTAAATTAATTTCTCATGTTGTAGTGACCTCAACCATAAAGTTATTTCATTTCTACTTCATAGCTGTAATGTTGCTACTGTTATGAATTATAATATAGCTATCTAATATACACGATATATGATATGCAGCCCCAAAGGGGTCTCAACCCTCAGGTTGAGACCCACTAACATGAGATGAAGGTTCATCATACCTAGGTTTTCCCTAGGTAATGCAAAGGTTTCTGGCATCGTTAATATCTTTTGATTAAAATTACAGTTCAGCAAATAGTGAAATAGATGAATGAATAAACTGTAGAATAAAAATTGTAGAAAGAAATATCATTTGTATGTATAATTTATTACATAATTCCATGGTGGCTTAACATTATAGAAAGAGGGATATAAAAAAAATTAAAAAAAAGAAAGGAGGGATATTATATGATAGTCCATTAGAGGTTAATTTTTTCCTTTTTGTATTCTTCCTTTTTTTAAAAAAAAAGATAAGTTCTTATTGTATGACCCAGTTTGATTTTTTTGGCCATTGTTGCCCAGACTCTGTGACTGTTGTAGAAATGTTTTTGTCAACTAAAGATAAAATAATAGAAAACTTACTTAAGATCTTGATTTAGTGTATATTTGCATATGAACCAGAATTACATTTCACTTGAGTACGAACCCACTGAGATGCTGTTTAATCTGAGTAGCAGGGAGGAGCCCCTTCCTGCAGTGTTTGGACTTACCAGCTCCACAGCTGCTGTAACTGATACCGCCTGATGTTCCGAAGAAAAGGAATCATTTAATGGGCTGTTCTCAGGCCAGGGAACTTCTAAGACACAAAGTACCTGTTGACCATGTTAAGACTCTGCTTTATAAAACTGATTTCTATTGTCGTGACTATGTTAACATTTATGTGTGTTTTCCTTATTGTGTGCCTCTCTGTAGGTATATGCTTGTCAGCATTGCCAAGTAGCAAAAAATACAGTTATCGTAGCACCTGAGCAGCACCTTCCCATGGTGGGAAACCCGTGGAGTGTAGTTACTGTTGATCTGATGGGACCTTTTCATACAAGCAACAGAAGTCATGTGTATGCTATAATCATGACAGATTTGTTCACAAAATGGGTTATGATTTTGCCTTTATGTGATGTTTCAGCATCAGAAATTTCTAAAGCTATTATCAATATATTTTTCCTATACGGACCTCCTCAGAAAATAATAATGGACCAAAGAGATGAATTCATTGAACAGGTAGGAAAAAATTCTCACATTCGGGAGCATGTATCACTCTTTCGGTGTCTGGCACACAGTGCTTTGTGCTTTATAGCGTATTTAATACAGTGAAATAAACTGCTGTAGATATGGAGGTATATAATGTATACTACTAGATGTCGTAAACCTATCTTTTGATGTCGTCAAACTAAAATAAGATGATTGAATAATTTACTTCAAGCTTAAGAACAAGTAAAAATATAATAAAATTATGTTAGCAAGAGTGAAATAATTGAACATATTTATATCAAGTTAAAATATTAAGAATAATTTTATATGTACATATTATATATTTACATAGGTAGCTGTGATAATATGTATACTAAGTATGTATATGTATGTATAAATATGTATACATACTAATATATATGCAGACTAAAACTCATGTTGTAGATTAATCATAGCATACTAAGTCCTTAAGTAGTCACGTATAGTATATGAAGTACAGTAGGAGAAAAGTGGAAAACAGCATGTAGAAGTAGATTCCTCATTCATTCTTTCATTTCAACAGTTAATTAAATTTATGAATACAAAATCTAAATTTCACAAAGCTTCTCATAGAGTGGTCATGTGATCCAAGAGTTTTATAGGCCTCTCACATAAGAATGAGTGAACAGTCATGCTCAGGTGCAAGCAATAAAGAATTCCTCTCCCTTTCCCAAGATCAAAATTGAAATAGAAGTTGATTTTTTTACCCAGGTAAAAGAAGTGTAAGATCTAGAAGGTTAGCATGAAGGCTGAGCACCAGTGGGTGCCAGGCTCCACGCTTCTCTTCTCCCGTCTTTGGAGTGGAACTGTGAATCTTGTGCTAACAGTGTGGCTGCCAGAGCCCAGGTCATGATATCTATATTGCAGTTAACAAGAGAGGACAGGGGACAAAAACAAAACAAAACCAAGTGCTCGTGAGTTTGTACAGCAATTTTCACTTACATCTTTTTTTGCCATAGCTTTCATATGACCACGTCTACCCTCTGAGGGCCTTGGGAAATGTGTCTTTGCTTGGAGATATACGTATATATATGCATATACACATGTATACGTATATACTTTTCTTTCATAAGCCTTACCTTTTTAATTATTCTGAGTTATTTGTATCATAATTTTTTTCACAGAGAAACTTATCAGTGGAAGGTTAACTAAATTAAACTAAATAATAACAACAACAAAGGCTGGCAGCATCAAGGCAGGGAAATAGTTGTTTCGCATTACTTACTTACAGTGTCTGAATTAAAAAGTTACATGACCACAAAATTCATTTTGAATTCTGTCCTTCCATTTCTTTGTTTGTATATATACTCACTAAGGTGCTTAGACTACCAAAGCGTAATTAAGCTTGTGTCTTTAAAATGAAGTTAGTAATACATCATAAAATTGTCCTGGCATGTAATGACAAAAATGTAAGACAGAGTTAATGTATGGATCAGACTCAGGCTCCAGGACTTTACCCAAATGCATATGTATTTTATCTGAATGCCTGTGGTCAATGGAAGACAAAACTCGGGTTTGTTGAAACTTTTTTAAGCCAGAGGGCAAGTGTGAACTTTAAGCAGTCAGTTTTCTTTTTCATGTTTTTTAGATCAATGTAGAACTATATAGATTATTCGGTGCAAAAGAGATTGTAATTTCTCATGCTTCTGGAAGAGTTAATCCAGCTGAAAGTACACCTAGCACAATCAAAACATTCCTCTCGAAACACTGTGCTGAGCACCCGAACAACTGGGATGAACATCTGCCCGCTCTTTCCTTTGCCTTCAATGTGACCCACTCGGTATGTGCCTTTCTAGTATTAATTGCTTGCTTCTGACTTCCAGGATATAAAAGGGTTTGGAGGGGTTGTTTTATTTTATTACAAGTTTTCTGTTTTTCTTAAAAATAGGAGCCTACTAAAAACACACCATATTTCCAAATGTTCAATCGGAATCCTTGCATGTTGGAGTGTCCCCCTGAAGAGGGAGGTGAAGGTACAAGTGTGTTTGCCAGAATCGTAGCCGCGGTTAGAGAAGCTGATAGAGTGGTGGAGAGCACGACCCCAGCAGCGGCCCAGGTGATTCTAGCTACTCAGAAAGTTCCCTTTGTGAAGCCCTACAAAAGAGGAATTAAGTTTAATCTCAGCATGTGGGTGTGTTCACATATGTGGCCATGATGTACCCTTAAGTAAAAAAAAAAAAACAAAAGGGAAAAAGTTTTTTTATGCACATGCTCACATGTGAGCAAGTGTGTGGCAACTACTAATGGACATGTAATATTTTCCTTATATTTTGAGTCACGGGTCTCTCCTTGCTGAAACTGGAGCTCACTGACGCAGCTGACCAGAGAGCACCTGAATGCTCCAGTCCCACCCGTTTCCACTTCCTTTCCCCCAGTTGCAGGGGTTACAGACGTGTGCTGCTGTGTACAAGGCATGCCGGGAATCTAACCCAGGTCCTCATGAGTGTGTCTCAGGCATTTACCACGGAACATGTTCCCCAAATCAACACTCTGCTTATAAGCTATGCAATTCTGAGACTCTTACAGGAATGTCATGAGGTGGGGAGATTGAGGAGACCTGGTTTCTAATCTGTTAGAATCCTTTTTGGCAGTTGGAGAATTTTGTACTCAGTACTTTTGCTAGTCCAACTACTCCAAATCACTCAGCCTGTTTTATTGCACCTTCTGTGTACACAGAATATCAATACTGAATTTAAAGTATGTTTTAAAAGCATTAGAATTCCATCCTTCATTTTAGGAGCAAATCAGTAAATATCATTGCCATAATCTAATCAGCCTTTAAATTTAAGGCCTGTCATAATTATTCTTTGCATTTACAGATGGAGAACAACAATTCGGATGAACTAAGTAAAAGCAAAGTTGTTAAAAAGAAAGCAAAGCAGTTAAATCCCTTTCATTTGAAAGTGGGTCATGAGGTTTTAAGACAGAGGAAGAACTGGTGGAAGGATGGCCGCTTCCAATCTGAGTGGGTCGGGCCGTGTGTCATCGACTACATTACAGAAAGCGGATGTGCTGTCCTCAGAGATAACACGGGGACCAGACTCAAACGACCAATCAAAATGTCCCACCTTAGGCCCTATGTGAGAGAGTCCAGTGAGCAGGGTAAGTATCTGCTACCTCTCTAGCGTTTTATTTCCAAGAAGAAAGATTAGACTTTCAAGCAAACTTCCTTCCTTTGGTTAAAATTCTCTCCGTCTAAATTTTATAAAACTTGATAGAGTTTTAGTTCCCTCCAGGAGTCTGTTTGATTAGAATATACTTTCACAAACTCATTTTTATACGATATATTTTGATTATCTTTTTAAAAACAGTATATTCTGATTACCTTTTCCCCTTCTCTAACTACCTCACATCCTTCTCACTTCCCCACCTACTCTCACCCACTCTTCTTTCTCTCTCATTAGGAAACCAGCATATAAGATTGACTGATGAATGATTGATTGATTGATATTGTTATATCATATGAAAACAAACAAGGCAGGAGTTTTGTTTTGACTTCTGTTATACTTTTCCTAACTGCTATGAAAACTGCTGCTCCTGTTTCACATAAGGAGCGAGCCCGTCTTTAGTTTTGCACACTATCCTATTAACCTTTATGTGGAAACCAGCAGCTCGGCTCATTATTGCCGGAGACAAGCGTGTCATCCAGAATCTAGTTGTGAGATAGCTAAGGGAGCTCTAAAACTCTGTTTCCTGTTAACGTTGCTTCAGAAAGTCCTAAGTCGTGGGTTAAAGTGGAGGACAGAGAGCACTCAGAACGCTATAGAGTTACACCACGGCGTTCCATTGAGAATCCCCCACACTATGCCAGAGTGCGTCCTGATCTTTAAGTTTTTCCCTTGTAGACTTTGATGACATTTTGTCATGGTTTTCAGATTAAGCCCTCTACTTCAGCAAGAATTTTATTTTATCCTAATGTATTTGCTCCATGGAGCTTCTCTGGGTTAGACAAATGAGAGGAATTATTTGATACTTTTTACAATTTGCTTTTTCAGTAATGAAGGTAATACATTGTGCCATTTTTATGCATGCATATCATATACTTTGCTCATTTTGAACAAGGAATATATGCTAGACAGTAATATCTGTACAAATATTCAAATTAAAGCTACATCTAAAGGTGATACGATATATTTGTAAATATCATTAACAAGTTACTTAATAGATATAATAACAAGCAATAAGGAATGACCTATGCTTAGCCCTATTCCTGTGTTGAGATATGAAGCCCTTCATATATGAGTTCAGTATATGAGTTCTTCTGAGCTCTTACCTACTCTGGTCTGTATCCCAGCACTTCTCTTAAGAGCTCTTGGTACTTTTCTTTCTTGTGATGGAATCAGTTGCTCTAGTTACAGACTTATCTTAGACTGTTCTAACTCTGAACATGTGGGTAATTTCAATCTCCTTGTAAGGACAGTACATTCCTTTCTTTCTGTCTTCTCACTTCAGGGCTGTTTATGGACCCTCCCGTCTACAAGCTAAGTAGGCAAAAAGGGATTCTATGAGTTCTCTAATTTCACGAAGATCTCCTTCTCGGCCCTTTATCTTCAGAACACGTTTCCTTCTAACGTGTTAACCTATAGTCATACAAGATTTGCCTATAAAATATTGCAGTTCCAGGGCCTTGTGCAACAGTCTTTAGTTTTTCTCTTATCAAAGACATTTAGAAAGGAAGTCAAATTATTTTCCTTCTGAGTACTTCAGAAACAAGTTGGGAACAGAAGTTTAAATATTCTGGAAATGTTTCTTGTAATAATACAAGACAGTTGTAGTGTTACTATTAGTAGTGTGAACATAGGCATTTGAAGTTGATAGGTGGGTTTATTTTAAAATTTCCTGTCAACCATGCTATAGACTAGTTCTTTGGTCATACTTAATCCTTGTGTGTGTGTGTGTGTGTGTGTGTGTGTGTGTGTGTGTGTGTGTGTGTGTGTTTTATTCGCAGACCTGGCTTTTTCCATCTTTTCCTGCAGTATCATACATTTTCCTAAAAGCCTTTACTTGAGCAGCTGACTTTGAAGAGTCCACAAAGTGAATTTAATCAAAACAGTATCTTTAACCATCAAACATTTTTTATTTGACATGAGTCTAAACATCCGATATCCAAAAGGAGTTTAAGTATCTGTTTATATCTATCATATTACTGTTTACTACTGTTGATTTCTTGACTGTGTTAGAACCACAGTCTAAAACAGGTGGACTTACATTGCCAAGTTCCTGTCATCTGTTTCTGGAACATAATTCTTTGCTAACACATTCAGTAGTACTAGGTTAACAGTGTTTGTCAATGCTATTTTAAGCAGACCTGTTTGCTCTTTTGTCTGATTTGATGTTGAGCACTCTAAGCTGCTTACTTTGATAAGAATTTCAAAAATATACTATTGTCACTTTATAATCATAATCTCTTTTAAAAGGGATAAGTGTGCTGTTGTCCCACCCGACACATTCTGGCTTTAAATTTGTTTGCTTTGTTAATGGTAGATGTGGGTCTACCTCACCCAGAAGTTCCGTCTCATTCTCTCCTTTATGATTAAAAGCCCATTTATGAAATAATTTTTATTATGCAAGTTTTATATTGCTGCCATAACAATTTACAACAGATTTAGTGCTTCAAGCAGCTTTCACTTATTACCATAAATGTAGGTACTTTAGACTTTTCTATATGAGTATTATCAGGCAAAAATTACGGCATTGACAGAGTCATGTTTCTAGAATATGCAGAAGAGAAGAGAATGGATTTCCGTGTTCTTTCTAGCTTCTATATACTGCCCTTACTTCTTGATGTGTTCCTTTCTTCTGTTCTCAAAGCCAGCAATGCCCCAAATGTCTCCCTCTTCTGCATTTGAGGACACGTGTTTTTGGATCGACCCAAATATTTTAAGATAATCTCCCTAATTTTAAGACCAGATTATTGATTGACAGCTTTAATTTTATGACTACCCAGATTCCTTTTTGCCATGTAAAGCAGCTATTCACAGGTTGGTGAGGTTAATGGGTGGACACTTTGGGAGACCATTATTGTGCTATGATAGTTAATAGTTTTATTAATAAACAAGCACTATAACATGAAACTCATGAGCTACACATTATTAGTAATAAAATGTATACAGAGAAATTGTCCCTTTGTCTTTGTAGCCTACATATTCTCCAGACCCAGAGCCCATCCAGTTCACTACTGATACTATTAATATTATAGCAATATTAATATAGTATCAAATTATACTTGTTTTATCATGGAAAGGGTATATACCACAAGAGGAATATAATGTAAATGTTTGAAAATAACCAGACGGTTGTTTTGATGCCTCACACACCTGTTTTCCAACCAGAGTGCTGGGAATGGATGTAGTTTATAACCTGGTAATGTTTTGCTATCTGTAAGGCCTGGCCTCACCTGAATTCCCCAGACTATTATGTTTCTTTATCCCCTACATCTTGAGCATTGCCTCTCACTCAATAAAGAGATCATCCTTATGAGAGACGTCACTTGTTCTTTACAACAGTCTAGGTAACTTCTCTGTTATTTTAGTGCAAGACCAATCCTGACTCCAACAGACTATTATATCTACCTTAGTAATTCTCCCTGGACTATTACCTTAAGAATTGTTTTGGAGTCAATAGTACTCAATCTTACTGAAGAGGCCATATGTACTTTGTAAAGAGTTTCAATGTAAACATGTCTTAGGTTTTATTGTACACATGAGATTGAGTTAATTATCACCAGCAAACTTTTTTTCCAAAATTGTGCTGTGCTTAAATATGACTAAAATAAACTGCCTTGTGTCAGACTGCAGACGTTTGAACCATTTTGGCTAATGTGTGTTGGAACAGAATTCCTTCCTGCCTCTTGCAGTGTGTTTGTCTGTTGGCCATCCTGTTTACAGAGATTCATACACACGCCCACTCATGCTGCCAACTTATAGTATGGATTTCTAAGAGCCACTAATGTTTATAAGTTTTAAGTGTTTAAATATATGAACTTCTAGAGAAAGGTCATTTTCTCAAACCTGCTACCAGAAATGGTATGATTCCCACTGTTCTCTGATCTAAATTGGTCTTCTGTTCTTAAACTTAGATTGGAGGGTTCTTTAAGCTATTAAAATCTTCAAGAGAATCTGTTAATGTTTGGAAGATCCAGAAAGAGAATGCAGGGATGATTAATCAGTTATGGTAGATGAGTTTCTTTTCGTAATGAATTAGGGAATCAGATCTCATAGAATTGTTGTCTGTTATATTCTTCATATTGAAGGAGAGTGTTACTTTGTTATTAACAACTTATCTTAAAGCTGTTTTCCCGAGGGTGAATGATGAGTTTGCTAAAGTATAACAAAATACGGGGAAGGAAAGCTTCCTGTTAAATGTAGATTAGGTAGACCTTGAACATTCCTAAGATACAACCTAAATAAAAGCTTAGCTGCTTCACTGAAACTTGCCTTCTGGCCTCACATGAGTCAGATTTTGGCTACTTTATCTTCGTCTAGTTTATGGCTTTATATTATAACCCATTGATATAATTATACTACTATGAATTCTGTACAAGTTGGATGGCATCTGAAATTAGAAATATATAGTGTAGCAATTTAGTTGGCTAAAAAGGAGCCTTATTAATTCATACAGAAGTGCTTTGTAGAAGCATATTAGGCATATCATCAAAATCAAAATTATAGTTCTGTAATTTTAACTGTACTGCTCATGCTCCTTGTCCTATATAGATTATATACACCAAAGAGCAATGAAAAATAGAAAGCTTTATTTCAATGTATTTGGTGTTCCTACAATTCTTTAAGTGTGAACTATTGTGTGTGTGGGGGGGGGTATGTGTACATAATTTGTTCGCTTTTGTATATGTTTATGTTAATGTATGGGTTGGTTTTTGGGGGTGTTCAGGTTAGGAAATTGGTTTGCCTCTGTCCCCCGAGTGCTAGGATTAAAGATGTGTGCTACAATGCTCACTGTGATAAGAGATCTTTTCAAGTTAATACTGATAACTTATTTTTATTGCTTTAAGTTTTGTTCCTCACTTAATGTTTAACTTTAAAATTCTGTTTCCCTTTAATTCTAAAATGAAATGTTGATCTCTCTCTTTCAGACAGTCTTTATCTTTTGCAAGGTTCAATAGTGGCAGATCACGACTACATTGGGTTTCCTGAAATCCCAGTTGGAACATACCAGGCAAATATCCTGGTAGAAGATGCAACTTTGGGATAGCTGATAATGAATTATTGTATCAAGCAAGGATCATGAACCTTAGAATAATAGTAATTCTAAAATCTCTGCATTGGTAGAAGACCACAACTCTCTTGAGAAACAGACTTTTAGTCTACTGGATTCTTCAAATCAAGTTCTCGAGTACTTAAGTTAGTAAATACCAGAATTAATTTTAAAATGCTTGCATAGAATGTGTATATTTCTAGTTTGTAAGTATTTTATCTATTAAAATAGGTTGTATAGAAGAGAGATCTTGGTACTATGTTAATAACTAAATTCTGAAAGCTTATTTTAAACCTTCCTAAAGTTGTTACATGTTTGAATACAAATAAATATATGTAACAGAAGTATACAGTGTGTAGAATTCAGAAATTTCTCAGAATACATTGTTAGGAAATAAATTCTAGTAGAGAAGTCTCAAATCTTTTTCTATATTGGTACTGCATTTTCTCTTCTAATTTTTAAGCAATATATCCCCCTTTTAAATAAATTTAAACTAATTATAGTTAAGTTCATAAATGTTGAATGAACAGTAACATAAATTTAATGAAACTTTATCTGTGACATTGGAACTTTTTAAATTTGTATTTGTGTGTGTGTGTTTCTGAGCGTGGCTTTGTGTGTGTGAGTACCGTGCATGTAAAGGCTAGGCGAGGGTATTGGATACGCTGAAGCTGAAGTTCCAGGTGATTGGCATCAGCCAGGTTGAGGACTGGGAGGCATACTGGGATCCACTGCACCAGCAGGACATACTCCAGCTGAAGGTCAGATGACTGCCAGGAAAAGAGTGAAGCCTCTGACCTCATATCACAGACCAAAGACATTGCAGACAGAATTCTAGAAAGAAACTACGACAGAGTAAGTGGTTAGAGTAGCCTTAGCCTGCTCTCCTGGACAGAGCAGAGTTCAGGAAGGGAGCCGACTGCAGTGCCCACATGGTTGATAGTGACTGTGTCCTTTGTCATCTCAATGAAGTCACTTTCTTCTAAGTTTCTTTTTGAGATCATCTGACTTGAAATTGGTCTATTTTACTTGTTCTATTTAAGGAGGCCACTTAGCTTTCAGATTCATTTCTGAGTGGCAGATTCTGAACAGCTAAAAATAAAGTTTTCCTTTCCTGAATCATTTCTCATCAGATTTTTGTTTTGTGTGAGTCATATCAGTCTACATTATTCTTCTTGCAAATTATCCCCAAATCTTAACAGTTTAAGACAATAAAGCTTTATTTCCTGGCCACCTGCGTGTCCTTGATCATCAGTGACTGACTGCAGTTTCGTCTCAAAAATGTCAAGTGATGGGGCTTAGTTCCTGAAATGAAGAACTGAATGGTAACATTCTGAACTGAGCACTGAATCAAAGGGACTCACCAAAACATTGTGCACATCACTACAATGGTAAAATGTCATGTTCTGCTTATGGGCATAGAATTTCATCTTGTTTGGTTATTAATGGTGATAATTTATACTGTGTTGAGTATTTAAAAATCCACTGAAGTTTACCATCTTCAGGGGTATTTCAGGCTTCTCCTTACTACCTTTACCCCTGGATCCTTTCCCTCCCCACCACACCCCCTGTTGATAGTGACATTATGATGACCCCTGTGATCAACTATGTAAGGTCACGATCAGATAAACCACCCACAGACTCTGGTCAGACTAGTAAAGAGCTTTCCCTTCTGAAATACTCTATAAAGATTGGGAGCGATGGCCACTTATTCAGGTACGCAGACACAACGCAGAAGAATGTGAGAAGCATGAATAATCAGAAAAACATACAACCAAGCTTTCAGAATAATCACCAATAGCTGACCCTCAGGAAGCCTATATAGAAAATGTGCCTGGAAAAAAATTTAAAACTATTGTTTGTAAGTTCAAATAATCTACAGGTGACCATAGACAACTTAAAAAGAATCTGAAACAATACATGGAAAAAAGGATGAACAGTTTAGCAAAAAGAAGCTGTGATAGACAGTATTAATTGTATACCAGACGTGGTCTAGAATCACCTGTGAAGAACATTTAAGTGAGATACTGTCTAGATTAACTTAGCCTGTAGGCATGTCTGTGAAAGAGTGTCTAGAATGTGCTGTTTGAGGTGGGTGTATGCCCTCACTACGTGGTACAGTTCATAAGTTGCTGGGAGGCTGATGAGTGATCTGCATTGGAATAAGTGGAGGTGTACCTTTAGAGCAAACCCCTACCCAGTTATACTTCCAACTTGTGGAAATAAAAGACCTAAGGAACTTTCTGCTCCAAAGAAGCAACAACAAGGAAGTAACTATTGCACTCTCCTTGCTAAAGATCTTTACCTTTAGTGTAGTCGGAGCTCTTGCATCTGGCTATTGATTTTTCTTCTCCAGAAAGGTGAGAAAGTATTGAGAAATTAATGTTGGAAAGGTAACTATATCAAGAGTGGAATACCAATATTCAGATTCATGAGCCCTGCATACATTAACTGTAAAAATACCTTTACCTCGGTCTGGGCCCAGGCAGCAGATCCCGGGAGGCAGCTCTGCACTGAACCTCACAAAACCCGGCAGAAGTGGGGCACCCAGCAGCTCTGACCCAGGCAGTATCTCTGGTAAGGAGACAGCAACACCCACCCCAAACGGAGTAACTGGGACCCACTGAGACCCAGGGATTTACTCCTGGCCCGGAGCTCCAGCTCCTTCCGGTCTGGGTCGGAGCTCCCAGCAGATCCCAGGCGGCAGCTCTACACCAAATCCCACAGAACCCAGGGGAAGCAGGGCTCCTAGGAGCTCTAACCCAAGCAGCTTCCTACGCAAGGAGGCAGCAACACTTGCCCCAAACCAGGAGTAACTGGGACCCACTGGGACCCAGGTACTCACTCCTGGCCCCAGCACTGGTTCCTTCCGGTTTGGGCCTGAGCGCTCAGCAGATCTCGGGCAGCAATCCTGGACGCAATCTCACAGAACCCAGAGAAAGAGTAGCTCCAAGGAACTCTAACTCGAGCAGCTTCTTAAGCAAGGAGGCAGCAACACTTGCCCCAAATAGGGAGTAACCGGGACCCACTGGGACCCAAGTACAAACTCCTGGCCCGGAGCACTGGTTCCTTCCGGTTTGGGCCTGGGCGCTCAGCAGATCTCGGGCGGCAACTCTGAACCCAATCTCACAGAACCCAGAGGAAGCGTGGCTCCCAGGAGCTCTAACTCGAGCAGCTTCTTAAGCAAGGAGGCAGCAACACCTGCCCCAAACAGGGAGTAACCAGGTTCCACAGGGATCCAGGAACTCACTCCTGGCCCAGAGCACTGATTCCTTCCGGTCCGGACCAAAGCACTGAGCAGACCCTGGGCCCTAGCTCTAATCTCAGCAGCGACACCCAACCTAAACAGTTCTGACACAACCAAGAGAATAGGAAAGACAGGTTCCAGCCAGAGACAGCACAGGTAGCACCAAGGAGAACCAGATGGCAAAAGGCAAGCGCAAGAATACAAGGACCAGCAACCCAGAACACATGTCATCATCAGAACCTAGTTCTCCCACATTAAGTCCTGAACTCCCCATATCACCAGGAAAGCAAGAGTCAGACCTAAAATCACTTTTAATGATGATGATGGAGGACTTTAAGAAGGACATAAATAACATTCTCAAAGAATCCGAGGAGAACACAGGTAAACAGGTAAAAGCCCTTAAAGAATCACAAGAGAACACAACCAAACAGGTGAAGGATTTATACAAAACCAACCAGGACATAAAAATGGAAATAGAAACAATAAAGAAATCACAAAGGGAGACTACTCTGGAGATAGAAAACCTAAGAAAGAAATCAGGAGTCACAGACGCAAGCATCACCAACAGAATACAAGAGATAGAAGAGAGAATCTCAGGTGCAGAAGATACCATAGAAAATATTGACACAACTGTCAAGGAAAACAAAAAATGCAAAAAAACTCTTAACACAAAACATCCAGGAAATCCAGGACACAATGAGAAGACCAAACCTGAGGATAATAGGTATAGAAGAGAGTGAAGATTCACAACTTAAAGGGCCAGTAAATATCTTCAACAAAATCATAGAAGAAAACTTCCCTAACCTAAGGAACGAGATGCCCATAATCATTCAAGAAGCCTACAGAACACCAAATAGACTAGACCAGAAAAGAAATACCTCCCGTCACATAATAATCAAAACACAAAATGCACAAAACACAGAAAGAATTTTAAAAGCAGTAAGAGAAAAAGGCCAAGTAACATATAAAGGCAGACCTATCAGAATTACACCAGACTTCTCACCAGAGACTATGAAAGCCAGAAGATCCTGGTCAGATGTCATGCAGACCCTAAGAGAACACAAATGCCAGCCCAGGCTACTATACCCAGCAAAACTCTCTATTACCATAGATGGAGAAACCAAGATATTCCATGACAAAGCCAAATTTACACAATATCTTTCCACAAACCCAGCACTACAAAGAATAATAACAGGAAAGACCCATTACAAGGAGAGCAATCATACCCTAGAAACAGCAAGAAAGTAATCCACCTGCAACAAACCCAAAAGAAGATAGCCACACAAACAATGCCTCCCCTTTTAGCAAAAATAACAGGAAGCAACAGTCTCCTCTCCTTAATATCTCTTAATGTCAATGGACTCAATTCCCAATAAAAAGACATAGACTAACAGACTGGATATGCAAACAGGATCCGACATTTTGCTGCATACAGGAAACCCACCTCAGTGACAAGGACAGACACTACCTTAGAGTAAAAGGCTGGAAAACAATTTTTCAAGCAAATGGTCCTAGGAAACAAGCTGGAGAAGCCATTCTAATATCGAATAAAATTGACTTTCAACTTAAAGATATAAAAAAGGATAAGGAAGGTCATTTCATATTTGTCAAAGGAAAAGTCAACCAACATGAACTCTCAATTCTGAACATCTATGCACCAAATGCAAGAGCACCCACTTTCATAAAAGAAACCTTGCTAAAGCTCAAAGCACATATTGCACCTCACACAATAATTGTGGGAGACTTCAATACCCCACTCTCAGCACTGGACAGATCAGGGAAACGGAAACTAGACAGAAGTACAGTGAAACTAACAGAAGTTTTAAACCAAATGGACTTAACAGATATCTATAGAACATTTCACCCAAAAACAAAAGAATATACCTTTTTCTCTGCACCTCATGGTACCCTCTCCAAAATAGACCATATAATTGGTCACAAGACAGGCCTCAACAGATATAAAAAATCGAAATAATCCCATGCATCCTATCAGATCACCATGGTCTAAAGCTGGTCTTCAATAACAACAAAGACAATGGAAAGCCCACACTCACATGGAAACTGAACAATACTCTACTCATTGATAATGGGGTCAGGGAAGAAATGAAGAAAGAAATTAAAGACTTTTTAGAATTTAATGAAAATGAAGACACATCATACCAAAACCTATGGGACACACTGAAGGCAGTGCTAAGAGGAAAGCTCATAGCTCTAAGTGCATACAAAAAGAAACTGGAGAGAGAACACACTAGCAGCTTGACGACACACCTGAAAGCTCTAGAACAAAAAGAAGCAAAAACACCCAAGAGGAGTAGATGGCAGGAAATAATTAAACTCAGGGCTGAAATCAACCAAATAGAAACAAAGAGAACTATACAAAGAATCAATAAAACCAAGAGCTGGTTCTTTGAGAAAATCAACAAAATAGATAAACCCTTAGCCAGACTAATCAGAGGGCAGAGAGACAGTATTCAAATCAATAAAATCCAAACTGAAAAGGGTGACATAACAACAGAAACCGAGGAAATTCAACAACTCACCAGATCCTACTACAAAACCCTATACTCAACAAAATTGGAAAATCTGGATGAAATGGACAATTTTCTAGACAAGTATCAGTTACCAATGTTAAATCAGGATCAGATAAACCATCTTAACAGTCCCATAACTGCGAAAGAAATAGAAGCAGTCATTAAAAGTCTCCCCACCAAAAAAAGTCCAGGTCCAGATGGTTTTAGTGCAGAATTCTATCAAACCTTCAAGGAAGATCTAATACCAATTCTCTTCAAACTATTCAAAATAGAAACGGAAGGAACACTACCTAATTCATTCTATGAAGCCACAATTACGCTTATACCTAAACCACACAAAGACCCAACAAGAAAAGAGAACTTCAGACCAATCTCCCTTATGAATATCGATGCAAAAATACTGAATAAAATTCTCTCGAGCCGAATCCAAAAACACATCAAAACACTTATCCACCATGATCAAGTAGGCTTTATCCCAGGAATGCAGGGTTGGTTCAATATACAGAAATCCATCAACGTAATCCACTACATAAATAAACTCAAAGAAAAAAACCACATGATCATATCTCTTGACGCTGAGAAAGCATTTGACAAAATTCAACACCCCTTCATGATAAAAGTCTTGGAAAAATCAGGAATTCAAGGTCCATACCTAAACATAGTAAAAGCAATATACAGCAAACCAGTAGCCAACATCAAACTAAATGGAGAGAAACTTGAAGCAATCCCATTAAAATCAGGGACTAGACAAGGCTGCCACTCTCCCCCTACCTGTTCAATATAGTTCTGGAAGTCCTAGCCAGAGCAATTAGGCAACAGAAGGAGATCAAAGGGATACAAATTGGAAGAAAGAAGTCAAAGTTTCACTATTTGCAGATGACATGTTAGTATACTTAAGTGACCCCAAAACTTCCACCAGAGAGCTCCTAAACCTGATAAACAACTTTAGCAAAGTGGCTGGGTATAAAATTAACTCAAACAAATCAGTAGCATTCCTCTACACAAAGGATAAACTGGCTGAGAAAGAAATTATGGAAACGACACCATTCACAATAGTCACAAATAGTATAAAATATCTTGGTGTGAATCTAACCAAGCAAGTAAAAGACCTGTATGACAAGAACTTCAACCCCCTGAAGAAAGAAATCGAAGGAGATCTCAGAAGATGGAAGATTCCCATGCTCATGGATTGGAAGGATTAATATAGTAAAACTGGCTATCTTGCCGAAAGCAATCTACAGATTTAATGCAATCCCTATCAAAATTCCCACTCAATTCTTTACAGAGATAGAAACAGCAATCTTAAAATTCATTTGGAATAACAAAAAACCCAGGATAGCGAAAACTACACTCAAAAATAAAAGAAATTCTGGGGGAATCTCCATCCCCGATTTCAAGCTGTACTACAAAGCAATAGTGATAAAAACGGCATGGTATTGGAACAGAGACAGTCAGGAGGATCAATGGAATAGAATAGAAGACCCAGAAATGAACCCCCATACCTATGGTCACTTGATCTTCGACAAAGGAGCTCAAACTATCCAGTGGAAAAAAGACAGCATTTTCAACAAATGGTGCTGGTCCAACTGGAGGTCAACTTGTAGAAGAATGCAAATTGTCCATACTTATCTCCTTGTACAAAGCTCAATTGAAGTGGAATCAAGGACCTCCACATAAAACCAGCTACACTGAAACTATAGAAGAGAAAATAGGGAAAAGCCTTGATCACATGGGCACAGGGGAAAAGTTCCTCAACAGAACACCAATGGTGTATGCTCTAAGATCAAGAATTGACAAATGGGATCTCATAAAACTGCCAAAGCTTCTGTAAAGCAAAGGATACGGTCAACAGGACAAAGCGGGAACCAACAGATTGGGAAAAGATCTTCACCAACCTTACATCTGATAGAGGGCTAATATCCAAGGTATACAAAGAACTGAAGAAACTAGATTCCAGACCATCAAATAACCCTATTAAAAAATGGGGTAGTAGAGTTGAACAAAGAACTCTCAACTGAGGAAACTCGAATGATGAGAAACATCTAAAGAAGTGTTCAGCATCCCTAGTCATCAGGGAAATGCAAATGAAAACAACACTGAGATTCCACCTCACACCAGTCAGATTGGCTAAGATCCAAAACACAGGTGACAGCAGATTTTGGCGAGGATGTGGAGAAAGAGGAACACTCCACCATTGTTGGTGGGATTGCAAGCTGGTACAACCACTATGGAAAGCAGTCTGGCGATACCTCAGAAAATTGAACATGGTGTTACCTGAGGACCCAGCTATACCCCTCCTGGGTATATACCCAGAAGATATTTCAACATGCAACAGGGCCACATGCTCCACTATGTTTTATAGCGGCCTTATTTATAATAGCCAGAAGCTGGAAAGAACCCAGATGTCCTTCAACAGAAGAATGGATACAGAAAATGTGGTACATTTACACAATGGAGTACTACTCAGCTATTAAAAATAATGAGCTCATGAAATTCTTAGGCAAATGGATGGAGCTAGAAAATATCATCCTGAGTGAGATGACCCAATCACAAAAGAACACAACATGGTATGCACTCACTGATAAGCGGATATTAGCCCCAAAACACACAATACCTAAGATGCAACGCATAAACCTCATGAAACTCAAGAAGAAGGAGGAAGACCAAAGTGAGGGTGCTTTTGTCCTTTTTAGAATGAGTATCAAAAGATTCAACCAGAGCTCCAGGATCTAAACCTCCAGCCTGAGAACAGACGGCAAGCTGTCCTCTGAGAAGCTCTAACCAGCAGCTGACTCAGACAGATACAGACATCCAGAGCCAAACAGTGGATGGAGCTTGAGGACTCTTATAGAAGAATAGGCGGAAGGATTGTGGGCCCTAGGAGATAGGAACTGCACAGAAGATCAACAGAGGAAACCAACCTGAACCCTTGGAGCTCTCAGAGACTGAATCACCAACCGTGGAGCATACCTAGTCTACACAGATCTACCTCCATGGGCTGGACCTGGCCTCCCTGCACATATGTTGTAAATGTGCAGCTTGGGTTTTCATGGATGGTTTGGAGGGAAGTTGGAACTCCAGGAAAGATGCTTGGAAAATAGTTCACTACTGGAGAATGTTACTGTGACAGAGACTTCTGAGGATGAATCATCCTCTATTGTAAACCTTCAATAAAGGTTCCAAAGGTTAAAAAAAATCCTTTACCTGACATAATCAAATTTTAGAAACCAAAAACAATTTTCTTTTGGTTGGGTTTTTTTTTTTTTTTTGGTTTTTGGTTTTTGGTTTTTCGAGACAGGGTTTCTCTGTGTAGCCCGACTGATCCTGGAACTCACTTTGTAGACCAGGCTGAGTTCGAACTCAGAAATCTGCCTGCCTCTGCTCCCAAGTGCTGGGATTAAAGGCGTGCGCCACCGCTGCTCCACCCAAAACAGTTTTTAAATCAGCAAGAAAAGAGCAACTCATCAACTGAGAAAATGCTCACACCAGACTGAATTGTGGGCAAGGCTTGGTGAATATGCCCCTCCCCAGTCAACCAATGAATTTTTATTGTGGCTCCTTCCAGGAGCAGAAGACTCAAAAACAACTGTGTCACCGAAGCAAGCCCAAACATGGGTGGCAGGTGTATAAATACAGAATCCCCTATAGCAACCAGACAGGAGGAGAATCTCCTCTTGGCACCCATGCTAGTTAATCTCCCAGTAGCTGTTTATTGTTTCCATATCCTTGGGAGGGGTCCAAATGAATCCTCAAAGTTTTATCCTTTTCCCCATGTGACCTTTGTTCAGTTCACCAGTTTCTTGAGCCTCTCACTCTTTCCTTGTCGGGATGTGAAACAAGCCACTCTGGACAATTACCAGCAGTCACACTACTGAAGCCAACTCTGAATATTAAGACCCTTTAATAATGGTCAGGCCCAGCATAGGGTAAAACCTCCAGTCTCTGTTGGTGCTAAGGCTGAGCAACAATGTTTTTAAAGATAAACCTGACAATTACATTAGTGTTGGAGCTGGGGTTGCATCAGTGAAGGGTTGAGTAGACTGGTAACATCTATCTTTTGGCAGTCCTACCTTAGCAGTCTTTTTCCAGATGTGGTGAATTTTCTTGACTGACAATTGTTGTAGCAGTGTACCAATCATTGTGGGTGGTGCCATCCAAGGATAGTGGTCTTGGATGCTAAAAGAAGCAACAATCCTTTCTGACATCAGCTTCAGTTTTTGCCTCTAGGTTCCTACTCAGTTTATGTCCTGACTTCCTGTGATGATGAAGTATGATGTAAAATGTAGGCCAAGTGTAAGTCAAGCCCCAAGTTGCTTATAGTCATGGTGTTTCATCAGAGCAAAAGAAACACTAAGACAAATATCTATATATTTATAGTTAAGTTTTAGAGTTTTGTCTTTGTGTTTATTCATTAGTTGAAGTGGAAAGAGAAAGGTGGGGAGAGAGTTTGTCAGAAACAACTTCGTGGAATTGTTTCTCTCTTATCCACCTTTATATGAGTTCTGGATATTGAACTCGGATCATCAGGCTCACATAACAAATATTTTACTCACTGAACCATCTCGCCTTTCCAGTTCAGTGATTATCAATACTTTCCAGGCATATAAAATGTTGAAAGTAGTCTTCAGTAAACTATCTACATATAATACAACAATATAAAATGAAAATTATAAGAGTTAGAGATTAAACACTTAAATGTAACATCTAAAGTTTCTAGAAGAAATCTAAGAAAACTTGCTGATACTGACCTGCACAATGATTTTTGTATTTTGCCTCAAAAACACAAAGTACAATAAGGCATATAGGATTGCATTAAATTAAAATGCTTCTACCTAAGCAAAACAAAATTAAGTAAAGTGGAGGGATAACCTATGAGATGGGAGAAAATGTACAGATCAGATGGCAAAATAAAAAAATGTGTAAGGAACTCAATAGCTAAACTATATTATTAAAAAATTGTTTGAAAAAAAAGGACAAAAAATTTAACAGACATTTCTCCAAAAAAGACACATTCACAGGAGATATATGGAGGAAAAAAAATCTTATCATCAGTCAGCAGAGAGTAAACATCAAGAAACTTTGGCTATTCTTTTAAAAGGTGAGGTAGTGTAATGACTATTCTTGGTTCTCAACTTGACTACATCTGGAATTAACTAAAACCACAAAATGGAGGACACATCTGTGAGGGATTTTTGCTTAATTTTATCTGGGAATGTCAACTTCAAATCTGAATCTTGAGAGGTAGGAAGATACACCTTTAATCTAGATCTCTTAAGCTGGAAAATTCTACCTTTACTCTGGGCCACACTTTCTGCTAGAAGCCCACATATGGACATGGAAGAAGGAAACTTGCTTTTTGCCTACTTGCTCTGGCTTACTAGCAAGTTCATTTCTATACTGGTAGTAGTGTCTACTACTTTGGGATTCCAGTATATACTGAAGATGAGCTGAGACATTCAGTCTGGTGGAATGAGCAACTACTAGATTATTGGACTTTTACATTCCTAGCAAGCTATTGTTCATTAGCTGGACCATAGCCTGTAAGTCACCCCCACTCACACCCACCCACCCCCACCCACCCCCATGCAAAATTTATATATATATATATATATATATATATATATATATATAGAGAGAGAGAGAGAAGAGAGAGAGAGAGAGAGAGAGAGAGAGAGAGATTTTTAATTAATTAATTGAGTCAAATTGTAATTTTTACTTATTCACACAAGGGTTATAAACACAAAAAGGGGATGACACCAGAGTGTAGGTGTTCAGGGAGAGTACAGATATCTTTCAGAATAGGGTATCGGCTGGGTGAAGGTTCAGAGGACAGATCACTATGACTCTGCCTATGATTCACTTGTCCTTATCTAAGTTGGTACTATCCACCGAGGCTACCTATTTACAAGGTCTATGACTAGTCAGGCTGGAAAATTTTGACAAAAGCTGCTTGTTTACAATAGTTTATAGCCATTTGTTTCAGTGTTTTTCCACAGAGACCCAAGACTTTGTTTTAGCATGTATGTATGTCAGGCCTATTGCTGATTTTAGGCCTATGGCTGATTTTAGGCCTTCAGTATATAAGCAGGGCTGCTCCTGACATCTCCTCTCTTCTCTAAGTATAGAAGGGCTGTGGTGATTCTAATCTTGCGAAGGCAGGGATAGAGGCCTGACCTCCAATAATTGAAGGGGACCTTGTAATGGCTCCAGTCCTCCTGTCGTTGTCCAGTGAAGCATGAGGGCCATACCCATCCCAATGTCTTTTTCCTGGAGAGGGGATACTTTTAACATCAACCCCTATGCAGTCAGGCTTGTCCCTCATGGAACCCAAAGAGATATTTTTAACTTTTATTTATATTCCCTTGCAGTGCTTAGACTCACAGCCTAAGCAAGAATTCAGATCGCCAGTCAGAGGCTTTAACAAAGTGGCTGGGTATAAAATTAATTCAAACAAATCAGTAGCCTTCCTCTACTCAAAAGATAAACTGGCTGAGAAAGAAATTATGGAAACGACACCCTTCACAATAGTCACAAATATATAAAATACCTTGGTGTGAATCTAACCAAGCAAGTAAAAGGCCTGTATGACAAGAACTTCAAGCCCCTGAAGAAAGAAATCGAGATCTAAGAAGATGGAAAGATCTCCCATGATCATGTATTGGAAGGATTAATATAGTAAAACCGGCTATCCTGCCAGAAGCAATCTACAAATTTAATGCCATCTCCATCAAAATTCCCACTCAATTCTTCACAGAGATAGAAAGAGCAATCTTAAAATTCATTTGGAATAACCAAAAACCCAGGATAGCGAAAACTACTCTCAAAAATAAAAGAACTTCTGGGGGAATCACCATTCCTGATTTCAAGCTGTAATACAAAGTAATAGTGATAAAAACTGCATGGTATTGGAACAGAGACAGGCAGGAAGATCAATGGAATATAATAGAAGACCCAGAAATGAACCCCCATAACTATGTCACTTGATCTTTGACAAAGGAGCTAAAACCATCCATTGGAAAAAAAGAACATTTTCAACAAATGGTACTGGTCCAACTGGAGGTCAACATGTAGAAGAATGCAAATTGATCCATACTTATCTCCTTGTACAAAGCTCAATTCCAAGTGGATAAAGGACCTCCACATAAAACCAGTTACACTGAAACTAATAGAAGAGAGAATGGGGAAAAGCCTCGAACACATGGGCACAGGGGAAAAGTTCCTGAACAGAACACCAATGGCTTCTGCTCTAAGATCAAGAATTGACAAATGGGACCTCATAAAATTGCAAAACTTCTTTAGTAAAGCAAAGGACACTGTTAATAGGACAAAGTGGCAACCAACAGATTGGGAAAAGATCATCACCAACCCTACATCTGATAGAGAGCTAATATCCAATATATACAAAGAACTGAAGAAACTAGACTCTAGACAATCAAATAACCCCATTAAAAATGGGGTACAGAGCTGAACAAAGAATTCTCAACTGAGGAAACTCGAATGTTTGAGAAGCACCAAAAGAAGTGTTCAGCATCCCTAGTCATCAGGGAAATGCAAATCAAAACAACCCTGAGATTCCATCTCACACCAGTCAGAATGGCTAAGATCAAAAACACAAATGACAGCAGATGTTGGCGAGGATGTGGCGAAAGAGGAACACTCCTCCATTGTTGGTGGGATTGTAAGCTAGTACAACCACTATGGAAAGCAGTCTGGTGGTACCTCAGAAAATTGAACATAGTGTTACCTGAGGACCCAGCTATACCACTCCTGGGCATATTCCCAAAAGATATTTCAACATACAACTGGGACACATGCTCCACTATGTTCATAGCAGCCTTATTTATAATAGCCAGAAGCTGGAAAGAACCCAGATGTCCTTCAACAGAGGAATGGATACAGAAAATGTGGTACATTTACACAATGGAGTACTACTCAGCTATTAAAAACAATGAGTTCATGAAATTCTTAAACAAATGGATGGAGCTGGAAAATATCATCCTGAGTGAGGTGACCCAATCACAAAAGAACACACATAGTATGCACTCACTGATAAGTGGATATTAGTCTAAAAGCTCACAATACCTAAGATGCAATGCATAGACCACATGAAACTCAAGAAGAAGGAAGACCAAAGTGTGGGTGCTTTGGTCCTTTTTAGAAGGAGTATCAAAAGATTCAACCAGAGCTCCCAGGGTCTAAACTTCCAGCCTGAGAACACAAAGGGAGAGACTCTTGGCTCCACCTGTATAGGTAATTGAGGATGGCCTTGTCAGGCATCAGTGGAAGTGGAGGGCCATGGTCCCCGAAAGTTTGGATTCCCTAGTGTTGGGGAATTTGAGAGTAGGGAGATGGGATTGGGATGATGATCGGACCACACTCTCATAAAAATAGGAGGAGAGAGTATGGGACAAGGGGTTTGGGGGGAGAATGGAAGAGGAGATAACATTGACTTTATTGGATTTGATTTACTCTTTTACAATAGAAAAGACTGTGTACAGCTCTTGACTGTGTACAGCCCTTAAAGTAGAATGCTGCTTTTACATAGACTAGACAGGGATGGTTAAAGAGAGCATGAAAAAGGTCAGAGAAGGCCCTGAGAAAAGACAGAGAGAGAAAGAGAAAGATGAGAGCTGGTATGAGAGAGAGATTTAATCTATAAGTTCTATAAGTTCTAGTACTCTAGAGAACCCTGACTAATACAATAATAACTACTGGTTATATACCTAAAAGAACTTGTCATATTTGAAAAATATATTTGCACTCATGTGATTTACAACACATAATACTAACAGTGAAAGAATAGTAAAGATCATGTAACATGTGTATTAAAATGAATAATTTACAAAAGAAATTCTATCATCTTCCAAGCATAAACTTGCATGGTTTTATACTAAGTGAATCAAGCAACTCACATCATATTGTGTGATATGACCTATATATAGAATCTCAAATTTTTCCAAACCATAGGAGCAGTTAGTAGAATGCAGGTTGCAGAAGTCAGAATTTGGTTTAAAAACGAGGGAGAGCTGGGAATTCGTAGAAAATTTCAATATCCAGGAATATTATATTCTGAATATCTAATGTCTATCATGTAGAATTTGTCGTTGAAATCTTAGATGTTCTCACCACACTCAAAAGTGTTAACTGTTAGTGTTAGCCATTCACTTCAAGAAAATATGAGGAATAGATAAACATAACCGGCAACAGATTATTTTATGATTTAAAATGTTTAAGTTCATACTTGCTTGGTGCCAACAATTGGCTTGTTGCAGGAAAACATCATGCAAAGGTACATGTGTTCCTTATATCACCAGGCAGCTTAGAAAAAGCAGGAAGGAAGGGAGGGTAAAAAAAAAAGAAGCAAAGGAGAAGAGGGGAGCCATGTAGAAACTGTAGCCCTCCAAGGGCACATCCCCAATGGCCCAATGCCTTCAATTAAGTTATACCTCCCATATTTATGTTCCCTCTAATAGTCCATCCCATTATGAACCCATAAATCTATCAACATGTTGATGAGACAAAGTCCTCCAGAGAAAATTGTTTACTTAAAATTCTCATTTCTGGATATTGCTTTACTGGGAACCAAATTTCTAACACACGATTTTTTTCCAAGTTCAAAGCATTATATTCATCCACTACTCCTCAAAGTTCACACCCACAATGTGCCCAAAACATTTAGCCTATCTCTAAGTCTCAGTAATCTCAACAGTCCTCAAAAGTCTAAGCTTTGTACTTATATTTAGGACACCTCTTTGCAGAGAGTTCTTGTAAAGCCCAAAAGGCAAATTATGCACTTCCAACAGAGATGGGACAGGCAGAGTAAAGATACCCATTCTAAAAAGGAAGACTCATTAAAGTGAAGCTGGGATGTAGCAGGGACAGTAGAGTAGTAAGCCCTGTAACTTTGTGTCTGTCATTTTGGGCATAGGATCAACAGAATGTGTTTCCAAAACAGTTTGGGCAGCCTACTCCTTATGCCTGGGTGGCTGCATTTCACATGCTCACTCTATTTGTTGGCTCTATTTGCTCCTTTTGTCTTTTCTCAACAAATGATCCATGATCCTAGCATCTAGTTCCTAAGTTCTCTCTCGTACCTTTGGCTTCATTCTTACAGTTTTGTACATGCCCTTTCAGAGACTGCTGGCAAAAGCCTCAAATTCTACTATATATTTTATGGCCAACCATGTTTTATATGAATCCTCAGTGAAATCATCTATGATCCTGTAACCCCTGCATTCCACATGCCTGAAAGAACTATCAGATGGATGAAATTTATGTGTGACCAATTTGCACAGGAGCCAGGTATAGAAGAATTTTAATCCAACAACAATACTATTCTGATTGTATCTAAAGACCTTCTAGGTCTGTGTGATCCAGCTGGAATGCAGACACACCCTTAGTACATACCTTTATTTCCTCTGGTTGGAATCCTTTAGTACACACCTTTAATCTCAAAAGGACATCTAATTGAGTCAAACAAAAACATCTAATTGAGGGGCAGACAAAGTGATGAATCAGAGAAAGATTTGACAGAATGAGTCAGAGCTAGGATACACCCAACTCTCAGAAGAAAATCTTTTTAAGAGCAGCTCGGGGAGAGAAAGTCAGTTTTGTTCAGACAATTGAGTTCAGTTCAGTGCTGAGTTGGGAGCTGAGTTGTTTGGGAATGAGTACAATGCAGTCAGCAGAGGCAATTGAAGTCAGAGAAGAAGAAGGAGCCAAAAGATTAGAAAAAATTGCCAGTTAGTTTGAGATCAAGCACAGAAATTCAGTGAGAAGCTGAGAGAAGCCAGATTGAATCAATCAGCTTGGAGAGGAGTTGATCCAGAATCACTGAGTTGAACCAGCCTGACATAGTTCAGAAAGAGCTAGAAAAGTTGAGCCTATTCAGCAGTAAGCCTCCAAGATGACAATTACATCATGTGAATAAAATTCCAGGCTTGCTAGGACTACAGATGCAGCAGTCCTGAGTACCTGGATGAGGATTAAGAAACATATTTTGTAGGCTGCACTTTAGAAGCAGCCACGCTGATAGTCTCTTCACAAAGTGACTTTATACTTGACACCCTCAGTCTACAATGGATAAAGTCTGGCTGATTCTTGAACTTCTACAATAGAATCTAGGAAAACAAACTTCAAGATCAAAGATGGAATTAAAATTTCATACTCAGAGGAACCTTTCTAATGGTGCTAATTTCCGTAGCAACCCGTTCTTCTTTGCTTATGTATCTTGAAACTTTATCATGTGAGAATAAAAATTAAAACATCTTGAGACATGGAATAAAAAAATTCATGGTCAGCAAAGACCACCAACAACTTGTTAAAATTAGTCATAATAAAAAAATTTTGAGCCCCTTCAGGGGCAGAGTGACCAAAAACAAAAAAGGAAACAAGGACACAAGGACATACAAGTCTAAACAAGCCCAAATGAGTAATGGGCTATCTGGTGTTTTCAGGTCCGAGGTTTCATGGTCAAAAATAACTAGTCTACGAAAATGACTTTACACTTGACTGATGTTTAAAATATCCAATCATGTGTAACCACGCCAAATCTTCCTGCTCTTCCCACCCTCTACCTATAAAAGTCCCAAGCTTTCTGGGGCCTGGGTCGATTCCTCTGTCTCCTGTGTGGGACACATTTCGACCCGAGGGTTCTCGCTATTAAACTGCCTTTTGCTGATTGCATCATGACTGTCTCGTGTGTCCTTGAGTGAGTGCTTATTCCCGGACCAGAGTGAGGGACTCCCTCCCCCTTGTGGGGTCCTTTCATTCACACTATATGAGTTGATGTCCATTAGTGCTATGATAATTGTATCAAATGTATGTGGATATGAAAACATTACATTGTATATGATGATGTTCATAATTTTGGCAGTCATATGTGAACTTTAGCAAGCAAATAGAGAAGTAAAAGTAATTCAGTAATTCTAGACTCAATAGCAGTTTTTACCAGGAAACAAAGTAGCTATAGAAATAACTTCAAAGGTATCTCAGCTACTCTTTATTCCAGCAAATCCTGGATGAAATTTATTCACAAGACTTCTGAATACATTACTATTTTACATCTCAATAAACTCATTGTTATCTTTACCACAAATTGGATCTATTAATCCTAGGTACTAAGAAATCTGAGGCACTGGAACCATCATACATCCATGGCAAGCTGAGACTAGGCAATATAGTGAGATTTGTTATTAAAACAAAAACAAAATCAAAAAAGAACCAAAATCTAAAGCTTGAATGTTATTCAGTGTACAATGTTTGCTTAGCATAAACAAGGCCCTACTTTGATTACCCAGTATGGTGACAATAAGAACAAAATCTAAACCACAGATGCAAAAAGCCAAAGCAGTCATAAGGTAATAATAATGAATGCGTGAATTCTATCACATACTGAGAAGGAGACAAACTAGAACATTAGTGGGCAACAATAATAGTAGCCATATGTGTCTTTATTAAAGATTTTTAACATATAAGATAAAAAAAGAAAAATTAAATGAAATAAAACATTAAAGTTCTTATTTCCTAATAAACTAATAGCTAATACAATCTGTCTTAATAAATTACCAAATTTATGAAATTTCAGAATTATAACGTAGATTCTATAAAAATATTTCTAAGTAAGCAAATATCTACAGAGAATATTCTGAAGATTCTGATATATGTGCATGGTGTTAAGAGTGGAAATAGAAGCCTACATGCCACATACCCAAACATTTGAAAGCTGTAATTTAAGCTGATAAACCAACACACCCTTTTACAATCCTTAGGAGACTCTTCATGTAGCCTACACCCAAGAGCAACAACTTGAGGAAAAGGCAGCCTCACAGGGTACCCATTCCACCATCTTTGTTCTTTTCCAAGGACAACTGACCCCTCAACTCCTGTAGAGGCACCCTATCCCCAGCCTAATCCTTAGGGTTGTTTACCCAGTAGAGACAAATAAAGGAAATCCTAAAAGATGTTCCTTAGGTAAACAAACAAACAAAATAAAAATAAAACAACAACAAAATTCCTGGGTCCTTAGGTCTTACTCTGCAGTGCATGGCTTGTAAATTAGATTTGGACACAGCTTACTGTTCATGTAATAGGCTACTCTTGATGATATTTAGGCTAATACAATTTACTTACAAAATGAAATGAGGAATATAGGGGTGAGCAAAGGGATTCAGAACTGGAAAGCTTTGTATGCCATCTTGTGGTGGTTTCATGAATCTGTAAGGACACACAATAGAAGGAACTAGAAAATTGTTTTTTCCTCAGAGCAGAGGGTAAGAAACCTCGCCCACTACGCCATGCCCCAGAGTTACAACTGGGAGCCAGGGCTGCTCAGGAACCATCAGGCACCCAAACCCTGACCCTCCGGAATACCACTTCCCTTCCACCCTGAGCATGGTCCTTTTGGCTGGGGCAGACACTGAGCTGGTCTGCTCCTGTGGAGACACCTGATCCTGAGCCATCCTAGAGGAGCCACTGCACTCAGAGCAGCAGGATTTCAGGATTCCCAAGGCGGTCTGAGTCCCAGGAATTCTTCCACCGAGGAGCTTAGGATCTCAGGAACACAGAGACATCTGGACTCTGAGGAGTTCTGATACAAGCAAGACAACTGGAAAGATAGACTCCAGTCAGACACAGTGAGCACAGGTAACACTAGAGTCAACCAGATGGTGAAAGACAAGTGCAAGAACACAAGCAACAGAAACCAAAGTTATTTGGCATCATCAGAACCCAGTTCTCCCATGATAGCAAGTCCTGGATACCCCCATCACACAGGAAAAACAGGATTCAGAATTAAAATCATCTCTCATGCTGATGATAGAGGATTTTTAAGAAGGACATAAGTAACTCCCTTAAGGAAGTACAGGAGAACACAGGTAAACAAGTAGAAGCCCTTAAAGAGGAAACATAAAAATCCCTTAAAGAATTGCAAGAAAACACAACCAAAGAGGTGAAGGAATTGAACAAAATAATCCAGAATCTAAAAATGGAAATAGAAACAATAAAGAAATCTGAAAGGGAGACTACCCTGGAGATAGAAAACCTAGGAAAGAGATCAGGAGTCATAGATGCAAGCATCACCAACAGAATACAAGAGATAGAAGAGAGAACCTCATGTGCAGAAGATACCATGGAAAACATTGACACAACTGTCAAAGAAAATTCAAAATGCAAAAAGCTCCTAACACAGAACATCCAGGAAATCCAAGATGCAATGAGAAGACCAAACCTAAGGATAATAGGTATAGATGAGAGTGAAGATTCCCAATTTAAAGGGCCAGTAAATATCTTCAACAAAATTATAGAGGAAAATTTCCCTAACCTAAAGACCAAGATGCCTGTAAACATACAAGAAGCCTACAGAACACCAAATAGACTAGACCAGAAAAGAAATTCCTTGTGTCACGTAATAATCAAAACATCAATTGCACAAAACAAAGAAAAAAAATACTAAAAGCAGTAAGGGAAAAAGGTCAAGTAACATATAAAGGCAGACCTATAAGAATTACATCAGACTTCTCACCAGAGACTATAAAAGCCAGAAGATCCTGGACTGATAATCATACAGACCCTAAGGGAACACAAATGCCAGCCCAGACTACTATAACTCAGCAAAACTCTCAATTACTATAGATGGAGAAACCAAGATATTCCATGACAAAACCAAATTTGCACAATATCTTCCCACAAACCCAGCACTTCAAAGGATAATCAATGGAAAACGCCAACACAAGGAAGGAAACTACAACCTAGAAAAAGCAAGGAAATAATCTTCCATCAGCCACAAAAGAAGATAGCTACACAAACATAATTCCACCTCTAATAACAAAACTAATAGGAAGCAACAATCATTTTTCCTTAATATATCTTAACATCAATGGACTCAATTCTCCAATAAAAAGACGTAGACTATGAGACTGGATACATAAAGAGGACCCAGAATTTTGCTCCATACAGGAAAGGCACCTCAGTGACAAAGACAGACACTACCTCAGAGTAAAAGGATGGAAAACAATTTTCCAAGCAAATGGTCCCAAGAAACAAGCTGGAGAAGCCATTGTAATATCAAATAAAATCGACTTTCAACCAAAAGTAATCAAAAAAGATAAGGACACTTCATACTCATTAAGGAAAAATCTACCAAGATGAACTCTCAATTCTGAACATCTATGCTCCAAATGCAAGGGCACCCACATACATAAAAGAAACTTTACTAAAGCTCAAAGCCCACATTGTACCTCACACAATAGTGGGGGATTTTAACACCCCACTCTCTCCAATGGACAGATCATGGAAACAGAAACTAAACAAAGACACACTGAAATTAACAGAAGTTATGAACCAAATGGATTTAACAGATATCTATAGAACATTTCATCCTAAAGCAAAAGAATATACCTTTTTCTCAGCACCTCATGGTACCTTCTCCAAAATAGACCATATAATTGGTCACAAAACAAGCCTCAACAGATACAAAAACATTGAAATAATCCCTTGCCTCCTAACAGATCACCACGGACTAAAGCTGATCTTTAATAATGACAAAGTCAATGGAAAACCCACATGCCTGTGAAAACTGAACAATGCTCTACTCAATGATGACTTAGTCAAGGAAGAAATAAAGAAAGAAATTAAAGACTTTTTAGAATTTAATGAAAATGAGGAACCATTATACCAAAACTTGTGGAACTCCATGAAAGCAGTGCTAAGAGTAAAACTCATAGCTCTAAGTGCCTACAAAAAGAAATTGGAGAGAGCATACTTTAACAACTTGACAGCACACCTGAAAGCTCTAGAACAAAAAGAAGCAAATACACCCAAGAGGAGTAGGCGTCAGGAAATAATCAAACTCAGGCTGAAATCAACCGAGTAGAAACCGAAAGAACTATACAAAATATCAACAAAACCAGGAGTTGGTTCTTTGAGAAAATCAACAAGATAGATAAACCCTTAGCCAGATTAACCAGAGGGCACAGAGACAGTACCCAAATTAATAAAATCCGATCTGAAAAGGGAGACATAACAACAGAAACTGAGGAAATTCAAAAAATCATCAGATCCTACTACAAAGGCCTATACTCAACAAAACTGGAAAATCTGGATGAAATGGACAATTTTCTAGACAGATACCAGGTACCAAAGTTAAATGAGGAGCAAATAAACCATCTAAACAGTCCCATAACCCCTAAAGAAATAGCAGCAGTCATTAAAAGTCTCCCCACCAAAAAAAGCCCAGGACCAGATGGTTTTAGTGGAGAATTCTATCAGACCTTCAAGGAAGACCTAATACCAATTCTCTTCAAACTATTCCACAAAATAGAAACAGAAGGAACACTACCCAATTTGTTCTATGAAGCTACAATCACACTCATAGCTAAACCTTACAAAGACCCAACAAAGAAAGTGAACTTTAGACCAATTTCCCTTATGAATATCGATGCAAAAGTACTCAATAAAATTCTAGCAAACTGAATCCAAGAACACATCAAAGCAATCATCCATCATGATCAAGTGGGCTTTATCCCAGAAATGCAGGGATGGTTCAATATTTAGAAATCCATCAATGTAATCCAGTATATAAACAAAGTCAAAGAAAGAAACCACATGATCATCTCACTAGATGCTGAGAAAGCATTTGACAAAATTCAACATCCCTTCATGGTAAAAGTCTTAGAAAGATCAGGAATTCAAGGCCCATACCTAAACATAGTAAAAGCAATATACAGCAAAACAGTAGTCAACATCAAACTAAATGGAGAGAAACTTGAAGCAATCCCACTAAGATTGGGGACTAGACAAGGGTGCCCACTCTCTCCCTATCTATTCAATATAGTACTGGAAGTCCTAGTCAGAGCAATTACACAACAAAAAGAAGCCAAAGAATTCAAATAGGAAAGGAAGAAGTCAAAATATCACTATTTGCAGATGATATAATAGTATACTTTAAGTGACCCCAGAACTTCCACCAGAGAACTCTTAAACCTGATAAACAACTTCAGCAAAGTGGCAGGTTATAAAATCAACTCAAACAAATCAGTAGCCTTCCTCTACATGAAAGATAAACAGGCTGAAAAAGAAATTAGGGAAATGACACCCTTCACAATAGTCACAAATAATATAAAATACCTCGGGGTGAATCTAACCAAGCAAGTGAAAGATCTGTATGACAAGAACTTCAAGTCTCTGAAGAAAGAAATTGAAGAAGATCTCAGGAAATGGACAGATCTCCCATGCTCATGGATCGGCAGGATTAATATAGTAAAAAATGGCCATCTTGCCAAAAACAATCTACAGATTCAATGCAATCCCCATTAAAATCCCAACCGAATTCTTCACAGAGTTAGAAAGAGAAATTCTCAAATTTGTTTGGAATAACAAAAAACTCAGGATAGTGAAAACTACTCTCAAAAATAAAAGAACTTCTGGAGGAATCACCATCCCTGACCTCAAGCTATACTACAGAGCAATGGTAATAAAAGCTGCATGGTATTTGTACAGAGACAGGCTGGAAGATCAGTGGAAGAGAGTTGAAGACCCAGAAATGAACCCACACACCTATGGTCACTTGATCTTTGACAAAGGAGCTAAAACCATCCAGGGGAACAAGGACAGCATTTTCAACAAATGGTGCTGGTTCAACTGGAGGACAACATGTAGAAGAATGCAAATCGATCCATTCTTATCTCCTTGTACAACACTCAAGTCCAAGTGGATAAAGGACCTTCACATAAAACCAGACACACTGAAACTAATAGAAGAGAAGGTGGGGAAGACCCTAGAATACCTAGGCACAGGGGAAAAATTCCTCAACAAAACACCAATGGCTTATGCTCTAAGATCAAGAATTGACAAATGAGACCTCATAAAATTGCAAAGTTTCTGTAAGGCAAAGGACACTGTTGATAGGACAAAATGGCAACCAACAGATTGGGAAAAGATCTTTACCAATCCCACATCCAATAGAGGACTAATATCCAATATATACAAAGAACTGAAGAAATCAGACTCTAGACAACCAAATAACCCTATTAAAAAATGGAGTATAGAGCTAAACAAAGAATTCTCAACTGAGGAAATGGGAATGGCAGAGAAGCACCTAAAGAAATGTTCAGCATCCTTAGTCATCAGGGAAATGCAAATCAAAACAACCCTGAGATTCCACCTCACACCAGTCAGAATGGCTAAGATCAAAAACTTAGGTGATAATAGATGCTGGCGGAGATGTGGAGAAAGAGGAACAGTCCTTCACTGTTGATGGGATTGCAAGATGGTGCAACCACTCTGGAAAATTTTCTGGCTGTTCCTCAGAAAATTGGACATATCATTCCCTGAGGACCCAGCTATACCACTCCTGGGCATATACCCAGAAGATGCTCTAACATATAACAAGGACATATGCTCCACTATGTTCATAGCAGCTTTATTTATAATAGCCAGAAGCTAGAAAGAACCCAGATGTCCTTCAACAGAGGAATGGATAAAAAAAAACTGTGGTACATTTACACATTACTCAGCTATTAAAAACAATGAATTCTAGAAATTCTTATGTAAATTCTTATGATGGAACTAGAAAATATCATCCTGAGTGAAGTAACCCAATCACAAAAGAACACACATGATATTCACTCACTGATTATTGGATTTTAGCCCAGAAGCTTCAAATATCCAAGATTCAACTCATGAGGAATGAAGACCAAGTGGGGGTTTCGGTCCTTCTTAGAAGGAGTAACAAAATACTCAAGGGAGCAAATATGGAGACAAAGTGCAGGACAGAAACTGAAGGAGGTGTCATCTGCAGACCATTCCACCTGGATATCCATTCCATGTGCAGTCACCAAAGGTAGATGCTGATGTGGATGTCAGGAGGTGCATGCTGACAGGAGCCTGACATAGCTGTCTCCTTAGAGGTATGCAAGAGTCTGACATATTCAGAGGCCGATGCTCACAGCTAACCATTCAACTGATCGTGGGCTTCTCATCGGAGGAGTTAGAGAGAAGACTGAAGGAGTTGAAAGAGTTCGCGACCCCATGAGGAGAGCAACAATACCAACCAACCAGAGTTCCCAGGGTCTAAACCACCAGATTGGGAGCACTTAGAGAGGGACCCATGGCTCCAGCTATATATGCAAGGGAGGATGGTCCTGTCCTGTCAGGTATAGGTGGGAGAAGAGATCCTTGGTCCCCTGAAGGCTGGACGCTGTGTGGGGGGGAATTTGAGGGTGGGGAGGTGAGGTGGTAGGGTAGGTGGGGGCACACCCTCATAGAAGCAGGAGGAGGGGGGATGGGATAGGGAGTTCCTGGGAGAAGGGGGGAAATGGGGTAAGGGGAGAATATCTGAAATGTAAATAACATATACAATAAAAAAGGAAAAAAAAAAGGAAAAAAAAAGTAACTTGGGTTTTCGAGAGAATAATGTGTTCATTTTAAAAATTATTTTAAGTGTAATTAACATTGTGAGTATGATTTTTGTTATAGCACCATGTATCATAGTAAATCACTAAAATTCATGATATAGCTGAATGTCCCTTTAGCTATGAAATTCATCTATACATACAAGAAAGATATGAAATGTGTGTTTGATTTCAGGTATTCTGGCGGCACTGAAGTTATCCTAAAGATAGAAATCCTTGCCTTCTAGGATAGTGAAATGGCAGCCAGTAGGTCTTTTTTTTACATTTCTTCACTAGAGCCAATTTGAAAGTCCCACTCATTGCCTTTTGTGTATACATCTTAGTTGAAATTTTGAAAAAAATAATTCTATTATGCTTACTTTCTCCCTCTCAGGAAACTTTAGAAGAATAATTTGTTTTTATGTCTCAAGATGATTGGGCCACTTCTACTGTTGGAGTTTCTAGGTACTGTAATTCATAAGTAAAAACCAAGATGAGATTTTTTTTTTTCTTAAAAAGTGTCCACTTTCAAGTTTTGTTGTTTTACAAACATATTTATTACTTAGGGAGAACTGTGAGTTTTGCGCAGGCTTGTAATTGGTATTAATGAGACAAAGACTAAGTAAATGTGACCAAACCAAGGTTTTGATTATCACTTGACCTTTCGCAGTCTGTTTCTCATTGGTGCGGAGGAAGCCTATTGATTGTTGTGTATTCATTTTCCATTCTTCCACCTGCTGAATGTGTTCATCAATTTAAAGGTCTTCAGGGTCCCATGGATAGAGTTGTGTTATGTGCCGGGGATAGCTTTATTCTTTTCTCATTTGTTTCCCTTTAATTACTTCTTTTATGTATCGTGGACTTAAATAACTTTACTGTCTAGTAGTGGAGACAGTGGGCACTCTTGTCTTCTTCCTGAACTTAATGACAGTGCTTTGACTTTTTCTTTATTATGAGTTTGACTTTAGGCTTGCTGTATGTAACCTTTATCATATTAAATAAGCTCCCTCCATTTGTATCTTTTTCATGACTTTAGCATTAAGAGATCCTGGAGTCTGTCAAAGAATCCTTTTCTCTCTCAAGACGATCACATGGTTTATGCATTTTAGTCAATTTACATAATGAAACAATATATGTTGAGCGCTCCCTGTATTTCTGGAATAAAGTCATCTTGGTTATGATGAACTTTTTAATGTTATCTTTGGTTTGCAAGTATCTGATTTTTTTTTTAACCTATGTTCTACAGGGAGATTGTTTTGTAACTTTTTCTTTTTTTTTTTTTTTTTTTTTTTTTTACATAGTGTTTTTAATTGATTTTGATATCAGAGAAATACTGGCTTCATAGAAAGAGTTTGGAATTCTTCCCTTAATATTTTATGAAATATTTGAGTATTAGTTCTTTTTTGGTGTTAGTTCTTCTGATGATCTGCTAGAAGAATGCAGTGAATCCACCCAGTTCAGGGCTCCGCTGGGAGATTTTTTTTTTTTTTTAAGTTAATGCTTCGATCTTATTATTGGTTATCAGTATGTTTAAATGATTCCATCTTGATTCAGTTTTGCTACGTCATCATCTATGCCTTTTAAGTCTGCAGGCTTATTAGCTTGCTTGTATGGAGCTTGTGGTGATGTGCTGTGTCTTCGTTTTCATTCCATTCTCTCAATTTTATGTTCTTCAGGAATTCTCTAGTGATGCATCATTTCCTGCTGTGCTGATTCCTTTCCAAGAATTTGTGTCTTTCTGTACTTCTGTAGTCATTGTTGTTGGTGGCTTTATTCTCATATGATCAGATAAGGGGGGAAATGTTATATCAATTTTTCTGTGTTTTTTGAAACTTGCTTTATGTATGAATATCTGACCAATTTTGGAGAAAGCTCCATGGACTGCTGAGAAGAATGTGTATATGTTCCTTAGATGTTGCTTGGGTCTCTTTGATTTATGATTTCATTTAATCCAAATATTTCTTTGTTGAGTTTTTGTCCAGGTGACCAGTCTGTTGGTAAGTATATGGTACTGAAGTCACCCACCATCAGTGTGTGGTGTTGATTCTGTGACCTTACTTCTGGTAGTATTAGTTTTATGAAATTAGATATTTGTGTGTGTGTGTGTGTGTGTGTGTTGTGTATATATTTAGAATTGTAATGTCTTCTTATTGAATTCTTCCACTGGTGAATTTGAACTGACCTTCTTCTCTTTTGTAATTTTGGTTTTAAGTCCAATTTGTAGGTAGGAAAGTAGCTATGCCTACTTGTTTCTTAATTTTGCTTGGAATATAATTTTCTACCCTTTTACCCCAAGCGGTAGCTATCTTTTATGGTAATGTTTACTTCTTTGAGCCAATAATAAGATGCATCTTGTTTTCTAATCAAACCAGCATATCTCTTTTAATTAGCAGATTAAAAGTGTTAATGTTCTGAGCTTTTAAAAAAGATATATACTAATTCCTGTTATTTGGTTATGTTTGTGGTTATGTTATTTGGTTTGTGGTGCTTTTTAAAGGTCTCTTTTGATTAATTTTCCTGGTACAGTTTACTTATACTGTGTGGGATCGTTTATTCTCTTCAGACCAAAATATTCCTTCCAGTGTCCTCTTTCAGACACTGTTAAGTGGTCATAAATTCTTATAAGTTATTTTTATCATATTTATTTATTTGTTATTCATTCATTCATTCATTCATTCATTCATTCATTCATTCACATTACACCCCAGTATCAGTCCCCTTCTCCACCCAGTACCCCCTTAAACATCTTTTCCCCATTCCCTCCTCCTCTTCTCTTTTGAGAAGGTGGAATCCCCCCTTCCCTTGGGTTTCACCTCACCTTGGTAACATCAAGTCTAATATGTGTGTCTCTCCCAATGAGGCCAAATAGGCAGCTCAGTTAGGGAAACAGGATACACAGGTAGGGAACAGATTCAGGGACACCCCCTGCTCTGGAACCACTGTACTTCTGCTACATATGGGTGGGGGACCTATGCTTGGTTCATCCTATGCTTGATCGTTGGTTGGTGGTTGGTTCAGTCTCTAGGAGTCTCCAAGAGTTCAGGTTAGTTGACTCTGTTGGTTGTCCTGTGGAGTTGCTGTCCTCTTTGGGTCCCTCAATTCTGCCAACTCTTCCACAAGACTCACCAAGCTCCATTTACCATTTGGTTGTGGATTTCTGCATCTGTTTCCATTGGCTCTTAGATGAGGCCTCTCAGAGGACAATTATGCTAGACTCCTGTCTGCAAACAAAACAGAGTATCATTAATAAAGTCAGGGATTGGTTCTTGTCCATGGGATGGGTATGCATTTGGATCAGTCATTGGTTGTCCATTTTATCATAGGAAGTTTTTCATTCTCCTTCAATTTTAATGGATAGTTTTCTAGGGTTGATAGTATAGCATCTGTGAGCACTCGTAGATTAGGAAACATCTTTTCAGAGTTTTTTTGTTGTTTTTGTTGATTTGGTTTTTGGTTTTGTTTTTTGTTTTGATTTAAATGTTTCTACTGAATTATCTGGTGTTAGTTCATTGGTTGACCTTCATAAGAGGCTTGACTCATCTCTTAGTCATCAATATCTTTTCTATAGTTTGTAGTTTTAATGTTATTAATATCTCATGGGAGTATCTTATGTCCTGTTGGTATTCTGTAGGGTTTTTGTACCCAAATGTGTATCTTTTTTTCTAAGTATTTGGGGGAATTTCTTTTATGATTTTATTGAAAATAGTTTGAATACATTTGGTGTTGTATTATTCTACCTCTATGGCCATAGTTTAAAGCTTTAGTCTTATCGTCTTCTACATTGGTGTTTTCCACATGATCCATTCTGCTGGTGGCACTTTCCACTGAGTTTTAATATGGCTTGTTGACATTTCCATTTCACCATCATTTTAGTTTGTTTTGTCCTCAGCACATCTATCTCTCCACTGAATTCTATTTTTTATATCTTGGAGTGATTTCCCTACTTCATTCCACTCTTTGTATTTGTTCATTCCTTAATCAAATTTTGCTGGTGTTCTCTGTTGGGAAAAATTAGATCTTTATTTCTTATTGAATAAAAGGAAAATAATCCTTCACAAATTCTATACTGTTCTGAGCCTAACAGTGGCCCACAATCTCCAAAGTATTTGTATCAGTGCACTGTTCTACAAATGCGTTCACCTTCCTCACACCTGACTCATCACCTGACATTTATGCCTTATCCCTTTCCCAGTCCTCTTTCAGGCTTTCTCGGCTTTGGAAGTTCATTTCAAGACTTACTTACCTTAGACCTTGCTACAGCACGACTTTCACTTACCTGCCTGTTATATACATAATGACACAGGTCTTTTTAGTATTTTAAAGCTTAGACATTAGCTTGGCAGTCTCCTGACTACTCTATGTCGATTAATTCTGATCTATGTCTTGCCACGTGGCCAGTTCTACCTCTTTGCTCGCTTCTGTTCACCTCCTAGCCCTGTGGTCAATCTACTGCCTCTCAATTCTTCTCTCAGAGTCTCTATCTCTGCACTGAAGTTCCGCCTTCCACTTCCTGGCCATCAGATCTTTATTTCATCCAATAGGCAACTTAGGAAGGATGAATATTTACAAAATATGAGATCAGTGATAGGCCATAGAAATAACAATACAAGATCTAGCTAGAACATAGCTCTCTACCAGCCAGTATAGCATTCACAATCGAATGTACAGAGACACACCTTCACATAGTGTATCCTAACACCTGGAATTTCTAGTATTCATAAGTACACTGTCTGAGGAAAATATTATAACACATATGCTGTTGTTATATATGGTATATAAATATGTTTATATACTGTCTAATATAGCTTTTGCATTCTTAATTTGTTAATCATTTCTTTTTAATAAAGTTGTATTTTTAAGGTTATGGGCCATGTTATGATTATAATTTTGTATAGTATATTACACAGAGCTGAGAATAAGGTAGGCAGAAGGAATTCTTGTTGGCTAGTAGCATAAAAGGCAATCAAACATAGGTCAAATAAATTTATCTAGAAATCTAATTAGCCTGAAAATAGTGGAGGAAAACCATCATCAATTAGCTTCATTGACACCTGTGAGCCTTTAAAACTAGTCCTCTAGTTTCAATCCTCAAGCCTAGCACAGTTTAGTCCTTTACAGTGTGTTAATAGACACTGTGAAGAGGACATATACACTTTCAGTTCCTATGGGACATTTCAGTTTCCAGATACATTTTTCCAGATGTTTGGGGTGACACAGATGTAACAACCAAACAAGTAAATTATATATTTTTATATTCGGACAACTAAATTGAAGTTATTCTTCTTAAAGGCAGACCTATAATTCATTTAATAGAATCTGTTTTTTAATGAATATACAAATCCACACAAGAATTTCTCAAGTCTTACCACTAGATGTCAGCCACTCACTATTGTGGTAATAATTTCTTTGAAGCTCTCTTTATGAAGACTCTATTCGTGGATGTCTGTTTTCTGTCTTCTCTTTCTCTTTCATTCTTTCCTGCTCTGATATGTCTACAAGGGACATATCAATCACTTAACATCTTAAGAAGCCAAATATTCACTGTAATTTATATAAAAGTGACAGGGCTATTTACATGATTTGAGGAAAAAAGCACATTAAGATATTTAAGTATTTATATATACAAATGTGAAAATAACACACACAAAAAACCCACTTATATACTTAGAGTGGAGTTGGGATATTCAACTTTAGTAATTTTGAGACTAATGAAATATTTTGAGCCTTGGTTTTAAAATAGTGTTTTTGTTTACTTTGGGATTATATGTTTATAGCAGCACTCATTTTAATTTGTTTTCTGTCTTGTACTGCCATTTCTGTACACATTAAAACATTTCTATGAACTTTGCCACTAACTTCCATAAGATGAGGTGTCTGGATCTCCTTCCATTACTGAGATGAGTATAGTGAATTTATACTTTATGTCCCTTCTAGATGGTAGGTACCTTAGGTCAACAAATTTCTCAAGGCTCTTAATGAAGGGATTTTCCTCCCTCAGCAAACCCAGAAGCCAGGCTGGAGTGTGGTTTTGTTACCTACTCAGCAGACACTTTTGTCCTTCCTATCCAGACCTTGTCTAGCACTTCAGTGGGGTGGGAGGCTGGAGGGGATGCTTATTTCTCAAACTTCTTAAATCACTCTGAACATCCTAAAAATAATCCCATTCTCTTAACCATGAAGTTGTGCAGATGTTGATTCAATATGTGTGGGGAAGGTTTTGTAGAGGCTTCAAGGTTAAGTTTTACTTGTGAAAGAATGAGCTATAAAGACTGGTGAATAAATCTTTGCAAGCCCATTAGGATTACAGACTATAATTACACACACACACACACACACACACACACGTTATCACGTGTTATTGTACTTCTGAATCCTTCTCGTGATAGAGATGTGTGTGTAACATTGTACAACAACAGACATACGTAAGCAAGAGTAACTGTCTTTAAATTTTCTCAAGTTTATGACAGATATATTTTAAACAAATGAAGTCAACTTGAAGAAAAGTAGATCTTTGAAAAAAAATAGCAATAGACCTGTCCCCTGAACCTACACCCAGCTGATACCCTGTTCTGAAAGGTATCTGAACTCCCCCTGAACATCTATGCTCCGGTGCCATTCTCTTCCCCACATCTTGCCTTTTTGTGTTTATAACCTCTGTGTAAATAAGTAAATTACGATGTGATTTAAATAACTAAATAAATTTTTAAAAAAAAGGAAAAAAGATTAATAACAAGGTAGATGTGTCCATCTACGCCACGATTATTCAAACAGTAGTAAGAAGGTCTTAGAAAGTGCAATAAAACAAAGGGAAATGAAGGGAATACAACAAGAAAGCAAGTAGCCCATCTGTCCTGGTTTGCGGATGAAATGATGTATTTATTTAACCCATCATTTTATAGTTTCATAAGAGCCTGAGGTCAAAATCTCCTATTAACTCAAGTTATTACATTTTTTTTAATGAAAAGAGCCAAAGTATACATTGATTATGTGTAGGATATAGCACCTCTCTCTATGAATAGTATCTCGTCCCCAATACGAAGTGTATTATTCCCCATTACTCTTTCCATTTATTCTGACTTTTCATTCTTTTCAGCTAGTAAAACACCACAGTAATTTGTGAACCAACACTAAGTGATGTTTTCCACTGATTTTATATAGGTGTTTTTTAAAAGAAACACATGGTACTTCTAGTATATTTGATCGACAGTCATTTCCTTAAAACAAAACTCTAGTATACATAAGTAATAACAATGAAAAAAAGATGTCATCAATTTGAAAGAGAGCAAGGGGAGGTACATGTGAAGGTTTTCTGGAAAGAAAAGGAAGGGTAGAATAATACAATTACACTATAATCTCAAAAAATTTAAAATTAACAATATGTATTAGTTGAATTACAATGATGATGTTAATTGTGAAGTAAAAGGATATTTACATAATTTCCTTCCTTCCATTTCCTCCCTCCAACTCATTATATGTACATACCTCCAGTTATCTTTAAAACTCATGGCCTCTATTTTGATAAACATATATATATGTGTGTGTGTGTATAATATTTATAATTTTAATTATATTTTATTTATGTACATGAATGCAATTAATTGTTTATAATAAAATATATTATAAATATAATTATTTTATAATGTGAAAAGTACATTATATAGAAATAAATATTAAAATTATAAAAAAAAAAAAAATAGCAAGATAGAGGTAGAGAAGGGCACCCCATACCCATACAGATGCTTCTGAATCACTCACTGTACTCTCTAGCCCTTGAATTTTTGAACCAATATTTACATACTTCTCTCCCTTGAAAAATAAGCTATAACCCAGTGAGATAAGATCTTTAACAAAAAGGAACACTTTTAGGTGTGGCTAAAATATAAATCCAAGTAAGAAGCATCATCACTTTTGCCTGCTTACTTGCATCCCTCAATAGCAAGTGAATCTACTATGTTGCTGCTATGGCCTATGCTGCCATTCTTCATGACATCATGACTCTGTTTCTTTTCATCATCTATGTAAAGACCAAGAATATACCAGGAACATTCCCTGACTGCTAGGCAGGATTGCGACTGATAAGACATCTAGCCTCAAGAATTGATCAGTTCCTGGGTGCTGAACCTCTCCAGCACGTGAATGGCCATCGACTCGGTTCCTATCATTCAAGCCAATCTGATAACCCACTTTTCACTATATATATTTGTGTGTGTGTGTGTGTGTGTATTCATTCTACTGTTTCATTTGTCCAGAATAAACAGTAACTCACATGTAGCTTGTTGAAGGACAAGTGTAATATAAAATTCACCCATAACAAAAATGATTCTAACTCATATGTAGCTTGTTGAAGGATAATTGTAATACAAAATTCTCTCATAGCACAAACTATTTTCAAATGGTTTAGGAATTCTGAAAAAAAAATCAGTATGTGTGTGCACATATGAGAAAGAGAAAGTGAAATATTGGCAAAGTGTTAGTCAGTATTGAATCTAAATGAAGAAAGATCAGGTATCATTGTATTTGTCTTTAATAGTTCCTGTAGCTTTGAAATTTTCATAATAAAACCTTAAGTTGCTTTCATATTTTAGAATGAGTGGGATTGAAAACATATTTTTGTTGCAAATTTTATTTTTATTTTTTTATAATTTTAATTTATATTGAAAAAACCAACAAAACAAAACAGAAAAAATCAGAATAGAGCAAAACAAACAAAAATGCAGAAAAAAAAGTGTCAAAGAAATCTCATAAAAAATGCAAAACCAGAATCCATAATATAAAAACAAAATCCTTGGAATATTAAAAAAAAAACTTAGACAAAGCACTGTGAGAAAATCCTACCAAAAATATCATTTAGTTTGGTTCCTGTTGGTCAGCTACTGCTGGGCATGGTGCCTGCTCGTAACAGTAGCTTGTATCTGCAGTGAGACTGCCTTGGAAAAAGGCAGTTTTTCCTTCACAAACTGTTGTGAAATGGATTAGCATCTGGGTTAGGGATGGGCTTGTGCCCACCTCGCCTCTCTGATTTCCTTCTCAGTACATTTTATTTGAAGGGGAAGCTATTGTTAAGGGTATTGCTTCCTTAATCTCTTAGTCAGTTTGTCTTTTGTTTAGAGGAAACTTACAGATCTTTGTGTGTTAATTTTTTTTAGCCTGCTACTTAGCTGAAAGTGTTTAATATCTGTGTGAATTTCCTGGTGGAATTTTTTTTTCTGTTGTACGTGTATACTCCCATATTATCTCCAAATAAAGACACTTTGATTTCTTTCTTATTTAAGTACCCTTGATCTCACTCAGTTGTCTTACTGTTGTAGCTAAGACTGTATTATATGAATATGCAAGGGGAAAGTTGACAACCTTCACTTGTTCCTGTTTAGTAGGACTGAATCGCGTTTGTTTCCATTTAAGTTGATGTTGGCTGTAGGCTTGGCATAAATCTTCTCTATTATGTTAAAGTATGTCCATTGTATCCCTTACCTCTCTAGGAATATCATGAAGGGGTGTTGGATTTTGTCAAAGGCCTTTTCTGAATGTAATGAGGTGATCACATGGTTTTGTCTTATATGGTGGGTTACATTTACCTATTTATGTATATTGGACCATCTCTGTATCTCTGGAATGAATCGTACTTGAACATGTTGGATGATCTTTTCTATGTGTTCTTATATTTGGTTTGCAAGTATTTTATTGATAAAATTTCCATTTGTGTTCATAAAAGAAACTGTTCTGTTCCTCCCTCCCTCCCCCCCTCCCTCCCTCCCTCCCTCCCTCCCTCCCTCCCTTCCTCCCTCCCTCCCTCCGTCTGTCTTTCTTGGATATTTATGTGCTTTAGTTGTCAGAGTAATTGTTACCACATAAAATGAATTAGGCAATGTTACCTGTTTCTAGTTTTGTGGAGTGTTTGAATATTCCAGTCAATATGCCTGAGAAAGACTGGTAGAATTCTGCTCTTCCTCCTTCTCACCCTGGGCCTATCTTTCTTTCTTTTCTTTCTTTCTTTCTTTCTTTCTTTCTTTCTTTCTTTCTTTCTTTCTTTCTTTCTCTTCTTCTTCCTTCCTTCCTTCCTTCCTCCCTCCCTCCCTCCCTCCTTCCCTCCCTCCCTTACTTCCATTCTTTCTTTCTTTTTTTAAAAATTTGTCTGAGTACAGATTTGTTTGAATAAAGTATGTCCCTTATGATTCTCTGGATTTCCTCAGTGTCTGTTATATCCCCCATTTTTGTCTCAAATTTTGCTGACTTGTATCTCTCTCCCTACCTGTTAGTTTGTTTGGCTAAGGGTTTGTCAATCATATTGATTTTTTTTCAAAGAATTAATTATTTGTTTCATTGATTCTTATATATTCATTTTCTTGTTTGTTTCTATTTTATTAATTCAGTCCTGAGTTTATTTTTTGTTTACTCCTTTTAGATGGTACTTCTTCTTGTTGCTTTAGAGCTCTCAGGCATTCTATTGAGTTGTGTACTGATAGGAGATAGCTCATTTTTTAAGGTAGGTACTCAGTGTTCGAAACTTGCCTTATAGAATTGCTTTCATTGTTTCCTATAAATTTAAGTATGCCATGTTTTCATTTGCATTCTATTTTAAAGAAATTTTAATGTCTGTTCTAATTTCTTTCTTGACTAATTTTTTAGTGGTGGCTGATTTAGTTTTCCTAAGTTTGTAAGCTTTCTGTTGTTTCTGTTGTTGATATCAGAATCTATGGTGCTCTGATAGAAAGTTATTTCAAATTTCTTTTCTCTGTTGAAACTTGCTTGATGTCTGCATATGTGGTCAGTTTTTGAGAAAATTGCTGAGAAGAAGATATATTCTTTTGTGTTTGGTGAAATGTTCTGAAATATCTCCTAGATCCACGGGTCCATCCAACTCCTGCAATTCTGTTAGGTTTTTTTTCCTCCCTCAATAACTTATCTTTTGCCAATAGTTGGATATTGAAGTTATCCACTGCCATTGTTTGAGAGTCAACATGTGATATCAGCTATAGTAGTGTTTCTTTTATGAAATAAGGTGCCCTTGTATTTGGTGCATAAACACTTAGAATTGCAATGTCTTCCTGGTGGACTTTCCTTTTGTTGAGTATGTAGGTTTTTCCTCAATTTCTGTTCCATCTTACGCCTACACCTTTTATACACAGGACAAATTGTGTGTCAAGGATTTTGTGGCTGGGTTGGTGTCCCAATTCCTTCATTTTGGAAGTCTTTTCTGGTTACTAGAGATGGCTATTTCAGGTTTCAGATTAAACATTGCTAGGTGTCTTAATTAGGGTTATCCTTATAGATTCCTGGCAGTTTCCATTGTCCTAGATTTCAGTTTATGGCAGAGATGAGCCTCCTGCCATTGATTCCAGTCCTCTCTCCCTCCATCCTCACCAACTAGATCCTTTGTGCTCCCCTACCTCATCCAGTTCCTTCCCTCTAGATCGTGTTTTTGAATCTGCTTTGTTAGGTTTTGTTCATTATTGGGAAATTGAGACCATTAATATTGAGAGTTATCAGTGTTTGTTGATTCCCATTATTTTGTTTGCAATGTGGGTTGTCTTTTAATTCTTTCTTTTAATTAGATGGTCTAATATTATTTATTCCTTGTATTTTCTTTCGGTGGTTAACTGCTTCAACTTGAAGTTTTCTTTCTAGTACCTTCTATAGGGCTGAATTTGTAGATAGATACTGCTTAAATTTGTTTTCACTATGGAATGTCTATCTATTGTGATTTAAAGTTTTGTTGGATATAGCAGTCTGTGCTGACAGCTGTCATTTCTTAAAGGTTGAAGAACATCTGTCCAGATCCTTCTGGCTTTTAGAGTCTCGACTGAGAAGTCAGATGTTATTCTAATTGCTCTGACTTTATACTTCACTTGGTCTTTTCCTCTTTTAGATTTTAATATTCTTCTTTGTCCTGTACATTTAGTGTTTTTAATATTATGGGCTGTGTTAAATTTCAGGAGGAAAGAAAGCAAGGTGTACCAGCATGATCTGCTAGATAGATCATGGCTGAGCAACATCATTCTGCTATCATGGCCCTTGTGATGTCATTCTGCTAAATGGAACCAGCAGGAACAAGTCCTAATGACATATTTGCTGTGACATAGATCAGTGCAGCACTCAACTCTGCAGTAGATAGCACTTAGTAGAGAAAACTACAACTTACTCATCAACCTGTAGAGAATAAGAGTCTTCAGAATTCTCAGAACCTAAATGGTTTATCTGTGTCACTCAAGGCTCAGAGATCTACAGAGAAAAGCATCAGGAAGATTGAAAGAGCCAAAGGTGGTGGATATCTTCAAGGAAACAGTGTTTTCAGACACAACAGGGCAGACTCATACAGGAACTCACAGAAACTGTGACATCATGGGCATGATCTGCTTATGGTAAAGCTAAACAAAATCCAAGCATGGAGAGGAGCTAGACATGAAGTCCACCCGAAGCCAAGAAGCTGTTGGCTTTCATTGCTGCAGGGAAAAGGAAAATCTGTTTTCTTCAATGGAATAGATCACAAAAAAAGGAAGGGCATTCCTTGATAAAAACCAAATTTAAGCAGCCATACTGAAGGTTCTAGAAGAAAAACTTCAACTTGAAGACGCTAGTCACCCAAGAAAAACAAGAAATATATTTATCAGAGCAGTCAACAAAAGAAGGCGGGAATACCCATACCACAACAATCAAATATGAGGATCAACCAACACTACTCATTGATAACTCCTAAATTCAATGGTCTCAACTCGCCAGTTAAAAAAACAAACTAACAAAATAGATTTAAAAAACAGGATATCTCTTTCTGCTGCCTCCAAGAAATACACCTCAACATCAAGGATGAACATCTCAGGGTAAAAGGATGGAAAAATATATCCTAAGTAAATGGGGCCAGGAAGCAAGCTGATGTCACCATTTTAATATCTGACAACATAGGCTTCCAATCAAAACTAATCAGAAGAGATAGGGAAGGACATGGACATACTCATCAGAGGAAAAAAAAAATCCACCTGGAGGGGAAAAAGGAGATGCAATTCCTAACACTCATGCACCAAACACAAGATTACCCAGTTTCATAAAAGAAATGCTACAATGACTAAAATCACATATTGATCCTTTTGTAGTGGTAGTGGGTGACTTTAATTCTCAACTCTCTCTGAAAGAAAGGTCATAAAGACAAAAACTAAATAGGGAAATGTTGAAATTTAAAGATACCATAACCCAAATGGACCTAGCAGATATTTTACAGAATATTTCAAACATAATCAGCAACTCATTTGGAATTTTTTCCAAAATACATTTGGATACTGCCTCTGTTTGAGTTTTACTGCTATGAGCGGATACCATGACCAAGGCAACTCTTATAAGGACAATATTTAATTGGGGCTGGCTTACAGGTACAGAGGTTCAGTCCATTATCAAAGTGGGAACATGGCAACATCCAGGCAGGCATGGTGCAGGAGGAGCTGAGAATTCTACATCTTCATCTGAAGGCTGCTAGCAGAATACTGAGAGATTTAAAGCCCACACCCACAGTGACACATCTACTCCAACAGGGCCACACCTTCTAATCTTGCCACTCCCCGTTGGGGGCATATACAAACCATCACAGATACCAAGCAGGTCTCAACAGGTACAAGAAATAACATCTTGAATCCTATCTGACCACCACAGATTAAAGCTATGTATACCTCTCCATCATTTCATCTGTTCTCAGAGGTAGGAAGGAAGGATTAATGACCTTCAAAAGCTTCAGGGAGCTGAGAAAATTGACTGATAACATGTATAAGCTGTTAGGAGCTAGGAACCACTTGATAGGAAAGTTGATATAAACCTCTTTTGGAATTTACAACTCTGAGATTGTAGGGAAACAGAGCTGCAGATGCAGCTCAAACCACCCTCAAAGTTCCCTTTTCTGCCCTATAAACCCCTCACGTTCTCTGTGCATCTTCATCATCTCTGCTCCTCTCTCCCATGGAGAGACAGCTGCCTTTCACTGTTCTAACAAGAGACAATCTGCTTCTGTTGAAATTGATCTACAGTTCCCCCCCCACCTAAATTTTTCATGTCACCTCCATCAACCACAATCTAACATCATATATGAATTCCATTTTGGAGTAGTTCTTACCCCAACTCCCAAAACATTCATGTGGCTATTGGAACAGTGAGGGCAGATTGTTCCTGGGATTCATAAAGTGCATACTGTGTGAAAGTGATGATTGTTTTTCTCCTCCAGTGGTGCATAGCATCGTCCAGCACTACGAATATTAGACAGTAAGCATGATGCTTTCAGTTGAGCACCAGTTAGATCTTTCTATGTTCTAGGACTCAAGTATGTGTTGCCTTCAGCAATAGGGTCTTACCACCACATTCTGGAGGATAATCAATAGCACTTACAATAGCCTGTTATCTTTGGTGCAGTGGTCCTCTAGGGGATTCCATTGGCAAACAACTCAAAAAAGGAATCACGCATTCTTAGTACTTGGAGGGGGTGGGTATTTGATAATGTATGATGTCTATTTGGGGTGTTGTTCTCATTTATAAGGTAACTTTGTTTAAACTGCTTTTGTATGTATAGATTTTCAGAGGCTTCATGATGGTAATTTCCATCGTTTTTTCCCTCCCTCGTCTACATTGTAAGCCCATCACCCACACCACTTAATCTTTTATAATCTATTTTCCCATTACTCCTTTATAACTCTATATTCTAATTCCACTTCCTATTTAGATAATCTTTTAAACGTAAAATCTGAAGGGAGCCCTGGTGCTCTAGAGTGCACCAACGTTATTTTCCCTGGTGGGACAGTAACTGCTTAAGGCTAAGCAGACACTACTCCAAAGTTCTGGAATGAAAGGAAAACCTTGCATATGAGATCTTCGTGACTTGAGTGGGCGGTGCTGGACTGAGTAAAAGTATCGCTTTATTGGAACCACAGATTTGGAAATATGACTTGGGCTGATAGCATGTTGAGCTCAGCCACTCTTTGTGTGTGTTCACACTTCTTAGGGATGGTTGATGGAGCAGGTAAATCCAAATGAGCATAGGTGTTTCTTAGCGATGCAACTCTCTGGATCACAATCTGAGGAACTAATCAAAAACTGCGGGATTGGGCACAAGACTAGTATTTTGAAATGAATATTCCTGTTCTTAGCTACCTGATTTTGATGTATTGCTATAGGATACAGTGATACTGATTTGCAGTTTAGGGAACTGTTGAGGAAATGCTAATGCAAAGTCTATGACGTTCATTGTCATCATCTTAGATGCTTGATTTATCGAATTTGGGTTAAAGTTTAGGGATGCATGAGAAAATTGGAAAGAAAATGCTGATTTAATAAAGAAAAGAAGGGAGCTAAGAACAAAAGACTTTCGTGCATAGAATAATTTGGGCCTAACTCACTGAATGGCAAAGCCATTAATTTAACCTCTCCAAATAATATTCTCTGACAAACCTAATTACAATAAAAACAAAAGCACAGATGTTTACCTATGCTTTCTAATTAGTCAATCATACAATTTGAATATCCAATATTACACATGGAATAAACTAAGGCACCCAGAGTTGTGACCAGAATGTATTGTATACATGTGTGAAGTTTTCAAAGAAAAAGATTAAGAAAACATTATTTCAGAATCTCCTTTGTTCCAAATCATCTATAAACTACATTTTAGGGAAAAATATACCCATCTCTATTGTATATCCCATCTCTATATCCCATTTCTATTGATAGAAATGGCCATTCTCAATGACAGTGACTTTAAACTCTTGCTTTACATTAGGCTAATCTACAGAAATTTTAAGAACATCACCCCAGCAGTATTCCATTAAAGACCAACTGTGGTAAATAAGGGTGTCTGAAACAGAGCTCTTAAATTCCCTGTCAGCTGAGGGCTGGGATCTGTTCTGCCTCTGTCTCAGGCAGAGCAATCTCTAATTGACTGAGTAAATGAAGTTCACCTAAGAGCAACATCGGTGGAAAGACTGCTCGGAGTCGATGCAGGTCATTTGTTTTTAGTTTCTACCTTTATGTAAGCCACAGAGGCAGACTTCTTGTGAAGTTGTGCAGTGTTATAATGGCTGAGAAAATCTGTTTTCTGAAATTTCCTTCTTCTAATGCCAAGTGTCTATGTTAAGAGACACGCACAGTAAGAGATCTGCAAAATGTACTTATCTATTCCATATCTATGACTGAAGAATTCAAATTATCTTACAAGACATTATCCCTCTGAAGACACTTGCGGGCCAATTGTTTTCTCCTTAATATTAAGAGTACTAAATGTTTGATGAACTCATGAATTATGGAAGTAATCAAGTATTATTTAATGAGCTACTAGAAAATCTGGAGTCAAATTCATTGACTACAAGCAGGTGTCCCGGGTTTGTAGCGATTATTCCATTTTGATGAGTCTACTTTCTTTTTCTCATTCATTTCTTTATATTTTAGCACTTTGATCTCTTTGTATCAATTAATTCGTCATAAAAGTGCTCAGACAGGATCAGATGGACATGTTTTAAAAGTATAGCAATTGGAGCTGATGGTCAGGTCGTGGGCCACAAAAGACGGCATAGGTGTAAAGGCTGGCTAACTTGTTCCATGTAAGAAAGCCTGGCCTGAATCCCAGCCTGCCCCTGTCACACACAGCCCAAGTACTGGACTAACCCTGCTGTTGAGATAACAAGTGTTAAGATAGAGTTGAACAAGCTCACAAACATCCAAACACTGTGCTTGTATTTACCACCAATATGGTGGAAAGAAAGAAGGATTGGTCAGAGTTGGACCTTGTCATTTGAAGGGAAAGCACAGGAAACAGAAAAGTAAAGAATTTACTTAAGACTGAGCTCAACTAAGGAAAGGACAAACATTCCCAATCAGATTCCGGTCGCGAAGGAATAAGATTTTAAACAGTAATGATTTCCAGCAAGTACCTTTCCTTAATATTTCAGTTATCAAGATGCCTGAAATCCAAGCTGGCATTTTGATGAAAGTGTTCTAGAGTCGAATCCTTTAAAAATGGAAGTTAGTGGGTTCTTACTAAGTTACATTAATGTGTCATTTAAAAAAAGATCTCAAAAGTAGTCAGTGTGAGGACTCCTCTATATTGTAAGCACCCTTGACCCTGGGTCAAATAATTCTTTAAGGGACTACAGCTAGTATGGAGCTATGCTGGCAGGCCCATTTGTATTTGACATCTGAGATAGAGGCCCCTTCCCTATTAGCTAGTTCTACTATTTAATGTGCTATTTGTGAAACATTTTATTAGGATTCATAGAGAATCTGGCTTTGTTCATATAAGCATATTCTTACCATAGTTTTTCAATCTATCTTGGTCCTATAAAATTATCTTCTAAATTTCACTCAAAACATTTCTTTTAGTTGAAAAGAATGAACTAGCTGTACTCACTAATAATTGTGTAATTATTAAAAGATGTGTGTAAAATGTTGTAACTATGCAAAAAAAAAAATCACAAAAATACACTCTGACTGCTAATGCTCAGAAAACACTTTATTACACAAATTACATTCAGATTCTGAAAAATAGTGTTCTAACAGTGTAACCATCTAAAAATAAGACATCCCGGAAACACACCAACTGAAGAGAAATTTAAAAAAAGAATTTAAATAGAGACTTTTTAAAATTTCTCTCATTGCAATATAATGTTAGTGATTTTAAAAAAATAGAAGGAGATTTAGCAGCTTTTCGTCGTGTAGCAAAGTTTCTCTTTACTGCCACAGGCTGAGAATGCTGAAGAGGAAAGGCACCAAAGAAAGACACTGGCAATGGGTGTGGACTGGGCGAATACTGTGTTCAAGCAGAGAATAAGGGCTATTTACATCCACAAAAAAAGTCTCCAAATGAAAATGAGCTAAACTTCCATCGGGGCTTGGAGCGCTACCGTGGAAGAGGAGGGCAGCTTCTCTACGCTATGTTCGTATAAAGACAATGGCACTGGAGTGAACTGGTAGGAAACTCCTCACCTAGAAACAGAAGCCAACGGAGGCAAATGAAGTAAATAAGGTGTGTACAGTCCCACACAGACGAGTACAGTTTACAATCAAATGCACAGAACTTTACACGCGCTAAAGGGAAAGGAATCTGGGCATTTGGTAAACTCACTCGAGCTACACGGAAGGAAGGCTTGGAGTTCAGGAGGAAGGTGCAGGCGTGGGCAGCGGGGCCGAGTACTCTTCTTCCGACTCACTTCCGTCATCTTCGTCCTTCTCTTGGTCACTCCCCTCTGTGCTCACTCGGTCGAACCCTTTTCTGCTGTAGCCTTTCCGACTTGCAAAGAAATTTCCTAGATTTAAGCCGCTGCTTCCCTTTCCTGAATTAAAAAAAAAAAACAAAAACGGATGCCACAGTATAGTTAAAAATTGCGCAAACAAGTCTGTTTCCTTGTAAAATTTTCAAACATTAAACAGAGACAGAAATTGGGAATGAAAGAGGGTAAACTTTTTTTTTTTAAAGAATGATATTCAAAGAGATTTGCCTTACAGAACAAGATGGATATTACTCAACAGACTTTGTCAAAGTAAATGATCAAATTCTAAACTCCCCAGGAATATGTTTCTGCAGAGATGTTTCAGATCCATTTTCACAGTCTGCTCTCTACAGCTCTCCTGAATTGGCAACCCCTGAGCTGCTTTTCATTTCAATGACTCTATGAAAAGGTCAACTTCCCTGAGACAAACACTGACCCAGTACCACCCACAGGAAGTTTACCAAAGACAAAGCAAACAGATGGAAGGTGGGGAAAACCAAGGACACGAAACAGAATAGTGAATGGAGAAGAGAAACAGAGCCAGGCAGTGAGGTGAGGCCCACGCTTCAGGGTCTTCCCTGCATTTCTGCTGGGACTCTAACTGGAGTTGCCCAGTAGGTGTTGAAGTTTCAGAGTCAAAAGATGGAACAGTGCCTGGTTCTTTACAAGACACGGTTCGCTGACTTTGAGCCAGACACGGAGATTCTGAAAGGTCACAGGCATACCTCGGAATCTTCCCAGGACTCTTCCAGAACTTGACTCGAGCTTGCGGTCATGATCTGCTTTAAATGAAACAAGACAAACAAACAAAAAAGACGGCCCATTTTTAAATGTGTCTCTCTTCCTTCTCTATCCAAGGGCTCAACGTTCAACATAAAATTGGGAACTTACAAGTGACTAAAAATTTTTATTTACATGCAGTTTTAAAAGGGCTATATGCTACTGAGAAGCATAAAGAAGGCTGAAAATCGTGGAGATTGAGAAGTATATAAGGATAAACTCTTGTTTGTGTCTCTTATAGCCTGTAATTTTGACATTATCATGCCTTGAGCCTCAGTTTTTATTTTCCTCCAAGAAATGAGAGATCATATTAATCTCTCCATATCTGTGACATATAAGGGAGTATATTATATGAAATGATAAAGCTGTGCTAACATCAACAATTTTTATTGGAATAGAATTAAGTTAGCAAAATATTATATAAAATCTTGGAAGCTTTTATTACAGCCATTTAGGGATACCCTGGTTAAGCTTTACCCTTTCCGTGAACAGTAGTGGACAATCCTATTTTGTATTTGGATGCTGTTCTTCATCTGGAACGTAAACTAATGGGAATGACGAGAAGCCCTGAATAATTTTCATGATCTCAAGGTGAACTCAGACCTTCCCCTGGGGCTCCCATCTCCAAGATAAGTCATTTTCTCTTTTTATGGGGATGCAGAGCTCCCAAAGGACTCCTGCTGTTCTAATGATATGTCTCTTCTTACATGTTTGTCTTGGCCCCCTCTTTCCTTCCTGGGCTACACTCAGAGAAGCCTTAGAGTACAGGGCAGCTTCATGGAGAGAGCTAGAAGGCAGGTGGCAGCGGACAGGTAGAAAACAAGGCAGAGAAAGGAGGAGAACCGCCAGAAAGCCAAAAAATCAGATTCAGTTCCACAAAGACATAGATAGTGCATTCCTTGGCCAATCATGTGTGCTCCATGCCTGCTTTGGTGTCTGGGTGGAACAGCAGTGGATTACACAACCAGGGTGTGTTGGATCAGAGAAAATCCTTCAGGACTGTTATTTGAAAAATACCCTAGATAAAATCCAATGGGAAAGAAAAAAAATCTTAGAAAATAGTGGCAGGCTAATGTACCATTCAACAAAATGTAACAGAACTGCATAGAATTCCAATCTTCCTAAATAAAACATGGAGAGACAATGGCAATTTTATATGGCTTGACCTGGGTTGCAACCTTCCCACATAGCTTTATGTTACAGTTCTATGTCCCTAAGAAAGCAAGCCTTCCTGACTCTCTAAGCCACTTCCTCTCCTTTTGGGGGTCAGTATCCCAGAGTCCTGCCGTGTGCGCAAGGCTTTACGTCCTCCTGAGAGTCGGTCCAGTTTTTCCTACATCCTATATATCTTCTCTGTGTCACCTCCATGCTGAGCTACATCTACTCATCTGTTTCTGTTTTGTTTGTTTTTCAACAATTATCGTAGTGAACTGCTAGTGTGAAGAGCTGCTATTTGTCCCAGGCACATCCATTAAATACCACATACAACACGATTACTCTCTTAAACCTTATGTCTAATTAATTTCCTGGCCTTTTTTTTTTTATTTATTTATATATATACCTATGATAGTTTCAGATAGTCTTTTTTGGGGAGGTGAGGGGAGGGAAGAGTTAACTATATTGTTTCAAAGATTTATTTGAAGTAAATAAAAAAAAGTTAAGGAAAATCTAAGAATCATTACTTTCACAACTTGTTAAGTGGAATCTTCCATTGCTTATGATTCAGTGTCTTCTTGTGTGTCAAGACTCCCATGGGTACCTGAATCTCTGACATGGCTATCTGGACCTCTAACAAGACCAGATTTTGTTTCCTGACCAAACATTGCCTCCCACACTGCTCCACAGATTTCTTCCCAGATTTAACTGTAGACTTAAGACCTGGAGGTTGCCACTCAGAGGTGCATAGCAGGATGGCATCAATTACTTACTTGAATATCCTGAATAGGTCTCATACTAGGACAGTTATTTTTAAAAATACTGACTTTGGTACTGGACCCTGCTTTGTTCAGTTAGAAAAGGTTGGCTAATGGTCGAACTTACAACTATTCAAAAACCAAGTCATTTGTTAGGTCATGAGGATTCCGGATAAAGCAGGGTCTTGAGAATGGTCGTCTCTTTTTATTTCTCTATTGCCAAGATTACTCTCTATACTCGCTAATGCTGTTGGAAACATAGAAGGTCCCAGACACTTGGTAAATGCTTAATGACCATTACTATGCTATTTCAGTTTTACACAACCTCAGCTTTCACTCTCATCTTACCCATGAAGAAACTGGTTTAGAGAGATATGTAACTTGCCCAATGTCATGCAGCTAGAAGCTAGAGCCAATCTGATGGGAAAGGAACACAGCCTCAAGATACCCAACCCGTCTTTCAAGTGCTGCCCCATTCCTAATAGCAGGTATGTCCTTCCAACCCTGATCGGAAAGATAATTTATAGTGGACTTACAACCTCACAGCTTTCTATGGTGATATTATTGGGACTTAAGCCAAATGCTGAAAGACAAGGGGAGAAGGTATAATATAATCAAACTACCTAAATTTCAGAGGCTCCAGACTTATGTTATATTCAATATTAATTATAATAACTTTTGAGACACAGACAATAATATCATAAAAAGGTAGAGAGCATGTAAACCAATCTAAGTCAAACCAAACAGACAAATCATGTTGAGGTTCCTCATGGTAATTAGGCCAGACATGCTTTCAAAGGCAGGTTCCAAATTCAAAGGGCTCGTTTTACTTGCCTCCAAAGGCCCTTGATTTTTTCCACCGAATAAACATGGCAATGGCCAGCAGGACAACCACAGGAATAACCAGAAGGGTTGTAATGAGAACCACAGACACTCCCGAGCCTGGCTCTTTGATCAGTTTCTCTTTCTCTTGCATCTTCTGCAATTCTGAGGAGGTGGGTTTGTTCTCCACTTTGGGTTCAACAACTGCCTCGGCTTCTTCAGGGAAAGAAGAGTTCACAGTATGCAACTGATTGAAATATTTCAAACCCTCTCCCCCACCCTGTCCCAGTCAAATCAACAATGGTTCTCCAAGAACATGTTGAGACCACTAAATGTGGGGTCATGTTGTCATGTTGGTATCTATGACGTCAACAGCAGCTCTGGTGACTACTGTATAGTTTTCACCTTCCCAGTGGTAATCTTTGATCTACCTCTAATTCCCTCTTAAGTCCATAAAATATATATCATTTTGTTTTTTTTTTTTCAAGTTTAAGATACACTGACAAGGTTAGGATCACACACTTCACTGTGTAGAGAAAGGAGCTGGTGTACATACTTGAGTCAGTCGTGGTTGAGCTCAGGTGTACTAGCTGAATAACTTTGGGCAAGTTAGTTAGCTTGGTATTACAAAATCTCATTTGAAAAGCCGATACAATCTACATTAATACTGTTAGATTTAAACGTGGGTCACAAAGAAGGTGTTTAATAAGTATTTTTGGTTCATTATATCTTTAGTTTCTGAATCACTTTTATGTAACGTAAAGTTTTAGTACTCTCTGTGTAGTTACAGAGTTCTAGACTGACAAAGACAAAAATCAACTGTCCCTTTGTGTTCTTTTATATAGTTCTCAGCAAAGTATAACTGCAATAGATATCATTTTATTGGTAACAAATATAACTTACTAACTTTCTGAGCCGTGAAGAGGAGCTGGGTAGGTATCAGGCCTAACACACCGTTGAGAAACAGATCCAATGAAGCTATAGAAGCAACTGCAGGGGCTGCAATAATTATTGACTTCAAATGAGTCTGGACTTTGAGCCCTCCCCAAGAAGCATTCGGATATCTGGGTATAGCAAACCGTAATGTGCAACAGTTAAGAATTTAGCAAAGAGAAATGTTACAGTCCCGTTTGCTGAAAGGTGTCCCAAGGCTTCCAGAATCTTAATTCCTTACTTTATGACTCTCTGCTTACCTCAGGCCTTGACAAACTGGCAAGAATAGATTGTGTAACAATCGGGACAATTGGTTAATGTTCTGTACATGTAGAGGGTTTAACCGCTTGCTGGACATATGTTTCTAAAATCCCTGAGGGCACTTCACATAAAGTTTATGATATAAACACATAGAGGAGTGACACTTTTTGCTTCAGTGTCTGAGCTATCTTCTTTCCCAGTCTCAGCTACATTCACTGAACACTTGCACTGTACTGGGCCTTGCTCTCCTTGAATTCACCCACAAAGCTTGTGAGCTTGTTATTGTTTTGCTGATGGCCTTAAAGTCTTCACTTTGTTCCCTCTACTTTACAAAACCAGAGAATACACTTTCACATGTTCACTTGCCTGCCTCTCAACATTTAAAGAGCATGGAAGAAAAAGGATTAGTTCACAGTCCTGACTGCTCTTCTGCCATCTTCTTCATTATCACAGAAAATATATACACAATTATTTTATCGTTAAACTTGTTCCATATTTAAACAGGAAAAAAGTTGCAAAAATGGAATCATGGGGTTAAATATCATGAGACATATTTATATCCTGGTATTCAAGAATGTGTGTATTGCCTTTACAAGAAAGGGCTGCTTCTAGTTGAAAGCTGTATACACTAGCAGAATTATTAGCCAGTATTTTCTATTTGTAACTTCCTGCTTTTGCAACAATGCTTATGCCAATTTACACCTTGTATCATTGATGAGGCAAAGCCAGGACTGAGCTATATTAAATGGAGAGACCCACAGATGAATCAGCCTAGCATTCATAGAAAGTAGATGAGATACAGTCTTGAACTTGCTAAGTTACATAACCACTTTTTAGACATTCTTGGCTTTCACAGTTCTGGTATTTTGGATATAATCTACCAAAATTTCTTGATCATTCTAACATTTGGAATAAACTGAAATATGTTTAAGTCCTAAAAAGGTTCTATTTTTTTTCTGAAGAGGTTCATTTTAAATACCTCAGAGTCTTAGAAAGAAAAGCAATGTTGCTATTCCGAGGGGACTGTGTAGGTAAAATGAAAAGTCAAACACAACACTTACCACAAAAGAGCCTTAGGAATTCCACTCAAATAATACACAGTCCAAATTATATCACTTCACTTTTTACCTGACATTCCTTTATTACATGTTCCCACATTTTGGAGCATCCCTGGTGAACAGGTGTGAAGAGTTGTAAAGACTCTAAAATTAGCCTGTGCCTGAGTTTCTGGAGATAAAGTGGAATAGAACATGACGCTCTCCTAGCATGTAAGATGCCACATGCTGCCTGCCAGAACAACAATGTCTCACAGTCTTATAAATCAGCTGCTGTCACAGCATCTCTGGCCAGACAGAAATAAACATGGTTTTAAAAGCTGAGTGGTACGAAGTATTTTTTTTCTTCTTCTCCAAAGCAATGCTTCTTATTATCTGTACTCCTTTGTGAGGGTAATCACAAAGTATTTGTATATCTCTATTATTTAATTTTTATTTATCTGTTTACTTATTTTGCCTTTGCAGTACAACATTTTAAAACTACACTCTTTAAAAAAACTTTTAAATCTTAAACACATTTCAGTTTATTTCAAATGTTAGACTGATCATGTATTTTTAGTATTTCCGAACTTTAGTATTTTTATTTATTCCAAAATATCAGAATTATAGAAGCCAAAAATGTCTAAAGTGACATGTATCTTAGTAAGCTCATTGCTGTGTCAGCTACTTTCTATGAATGTCAAGCTGATTCTTTCAGTCCTACAACCAATGTCATGCATGCAGCTATGTGTACGCATGTTTGCATGTGCTAATGCACATGTGTATGTGTGTGTGTGTAGGGACCTGAAATCTTCCCACACCCTGGCACCCACAAACAGACTTTCTTCTTTAATAAAAGCAGTTGGAATAATAAACAGGAACGGAGGCATGGTCATACTGTAGTAATACAGCAATTGTTACCTAGCTCATAGCAGACACAACTGAAGGATAAAGATTTTAGAAAACACATTAGCATGGAACTTGGGAAAGCATGAGATGTATATACAGCATACAGGAGCTCCAGTCTCATGCCCAGTCCGCCTTCGCCCTCTCAGCCTCTTACAAAGGCTTCCCTCAATAAGGCCGAAGAGGCTCGCTGCACTTGACAGCTTTCTTTCTTTCTTCTTCTCTCTGTCTGGAGATTGATCATGATTGTGACCTTCACCCGGTGCAAGGGATGGAGTGAGCTATGCCTTTTATTCCTAGTGACTCTATTTGAAATTTTAAACCCTTCCCATAAGCTTTATGTCATCTCCAGTTTGCTTATTTCTCAAGCTCCTTTGAAATGTTGGTTTTGCAACCTTGTTATAATTGCTCACTTACATGAACACTCGTGGAGAGAAGTATCATCAAAAGTCACTCGTACTTACAGTTATAAAATTAACAAATACTCATGCTGCCAACTATGAATTTGCTTTGGCCTTTGCTACAAAGACTAGCTTCATGATTTTGATAAACAATAATCTCTAGAGATCCAGCATGATCCATATTTCTTTTGTAATACACATATAATCTTATCAAAGGATGAGAATTATTTACGTTCAAGGAGCAGCGTATCTCCATTTGAGTTGGGATATTCCCAACTAGTAAAACTGGACGTTCAAGGCAGACATTTTAATAAAATTTATTATTTCGACTGCTGGGTTCTGCCACAAGACAGGGAGGTTTACCATTTAAATGGATTCATAGTTTTCTCTTCATCCAGCTGCCAAGGTGAAGTCAGAGGTCAGGATAATTGGGCATGTTCTCAACATGCTAACTAGTATATCAGGAATGTTTTGGTGGAACATATTTAAACAAAAATAGATTAAAATCATTTAAAATTCTAGAGATGTCAACACACACTGCAAATCATTCCTAACTTGCGTTTCTTAGAAGAATTTATAGTGAATGGATTGATGTATTGATTAAGAGCACAGGATCTGATATCAAACAAAGTTGCATTTAAAATATGACTTAAACATGTACTAATAGCCATCCTTATTTCCTCATATGTAAGATAAATATCACGTGGCTAATATAATGATTACATTTGATAATTTTTGTCCTGTCCATGTAGAGTGTTCCAATAATAGCTGTTATTAACAGCAATATCTTTTATATTACTTTTATTTATTTGGGGATAAATGTAACATCAATAATACTACGTAAACAGCAATGATTTAAGACTGGAGTCTGTAGTAGAGTAACAGTAATACCACTCAGTATTGTCCCTTAGGTAGAATCTCTACAAATGCCAAACAGTGAAGTTTATTTTCGATACAATGTTATCTCGGCTCTCACAGTGCTGAGGTGAGCCTGCTACCAGCTTTCCTTTCTGCCTTGTCAATTTCCTTTTGCTTCTGGCTTTTTCACAAGTCTTTCTAACCTCCTTCCATGAGCAAGAAAACTAACAAAGATGCTTGGACTTCAGTTTGAACCTCTTTACCCCAGGGAGTTAAATGTGAAGAATGGAATTGGTTTATGACTTAAACCAATTAACAACAAACACCAGTCAAAAGCCTACACATTGTTAAAAAAGTACAGATTCAAACTAGCTCTGGGTAGGGAAAGAAAATTGACAGAGATTCTGAATAGGAACAGTAGCCACTCACCCGAAGCTAAGCTCATTTTAGATGCTGTGTGTCAGTGTGTATGAGGATGTGGAAATGTGTGCAGTGACTTCCCTGATGTCAGGTGTCCTGTCATTTCTCTCAGGCGTACTACATTGCCTTTTACAAAGCCCCCAGTCAATCTTGTTGGCTGCGAGTTACTATGACAGGAGTTTGTGGACACATTAATATTTCCTCTGAAATAGAAGTTTTTCACTTGTGTATATGAGAGTTCATGTGTGCTTTTCTAGCATACCAAAAATCTTTTTTTTTCTTTCTTCCTTACATAAAGTCAAAAATACTTCACAATATGACTAGTTGAATATTTTTCTTTCTGTGTATCTCTGGCTTATGGATTATAGATTTCTTAAGTCCTCATCCATATTCCATTACTGAGACTCAGTGATGATTGGAGATCCTTAGGAATATTTCCTTCAACACACAAAGAAGTCTCTGCATGCAGGCATAAGGACTCAGGACAAGGCAGAGGGCAGCAATGATTTACCACATTATATATTTTTAGCCTGATAAATTTTAAGCTGCAATCAAGAGCCTAAAATAATCCAACAAAATAGCTTTTGGTTTCACAGTTGAGAGAGGACTCTGACTAACCTTTGATTTCCTGGACCTCAATGCCAGCCTTTTTAACTGATCGATGCTCCATTTCTGTAACAGCACATAAGGAGAGAGAAGCATGAGAATCCTCTAAAAAGAGCTTTAAAACTTAACCTTGATACCAGTTTTATTCAGTTACATATAGTTCCAAAGTCTAATTAGAGGTCAAGATCATGAGTCCTCTATAAATCCTTCTTAGGTAAGTTGAGGTAATATTTTTAAAAACTTATTTTCCTTTGGGAATTCATAATATTACATTGTTTCTGAAATATCAGGTAACTCTGTTTGTTAGGTTCAAATGGCAGAGCTTGTGACAAAATTCTGTTTGCAATTCCCCCAGCCTCCCACTCAATCTTATCCCTCCCAGATGGCAGTGCTGGTGACAATGTCCTAAACAGAAGGTCTCAGACCTGGTAAACAGAGGATTGTTACTGGGTAAACAAAGGCTTAATTCAGCATTCCTCAGGCATCTGTTTATGAGAGACTTCCTCAATCTGCTCTCAAAGGTCAACTATCTAGGACAAGAGCATCTAATTCCCACTTAATCAGAACAGCCTGTGTCAGCTCAAAGGCCCCGACTCTGCTGACTCTCAGACACAATCTACTTGCTTTTCCACCATTTTGCTTCTCTCTGCTCTCTCTCCCCAAGAGATAGCCTTGGCAGTTTGATTCCCAATAGACCTTTCTTTCTACCCAAGGAATAGACTGGGTCAGGTCAGTGGTTTTACCACTCTCTTGCTTACATTGTTTGTGCCTGGCCAACATCTTGGAGTGAAGGCTGTTTCTGCTGATGCATAAGAAACTTAAAGTGACAAATGGATACTATGGGGTTTATTAAATAAACTTGCTTAGATTATTAAGTTATGCAAAGTAGAATTTCACAAACAGTGTTCTGACTCCAATCTGACTGGAAGGTAAGTAGTGTACTAACCAGACTTCTAGAAATTGTGCTGGGGGAAAAATTCCGTGCCTTTATTGAAGTTTATTTTAGGGTTGCTGAGAAAACACTTCCGTTACTTAAGGTTCATTCACCCAAACTGACCTCCAATGAGTCTCCATTCCCTTAACAAAGAATACAACCCTAGTGAGCAGCTCAGGGGAACCACACAAGGTCACCCCACCTTTAAGTCCTGCTCTACCATTAAGCTCCTGAGCTGTCACCAGAAAAGGGACAATTCTGCCAAGTGTGCCAGATGATCCTGGGAAACAGGTATTGGTTACGGCAGCAACACAGGTGTTTATAAGAAATAACTCCGACACTATCTTTGCTGCCCAAATTTCCCATTAATCTAAGTAGCTAGACATGCATTGTCCTGTCTGTGTTTAAATTGTTCAAAGTCTTAGCTGGGGACTAGACCTAAAAGACACGTAAGGATGGCAGTGTTTGTGGAATAGATCAATCTGAGACCTATAAAACTGGTAAAATATTCTGTTATAGGCTGGTTCTCTTTTGTGCGATAGCCAGATATAAGAAAAAGAGCTTTTTCCTTTATTAACTTGGAAGTGTGTGGGGTGATTCATCACTGGGAAGGAATATAACTCTAGTGTCACCTTGGATGAATGAACCTCTGTCGAGAAATTGCTCCATCAGTTTGGCTGTGGGCATTCTTGACTAAAGATTAATGTGGGAGGTCCAAGCCCACTGTGGGCAGGGCCACCCTGGGGTAGGATGGAGTGTGTCTGTGTGGATACTTCAGGAGATCCTGAGATCTTGAGGACTCTGACTTAATCCTGCATTATTTCCAGTATGGAATTTATATGATAGCTTTATTGCAGTGTGAGAAATCGGTGGCAGGACCTTGGAAGACATAGGAGTGTGGTTTCCTGTGCAGCTCTATCCCCCTTTTCTGCTTCTTGGTCATAAGCTCCATTGTGCCACGTGACACCGCTGCTGTGAATTTCTGTGGAAACAATCAAGGACTGAACCCTCTGAAATTGTGAGCAGAATAAATTCTTTTTCCATATGAGCGGTTTTGTCACATCGGTGCCAAGATAGCTACTGACTGAATCTATATTCACTGTACTCTAATCGGGTTCTTATCTCAGAATACTAAAAGTCACTCAAAGATTAATTCAAACCTCAAAAGTTACTGAATACAGCATTGGCCAAATTGAGATATAAAGTGTACATTATATAATCTGATGGAAGGTTATAGACTCTTGATTTTACTTTTCTTTCAACAATTTGATTTCTTTCCTTGTTACAACTTTAATTTATGCTATTATTGACATGATTTTATTAATTAAGTTTTTGTGTCTTTATTAATTCTTTACTTAATATCTGCTGCAGCTTTTGATACCTCAAATTTATCACCCTTAAATTGTTTACTGATTACCACTGTCTCCTGTTGCTTAGACTCCAAAATATTTACAAAAAAAAAAAAAAAGATTCCCAACAATAAAAGAATTTCTGGGGGAATCACCATCCCTGACCACAAGCTGTACTACAGAGCAATAGTGATAAAAACTGAATGGTATTGGTACAGAGACAGACAGGAAGATCAGTGGAATAGAACTGAAGACCCAGAAATGAACCCACACAACTATGGTCACTAGATCTTTGACAAAGGAGCTAAAACTGTTCAGTGGAAAAAGGACAGCATTTTCAACAAATGGTGCTGGTTCAACTGGAGGACAACATGTAGAAGAATGCAAATAAATCCATTCTTATCTCCTTGTACAAAGCTCAAGTCACCTTCACATAAAACCAGATACACTGAAACTAATAAAAGAGAAGGTGGGGAAGAACCTTGAATATTTGGGCACAGGAGAAAAGTTCCCGAACAGAACACCAATGGCTTATGCTCTAAGATCACTAATTGACAAATGGGACCATAAAATTGCAAAGTTTCTGTAAGGCAAAGGACACTGTCAATAGGACAAAACAGCGACCAACAGATTGGGAGAAGATCTTTACCAATCTCACATCCCATAGAGGCTAATATCCAATATATACAAAGAACTCAAGAAATTAGACTCTAGACAACTAAATAACGCTATTAAAAATGGGGTACAGAGCTAAACAAAGAATTCTCAACTGAGAAAACTCTAATGGCCGAGAAGCACCTAAAGAAATGTTCAACATTCTTAAGTCAACAGGGAAATGCAAATCAAAACAACCCTGAGATTCCACCTCACACCAGTCAGAATGGCTAAGATCAAAAATTCAGGTGATAGCAGATGCTAGTGAGGATGTGGAGAAAGAGGAACACTCCTCCATTGATGGTGGGATTTCAAGCTGGTATAACCACTTTGGAAATCAGTCTGGTGGTTCCTCAGAAAATTAGACATAGTAATACCTGAAGACCCAGCTAAATCATTTCTGGGCATATACCCAAAAGATGCTCCAACATATAACAAGGACACATGCTCCACTATGTTCATAGCCACCTTATTTATAATAGCCAGAAGCTGGAAAGGACCCAGATGTCCTTCAACAGAGGAATGGATACAGAAAATATGGTACATTTACACAATGAAGTACTACTCAGCTGTTAAAAATAATGAATTCATGAAATTCTTAGGCAAATGGATGGAACTAGAAAATATCATCCTGAGTGAGGTAACCCAATCACAAAAGAACACATATGGTCTGCACTCACTGATAAGTGGATATTAGCCCAAATGCTCAGAATACCCAAGATAAAATTCACAGACCACATGAGGCTCAATAAGAAGGAAGATCACAGTGTGGGCGCTTCGGTTCCTCTTAGAAAGGGGAACAAAATACTCACAGGATCAAATACTTAGACAAAGTGTGGAGCAGAGACTGAAGGAAAGGCTATCCAGAGACTGCCCAACCTGGGATAGACAGACACCTAACCCAGACACTATTGCAGATGCCAAGAAGTACTTGCTGATAGGAGCCTGATATAGCTGTCTCTTGAGAGGCTCTGCCAGAGTTTGACAAATACAGAGGCAGATGCTTGCAGCCAACCAGTGGACTGAGCATGGGGTCCCCAATGGAGGAGTTAAGAGAAGGGACTGAAGGAACTGAAGGGCTTTGCAACTCCATAGGAAGAACAAGAATATTAACCAACCAGACCCCCCAGAACTCCCAGGGACTAAACCACCAATCAAAGAGTACACATGGAGGGATTCATGGCTCCAACTGCATATGTAGCAGAGGATGGCCTTGTGTGGTATCAATGGGATGAGAGGCCATTGGTCCTGTGAAGGCTTGATGCCCTAGTATATGGGAATGCCAGGGTGGGAAGGCAGGAGTGGGTGGGTGGTTGGGGGAGCACCCTCATAGAAGCAGGGGGAAGGGGGATGGGATAGGGGTTTTCAGGAGAAAACTGGGAAAGGGGATAACATTTTAAATGTAAATGAAGAAAATAAATATTAAAAATAAATAAAAAGGATTTCTAGATATTGGATATTTTTGGCCAAGTAAATGTTCAGTGAACTTCAGATAAGGAACATTTTGATTTAGAGCCTGAAACCAGGGACTAGGCTATCATACTTTTAATGGTGTTCACATTGAAATGAAAGAATTCTAACATCCCTGTAAAAATATAGTGCCAGCATCCAGCATGTGCTCAGGCCACAATATCTGTAGCAATCTCCTCTGCCAGATACTATCTGGTATTCACTGAGACACAGTGAGTGTCTGGCTATCAGACATCCTGGGGCTCTTTTACATTTGTGAAGTAAGTTAACATTAAAATAGATATTGACCATAGATCTTGCCCCCTACCCTTTTTTCTGACTCCTGCCTGAGTCTCAGAGAGCTAAGCTGAGGGACTTCTCTTGTGAAACTCTATCCTTCTGTTGATATCCATAAGAACAGATCCCACTTCTGCCGCAAGAGCTCTGCTTCCTATCTTCTGAGACCAGGATATTCTGTCCATCTCTGGCACTGTGGCCTGAATTCTCTTGAGAGTCCCTGTCATGTAGTTCCTCTCCTCTGTCTATTTATGACGTTAATAACTTTTCTAACAAACACCTTATTTTTCAGCCCCCTTGAAAGCCCTCTATAAAGCTAACATAATTTATTCCAGAGTTCCCTTGAATCTCCTTCCTCACTTCCAACTCTAAAACCTAACAATTCATACATTAACTAGCTAGATTCTGATAGAGCAAATTTGTTCCTTTATCTTCTGAGTTAAGTAAAAATACAGTATTTGGAGGAACACTAAGGCCTAAGTGTCAGGGAAGCATGCTGTTGTCCCTTGAAGTACAGCACTACAGAGAGCGACATGGGGTGATATCTTGTGGCAACAAGTCAACCTCTGCTTTGCCAAAGCTGTCTCTTCCTTCTGTACCCAAGCTGGGATTAACACTGGCTTTTAATGTAACAGACATTACTTCACACATCAAAAATTTCCTGTGGAGTGTCTCTGGAAACAAGGCAGTGAATGCCAGGAAAAAAAAGCAAGAAAAAAAAAATAACCCTCTCTTTCCACATTTAAAAACTTATTTAGTCCCTGAAATAGATACCAAATAAGGACTGCATCCCTTCCTCCTCCCGCTCTCATCCCTCTTCATTTCTCTTTCCTTTGTAGTACAAGGAATAGAAAGCCAAAGATGCCAGACATGTGCTGAACCCCAAACCCAAACTCCCTTAGATCCTTGTTTCCTATCCTAACATTTAAAAAACAGAGATTAAAAGCAAATGGTTTTGTTTCTCAGTTTAAACAATAAAACAGATGGAAACTACAGACAGAAATACTCTAAAAACGAACAAATGAAAAAACCCAACCTACTTTCAGTCAGGGTGAACTTCCACACGGTGTTTGTGTGTGCGTCTCCAATGTACACAGTCCATCTTCCGTAGCCACAATATCATGAGGCATGTCAAAGTGCTGCCAAATGCAAAGACATTTGTTATTGGGATGAGGCTGTGCTTAAATCTATCACAGAAGGGCAGCAAAATTAGACACGGCATGTGACTCTTACGAAGGTGACTTTAATTCCCACCAAAGCATCTCTAGCCAATGGCAGTCGTTCACTGTGTCCTGATTGTGGGGCACAGTTCTAGGCACTGAGTAAAGTGAAGGGGGCCTATACCACTCACTTGAAATTCTTTTAAAATGGAAAATTCCTAAGTTGTTTACTTTTTCAGGAATGTTTAATTTGGTGTTTTGTGACTTATGTATGTTTACCTTTTTTTTTTTTTGTTTGTTTGTTTCTTCTGTCTTTAAAAGACTGATTGTTAAATTCCTCCTTGGACACTTTCATTCATGGATCCTATGCATTCGGGTTACTCTTACCCCTAAACTCGCTCATATCCCTTCCACCCCTTTCAACACTCTCTCCTCTCCTAACGTTCCCTTTCCGTATTTATCATTTTTCTGTTTTTGATTTGAGACCCAATCAGTTTAGCCAGGGCTACCCATGTAGCTATGGGTTTGAACTCTCCACTAGAGCCAGGCAGACTCGTGAGTGCTTACATAGCTGACAGCAGTAACACTCTGTTTCCTATAATTCATCAGTAGTCACTAGGTCAGCAGTTGCTGACCATTAGTGACGATAAAGCTGCTCCATCCATGGTTTGCTGTAAATAGGTCCATTCTGCTTTTTAAGATTAAGTTTTTATTATATTAGAATTGCTGTTGTATGTCTATGCCTGGGTGTAGGTACATGCATGTGAGCAGCGTCCAAGGAGGCCAAGAGAGGGCACTGCGTCCTCGGAGGTGGAGTTACAAGCGGGTGTGAGCCACCAATGCGGATGCTTAGTAGGATGCTGAGAATCTGACATGACCTCTGCAGAAGCAGACAGTGCTCTTAAGTACTGAGGACAGGCCGATTCTCCAGTAGCTTCTGTGTAGACAAGCACAGTTGCATTGAGCTCCTGACTAGAACAGCCATTTCATGCCTAGCGGATGTATTCCCTAGCCCTTCTTCTTGTCCCCTAGCTCCTTCTGTTCCCTCTTTGCAGAGGTGGGGTCATACATATTATTGCTGATCATTTAACCTTCATTTATTCTGGGCACCTTGAACAGACATGTGCCCCTGCCCCCAATGGTGTTCACTGAAAAGACAGACTATAGAACAGAAGCCTGAGGCTTAGGTTCACACCATCACAGACACCTCATTTTTAACAAAGATGCTCAATATACACACAGCACAAAAGAGAATATTTTCAGCAAATGGTGTTATGTTACCTGAGTGCCCATACAGAAGAATGAACCCATTCTTCTTAGTCTTACTGCCTTATTTCCCTTATGGCGACATTAAGAGAGAGCAAACACTTCTAAGGATTGCCACAGTAGAAGAGACAAATTCACACCATGTGAGGGAAGAAGCAACAGATATCCCCACATAAAAGGCAGTGTAAAACTTTACCTTTGACCTTCAACTTCAGTAATGAATTATTTATACCATATTATTTCTTTCACCCAGATTTTGAATCTTTATGATGATAAACTTAGTAAGTAGAAGTTCTGAGAGATCCATAAACCTGTTCCATTTTACCAAATCAACCTAGAATACCTCTCCTGTTCCCATGGGGGTGATATTATAAATTGTTTTCTGAAAGGAAGAACAACTTTTGTCTCAGCATGAGCCTCTCCTCAGGTTCCACGTTCTAACCCCCTCACTGTGCCTTATTCATCGTGAGTCTGTGATGGCTGATGTTTAGGAACAATGCTCTCTGAAATTCTAATTCAGACCTTTCCATATTATTATGAGGGGAAGTCTTTTGATTATCAGTTTTAAAGTATAGATGTACATTTCAATTAAAAGTTAATAATCTACTTGATAAAGTACACTATCAATAAAAGACCAAGAAGCCAAATATGGTGATAAAAGAAACTGTAAATCTGCAAGGATAGTAGTAGTTTACTTTTCTTAATCAGTAAGTATGAAGAAGTTAGCTCATAGAAGAATAGCTCTAAAGATCATACAATCAATGCGAATTCAAAACACTGCAGGTAAAATATGTACCCTCAATGGAAAGACTTTCCTTCTAAAGGATGCAAGGATTTCAATGTGTTGCACATTGCTTTTCAGATGTATCTTCTGAAAAACTCAGGCTTGCAAACAGAGACCCACAGGAAGAGAACCCCAGATGGAATCTTTAGTTGATATTTACTTTGTTTTGTTTCAGATACTATAACCTTTCCTAACAAAGGTGGACTAGGAAGAGACTACGTCCTCTCCTGTACATCATTATATCCTTAGGCTCTAGTATAAAACCTACAGTTAACTTCGATAGAACTCAGACTGTCCATCTGCTTACAGACAGATTTCAAAATCCTGAGATATTTTATAGCTCTTTTTTTTCTCATCTTGGTATTCTAGCAGGCAACTTAAGAATTATAGTCACAAGACATTCTTTGTTCAGTGACTTGAGATAGTTACATTTTGATCTAAGTAAACCCAATAAATCTTTCTATATTTGGAAAAATAGCCCCTGCCTAAGCATTTTAGCAGGCTGATTTTTCTGCAAATGGTGGACCCCTGGCGCATGCCTGCAGTGTTTGTGAGTATTGTGTTAGCCCTGACAATTATTCTGTGTGTACAGTACAGTGGGAAGACAAAAGCCCATGGAACACTTAGCTGTAGTCACTGCACGTGGAAAAGGTCCTGTTAAAATATACAGTGGCAAATTACTGTGGAGCCTTTAACCACTCGCCTAGCCAAGTCTTTAGAATCTGAACAGGTTCTACAAAGCACTGTGTTCAATTCCTATTCTTTTTTTAAAAGTCTTAGTACTACCAACAGCAAAGAATCAAGCTGCCTGCTGGTGCCAAAGAGAACTAAAATAGTACATTTACAATGTGGTTTCTTCACTACTTGAGTAAAATTAGGAAAATATGTCTGTCCATCTTACCACGTGTCAATCAATGTATCTATATTGACTTGCTAACTACAGTCATTTTAAGCTTGACATCGTATGCTGAGTCTACTACAAAGTTAGAACTGTATAGGCTAACATTCATCTGGAAATACAGTATAGGGAATGACAAGGACATTTATTTTAAGTAAACATCACAACAACATATGATCACTAAAAAAGTTGTCACATCTTCTATGTTTCAAAAATTGAATATTAATATTCATATTTAAAATTTCTTATAAAAACTTAACTAGGTAGTGCATGTAGGTACCTTGCGTACTGGCTTGAAGACATCTATAATTTCCCCACTGGAAAAGTTCATCACAAATCCTTGCACGGGTTCTTGGTCTCCAAAGTAAGGCTTCCCGTTTACCGCAAAGAGAAAACCTATGACAAAAGGCGTAGTCTTTCTTTAAAATATGGATTACTATTGGCTTTGAAATAGAAGCACATCATACAAATAAGCAATATAGTTAGGGTCAACCTGGTCCCTATGTTTTCCAACAATGAAAACTTCTTAGCAGTGAGTTACCAGATCTGGGCCCAACAGGCTAGCTGATCAACCTCTGTATAACAAGAAAATACGAAGCTGCAGAGTCTGTACCACTTAGGCAGCCATAAGGAGTCAGGATACACGGTTAGATATAACAGGAATCCTCAGGAGGAATGGGGAACATTTAAGTTATCAAAGCCAATCAGTTCAGAGCATCTGATTATGTTTTGAAAACTATGTAATGTCTATCTGGCTACAGCAGGAGTAGGAGGAGAATGTGTAGAAGTTAAGGGAATTACAGTACAGAAAAAAGGATCTGGTTTCAGACAACTCCAGCTTGTAGACGTGAGATATGTATTTCAGACTGCTAAAAAAAAAAAACTGTCACAGGAAGAAAATAAGCCCCTTCCTATGAACGCACTTTGTAGTAAAACTACATTTCCTTGAATGTAGTGAAATAACAGAAATGTTATTTTATCTTAAATAACTCAGTCTGCATACTGCATTTTGAAAGAACACACTAAAGAATACATTTAGAGGAGGCCGAGAGTGTAGCTCAGTGGGAGAGTGCTTGCCTGCCAGGCATGGGTTCTATGTTTGGGCCTGAGCACTACTAACCCTAAAAAGTACATGTAATGCTAAACCTATGTTCAACGTATTTTCATCTCTGAGCATAAACTATTGCTACAGGATACTGTGAAGACATTAGCTCTCACTTACATTCTGTTTTAACTTGAGTCCTTTTATTTTTCCAGATTAAAAAAAAATATTATATCTATTTAATCACCTTCCTTATTAATTGAAATTTCTTGACAAAGTAATTCTTTGAATGTGAAGTAAGGCCAATGATAGAACATCTCTTTTGTTGACATTAATGAAGATCTTTATTTATTAATTTTTTTGCACATTTCTCATGGAACACAAACTTGTTCCTCATCTAGTCACCTGGCCCTTTGATTCCATCCCCTGGTGGCATAAGGGGTGTAGCTGTTAACCGGGGGAGTATAGTTAATGTTAGCTAACACAAAGCTAGATACATTTCATAATGGTTTTCAAGGTCTATAAACTTTTACTTAAAATATTAAGTGGCTTAATACATATTCAAAGAAATATTATGGTAATTTATTTTGTCTTGTGAATTATGCATATTTTATTTTATGAACTTGTATTTTTTTTCAAATTTCATTTGAAAACATTTAAAACCAAGACAATTTATATACAAATGTTGAAGAAATCAAGATTTTATTGGTCGTTTCTCCTGGCGTTTAGATACAAGCACTGTTACTTTACAGTTTTCTCTGTTTTAAATAAGTTGGCCAGTGTCGTGGTTTGGACGAAATGACTGCCACAGGCTTACAGGGAAGGGCATTATTAGGAGGTGTGGCCTTGTTGGAGTGGGTGTGGCCTTGTTGGAGTGGGTGTGGCCTTGTTGGAGTGGGTGTGGCCTTGTTGGAGGAAGTGTGTCATTGAGGATGGGCTTTGAGGTTTTAAACGCTCAAGGCAGGCCCAGTGTCTCTCTGTTTTTCTTGATACTTGTGGATCTAGACTTAGAACTCTCAGCTCCCTCTCCAGCACCATGTCTTCCTGCATACTGCCATGCTTCCTGCCATAACAATAATAGAATAAATCTCTAACGTGTAATCCAGCCCCAGTGAAATGTTTCCCTTTTTAGGAGTTGCCATGGTCAGTCATGATGTCTCTTCACAGCAACAAAAAGCCTAAGACAGTAAGCACTTTTTCAAGAAATGTGAAACAGAAGCATTTTGAATGTGATTCTATCAGATATATAATATATCATCTCTTGATAGTGTGAAGGCAATATTAATTATTCAATAATTAGATTAGATGATTATAAGTAAAGTGGAATCAGTGTTTGGGAACATTTTAAACCCAATATAAACAAACTTTTGGAGCCTTCATTATTTCTGCAAAAGGAATAGTGAATTTGAGTCCAAGTGATTTACAATGCAGTAATCGTTTTAAGATTTTTCAGATTTGATCTACAAAGCATCTTGTACTGACTAATAAAAAAGTTATTTAAGAAGCACATTGAACAAAATAATTGTTAATGGCAGAACAGGACACAACAAAGCACACAGTAATGATGAAATACCTGGTATATATGAGATCGCAAAGACATTCCTTCCAAATGATGCATGCTTAATCTCTCTTACAAATTCTTTGGTGTCAGTTTTGAAACACTGGATTCGGCCATTTTCCCTGTCTGCTACGCACAACTGGTCCAGATGAGGCACAAGGGCCAAACTATGAGGAACACTGAACTGGCCTGGCTTAGGACTGCCCCCAGAAGACTCTACAGAACAAAGAAAATCCACAGTTGCACCGTTCATAAAGTCTTTCAGAGTCTGATGCAACAGCTTTATACACTTCCAAATTCATGAAAATAAACCATTTACATCTATGGCATATGGAAACATTACAGATTTTATATGTGGACAACTAACCCATGTCTGTTTTTTCGGTCCTACTGACACAGAATTCTGATTGGAGAGCAAGAGTGGCAATGAATACCTTCTCCCCACTGGGTGATGAACTTTCCACTTGGTGAGAACTGCACAATCCGACTGTTGCAGTAACCATCCGACACGAAGACAGCTCCAGTCCTGGGCTCCACCGCCACGTCAGTGGGCTGACAGAAATGATTTTGGTCACTGCCAGGTTGCATGCTCCTTCCAGAACTAAGAGAGGGCCTTCTTTGCTATGTGGGTCCATCTTGAACACCTTAAAAAAAACCCAACAACAAAAGCTTTATCTATTTTTCATAACTATCTTTGACACACACACCCATGATAAAGATCATTTGAACAGGCAATGAGAGTTTTGGAAGACATACTCTTCTTATTCAACAGAAGATGCTTTTAAAAGTAGACAGTACCGCCTTAGAGGTCTGCAAGAGTCTGACATAGTCAGAGGCGGATGCTCACAGCTAACCATTAAACTGATCATGGGGTTCCCAACAGAGAAGATAGAGTGAAGACTGAAGGAATAGAAAGGGTACAGGACCCCATGAGGAGAGCAACAATACCAACCAACCAGAGCCCCCAGGGTCTAAACCACCAGCCTGGGAGTGCTTAGGGAGGGACCCATGGCTCCAGCTATATATGCAAGGGAGCTATATATAAGTGGGAGAAGAGATTCTTGGTCCCATGAAGGCTGGACATCGTGGGGGGTGGTATTCGAGGGTGGGGAGGTGAGGTTCTGGGAGGGTGGGTGTGGGTACACCATCATAGAGGCAGGAGGAGGGGGGAAGGGATAGGGAGTTCCTGGGAGGGAGGGGGAAAGGGGGTAAGGGGAAAACACCTGAAATGTAAATAAAAGTTCCAATAAAAAAAAAAAAAAAGTAGACAGTACCCTTCGAGATCATCCAGTCTAATTCTCGTTTCACAATTAGATGTATGGAAATTAAGTTATTTTCCCAAAATCATCTAGTTAATAAATAGCAAATAGGAAACTATCTCCACCTCCATTTTGTCTTCTTCAGCCAATCTGATAGTGATCACACAGCACATGAGGCATAGGTGTTCACAGAATGTGTTTGAAATTCCTCAAGAGAACATGTTAATGAATGACTCACATCTAAGTCTTTGGAGCTCGGGATTTTTCTTTCCTATTTTTCCTAGCTTCGCATCACCATCATTACATTTAATCAAGCTTATCTTCTGTGGGTGTGAAACCATAACATGGTTCTGTGATTGAAACACAGTGTCTTTAGGAAAGGACGAACATTTGATTTTCCTTACATACTTAATATAGACTTTGCTTTAATTTATAGAAAATTCAGTTGGCTTAGGAAAGGAATCACAAAACATAAGCAAGAAGAAAAAAGAAAGGAAGGAAAAATAAATAAGACGTAATGATGAAGGAAATAATGTAACGGGCTATGTAGAAAGGGAAGAAGTGGAAGGTCTCTGAAGATATTACAGGGAAGATCCACATGGGGCTGTTAGCATCCTGTGAGCCCAAGGGAGAAGAGAGACCTAATACCTAAGAGAGACTTTTCCTAGTTCAGCTCGAAAATACAAATGCTGAAGTGAGGACTGATCCAGGCTGAACATGCGTGTCTTCTAAATTCTTCTATCACAATCCTAATTTCTCTCGAGGTGGGAGCTGAAAGGAATGAGGCCGTCATGATGAAAACTCATAAGAAAGGTTGCTGTCTGTGCAAGAGGACACAAAAGCTTGCCCTCTTTCCTTCCTCATGAAAAGAGACTGTCTGAATCCCAGGAGAGAACCTGCAGCAGAACCCTACCATGTGAGTAGGATGGTATCTGATCTCAGGGACCCAGAATTGAGATCTGTGAGAAATGAATTTGTTGGCATAACAAATTCATAAGAGCACACCGAACTTACTAAGACATGATTGCCCCATTTTTTTGTTACTATTTTTTTTTACCATAGAAAAATTATTAGTGAAAAGCACAACATTTTGAAAACTAAAACGTCTTAGCTTCTAAGTGAATACTGCCAAGCAGGAAGCTCACCTGATGGAGAGCCACATCTGTGACCCAATAATTTCCATCCATATCTATGCTCAAGCCATGTGGTAAATAAAACCTGCAAAATATACAGACAGACAAACACTGTCACAGTTCTCCAGGCACAGATGAGAGGAATTTAGTTGTAATTAAACTATAGAGCAATATACTTTTATAAAATAGGAACAGTATATTTGCATCAATATAAAAAAGACCTAAATGAATTGTGAAGTAAATTGTTAGAATAGGCAGAGCCCTCCTGTGACAAAGCCTAAGCAGAAGTTAGTCAATCATATTAAGACTGAAAAATGAAGCTTATATAAAATTATTAGTATTTATTATAATGCATGCCTTATGAAGCAGCACAGATAAGATCAAGTTTGAAGCAAAATTTCACATAATAAATATTAATGTTTCAAAATATACATAAAACAAACTGCCTTGAGAGATAACTCGATTTCTATAGTTTGAATACTTAATAGTATATTACAACAAAAATAGTGTTATGGGCTTTTTGTTTGTTTGTGGTGTGCATAAAGGTTTGTGTAGTCCCAGGATGATATCAGGTGTTTATCCTGATCCATTTCCACCTTATTTTTTGAAGATAGGTCCTCTTATTGAACATGGAGTTCACCAATTGACTAGATTGTCTGGTCAGAAAATTCCAGGGGTCCTCCTGACTCAGTTTCCCTGCCCCACCTTGGCCCCAGTACTGGGGTTACCAATGTGCACAATGTCCATCTTTTATGTGGATTCTAGGGCTCCGAACTCTGGTTTCTATGGCAAAGACTTTACCGACTGAGCTATCTCTCCAGACTTATAACATCAAGTCCACATAAAATCTCATGTATGCGACTTAAAAGCTTTAAAACTGGCTATGGAAGATAATGAACAAGGAACATAATAACTTTCAGAAGGGCTGTGACCCCTAAGGCACAACAAATAGGAGAGCCGGACAATCATTAGAAAAGGTCAACCTATTTCAAATATCTAACTGATGCAGACATACCCGTGGGGTTCAAAAACAGAGTTAGTTAACACATGGGAAATACACTCAGGTGGCCCTGTTCAAATGCAATATGAGAATCCAAGCTTCCCGTGTCTGTTGGTAGGGCATTGGCACCAAGAATTTTTTTTCTATGGGCCAAGTACATAACATTTTGATCTAGACTAATTAACTGAACTAGATTCCCATTTTGGCCACTAGAAGTGAGGCTTTGATTTGCTTGCAGCATCGACAGCTCATGGTTGGCCAAATTGACTTAGCAGCAGTTGTCCCACCTCCTTCCATGTTGATTCTGTTCTGGGATGGGGCTGCCTCTGATTAATGCATACAGCTCTAAAGACACATGCTCAAACACACCATAGAGGTGACATTATAATTTGTCCTTGACTTATCTGAAAATACTATTTAAAAAAAAAATAACACCTAACCTGAGCTTCATTATAGTAATCTCTATTAGTAGCTGCATCTAAAGCAGAAGCTATCTGCCTTTCAAAGAAACTGTTGTTCCCTGGGCTTAAGCAGATGGAGTGGGGCTGAGTCCTGGAAGCTGCCAGGTTATAATGGGTCAGGGTAACTCTGGAAGCAGGTGTCCCTTTCTTTCAATGACCATGAACATCAGCCAACTGGTTTTGCCTGCCAAATGCCATCTAGGAATCAGACCAAATAATGAGTGGCTTTCAGATCCAAATTACATGTGCAAACTAAGGGAAAGCTAAAAATGGGATTTGTTTAGTCTTCATTTTCTGATGGGAAAAGAGGTCTTTTGTTCTTATCAGTGATTACTTGGTGACTTGAGTATATAATTTTTTATGGTAAGGATTAAAAGAAAACCTATCAGTCTGACTGAGAACTTACTTCATTATATTTATCAATAGCTGTCACAACCATGAGTATAACAGTCACCTGCAAAGTTGTAAGAGCATTACCTACAGCCCAGACCAAGTCAGGATGGAACTTTTAAAAATTATAAACTGAAAACCCAATATTATTCTAATATTATTTATATGCATGATATACATCACAATGTAGAGATACATGCATATAACTATGATGTGTAAATCTAGCTAATTAACAATCTAGGACATCTAATACTTTGTAGTAAAAATATTTGAAATTGTTCCTCAGCAATTTTGAAAGAAAATTTTCTGTATAGACAGAATATTTTTGAGTTTCACAGATGATTCTAACATTCAGTGATGTTTCAGAACTGTTTGTTCAGAAAGTCCAAGAAGAGTGGTCCAATTTGTCTTCTGTTAAGGATAGCTTTGTGACATATTCATGACCTAATGATGTACTTTATACCCAGCATAGGTGTGCCAACTTGAATAGCACAGAAGCCATTTTACTCACAGGCTCTTGCCGCTGGACTGGAGTACTTCAGCATTATTTGGGTCAATGACCAGGATGGTGTCCTCTTCAATTGGTCCAAGACCTCTTTGTTGATAAACGAACTTGCTGTCAAAAGAGCTAAACAAAATACATAAAAATGGAAAATTTAGCAATCAACAACTCTGGGGCACTTGAGAAATGCAAACCACTGACTTGAGAACCTCAATACAAACTCAAAGGGGCTGCGATGTACTTGACCTCACGGCCTTTGGAGATGAATTATAAATCATCATGGATGGTCACTATGCTGTGGCATTGGTTTTGGGGAGCCATACAGTCTCAGACTCATGGGGCCCAAAGCAAGAGCTCATTTATACATTGAAGTTTGTGAAGCTGTGATTCAGAGTTGCCATGGCAACAAAGCCGTCTTTAAAAGCTTTCTACAGTTTATAAATCAATATTTTCTTTAAAGTTATAGGAGACTAACTTATTTTAACCTCTCTGTAATAATTACACAGGGACAAGGAGGGATGAGAAAGATCATTGTACTAGCCAAAGTTAAAACATGAGAACACAAAAGACTATAAATAGAACATTTAAAAATATTTCAATAAAACAAAGCAGAATTTATTATTGAAAAAATACACTTAGAGACATGAAGCTTCTTTTTCTACCATATTTTCATTAATGCAAAATGGATAATTACAGAATGATTTGTTTCAAATGAATATAGTAATTTCTGCTTTTTAAAAACTTAGCATCTTCTGGGTAATATAATATAAATATAATATAAAATATAATAGACATATATGTATTTAAACAGTACTACTTTTCCTTAGAATGCCAGTCCTATCAGATACTGTACTTATTTCAACTCTTGTTTCAAAAATTTATGTTAGCTCCTCCTCATTCTTGTAGGCTGCATTCCTAGACCCTAGTGGTACCTGAACCACAGACAGTACCAAACGCTGAGGCTATGACACCTGTTCCTCTTTCCTAGCCACACTGTGAGAAGGCTCCACTTATAAACTGGGAATATCGAAAGACTAAAAGCAATGACTAATAAGAAAATAAATACGATGGAATTTAGAAATTTAAAGATTCCTGGCTCCTGCGATTGGGGGCCATTTTTAAGTACAGTAAGGACAAGTTGAGCAAAGCACAGTGATACTGTTGGTTTGGCTATGAGATGGCTGCTAAGTGATTAATGGGTGGGCAATGGATCCAGTGTGCAGATGATAGTCAAAGAGATGATTCAAGTCTTGGGCAAGATGGAAAGAGATTTTATCATACTACTCAGCATATCACATGGCTATAGATTTAAAACATATAATTATTCCTTTCTAGAATCTCCCATTTATTATTTTTGGACTGGGTTAACTGCAAGCATCTGAAACCACAGAATGAACTATTGTATGTTTCCTCTGTGTGTGATGGAGACGAACTGGTACCCAAGCTTATGTCGGAAAGATGTAAATGAACCAAATACCAAGAAACCATTTTACATGTTCAAAATCAAAGCACTGAATCAGCACATACAGATGTATGACTATATCAACTATAGATGTGTGCTTTCTCTTTGTTCAACTGAGTAGTCAAAAGAAGACTTGGAATAACACCAAATATCTGTCAGGATATACTGACAACTTGGGATGGTTACTGACTGCTCAAACTCATTATTAGTTTCGTGGTCTATCTATCTATCTATCTATTTATTTATTAATTAATTAATTTATTCCTTTATTCATTCATTTGGTCGAACCAGTAGAGGGGTCCCAGTAGGAGCACAGAAAGTTTTAAATCATACCCTCTTGCCATTAAAAATATCTATCACCCAGTTATCTGAGCTTCTTGACTAACAAGGTCTTTGGGGTATATTTTTCCTGAAAGATAGCAGTACATCCCTGAAGTAGTTCTTATTAATGATGTATTCAATTGAACACAAAATACTGATTTAACTTTGTCAGTTGAAAACTTAAGTAAAACCATTGGCATAAGCTATCATGTGTAGTTAAAACAACCCAGCAGTATCCAGAAAAGAAACATATAATTACAAAACATATGCAGCAGCAGTTATAATGTCTCTCTTTCATATAATGAAATATATTTTATTTTCACCATTCTTTGTTGTTTTAGAAATTAGTGTATGTTTATCGGACAAAATGACAGACATTTATGTCACTGTGACATTTTCATACATGTCTATTACCTATTTTGATTTTGTTTATATTCACCTTCATGTGATAGTTCCCTTGTCTCAAATAGATATGATTCTAGTTTCATATTATATAATACTTTAAAAAGTTATTTTGCATGAGAGAGAACACACAATATTTGGTTTTCTGAGTTTTAGTTGCTTTGCTCAGTACTCATTTCTTACAAGTAACATAATTTTGTCCTTCAAGGGTGAATAAAATTCCACTGTCGACACATGCCACACTGTCCTGGCCCACTCACCTGCTCATGTGCATCTAGGGTGATTGCATACATTGACAATTTACAGTCATTCTAAGGGAGATTTCAATTGAGATGAACTTGCATTCTCACAGTTATAAGAGACGGCGTAGAGCCTCTGTGTATACTATATTCCTGTTTCCTCAGTAAAGGCATTTTGTAAAGCTGCACAGAACATCCTGACATTGACAGATCCACTACTCATATTTTAATTTCCCCGTCCCTTTTATATTTCTTAAAAGTGGTACTGATACTTCAGGTTTTGTTGGATGGGTATGGAATGTATGTGTCCATTCCTTTCCGGAGTGATTAGCATTTGATAATCTGGAAAATTTCTACATCCTCACAGTCCTTACCAGGCACTGTCCATTTTGCATGGAGTGAGTGTTCTGACTCATCATTAATAATTCGTAACTGTGGCATCCCAATTGCCCACTGTGTCTCTCTGCAAAGCAGCCGCGTATCAGACCTCAGCACACCTAATTCTCTCTCTCCCCTCTGCAGAGTTATCAGCCACGTGGAGCACAGTGTATTTCCTTGCAGCTGGTTTCTCTTATGATGGGTTGCAGTAAATCTGTAAGTTAACTGCCTCTTTTCTGTCCCGTTATTCACTTAAACGTCCACCTCCAATCTCTGATCATGTAATATTTTTGAAAAAAAAAAAAAAGTGACAAAACCAAAACTCCTTCAACTTGATTGATAGAAAGAAATAAGAATTCTTCCTCAATGTGAAGGCCATCCTTACTTTCCATCCCCAATAATTATTGTTCTCTTCTTTTCCCAAACCCCAAACACCGGGCTTGACTTCTGAGAGTAAAAGCTGTGTCAATGAACAGAAATAAATAATTCAGACTCAGAGTCCTCTGCTAGTTAGGTCAAAAGAGGAGCTTTTGACCAGCTTGGTGAAGAACAGCCCTTCGTGAAATGCACTGTCCTGAACTGCTCACAATATAGACAAACATCTGCCAAGAAACTGGTGTTCCTGATACAGACACGACTTGTGTGGTGGCATCTACATGTATAGTCTAGAAATGTCATGTAAATTCAGGGATCACTCCGTTTTATTTTACGGTATAGTAGGAAAATATAAAATGGCAAACTGAAAAAGCATACTAACAAAAGTTAACAATACAAAACAAATGAATCTGATCTTTATATCCTTAATTTAGAGTGATCGAAGCCCTCAGCATCAATTGATATGTATTTCCCAATACCTTATGATAGTATAACAGTTGAATATTGGGGGTCTGTCTGATTTGCTATGTTCACATATATTTATGTCATTTGTATGTAAGAATGACATTTTACATACTGAACTACTTACCTTTTCACAGAATTACATTTATTTTACAGATTATTGCTATATTTATGCTGTATCCATAAGTCTCTCTCACTGAGTAGGTATGCTCTTGAATTTATTAATGAGGGAATCTGTTTATGTGCTCACCCACAAAGAAAGAAAAAGGGAATCCAAAGGAAAGAAAACAAATTCAAATATTAGCGAAGCTACTTACATTAATATCATTTAATTATGGCTATTTACCTTTAGTTATGGGAATGACAATTTAGGAAAGGATAAAATTCTTAGGAAACACTGTAGCTTCAAAGCCATTAAACACAATTCAATGGGCCTGATCCTTCCATTTAACATCCGTTAGCAGATGTCTACACTTTTAAATTGGCAGCACCAAGAGACATTTGGCTACTCAAATGCTTGGTTGTCTTTCCTAATCCTTTCACTTGGGATATCATGAAACCAACAGCTGCTCTCGGGTGTTACACAGGGCAAATAATAAAGGCGCAGGCTTTGTTTCTGAAATGAGAAAACTGCACACACATATGAACACACACACACACACACACACACACACACACACATACGCACACACACACACGCGCGCGCACACACACAGACTAAGCCAAAAAAAAAATAGTTGATAAACTCTTTTGCAATTCAAAGAAAGGTAACTCTTGAACAGCTCACAAATGGATGTCAGATTATAGAGCTGGCTATATCGTTGCTATAGCAAACTGATTATTTAGTGTTTTAAAGCCGCCACCCCCACTTCTGTGCTGCAGAGAAGTCTTTATTTCAACCACATTTAACTTTTTCACAGAGCATAATAATACCCTGAACATTTCACACAGTGCCCAGAGCACTGATGGACTCGGTATGCCTCTCTAAAAAAAGCACTCAGTTGCAAAGACTGAGCAGTGGCCTATCGGCTAGAATTTAGTTCTTTATTTTAACAGTGTGAATTCCCCACTAATGATTTTGCACATTAGCAGCTAATCAAACAGTTTAGATAAGCCTGAGAAGAAATGCTTTTCCATATTCACACACAGACAAAGTGCCAGAAGAAGTACAAAATAAACTTAGGCGCCATCAATCAAAATTAAGGGAATGCTAAATAAGTAATAACATGAAGAAAGAAGCAGCACGTTGTTGTAATTATATAAATCAAGAAACTGGGAAAAGAACCATAGGTTTTCAATTGAACAAATAAATAAAAATGTGCCTTTACTGTTAGGGGAACAGCCTATAAGGCCCCCTAAAGTGGGGTATGTTTAAAGTATTATGTTAAGAAAACTCTGGATGCACACTTGGTTTGGAAAACCCCTGTGATAAGGAAAAGAGGCAGACAAAGAAACCAATGTAGCCATGTGGTATTCTGACTGGCCTAGACCTGAGGCCCCCAATAAGCAGTTACGAGAATATGGAACCAGATATCAAGAGCCCAGGGCTCTAGATCATGTCCAGTCAATATTACCACTGGGCACAAGTGATGTAACTAAATGCATATTGTTATTACACAATATTAGGCAACTCTTAAAACCCCCACTTTGGTTTAGACAAGGCGCTGATATGCCAGCAGGTCAAATATCTTGATGCATCTCTCAAGGCTACGAAGCAGGCACCAAGACAAAGTCACAGTCACCTGTCTCTATAAACATGGTGCCTTTCTTTGAGACTGACTTCATTAGGCTGGAGTGTTTCCATGATTCCAATCACTGCACAGGTGTAAAGAAGGGAGAGTAGTGAACCGATGATGCAGAAACAGCAGTGAGAATGTGGGGGAAGAGGGCTTTTGTGATCCGGGTGATTGCAATATGGCAGAAAGGAGGAGAAGATGGAAGCATTCCTTTCCTAGAACTCAGCTTTCTCTCAGATACAGGGAAATTCAGAATGGTTCAGTGAGTTTGAACTGTGTTGTTTGGGTCTCAGTTAAAATGTTATATTCCCGCTTACATGCACACACACACAGACATACACAGACACACAGGCACACAAACATACACACATGCACACACAGATACACTCATGCATGCACACACACACGCACAGGCACATGCACATACAGATACACATACACATGCACCCACTTACACATACAAATATATACAGACACATGCATGCAAATACCTGCAGACATGTACAAACACACAGATACTCATAGACACACAGCACATATACAAACACACACAGGCACACTTCCACAGTGAATATAATCCTTTGACAGTAGACATCTAGAAAATACAGCAAAAAAAGAAATTGCATCACCAATTGTATTTAATATTCGAGGTAATGCAGCAACATTAAAGGTATCAGAAACCAAACTGCTTTCAGATTCAAATCATCACATCATCATAAAGATAGGTTGAGGGCCTGGGGGATATTTTGTTTGTAAAATGAAAATAAAGACATAGAAAAACAGGGGAAAACCCCATTCTGAATTATTGTGATAAAGGAAGACTCAGATTTGAGTATAGCACGTGAAGAAGTCTATGCTATCTGGAAAGGCCTCAGAGTTGAATAGCATGCCCGTACACAGGACTTTTCTTAACCCTGGAAAAAGTTCAACATGGAACAACTCCTGAGAATCCACAGAAAAGCTGTCCTGGCAGCTAAGATCAAGCCTTCTGGTGTTATTTGCTCTGGTGCTGCTCAGTGTATGGTATCTCATTTTATTAGTGAGGCCTCGGCTATTCTTTAGCTGATTCAACATTTTTGGCCTCAAAATCTGGTATTTGCAAGGATGGATAAAGAAGGCATACCATATGCTATGAAACTCATCTTAAGGATGCTCTGTTGGACTATCAGTATGTAAACTACATTCTCTGTGAGATTGGTATTTTAAGAAAATGCTAATATGGATCTTACTGATATAGCTTAGGATACTGGATCCTTGACATTTTTACTTACACAAATTGATAATTTTTCCCTTTCATAGTTTTTTTTTGTTTTGTTTTCTATCATTAGCATAAAAGAAAAATTTCCAAAATCTCTTCAACTCCATGTGGGGTAACAATAAATGACATAGGGATACAACTTTGAACCCCTGAAAATCAGGGCAGAGATTTCTAGTTTAGTCAAGGGTTTCCTGTTGAGTTATCCAGGATGCTACCCAACCACAATTGAGAAGAATGAAGGACAGGCTCAGAAACAAGCCTTTGACTGTAGTAATGCCTTCTGAGGAACAGGTTGGGAGCAGCCTTCCTGAGATAAGAGTTACCTCCATCCTGCTTGGAAGCATTTAAAGATTAAAGGAAATTTGTTGCCCCAAAGTTAGGCAGACAGGAGCTTTTTAAAGTCTCATTATTCCTTGCTGGCAACAGGTACTTCCTATATCTGCTCTGAGAAACATCTTAAAAGTAGCCATGTTAAGGCTGGAGAAAAGTGGAAATCAAAACAAGAAAAGAAGGTCATTTTTCAGGATGTTAAGTGGTTTAGGGATTTTATTGATTTCATTTGAGTTGGCATAGTGTTTTAGAGCAGTTTAGAAGAGTGAGGTTGAGAGGAGTTGTCAGGATGCAGCTAGTCAGGACAAGACAGTTGCAATAGCTCAAAGGAGCGTTGGGTGCTGAGACTGAAAGCTCCAGGTTCTATGGATACATGGATACACAGAAATGATTACTTCCAAGGAACCAAGGGATAAAATGACTTAGGTTTGATTCAGAGCGAGCCTTTGCCTTGTAGAGCTTAGTGTTTTGTGGTGCTGAGAAGCTGGATAGGAAAGGTTTCAAGGAAAATGAACATAAGATTTGGCACATGGCTTCTCTGCTGAGATCAAGTAAAGGCCTCGTTCTAGTCTGTGAACAGTGCAGCAACAAGAAGGCAAGCTCAAGCAAGTTTTAACTCTAGCATCTTGTCAGCACTCATACATTCTAGAAAAAGGCATTATCTTTGTGCAATGAAGAAAAACTATGTTTTCTTTCTAATGTACACCAATTGATATGTACATGGCCATGCGCAACCATGCAAATAACAGAATCTAAGGTGTTTTTTCTTTCTTTCTTTCTTTTTTTTTTTTAATAAATCCAAATCAAGAAAAAAAAGAACAAAAGCAAACAAACAAAAAACCCACTACAGAGTAATCTGTTGCTTCTGATCTTTTTCGTGAATAATGAAGAAGAAAAGGCCTGGAAGCTGATATCTGAACGATCCTGAAGAAGTCTTCAAAATTATGAATGGGAATGTGTCCAGCAGATAATGCCAGGGAGGGAAGAGGGACTGAAAATATTCCTATATATAAGAAATAAAACTTAGGAGAAAGGCAAAACATAGCTAGTGAGTCAAGCCATCACTTTCTTCTAAGTTTTCAACAGCATCCATTTCCTAATGCCATTTACCACGGCAAACACATGGGCTTGGTGGTGAATGTTCTCCCACAAGATTCTGGGTACCAAGATGAATGCCAGGGATGAGGAAAAAGCAGCTTTTCAGTGAGGCCTGCCACATAAGCTCCTAATGGAGAACACCCTCTTCTTCCTAGGCCTGGCATAGATCCTTCTCCATGCTTGCCTCTGCCGACTCTTCCTTGCTACTGAACTATTCCAGTCTCTGCTGTTTGCTCGGCATGAAGATGATATGAAAATGGAAACCTGGACTCTGTCCAATTGTAGCTTTTGCCAGATGAGACTGTCTCAATGGGAGAAAATGATGTTGTAATTTTCTTGTCTGGCATAATGTGGTAAGAAATCCATGCAGAAAATGTAGCAATATTCATTAAAATGAAGACTATGCCACAATGAGTAGTGATAGTCTGCTTTTAAAAGCACTTGTTAAAATACCATTAGCTGTTCAATAACCACCAAAGCAATGTACTAGAGCACATGATAGGCTTGCAGAGACCATTGTTTGCTTTGGAGTTCCAAGCAATAGCTTCGTTCTATTCAATTTGTGTGACAACTAGAAAGGACAACTAAACTGCAGTAAAAGTATTCATCGGGTTTGAAATGTGGATTAAATTTCATATTCAACTGCATGAAAAGAACTCATCTACATATGCTCAACAGAATGAGTTATCACAATTTGAATCAGGAGCTCATAGAAAGAGGAGACGCTCCTTTATTTCCCAGATGAGCTCCTACCCTTGTCTATGTGAAAGGAAAATAAGCATTAAGATTTGTCGAAAATATATTTAAAATTTTACTTTCATGTGTACATTTGCTATTAAGGAACTAGTCAGTGGATATTCATCTCTAAGTAGAATCAAAATAATGTACTACGTTTTGGGGACACACTCAGAAAAGTACAACCCTTGAGTATGCTTAGAAACACGCTGGAGGCATCATCGCCAAGCAACTAAGTGGCCAAGTCTGTTTTCACATGTAAAGGACAAGATGCAACATGCACAAGGTTTCCCCTCTGCTATTTATTGTCATTGTCTGCTGAAATAGCATATGTTGTCTGTATAAAAAATATATAGAATGATATGGCAATGTAAGGCAAATATCTCACTGTCATTCTTGAAATTGTAGCGATAGATGCAAGGCGGGAAATAATCAAAGAAACATAACAATAGGACTGGAGTGTCCACTCTGCAGAACACTAGTCATGAGTCCAGTTAATACACATCACTAGCTAGTGACATCACATTAGGAGAGCTATACCAAAGTTTCATATGTTTCCAGACAGATACACCCACACTTCTCCACAATTTTGGGGGAGAATCAAAGCAAAAGAATGAAACAAGAATTCACCTCTAAGTATTCTTAATTTAATGTAAAGAAATACATATTATTTTCATATACATTCTGGAGAAAAAAATAACATTACTTACTTTCCATCCCAAACATGGTCACCTCTGTGGAAAATCACTAGATTATTCTTAGAATCCAGGGCCACCCCTGAAACCTGGCCTGGTAACAAGTACACTCCAGGCCAGTCCAGTGCTTCTTCCACATGGAAATCTACAAGAGAAATCCACACACGTGTTCAGCGTTGAAACAGAAGCAGGGAGTCAGAATCGGCATAAAAACTAATGCAAAGACACTGGAACCAGAATCGAGCAGAAAACATGCCACATGCACATGCACAGCAGCCTCTTGAGCTAGGAAATCGAATGGCTGGACTTGTAGCAAGACCTTCTGCTTTCCTTTCCCACTGCCGAAACACACCAGTAAAATCAGACAGCTCTCAAGCTATCAAAAAGACAACTGGAAAACATTACCTCCTTGATGAGATTCTTAACTTTAAATTAATATCTTGGAAAACTATGCAGCAGTGAAGGTATTCTTTAAGAATTTATTTTACATTCTTTGGTGTTTTTCTGCACGTATATCTGTGTGATGGTGTCAGATCTTGGAGTTACAGACAGTTGTGTGCTGTCATATAGGTACTGGGAATTGAACCGGGGTCCTCTGGAAGAGCAGTCAGGGCTTTCAACCACTAAGTCATCTCTCCAGCCCAAACGTTTTGTTTTAATATACAATTTTAAAACAGAAATAAATAGCAGGAATGAGACAAAAGCCAATCCTTCAATGTATTACTTTCTCTTGTATCTATCTGTCTGTCTGTCTATCTTTCTACCTACCTATCATCCATCCATCTGAATAAAATCTGGATGATCAATCAATAGCAGTTCCTAAAATAAGCTATTTATTGATTATCTATTATACCTACAACTATGTAGGACAGCAATATCATTTATCTTAGCCTCAGCATTTCTATAAAAATTGGAATTATCTGTCCTTGTATATATTTCATTGTTTTCTAACTTGACAAAAAGGCAACATTGACAACTCTATTATTGACTGACAAATTATTCCTGTTTCTGACCCCATTATGCCTACTCTGTATTCTAAAGAACACAATCTTCAGAGAAGACCTGAGTTCATTTGTGTTAATCCATGTCATAAACCAGCTCATGAATGAACAGTTACTATAAAATGTGTTATCTGCCCCGATGATAGGTAGTGATTAAGATAACTTTGAAAGCTACTGTGTCACAGTTTCATGTTCCCCTCTCAAATGCTTCAACAGAGACTCTGAGAAATATCAAAGCAGCAATCTTATTTCCATTGCTTCCCCCCGACACACACTTTTTAAAGAGTGTGCCAACAAGCAGTTAAGCCCTCAAAAAGAGGCATCAAAGGCGGGCAGAAGAAAGCAACTTGCAGAGCTTGTATAATAGGCACCTGAACCCTTGAGAGAGTGCCAATATAAGACTAAGCACTTACAAATCCTCTTCTTCAATTATGTAAAAGGCTGCTATCCATGAAAAATCATTTCATCTCTCTAACACACAGCTTTTTGTATAAGTTAACAAAAAAAGCTAACATCTATCAAGGAGTTTTAATAAAGCATTTTCAACAGGTAAGTGTATTCTTTACATAAACTCTGTGACTACAAAGATATAAAAATATGATTGTTTTGGGCTTGATGAACAGAAAGATATAGTAAGAATGCAAAAGGTAAGATGACTTTATCAATGAGGGAAAACAGGAACCAAATTCTTGGGACACGAAAGAGCATAAGAACACAGCAGTTCTTATTCTGTCTTGAGGCATAGCATGGAGTGATCATCTCTTCAGAAGCTCACCTAGAATTGGAAAAAATGAATGTCAAGTTAAGAATGGGTGAGCTGAAGCTGAAGAGAATTTGGGAGTTGAAAGAAGAAAGAAGAAAAGAAGAAAAGCGAGGATGTTATAGCTACAGTATATTTCGTAAAGTTTAGAAACCTGGCATGGGAGATGAATTCTACGCCAGGTGATTGTGGCAAGCATGGCCACCTGTGGCCATCCATGGCAACCATCAGATCTATTTTGAACTTAGGCAGAAAAACGTATGATGTACCACAGAAAGAGCATGGATGTAACAAGGAGATAGTTGGTTTCCTTTTTCCAGTAGTGCCATGATCTATACTGTAATTAATTTTAAGGCACGATGCAAGTACTTTGTTCATAGTAGAAAATCACAGAGTTAGGAAATGATTTAGTGTGTGATATATTAGAGCACATGTTGATGCCATTTTCTCTCATGTGTGCTGTGAGAGGCTGTCTTGGGTTAGAGAGACATGGGGCAGGGTTTCAGCTAACATGCCCGAATCTGCAGATAACCTTGGTCATACCAATGGATGGGAATGCCAGAGATGTCCAAAGAATAGCATCCATCTATCACACTTGCTTGTCAAAATAGAAAAGGCTGGAAACTGATGCTACAGTCAATGGTGAGTCATTGAAGGTTTATAAGCATTGGGTGATATTGTTAAGATTGTGCCCTTGAAAATTAGCTTTGGAAATAAGGGCAGAAACGTTACAATTAGGGATGTCTAGATTAATGAACAGATAGATAAATCATTCCGCAAAGGAAACGTTTTAGATAGTTTACAGATGCTTGACTTTCAGTGTGTTCCCGTCTCATCTTGGTTGTGATTTGTACATTTAGTTGTCCTTATTCTGTCCTGAGTCCCAACTTTGGAACTTACAGATGGACTCTAAGTGAATTTTAAGCATATACCAAAGTGGATATTTCATTGCTTTTATCAGATTCCCAAAAGGCCAGAAACATTATGACTATACATGTCTCATTTACTGTTTTGTCAAGTCTCACATATACTCCAGTCCCTATCAGGATGGCTAGCATTTTTACCCTCTTACCCTCTCATAATTTATGTATACAGCTACCTCTTTTTACCCTCAAGTAGTCCTGACAATAATATAAGACTATGTAGTAAAAATGAGACTTTCGGAACTGCTTTCACTTAAGTTAAATGCACACATGTTCTCGCACCAGCAGCTTTTAGATTATTAGACCAGCAACAAGGAGTGTGGTTAAGTGCTCACGAAGATGAATGGTGTAAACTGTGATTAAAAAAAGTATCCAATGTGCAAAGCATACATTGTGATGCTGTCAAACACTCATTTCATAGACTATTGGAACTACCTTGTAAAGATTGCTAATCTGGCTGTGAACGGACCCAACATCATAAACCTTATTTGGTTTATCAGACAGTCTATGAGGAGCAAATTGTTTTGGGCTAAACCATACCAATTATAAAACTACTGGTCTGTATGGTTAGAGATTTTTCAAAACACAAAGGCATTATAAATACCCAGAAAGCATTTATTGAAAGGTCCACTTTTGGGAATTTTTAATACAGCGTTGGTGGTATCTAAGGAAATTAACTCTAACACTATGAAAAACTTGGCTTTTAAATACAAAGTATTTGAAAAGCATTTTAATTTAGTTTACAGTAGCTTTTGCAGGTGTTAAGACTACCCAGATAAGACTTCAACGTTAGGTATCCGGGTTCTTGTGTTAATCAGATTCTAGGATGGGAAAGGAAGTGAGTTCATATTCTCCTCTGTGCATACTCGATCAGGAAATGAAGGCTTTCCTTTCCAATGTAACTACCTTAATAGTATTGAAGGTTAACAGTTACTTCCTTTAAGACTAAATGAATAAATTTAAGAAAGTCATCTGAAACATTTTATGACTGCTCTTATCCCCACTACAAAGCACTCAAGAGTCAGGGCCCTCCAACTGCTTTGGCATCAACACACATTATTTTATCATTTGATAGAACTGAATTTTTGCTTGAGTCAGATGTTAGACCTCAAAACCAAGGATAATTTTCTCTAATCATTAAAATAGGAACATTTAAAAGACTCACAAAGAAATTGTATGACCAAACATGTTTTAGTTCTATCTTAATTTGGCATTTTCAATCACAGAAAAAAAAAAAAAGATGTGCTTCAGTTTTTATCTACTTTTCACTTAAATGATTCAGTGACTAGTTAAATGTTTCAGAATTCTGGTTTAAACCAGATATTAAATTAAAAAATTCTATCTATGGCCTTGCTAAGCCATCCCTGACTCAAAAATGTGACCAGTGTTAAATATTAATTATTATAATTAATGTGGTTAAGATTGCCCGTATTTTTTAAATTCTGGTTCAAGAATATAATAAAAAAAAAATGCTTTATAAAAATAAAGTAAGTACATATTATTGGGCATACTAGTAGCCTTAATACGATTCACTGTTTTCAAAGAGATGCCAAGAGCAATGAAATCGTCCTCCTGAGAGCTTAAATGGCATCTAAGACTTTTATAACAAATTATATTATTCTCCACAGAGCCCTTGTATTTATTACAAAAACATAAATGCATAGGCTCATATTCTTCCAGAGATTAAAAAATCACTTGTAGAAAAATTAAGCATTACTATTAAAATTACATCAATAAATCACTAAAAGAATCTTACACCTTTTCGAGAAAGAGATTAATGCCAGGGATCAGAACTACTGTCACATGATCTTATTAATAAGCATTTAAAAGGGCAGCCACTTATCTGTGTCATGGGAGGACTAACAGAGCTACATAAAACTCTAGCTTGATATAATTTAAGCATAGCACTGTGATTAACTTCAGTATAACAAGGTTCCTCACATTTAGTTCTGACAAGAAAAACTGGAGAAAATCACTACATTTCAACAAGATGTGGGGATTATTCCTCTATACTTGTCAGTAGAGTAAGTGAAATATGATTTGTATCTGATGGATTTATTATTTATTGGAAGTGCCAGCAATAACTGTAATTAACCAATGCCACACAGGAAATGTTTGCGAAAAGTTAAAGTGAAAACAAGAATTAATTACAATGTCTCATTTACAGGAGTGAAATAAGAAAAGGTAAAAGACAGAGCCTTAAAAGCAGTAGAAGAATGAGTGTAGAAGCATTTCTAAGAATTATGTATATGTATAGAAATGATTATGTATATTATAGAAATGATTATATATAGAAATAATTATATATACATACATATATGTGTATTATATATATATACACACAACAACATGAGCAAAGACACAGTCTGCTAAAACCATTCTATTATCATACTGTTTGAAAACATACTTTGGATTATTCTCATGGAATAATGTTCCTAACTAAAAAAAGTAAGCCAGTTGGATCAAGTTGAGAACTGAGTTAGTCTTTTAACGTAGTATTTGTATTAAGTCTCAGAGAATTTCATATATGTATGCAGTGCGTTTTGATCACATTTACCCTAACGCTAACTTCTCTAGGAAATACTCCTTACCCCTCCAACTTCACTTTTCCACTTCTTTCTTTTTTGTTTAATAACATGCAGAGTTTATTTTCATTAGCAGCCCATATACTCAGGTATTTATTCCCAGAGCATGGTTAATCAACCCAAGGGTTGACCTTAATGATAATTCATCTTCTACTCCCACAGGCCATCAACAGTCTCCTCAGAAAGAAGAAGCAAGTAGGGTTTTCTTTGTGGTCAAACTGTTTCAGTATAGACAGTGAAACAATGAGAGAGTAATCTACACTATAGTTATTGTAATTGTAGGCTGGGATGACAGAGTAACTAGGGGAACATCTGCCTATCAGTCTTTCTCTCCAGTTGGATTATATTCTGGAGGGGTACAGACTGACAAAAGTCTACAAAGCAAGACTTCGGAGCAGATCTACTAGGACTTTGATTCTTGGTTACAGAGTGCTGGCACCCTGAGCATGTAACTTAACTTCACATGTCTTCATTTCTGCTTCTTTTCGAGATGTGATTATAACTCAGCTGTTGTGAGGACCAAATGAATTAACACATCTATGATACCGAGCCTTATTCAAAGTAAGCACTAAATCGTCTGTGGTTATCATCTCATGCACTCCAGTGGTGAAAAGTCAGTCAGCCAAATGCTTTATTTTAACCTCGGAATTCTGTAGGACTTTACCACAGGGAAGCATATGACTGAATGTGTATTAAGGATGCTCTCAAAGAATAGGTGAAAGTTGATTCATCCAATCAAAAACAACAACAACAAAAATCAATGAATCATCATAATAAGGACATCTGGATTCTTCTATTGAATCAGAAGTGTCGATCAAATGCATAATCATTTAACAGTATATGTAGAGTTTCAATGGCTCAACCAGTTTTTCATATGTTAACACACATTAGTGTGATAAAATCTGTCAGCTAAAGCTGGGTAGAAGACAACTTAAGATTGTATTCTCCTCCTCTATCTAGTACAAATATTAAACTATGAATGACAGAAATCAAGCACATAAGTCCAAATGTGCAAAAATTTGTCTTGGTCACTCAGTCCAATATTTTCATCCTGTAATTCATGTATCTCATAAAAAACTCCAATATAGATCAATGAAATTGGTCAGAGATTTGGGCATCCACAAACTCACTATGATAAGATACCAAACATTCATAATTCACTAATGTGTGAAAAGCTGCTCCTTTCTACAAAGTTCAAGAGAAGATGCCACATGAAGCCACCCAGATCAATCAAGGCAGATGTATGCTCTCTCCTAATTACAGATCTTTAGCTCTGGATCTTCAGGCTGGAATGCATAACTCAGACTACTATGGAAATGTGGAAATTAAAGAGGGACAATGGTGGAAGAGGGAGAGAATGAACAGCAGAGAGGGGAACGGAAGTGCTATTAAGGGAAAAAGGGAAAAATGGTGGTGATGGGTGTGGGGGACTTACGTAGGGAGGAGTGTAGGAGGCTAAAGAAGAGGGAGCAGGGAGGATCAGAAGTAATGCTAAGACTGTTTGAGAAGGCTCCCAGGGAAACCTACTATTTGACAAACTTCCTTTTAAAAAATGCCAGGAGGACTGTTACAAAATCACATTTTCTGGACGTGGTAGGCACTTTGAACCCGTGACCTCTCGAAAGCTACAGCTACTTATACTACACCTAAACAAAACCACAAAACTCAACATTCCAGCATGATCAGGGAAGGCTTAAGAGGTCCCATTTCTAGTTGAGGAGCTAAAGGCCCTTGACAGATCCTGAGGAAAGCTGAAACAGTTTACTCCAGGGACAAAGGTCCTGTGATATTTGCTCCTGCTCCATTGGTCAGCCATGTGCATATGGGCAATGATAATTTGACTTACTAGGTCTAACACACACACACACACACACACACACACACTCACTCACTATGGAGGAGAAGGAGGACATTAATTTTGGAAGGGGAACAGGGGGGACAACTGAAAAGTTGAAGGGGTTCAGATATGATCAAAATGCATTGTACTCATGTATGAAATTCTCAAAAAGTAAAAATGTTCAATGATTCTCACTAAGAAAGAGAATATTCAGAAGTTATGATTAAAACAATGTGTATTCTTTGCTCACTGAATTTTGGGTTTGTAAATCTAATATATTGGTGTATTGATAATGATCACTAATAAAGTGTCATCACATTTATTCACTATTTTTGATGTGCAACTTTTTCCATGTGTAATTTCATCTGAGCCTCATGTCAACCCTGCAAAGATTACAATTCTCATTCTACAGATGAGAAAACTAAAGCTTAAAGAATTAAAAGGAAAAAAAAAACTTGTCAAGGTAGTAAACTGAAGGCAGGCAGCTGTGATAGCTGGGTCTGTTCCATTATATGACCTTTGTTAGGAGGCTTTCAAATTTTACTTGGGGCAAATGCAGGCTTTTGGGGAAGTGACAAGTTATAGTGGGTATGTATTCCAGAGACTCAGAGATCATACAGCACATAACCTCTGTTCTGAAGAAGGCTAAGATCACTGATATCTGAACCTCAGTGAAGTAGAGATCCCAGCATGAAGGCCGATACCAGGATGTGGAACCAAGTATAATCCTGAGAGAGTTAAACATCCATAAATGGTATTGTTTAGAAACCCTTAAATCCCTAGGCCAACCATATAACATCACACCCAAAGTGTTGAGCTGGTCTGTTACTCATTGGTCCGTTGAACCATCAAGTCAGCTGGGTGGGATCTGCCCCTACATCACAGTTCTGACATATGGAGAACAGAATAGAAAGTACAGAAGACGTAGATCTCTGCTCCTGACCACCTCACTGTTACAGGTTGTACAGAAGGCAAAAACTAGAGATGTAGGACAGGGTTCTGAGGAGACACCTTCAGTCTCTGAGCAGCGTGGGGTCAGAATTCCAAAGAACAAGGCAAGCAACTTTAACCAAGCTGGAATCGATTGAAATGAAGGCATTAGACAGTGCATATTGGAAATCATAACACTCAAGTTTTAAATCTAGACTGCGGGACCTCATTCAATAGGTTAACTCCTTGCAGTTTCCTCTGACAATTAACATGCCTTAAAGATATCTGAAACGATTCTGTGCTATAATGTTAAGTGACCAAATAGCCTTGCATCTTTGCTTCATCAGTGCCATATAAAAAGTAACTTTCTTCTTTGCAGCTAATAAAACTCCATCTAGCAAATTAGGCACATAAAGAAGGCAGCTAATTCCTCTAAGACTATTAGAGCCATTCTCAGCTTTGCATGGAGTAAAGAAAGGGCAGAAGAGAAACAAAAGCAGGTTATCTATCATGCTTATTTCACTGGCCCATCTCAGAGATGGGCACATAAATTAGACTAATACTAATATTATAAGGTCGTTATATGTGCAAAACTTTCTACTTTCTTTTTGAAAAATGGAAGCCTTTTGCAGATTCCAGCTTCCTCTGACAAATCACACTTGAACAAACTTTATTTGCTATTGCCCGGTGCATCCTATAATAGCAATCAGGAGAGAGGACTAGAAAATGGGTGTTTACAACTAACTTCACATCTGAATTTTACTATTTTGTACTCAGCTTTAACAGATTTAGACTTAGAATAGTGAAATAATATAAAAACAAGTCAATTCAGAAAGAAAATGCATATAGAGTTTGTTCACCAGTTGGGAGCTGTACTGTCTAACATTCAATGACTCATTAAATGTAGTGACATTTACCCACATTTATGAGAAGAAGAAAAACTTCCCCGGTGAGACCTTCAGAGGAAATTTCTTCTGAGCTCTGCCTCATGACTAACTCTGAGAATAGCAAATGATGCAGGGGGGAAATGTATTTTCTACCTTGGAAGATTTCATTCTTAGAAAAACTAAGACTTCAGAAATACACACGATTCTTTTAAATGTGTATGTATGATGACCTGTGTGTATTTATAGGCACTGAAGGCCTAGTACCTGCAGAGACCAGAAGAGGGTATAGGATCGCCTGGCCCTGGAGTTACAGGTAACTGTAAGCTATCATGTGTGTGTTCAGAATCCAACCCAGGTCCTTTGCAAGAGTACTATTTGCTCTTAACCACTGAAACATTTTTCCAGTTCCTGAATGCTGGTTTGTCCATTGATGAGAAAAAGTGTCCAAGATATCTCAAAATCAGGAATGAAAAGCTAAGTGATGGACTGTCACATGCTACAGTTCTGTCCTTTAGTGTGTGAACAGAATTGCACTTGGCAGGAGGCCTTTCGCCTTTTACATATTTGTATTCTTAACAAAGAAGCTCACACAGACCCTCGTGTGTTATGAGATGGGTAGAGACACAAACAAGGTCACATCTGTCACTGCACCCCCAGATACCAGTTCACTGGTTCTTTGATAGGATATAGAAGTTAGGTTTTTCTTAAACACCTCAGGTAATCCACAAGCAAGAAGAGTCTCAGGATCACCTCTTGAGAAACAGTTTTATTAGACAAAATTGGAACCAGTTAGAGCCTGTTAAAACATGAGGAGTTAAAAGCGAAGGCTCCACTTAACACCTCATACAGACCATTAGGCCAATCCCCATGGACAATACTTGAAACTTCCATGTGAGCAAAGGCGCTGCATGCTAACTTTTTTCAATTATAAATAAAAATCAGCTGGGTGTTGAATAATTCATGGCTTCCTGCAAAGCTGAATTTGAAAACAAAAGCTGGCAGCCTGTGCCATCCAAGCCCACGCAAGGACATCTGCCGTGCACGCATATCTGTTACTGTTTTAGAGTTCTCTCGACATGCTTTATTACTCTGCTTTCCACATTAGCAAGTCACACAAAACACAATCAATATCACAGAGGCCGCAGCATCATTAAAGACAAAGATGAGACATCTATCGCTTGCTGGTACAGAAACCTGAAGGGAATAAGGTATTGTTCTCTAATTATGGAAGCCAATCCTGGCTAGAAATAAAGATAAATCTGATAATTATTGACTTACTAGAGATTCCCTTCAGAAATGTATACTCAAGTTTCAATTAAGATAGTCTCTGAAGATGGAACTTAAGAAATCAGTCACAAAATGGTTTTATTTTACAAGTCAGTTGAGTAAAAAAATTGAGAGTATTTGACTCCTTTGAGAGGACATTAATTACTGGAGAAGGTAGTGTAAGCACTATATACACTGGTATTTAGAGGTGAGCTTTGCAAATTTCAATTTCGTCCCATTGAGCCAAAGGAAAATGTTTGATTTATTACTCTGAATTTTACATATCATTCTTTCTGAAATGACTCCAGTGTGGTCCTACTTTGAATTGACTCGATGGATAAATGTTGACTTTGTGTAGTACTGAACCAACACAAAAATAAAAGAAAAAAATCTTTTCAGAACAAAACGTGGTATTGGACAGCTCCAATCATGCTTGTTCCAATAAGTCTTTTCTATTGGTTAGTTTTACTCCCTATTAATTTTTATTCCCTTCAGATTTTGCTAATGTGGATCACAGTGTTTCATACTTTATTGCATAAAAGAAACCCTGAACGCACCTCCTGAGGGTTCTGGTTCCCAAGGGCCTTCACCAGGCTGCTGGAACGAGAAAGCTCTGCTCTCAGCTGGCCTCAACGTTGACTCTAGCCTGTGGAATTTGTGGATCCTGTCTCTGACTAGGATAGCATTTCCCCCTTCCTCATGCTCCAATCCCTCTCTTGCGTCAGACCGACCAAGGTCCTTTTTCTGGACTACGTTTGCAATCTCAGCAACCAAGTCTGACCCAGATTCTGTCTTTTCTGTCGGATTATATTTGTGCACATGAACAACATCTTCCCTTTCTCCTAGCAGCTTGGAAAGCAGTGAATAGAAATCACCTGTGGGGGAGGGGGAGAAATAAAGACGCAGAGTGTTTATAAGACGGTACAATTTACAAAACCTGGTGCCTCAGAAACATCAAGTCTTGCTTGTGACAGTGAGTGAGAAGCAAGGCTGTTCTCACACTTTCATGTATAGGAGGGACAGAAGGATGGGTATGGGGGGAGAGGAAGGGACAGAAAGAAAGGGAAAGGAAACCCAACACTGAAAGCATATTTTTACATTTCATTTATATACCATCTTCTTCCTGCTATTTCCCACCTTGTGACGATTGGCAGACTCATAGAACTAAAACAAAATAATTCACATGTGATTACATGGCATGTTTTACACATTGGCTTCCACAGAATAGATGAACTGCTATGGAAATTAAGAATTTAGGAATCCATCAATAAGATACATTCACAAATTCATTAGAGAAAGCTTTCATCACAACAAAATGATTTAAATTTGTCTTAAAAATCTGTTAGTTCATAAGCTACAAGAAATCAAACACATTTTTCAACACTATAAGTGCAATGTAATCATTCTATCAGACATGTATACATGTGGCAACTGAGAAGTTGGTCTTACAGTTTCCCTAGTAGTACCATAAGTAGTCCCAATTGTTCCTCTCAAGCAAGAAGAAACTCCAGAAGAATTGTTTTTGATACAATAATCCCTTTAAAAACAGCAGGAAATAAAGATCATAAAAGAAAAATAACCTCGAGACTCATTAGCTGAGTCAGCACTGAATGTTTTCTATGACTATAGTAAAGAACAAACTTGAGTAGGGTTTTATGAAAACAAACCATGTGTAAATTGTGCTGAGATACAATATCTAATGAAAGCTCATACAATGCGTTAGTTATCATCATTTATGTGGTCAAACCCGTGATGTCTGCTCTGTGAACAGAAAATAACACATGTAGATCCCTGGCAACTCCAGGTCTTCCAGTTCTTAACTTATTCTACAGCTTGGCTACTAGGAAACCCTGATTCTTGATTCTGATTGGTTATGTTCAATTATATCTACAGCAGCACTACTGACATTTATAAACCCCTTTCAAGGCCAGAAGAAGACAAAAGTCATGAATAGTTTAGCTATGATGCAAGTCACTGAAGAATACGTTCCTAAGACATTTGTGCAAGGGGAGACAAAGTCTTTCCAAACTTAGGCACACACATTCGACATAGTTACAAATAACCTTGGCTCCACAATTCAAAATAGGTTTGCCTTTCTTGCCCATGAAATCAACCTATCCCAGGTGAAATTTTCAATCAGAAAACAGTTACTAAATAATGGGACAATCTCTTTAAAGGAAAAACAAACAATAACTCAACCAAACTGTTTAGGTCACAGACACACTCTGCCTTCCAGAAGAAGTTAATCCGTTTCAGCTAAAGTCTTTTGTCTCACAAAGACTAAAGAGTTCATCATGCTTCTGCCATGAGAGATTTCACATAGAAAATAAAATACAATGTTATTTCAAGAACAGATAGAACACATAATTTCAAACCTGAATCAATGGCATCAGGAGGAAGAGCCTGAGTACTTTACATAGTCCTTCAGCCTCATCAGAGTCTAAAAGTTGTCCTACGATCCCAAATGCAGAATGCTGCTGGTCGGTTGAACTAGTCATTTAAAATCTTCTTCAGGTTAGGAAAGCAAAATGTTAAAGCAGCATGACAGGATTGGTTGTACACTGGCTTCACTGAACTGTGAAAACACAGCTCCAGAGACCACTAGATGGCTGTCTCACTATCTCCCATGTTGTTATGAAAGACCTTGATCAGTCATTCTCTCTCTTCCTTTCTCTTTCTCTCCTGCTCCCTGGGCTGCTCCTGGATAGATGGAATCTTGAAAGGGTAACCATTTCTCTTACACATATTAAGATCTCAACTTAGAAAATGGTCTGATGAGCATATTCACAGAGGCAGGATATAAACAGAAGAAATTGGCTAAAATTACTCTCCTATTGCATCCACTTTTCTACTCTGCAGATTTTATTTTATTTTATTTTTGCTGTGAAGAAGCTGTTTAACATAACCCCAATTGTCAATGCCTGCTATTACTTCTCTAGCTGCTGGGGTCCTTTGCAGAGTGCACATACGCGCGCACGCGCGCGCGCACACACACACACACACATTTTTTTAAAATCTTAAAAAATAATCCTGTATTCTAAGAATTTCTACTTTGAGGCTGTTTTCCATGATTTTGGAAACTTAACATGTATAACATTGAATTATTTTTCTTTTTGCCATTTTTATATATTTTCTATAATTATTTTCTCAGCCCAAAACACTGAATTTTCCCTTCCCTCTGTAGTGACCATAAAATCCAAATTACACTGTTTGTGGTCCTCTTTTGCTTCCTGATTAGGAATTCCCATGATCCTCTGGTTATCATGCTGAGAGAACGGTTGCTCCCTTTCCTTCCAATCCTGGTCTGGACTGGAAACCTATCACGATGCTGAACCTTGTGACTGATAGATCTTCACTGCATTATGGTCCACACAGACTTTCACTCACCCCATTAACCTGTGCATTTCTGAGTGGTTTTCTCTAGTTCTATTCCGAGACTCTCTGCTAAGGTAACCACATAATTAATTTCCATAGCTGGGAAACTTTGGGTAAGGTAGAGCATGTCATTAATATTTATGCTAGGAGAGCTGTGGTCAATCATAGGAAAGGTGTTTGCTATGATATCTGAGGCTAACAGATAACAATCTTACAAGTAGTTTATAACCCAAGTAGCAGTGGCCACTGCCTTTCCGGGTAGCATGACCTCATAACTTTGCTGACTGCCTCACATTTTTAACATGTTTCATTCCCTGTGACATAGCTATTATTATTTCTCTCATTCTAGGTGTGGAAGCTAAAGGCAATTCTATCAGGCCCAACAGATAGGAAGTTAAGTACTCTAAGTCTTAACTGAGTTCCATTCTAATGAGGGTTGTATATGTTTCTGTCTAAGTGTTTAAGGTCACACATTATTTGTTTTTGTTAACTGTTAATAAAGATTGAAATGTTATCAGATTACCCTATAATATCTCAAAATTCTATAGAAAAAAAAAAGTCCATTAGCAGCAGATGGAGGCTACCTGGCATCCAGAATATGAGCAAAATGACCTTCTTTTAAAAATAGAGTTACATAGCTTAGGGCATTTTGTTACAGTAAAAAAATAATAATAATAAACATACGATCTAAACTGTTTATTGTATTAGATCCAGGGTCTTTTCTCTTGCCTCTAGTGGCCATGAGTCCCCTCCTATAAATTTACTTCCAATCTGCCATCAAAATTACTTTTTTGGGGCTGGAGACATGGCTCAGTGGTTAAGAGCACTGTCTGCTCTTCCAGAGGTCCTGAGTTCAATTCTCAAGAACCATATGGTGGCTCATAACCATCTATAACGTGATGTAGTGCCCTTTTCTGGTATGCAGGTGTACATGCAGATAGAGCACTCATATACATAAAAAAGGTTTTTTTTCTTTAAATTATCTTTCTTCCAAGTTCAGAAGCCAGACTTGCTTTTTAGTGAAGCCACTTTCTTGTTGCTCCAACCTATTCTTATCTTGTAAACTAATTAGTGCATATTCACAACAGTAATTTCATCAAATGGAACTAAAGGGTAATGCCTGATTATTCGTTATGAGAGCAGAAGAAGACTTTGCTTTCCTCGTCGGTTTTCCTCACCACTGTCAACATAACCTTCTACGTACGACTGCAATGTACATGAAGTGCTAAAAGGCTTCTATACCTTTAAATCATCACTGGGAAGGTAGAAATTATAATACATAAATGTCAATAAAGAAATAATTTCCGTTTCCTCATCCATCACCATATTCCTAATGTCCAGTGCAGTTCCTATCATGAGCATGCCCAATCAATGATTCTGGAATGGAGAGTAACTAGTGAAAGATGTTGCCCTTTGCTTCTGTATCAGTAGAGACAAGTTATTTCCTTGATAGTTTTATACTGCTGAGAGGTTTCCATTTGTTCTTCCAACACCAATTGGAGTCTTATGAGATGTGTAGGTGGGTCTCTGATGTTAATTTGACTGGGTACATTTGATATTTGGAAAACACAATTAGAGTAGCAACTAACGCACTGAGAAAACGGGAATGCACAGTGCACACAAGTGTAAACACTACTGATTACACTCTGTTTCCAAGTGTGTGCTTGCATTAACTACTTAAGGGAACAGTTACGAATTTTTTTTATTTAGTAGAAACCATTAACTATTCCCTGCTCCTTGAAAGGAATTTCTCTTGTTTACTTCCAAGAACATGGTAAGAACAAACTAAAATAAATGAAAGTGCACAGAGGGAAGGGGAAGGGGGAGGGGGAGGGGGAGGAGGAGGGGGAGATGACCCCTGAGGCCAGATGTGGTGGTTCACACCTGAAATCCTAGCATTCAACAGGAGGAGCCTGGGGATTACTGGTCTAGGTCAGCATGAGCTACATATCTTTCAGGCCATTCTGGGGTACAGAATGACATCTGTCTGAAAAAAAAAAAAACATAAAAGAGGCAAAATGAAAAAAGATAAGAGAAGAAAATAATAAATTTGCTATATGAGTTTGTTTTTAAATAAAAATAATTGGATAAAAAAACCTAACTGCCTTTAATATTCAGAGAAAGTAAAATCTGAACTGTGGCAGATGGTTTCGCTTAAAAGAATGACCAGGAGCAGGGGCTGGAGAGATGTTACAGCCATCACCAGGGCTGACTGCTCTTGGAGAAGACCCAGGTTCACTTCCTAGTGCCCACATAGTAGCTCCCAACCATCTGTAACTTCATTGCCAAGGCATTCAACATCTTCTGGCCTTTGTGGATTCTGCACACATGTTGTACACTTACATACATGCAGGCAAAACACACACACAATAAAGAAATTAATATATAAAAATTTAAAATGACTAAGGACCTCTGTGATTTTCTAGTATATAAATGACTATTTATCAGAGAAGTCACTAGGATTAATTATAAATCGCCGACAGCTCCCATGACTGCTCTATGATTTCTATGGCACACAAAGAGAATATGCAGTTCATTGGCAATTGAAACACTGACAGGATATGCCAAGTAACCAAGCCAATAATAACATGTTAGATATTTAATTAATGAGAAGGATATGTGGAATGGAAAAAAAATCATTTTTTTTTTTAAAAAAAGATAGTTTAATATTTTGCTTTGTTATTCTGTCATACTGACTTTTTCTGTTGGTTAAATTTGATTTGGTTTATTGATTGTTTACTTGTGATTTTGTCATAATATTTGTTCCTTAGCTGCACAGAAATAAACATGAGATCATGATGCCAGCTCACAAATAAAATGAGTCTTATAAAAGGATACATTTGAGAAATATCAAACAAGAGGCTTTTGTGATTACTATGCATAAGATCTATATGGGCAGGCAGAGTCATGTGATAAATGATCATTCACATCTGCCTATTTCGTTATTAGGGAACCAGTTCTAAATAGCATTCAGTCAGCCTCCCAGAGGCTTGAAGGTATTTAGAATTGTATTTGATAGATGAGTTCAATAAATAAAGACTTGTGCACAACTCATAAATCAAAACAAACTGATGCATTTTAGCAAACGAGACCACATACAGGGGCTGTATTGTATTTAAAATCGGGCCAAATGGTGTTGAGAGTTCTTGGAATCAGCTAAGATGATATTAAAATCACATGTACTTTGTAAGGAGATCACAGGGAAGGTCTTATTCTGAACAAGGCAAAGGAATACACATTTCAGCCACGTCTGGGTGTGTCTCACTCCGACACAGTTTACCAGATCTTACTTCAGAAAGCTTTCCAGTCTAGTGTTAGGCTTTGAACTTGCAACTCTGTTCCTTGATTTTTGCTTATTTGATAAAATGTGCCAATGGTAATTCATTTTTTTGTGAGCATGAAATCACTTTGGAATTATTCTGTTTCACAGGTGTCTGATGACCTTTAACTGTCTGGGGTCATGATGTGTTTTCCCTCTACAAATTGCAGTTTTGTCAAATTCTCCTTGGACTCACAGCAGTTCATTCTGACCTTTGCGTGGGAAGACTGATTACACGAGGGCAAAGACTCCAATGAGGAGAGTTTAAAGCAAACAGAACAAAACATGTCTAAGGTCCTTTCTGTAGCAAAATAAATGCTGTCCAGAGGAAAATGAATCATTGTGAAGATGTGCTGGGCCTGTACATCTGAGCTTTCATCGCTGTCTGGAGTCGTGGAAAGCATTGAGCCACACTGCTACAAGCAACGTAATTTCCAAGCGACATCTGTACTCTGAATTGTACAGTAGTGATAGCAAGTTCCAAAACTTCTAAATATACGTGTATAGATTGTTGCTTGAGGCAGGTAAGCTTTTGTTCCTAAATAATGTTGACAGGAACCTTAGGCAGAACCTCTGGTACAGCAAACAACTGTAAGATGAACCAAGGAAACCTTAGCAAACATGCATTAGGTTTCCAAAAGTGTTAGCTGTGACATTCAAGAGGTCTCGGGGTGTGCACATCTGCTTGGGAAAGTCTCAACATTGCTTCCTTCCAGAGCTGGCTAGTGCTCATTCTCTTCACCCGCAGTCTCTGGAAGTGGGTTCACACATCTGTAATAGCTCACTGTTTAATTTGTTGTTCTTATTATATATGTAGGCATCAGTTCACTTATTACTGTACTTATTGAATACAGGTAATCATTCACCATTTATTGTATTCATATATGTACACAATTCCTCACTGTAATTTTAAGGAGTGGTGATATTTCTGTTTTTATATATAAAGACACATGTAATTAATTTGTCCACATATAAGCTCACACACAGAAAAATAAAATATCTAAAAGCCAATAGGATTATAATGTAATTATACAGCCATTAAAAATGATTTTTGTAGGTTGAGTATGTACCTTAGTGGTTAAAACTTACCTAGCATTACCCGAGTTTGATTCTCAGAACTGAAAGATAATCAGTCTTGCCAAGAGCTTTTATTATTTTAGGAAATATGCAAGATATAATAGTTTTAAAAAGAATATAAAATTATATATATTGTGATCTAATATAAATATTGTCACTATAATATATATGAATATATATTTAAAATATATATATAATATATATTTTACATGCAGGTATGTCTTTGTACTGCCAATCTTTTGTTTATTTATAGTTTGTATAGTTATCATCTATAATGAATATTATTTAAAAACTCAAAGTAACAATTATTAAAAAATAACCCTGTAGACTTGTGGAAAACCTTGCTAAAGTATTTTCAAATATTGTGTTGTCTAAGACAATTGGAGTAGAAGATCTGCTATGTAAGAGTGGCTCTTTGGTGTCTCAGAAAGGACAGCATTTGAGATGGAGCCTGAGGTACACTTGAAAAGGGCGTTGCAGAAAGCCAGTGTGCTAAGTAAGCACACGGACCACACCAGGCGACTTCACATGACTCAAACGTCAACTGATTTTCAGCCAAGATTAATGTTCTGGGAGCAAAGTTAATAGCTACCATTTTTAGGGAAAAAAATTTTCAAAGAAAAGAAACAAAGTATTATAATATTATATGAACCCATGTTAAAAAGGCTAGTTGACTTTAATCGAATTGGCTAATCTAGATAACCAGCAAGCTCTAAGGATCTTTCTGTCTCCACCCATACAGTGCTAAGCTTACAAATGCATGCCTGCACACCCACTTTTATGTGGGTGCTGGGATCCGGATTCACACCTTTACTCATGTTTGCAATGGCAAGACCTTTACCCACGGAGCCATCTCCCAGTCCCTGTAGCTATATATTTTTTTACTTCAGTTAATACAATAAGAGCATTCCCCACGCATTTTATCTTAGTAAAGTTTATCCTTTTAAAAGACATAGTATGTACTACATTTTGTGTCCTTTAACTATTAGCTTTCCAATAAATGCTGCATACATACATTCTATATGGTGGTTTATGGATAGATAACATATTACTATTTTATGTATTTGTGCATATACATGTGTATATACCTGAGTATATACTTGTGTACATGCATAGGACCATCTATATTATTTGCATAACAACCTGTATTTGGTGATAGTACAAAGCTTCCTTCGCATACAGGTCCCTGATATTATAGGTCATTGTTTACTTGTTTCATGACTGTTCTGCTCCTTACCAGATTTTGAGACTTTCTGTGGAACTAATGTAGATGATATCTGTTGGTTTGTGGCTAGCACTACAGAACTAATTTAGGTTTATGTTTGTTGAAGGTTCAAACATTAAAAGAGTTAATACAATTTGGGAGTGCAAATTGGGCCTGGACAACAAAATAAAGTCATGGGTTAACTTTAAGGGTTTACTTTAAAAGTTATGACACATGGAGTCATTTGTTTGAATAATTACAGTCCTCTTACTAGCTATTTGGTCAGCACGACTTCCTGGGGAACGAAATAAATACGTATTTTGTGCAAACAAATGTCTCTTTGAAGAATAGGCTGCTCTCTCATTAATGAGTAGATTTAGCCTGTGCACTGTAAAGAAATAGATTGATCTCATTAGTATATCGGTTAGTCTGTGTGGATGTGCATATTTTCTGTGTGTTCACTTAAATATTCAGCCGATGGTCTCCAGTGACCAGCAGGCTAACACAAAGACTACAGTGGCCACTGGCACGGCTCTGCGGGTCCCTACTTCACAGAACACTGGAGGGGATAATGGAAATACCCGTTTCAACACATGAGCGCTAGAGCATATTCTCTGCAGCTGGGTCAGAGTAACATTTCTTTCCAACTTTCCTTACAGTGGTTTTCAACTATAAGTAGAAGAAAACCCAAACAGTAGGCAGTTCTCTGCACTTCACAAGAGTGTGGGTACATTTGAAACTCGATGCTATGAAGGAAAAGGGAAATACATGGCAGCATATGAAGGCTGTCTCCCTTTTAAGGGACAACAGTATGCATATTTGACACTCCTTAGATTCTAGTGATTAGAAATAAGACTGATTTACTAATAAGGTCTTTAGAGTTTTAGCATTGATCAATTAACATCAAAAGGAAAGGACAATCCTGCCTCACTTTACAAATCTGCAAATGATGGTCTCATCCGACACAGTTACATGTATGTTAGTACTGGCAAATGAGCTGTAAGATTGCTCAAGTTATTCCAAAGACATAAACTCAAACTGTGTAAAAATAATGAATTGTAAATCTGGACAAATTTCATCATAGTCATATGTCATAGTTCGTAACAAATATATCAACAGAATCAATAAAGTTTGCTACTATTCCGTGTGTGGGAGGGGTGCTAGGAGGGGGGCAGTGATTGGGATTTAAAAAAAAATATATATGGATTTTTTTTTAGAACAGTTATCCAGCTGACTTTGACTTCACACATAAATAGAAATATCTTAAGCTTTATTTTATTTTAATATTATATTTTAATACAATATTTACGTGTATTAGATATTTATGTATGTATGTGTGTTTGCATTTGTGTGTAGGGTTCCACATGTGTGCATGCCTTTGTGTGTGTGTGTGTGTGTGTGTGTGTGTGTGTGTGTGTGTAGGCTTGAGGTTGATGTAGGTATCTTCTTCAGTTGATCCCTACTTTATTTACTGATGTAAGTTTAATTGTTGCTGTTGTTTGTTTGTTTAATGAATGAAGAGCTCAGCCATTTGCCTACTCTACGTAGTCAGTTTGATCAGGTGATCCCTTGTCTTGAATTTTCAAGCTGAGATTATAGACAGGCCTCCATGACTGCCTGCCTTTTGTTTGAATGGTGGAGATGTGAACTCTGTCCTCATGCTTATTCATCAAGTGTCTTTCCTGCCGAGCTATATCCTTGACCCAAACTCCCACACACGGTGACTTGAAAACATCGTTTTCTCCTTTGTCTTTGTATAAACATTAACCTAAAGAATATCGTAATTAGGCCACAATGACTTAATAGGATGATGTCCTCTAATACCTGACACAACACAGTAGTTTTCAATTAATTGGTAAGGGACCAAAATTCTGGAGAGGACTTTTTCACTGCCAGCACATGTAGTTTATGACATTATAGCTTCGAACAGTCCTAATACACAGGACCAGGGAAAGGATGCTGTCTTAACTCATCAGATGGCAATAGAACAGGAGACTATGAAGCCAGAGCAGCAGTCCGTCCTGTCCAGCTGAGGGCAGAGAAGAGGCAGGTTTAATTCTCAAGTTCTTTTGCCTTGAAACTCACATATAGTTAATAACATAAGAATTTAAATGGAGAAGTTCCCTAGATTTCAGAAGCAGCGCGATGCTTGCTTTAATTTGCAATTCTACAAACTGTATTGAAAAACTGTAATAGTAAACAAACTGAAGCAAAGACAGAAAAATAGCCCAACAGGACTCAATTACACTAATGAATGTTGCTTTTATGGCTAAGTGCAATAAATGACCATTTACTTATAAATTAATTATGTACCATATAAGAACAGTAATGATACAGTTTCAGGCTGACATAGTGGCACAAACTATCTTATTACTTCATAGCTTGGCTGCCTATTTGGATAAGGAATACTCTCATGGGCCAGTTACAGCGGCCAGGATACCTACCCTGCTCTAATACGTCTTCATCTCCCCGTTTTGGCTGCTGTATTAACGCACCTTTTTCTTTATTTTCTGTTTCTGTAAAAGATCAAAGAAGTTGATTATGAATTAGCATATATCACATACTTTACTAGTTTACTGGGATTCTATCATCAAAACAATAGTTTTTGTGTTAGTCATTACATTATGTACTCTCATTCCCCATCTCCCACTCCCAGCACAACTACCTGTCTTCTTACATAACCAGGCCAATTATTATTATTTTTTTTTTTTGCTAACACATCAATTAAAGAGCATTAAAAAAGGTTTCAACAAAGTACTCATATTTATTTTTTAAATCGACATAATATTTAAGGCCCTTTTAAAAATATATAAACTTATATCCTTTACATATATTAGCATTGTAGTCAATGACCTGATTACTAGCTGCTTTGGCATATTATGGTTGAATTTACAAAACTCCATAAAGCCTTAGCGAACTTCATGCTGTAGAAATCTGGAACTACAAGAATGACAGTCAAGTGTGACCATTCTGCAGATGAGCAAAAAGCTATGGGTTTGAGAATCAAAACTCAAGAGCAAAGACAAGGAATATCAAGAATTATCTTTCACTAGAAAAGACACACTATGCAGATACGGCCGAAGATAACAAGCATCTGGAGTGTGGTACAATTTATATGTCATGGATGTCATTTCTGCCTAAGGAATGAGTGAGGTAAGAAAAGTAAAATAACAGGAATTATATGAAGAAAGACTTACATCATTGGTCGGATTGGTCACAAAACTAATAGTCTTTTCGTCACTGGTTGAGATTTGACGTGTATGTGTGTGTGTGTGTGTGTGTGTGTGTGTGTATTTGTGTATACATATGGGTGCTTGCTTATGGATTTGCTACATTTGGATAAGTGGTGTATGTGTGTGTATATATGTGTGCTTGCTCAGACGTGTGTGTGTGAGTTGAGTGTCTGTGTCCATGAAATATGTGTGTAGTATGTACTGTAAATGTGTGCATATATTCATGTGTGTGTCTATGTTGATGTTTCTACACATGACTGTGCTTGTTTGTGGAGATCAGATGTCAATGCAGGATGTTCAGACAGCATCTTTTATTGAATCAGGAGCTCACTGATTCAATTATGCTGGGTGGCCAGGAGAGCATTGAGATCCTCCTTTTCCTGCCTTTCTACTGTGGGATATGCACCACTGTATCTTGGTTTTTTTTACAATGGTGATGGGGATCTGAACCCAGGGCGTCATGCTTTGGTACCAAGCACTGTATCAACTAAGTCTTCTTTTACTGTTTTGATGGAAATATGTCAGGGAGTGGAGATTGTATATGAAAGAAATAAGAATATGTGTGCATATGTGATTGATTAAAGAAGCTAAAAATAATTTTAATCATGTAGTCAAGTGGGAGACAACAGAGCACAAAACCATCTGGTACTCTTGAGTTAAACATTCGACTCACCTTTGTGATGCCCATGCATCATAACCATGTCAGGTTTTACAGGAATTGGGATATTGGCCTCTGCTGGGATAGTTCTGAACATGTCTGGAGCCACATTGTGTGTACAGGTCATGAAGGAAACTGCATATTTGGCTTCCATGTAATACATAATGTATAAGTTGCACATTTCATCACTAGATGTACCACTGTAGGGAGAGGAAAGTAGACAGAACACAGAAAGTGTTCATATAAAACCCATTCTTAATGCAAAAAAATGCAACCTATAAATCTGCCCACCAGGGACTCACAGGGAAGAACTGCATCGATTTTATATTTCTCACCCAAGCCTATCATGGTCTCCAACATCAAAGGTGTATTTCCATCTATCATTGAAGTATTGGTATCTGGTTACTCTGTGGACATCACCCAGTATCACGGATGAGAATGGTATTTAAGTGGCTCAGAGATACAAGTTTTTCCTCCTCAATCCTTTTGTTCTTTATTTACCTACTGGGTTATAAATCTATGCATAAATCAATTACATTTTTAATAAATTTTATCATTTGCTTAATGATGGTGTGATGGCTTGTTCCAGTTATCAACTTGCAACAATTTAGAATCATATGGTGTTCCAGTTTCATCCCTGTTTCTCTGAAGAGAACTCCCTGACCAAAAGCTAAATAGGGGAGGGGACGGTATATTTCAGCTTACAGGTTACAATCTATCATTAAAGGAGGTCAGGACAGAAGCTCAAGGAAGAATTTAAAGAAGACATGATGGAGAGACCTTCTCTGGTGGCTCAAGCTTAGCTTTCTTATAAACTCAGGGCCACCAGCCTAGAGTTAGTTTCATCTACAGTATGCTGGACTCTCCTACATCAACTAGGAATCAAGAAAGTTTCCCAAGTGCAAGCCACGAGACTAATCCGATCTGGGTGCTCATTCAGTTGAGTCTCTACTCTGAGATGACTTTAGCCTGTGTCAAGTGGAGAGTAAAAGCTGTTGGACATGTGGGAACGGTGCTTCAGTGAGAGTGATCTAGATTAGACTGACCTGTCAGCTTGGCTGTGGGTGACTGGTTGATTGACCTGTCAGCTTGGCTGTGGGTGACTGGTTGATTTCTTTAATTGAAGTGGGAAGAACCAGTCTAACACTGGTGATATTCTTCTCTGGGTTTGGGTCCCAGGCTAAAAGGGGTGTGGAGCCCAGATACATGCAAGCATATTTCTCTGCTTTTGACTATGGATGTCTCAAGCTGCTTTGACTTCCAACTACCTTTCCTTTTCTGCATAGACAATCTGTAACCTGCAATCAAGAGCTAATGAACCCTTTCTTCCCTAAGCAAGTTTTGTTTTTGTTTTAAATCAGGGTATATTATCAAACGAACAGAAACAAAAAAAGGACAAATTTAAAATACTCCAATAGGAATCTCATATATTACTTACAAGCACATTTACTGTCCAGTGCCTAGAAACTTGTTTGGGATTCCCTGCCACCTTGTTATGGTCATGTGACTCTTAAAGCATCATTAGTATATCTCTCATAGCTGACAGTGGGACTGGAGCGAGGTAGCAAGGAACGAAAGAATGGCCAGCAGCAATTCCCAGTGAAATATGAGTAACCTTTTCTAAGGATGCACCTCCTACCCAGGTAGTGCTGTACAGCTGACAGATAATGCTAAGTATAGATATTTAAAAGAATGAAACAGCCAATTCCAAGAAAACAGTTCTAGGTTCTAGAAATAACACCCAATCCTTTTACAAAGCATGCTTTCTTCCTCCTGCAACCCAGACTACCAGGTATCTAAGTCTCTCTGTGGTAATTATGGCTTTGTATCCATCCACACACTTCAGAAGGCTTGCAGAGAAACTTAGTTCTGGATAAAGAACATTCCCTTTCGGTTATTAGTTGTAACCATTTTTTTTTTTTTAGCAAGCTTAACCAAAAAAGCAGCTTTCTAACGTAGACTGTTTGCGCCAGAGAAATTCATCGGTGTTGATTTTTTCCAGCAGTGTCATGCGGCAATCAATTCCTTTCCATAGTAACATAGATGACATCAGCAAGAAAGGGGAAAAAAATAAAAATCTTTTCCAAATCGGATGTGATTCCTGTAAGCTGTGAAAATGTACAGCTCCTGTGAGACCTTGGGAATCAGCTCTCGAAAGGAGGACGAGCTCTGCGTATGCTTCGGAAATCATTTGGCTTCTTACTGCAAATCTGATCTATGTCATTTTAACTGCCTTTTCCATGCAATAAAAGCAAATCGTGAAGTGAAGCAACCCCAAGCCAACACCTGCTCACTGTGCACTTCTTCACAGTGTCAAAACTCCATCCAAAATTACCTTTGAACAGTTTTAGAGCTGGTCAGAAAATTATGTGCCTTCAAGGAATGTGTGGTGCCATAATAAAGGGACATGGAAGAAGGAAGTTTCCTTTGGTTTTAGCCTGCATGCCCTCTCTTGTAGGCATGTTCATCTATGATTCTGTCACTGGTATTAGAGCCTATTCTTTGAGAGTCAAAGGGATACTGAGGACAAGCACAAACATCCAGCCTCATAGCCTGAACATCTCTCACATTCGTGGACTTTCCATCAGCAGACAGACATTGTTGGACTAGACAGATCACAGCCTGTAAGTTTTTGTAATAAATTCCCTTTTAATATAAACATAGATTCATTCTAGAAGTTTAATTCCTCTAGAGAACTCTGACTAATACAAGACCCATAACCCCTAGTGAAATGAATACAATAACTTAATCTCCCAACAACAACAACCAACCAAACAAGCAAAGAAACAAAAACCAGAGTCAGATGGATCCAGCAGAGAATTCTATCAGATGTCAAAGAAAATTAATGCCAATATTCCTCAAGTTATTCCACAAAATGAAAATTGAAGGCATACTGTCTAATTCTTTTTTATGAAGCCACTATTACCCTGATAACAAAACCATGCAAAGAGCTAACTAAAAATAATATTTGCTAATAATTTCATGAAAATAAATGTAAAAATTCTCAATAAAATATGTATAAATCAAATTATACAATACATCAAAAAGATTATCCATTATGATCAAGTTGGCTTTATCCCAGAGAGGTAGGGATTGTTTAACACAGGTAAATCAGCAAATATAATCCACCACATAAGCATACTGAAGCAAACAAAGAAACAAACAACAAAACCCACGGTCATTACATGCAGAAAAGACCTTGGACAAAATCCAACACTCCTTAATGATAAGATCCTAGAGAGACTAGGGATATGTCCTAGTTTGGGTTACTATTGCTTTGATGAAGCACCATGATCAAAAGCAAGTTGGGGAGGAAAGGGTTTATTTAACATATACTTCTGCATCATAGTCTATCATTAAAGGAAGTCAGGGCAGGATTTCAAGCAGGGCAGGAACCTGGAAGCAGGAGCTGATGCAGAGGCCATGGAGAGGTACTAAGTACTGGCTTGCTCTGCATGACTTGCACAGACTGCTTTCTTATAGAACCCAGAACCACCAGCCCAGAGATAGCACCACCAGCAGTGGGCTGAACGCTCATTCATCAATCACTAATTAAGAAAATGCCCTACAGGGCTGCCTACAACCCTGTTTTAGAAAGGCATTTTCCCAATTAAGGCTCTTTTCTCTCCAATGATTGTACCTTCTGTCAAGTCGATATAAAGGTAACCATTACAGGACACAAGAGATACACCCCACCATAATAAAGGCAATGTACAGTAAGCTCACAGCTAGCATCAACCTTAAAAGGATAGAAACTCAAAGCAATTCCACTGAAACCAGGAACAAGACAAGGCTGTCCACTCTCCCCATATCTATTCAATAAAGTACTGGCAGTCTTAGCTAGAGCAATAAGACAACTGGAAGAGATCAATTGTATACAAATAGGAAAGGGAGAAGGCAACCTATCTTTATTTGCAGATGATATGACTGTATACATAAAAAGGTAATCAATCTGGGAACAAGGAGCTAAAGTGTGAAATGTTTGCTAAAAAGAATTATCGGCCCAACCAGTGATAAGGAAAAGAAGTTACTCCCGTTGCCAGGAAACCAGTGAGAGGACAATCAGTAACGGGTTAGAATATAAAATAAGGAAAGAGAACCAACTAAAGTAATTTTACATCAATGCTGGAGGCAAGGAAAGTGATGACAAAGATAGAAGTTATGCATTGGAAAGTACAAAATTATACATTTGAAAAGGCTGGAGAAGCCATGGGTCTTGGAGGAGAACCTACAACAGAAAGCCTTTACACAAGCATATTTCATATTAGTAGCTTTACATCTGATGTGTTTTGATGGGCCTGGAAAGACAGAAAACCTCAAGAAATGAGTAGTGAATGAAGAATATTCTTGCTGAATAACTGCCTGTAATTTACCATGTTCTAATACACTGCTGAATCAGGATTTAGTTCAAATGCATATGTTTTCAGTGGTATTTCTGAAAACTATTTGTTTGTATCTATGTATCTACCATCTACCTCAGTCACATGGAGGCTTTTATAAAAACATTTTCTAATAAAAAGGTACATAATGGTGACTTAAGAACGTGCCATATATTCTGAAATGAATCACTTAGAAAACCCCCATGTCTGTAGGTTATGCTGAGGTTGCAAAGTCAGTGGTATCTTCCATTGTTTCTTAATACCAACAGAAGCTGGGTTTATGGGTCATACTATTCTGAAAATTAATATGAGATGCTAAAGATTTTGTTTCATGAAATCTAAGTGCTTTTAAAGATGCACAATAGGGGGTAAGTATTTATCATATACCTTTCACTTTGCAAATACTGCACTTAAATTGATGATTAATAAAAAGACATGAGGTAGAAAGGAGACTATTTTGGAAGAGAGCTGGGACTGGAGGAGAAAGGAGACAAGAGAAGGAAATGTGGGTGACGATGAGCAGAGTATATTATACTCATGTATAAAATGTCACAAGAGACATTCATTACTTTGCATGTAATACAGTAACAGTGACAGATGAATTAAAACGGTAATTAACATGCTTTGTTTGTTTAGGACAATATTTTCTATACATTTTCATTATTATCCTCTGTTTATATTGTCACAAAAAATCACACATTTCAAGCAAAAATATGACAAATAAGTCGACTAAACAGGTAAATGCTATTTGATAAGCATCAAGATCTAGATATTTAGTCTACAAATTTTGGGGTGATTAGCTGACTTAATTAGCTTAATTGACTGACTTAAATAGATTCTAATTGTTTAAACTTGGTTAAACATTTGAAATTAATTTAGAGAACTGTCTCATTGAATGTAAAATATGTACCACAATCAGGCATAAAATATTGCTTCTTCACAGATTTACTGCAACGATGTTATTACTATATGTTTTATGCAGTTTCTTCTTTAAGATATATTATTTTATAATTTATGATAAATAAATATACATATATATTTATGTGTCACATTTTATCCTTAAGTACATTTGTTAATTTATCTAGACTTAAATAAAACTATTTAAAAAGTACATTTAACACTAGTTATTATTGACAAATCTTAGTGCCATGTATTAGGAGCAGTATTATGTTTTACCATGTGCATATAACAAAGAACACATGTTGGTATATCCATCACCTTGCAGAACTATCCCCCTTTTCATACTCAGGTACCTGAAATACATCTGTTTTAACACACACACACACACACACACACACACACACAGTCATTTTGTTGTTTAACAGAAAATAAAAAGGCTATTTTCTTGTCTATTTAAAAATGTATACACTTCAACCAGCCATTTCTACTCATTTCTACTTTATCTTTACTACTTTTGAGTCCTGCTAACTGTTACTCTAGCTCTTCAGCATTTTTAGATTGCACATGTAAAAGTAAGATTGTTGCTCTGACAACTCAGCCGATAAAGGCGCCTGCCAACAAGCCTAAGGTTCTGAGTTCTATCCCGGGGACCCAGGGTATAAAGAGAGAATGGACTCCTCCCAGTGGTCCTCTGACTTCGACACATATGGAACAACACAGATGCTTGTATATAACACACACACACACACACACACACACACACACACACACGCAAATAAATGGAATATTTTAAACAGTAGTACCATTTGGTTATTTGTTTCTCTGTGCCTGGCTTAATACTTAACACAAAGTCAGATTCATCCATGTTGTAACAAATCAATTTTTTCCTTTTCCTTTAAAGGCTGAACAGGTGCAATACGCTACATTTTCTTTTCTATTCCCTCATAATAGATATGCAGATTGTTAAATCAACCTATTTGTTTTGAGATATTATTTTCCAGTGAAGCGAAGTCAGCGTCAAGGTTGGCTTCGAACTCACCATGTATCCCAGAGAGTTCTGGAACCTCTGCGCCTCCTGTTTCAGCCTCAATGGGTGTGCGGCACCGCACTTGGATCTATCTCTCAATGTCAATATTTTGAAATGAATCTCTAATATGAAAACTAAGTCTCCATTTTTAAAATGCCCTTTGATAGTTAATTATGATTGTCCCATCTAAGGAAACATTTCCCTAGTCTTAAAACTTTAAGGTTACAAGAGTCTAACTTGGCTTATGTAAAATATCACTTAATTGAAAATCATACTTGTGGACAAAGCCAGCATGGTTTCAGGGGTGTATAGGGCAAAATGCTTCCAAAGTCAGGTTGATAATTCTTTTAAAATGTCAAGGGTTCCCAACTGATTTGTACCAAACTGCTTCAAGCTCTGGATCAGACCTACATCCAATGAACTTGCCTCTGTGTGTGTGTGTGTGTGTGTGTGTGTATTAGGCACCAGGAGAGAAAGATGGAGGTTTACAAAGAATAATTTAATAAGAAATCTTTTTTCTTTGCCATTTACATTTTCAGCTGTGATCCTATTGTACCCTGGAGACTACACCTGTTAATATATAAAACACAGAAACACTGTAGACAGGATTTTTTCTAAATTTAAAAGGCACATGAAACATTATATGCATATATAATATGCATTATCATAAAAATTTTATTCACCATTAGATTTCTTCAAACACATCTTATTAGTTTATTATTCTGGAAAACCTATATCAGTAGTATAAATTAAACATTCAAATTCAGACTCATCCAATAACTTAATTTGCCATAATCCCTTTCTATTTCATCTGTATTAAAATAGTGTTTACTTTATCTCACAAGAGAGTTACAGAAGGATAGAGTAATATCCTCATTGTAGAGTATCATTTTAAAGCATTTTACAAAGACCAGAATTATTCTAGACTCATGAACCCGAAAGACATCTCTAGGGACCACTTGTACTTCTCATTCTGGTACCGTAGCAAGTCATTAATGCCTATGGCTGAAATTACCTCAGTGAGGACACTCCACAGATACAGTCTGGCCAGGGCGGTAATGATGTCCCCTTACCCAAAAGGTTAAGGTCCCAGAGGCTAAGATACTCTATTGCCTCACGTTTAAGTTTGCAAATCGATACACGTAGCACTCTGAAAGCATTTATTTTGATCTACTTTCTTTACTTTATGAGAAGGTTAACAAAATAACCTCTGGCATTTAACTACCATTCCTGTGGCCCCACAAGCAGAGAGAACGGACAGCAGCTGATCAATACCCACTGGATCATGTTACCTCAAGTGTCAGAGATTGTCACAGAGTGCGCGACCTGTTCCCTCTTTCCAGTGCGGTTGTGTCTATATTGTCCTATTGTCTTTTATGATAAGTCAATAAGTTTATTGATTTTTCTCCAAAAACTTAAGGGATACAATAGGAAAGCTGCTTGAAAGCTTCTTCTTTAATACAAATTGATAGTTTTCCCCAGCCTGACAAATACAGAGGCAGATGCTTGCATCCAACCCCTGGACTGAGTACGAGGTCCCCAGTGGAGGAGTTAGGAAAGGACTGAAGGAGCTGAAGGGGTTTGCAACCCCATAGGAAGAACAACAATATCAATCAACTAGACCCGCCCCAGAGCTCCCAGGGACTAAACCATCAATCAAGGAGTACACATGGAGGAACTCATGGCTCCAGTCGCATATGTAGCCGAGGATGGCCTTGTCGGGCATCAATAGGAGGAGAGGCCCTTGGTCCTGGGAAGTCTCAGTGCCCCAGTGTAGTAGAATGCCAGGGCAGGAGGCAGGAGTGGGTGAGTGGGTGAGTGTGTGAGTGGGTGGGTGGTGGATGAGGGAGCACCCTCATAGAAGCAGGGAGAGGGGGCATGGGATAGGCGGTTTCGTGGGGGGCGGGAAAGAAGATAACATTTAAATGTAAACAAAGAAAATAGCCAATAAAAAAAATAAATAAAAAGAACTTAAAAAAAAAAGAGTAAAATGGAAACCCATCTTCTAAGAAAACTACCATCAAATGCTCCTGTCTTTCCTTTCTCTCCTCCAGTTTTGTTCCTAGTTGGTAGTCACTACTCTTCTGAAAATCTTTCTTATCATCTTCACTTTCTGTAACTTCTCTCAAGCTTCCAAGTGCACCCAGAAAGTATCTTTGGATCTAGTTCAACACGGAACGGAGGCACCTGCATTCTTCTCTAACAGAAAGCACATAAAAGCTTGCCTTTCATTTTAAATTTCTAATTTATTTTTAAAGGAGTCCTTAATGCTTTAGAAATGGTCAACATGTTTCACGACACAAATTAGAATTATTTGAAGGAGTTTTGGCATTTTGAAGAGTAGTTATATCTTGGTATCCCTTATTGGAAAGGGAAGGGATACCATACTCACTTGGGACACAAGCAACTGAGAATTAGAGACTGGAAATCAGCACACTGAGAGAACTGTGGGAGTGGGTGTTAGTCTGCTTAGGGTTAAAGTGAGACAAGAGGGAAGGAAATGTTCACAAGTGAGGCTGCTTTCTAGGGCTTTCCCAAAGCAGTTAGTTAGGGAATGATACAGTGTTAGTTTGTCATAATGGCTCACAATAGGAAAAGTGTCTAATTCATTCACAGAGATAAGTGTTACCCATAAGCACGGTTTAACCTGGTATAACTGAATAGGAGAAGTTCAGAATCTTACCCGATGTGGGTGGCTTCTGTCCTCCCTTCACCTGTGAACACACATCTGGCTGCCAGTATATCACCAAAAGTAACATCTACTGGATGTTCCACAGGGTAGAAAGCCTGCCCCAAAGACAACATACAACAGTGGATTAAAATCACTATTACCCAGAACTACGTGTTGGAGTAATGTGAGGTGTGGAGCATTGTGGGTGGGGTGGATGAAGACAGACATACAGACAGCTCCCCTGATCATTTCAAAAATAATTGATAAAATGAGTTCTCTTAATTCATCAGTTCCACACGATAGCACAAATGCCACAGTTTTAAATAAACACTGTTTATAAAGCCCTCCGCCCCCAGTGAGACTGGAAGAAGGGATTTCTGAAATGAACTAAATAATGATAGGGTGGAAAATACTAACATCCTATTAAGATGATTCCTAGTGATGTCACTATGCCTGTAGATCTGTGCATTTATCAAAATGCTTTGTCTTGCACAGATGGCAATTCACAGGGACCCCAGGTGGTCAACAAACAGAGAGGGAGACACCTTGGAGTGCTGAGCCCTAACCAGGATGTCCAGACCTCCCCAGAAGAGATGGCAGAAGATTGTGACTACCAGAGATGTTGGGTGACTTCAAGGAAACAGTGTTATCTGGACAGAAACAGCGAAGCGGCACATATGAGGTAAAAACATGAACAAGACCCATGCAAGCTCAAGCCAGACAAAGCCTTAGAATGGAGTGGGGGAGGCGGGGGGATGTGGGGGATGTGGGGGAGGTGGGCATGAAGTCTCTCCTCAAACTGAGGAACTGTTGTCATTTGATGGCTGCTGGGAGCATAGTCAGTTTTCACTAATTGTGTGACTCCTGGTTCGGCTGACCCCGCGCCTGGGTAGGGCCCACTCAGAAGAGTACTAATTAATAGAAATGGGACTTTACAGCTTTAAAAAAAACCCAAAGAACTTGAAGTTGGGTGGGTAGGAAGGTCTGGTGGACCTGTGGGGAGTTGAGTGTGGAGGTTGAGCATGATCAAGGTACATTATATGAGATTCTCATAGAACTCATAAAAATAATTCTTAGTAAAAAAGTACTGGCATCACATTGAAAGGACTGATGAGGCATTAAACTGGAAATTCTAAACAGGAAGTTATATTATGTAGATATTGTGAAGACAGAGTCAGATCCTAGGGAAATTCATAAAAGTCTTATATAAGGCATTAAAAAGAAATTGTTTCCAATTGGAATTAAATTAGACTCTACATACCTGTGGCAGTTGGGGGCTCTGGCGTCCAATCAGCGTCCACTGTCCATTTCTTACTCTGTATCCGCTCACTACCTTACCTGGATGAACACAAATCAGAATGGGGCACTGTAATAAATGATTTGTAAACCCAAAGCCACATTCAATATTAAACTTTCTTTGCAAAAATAAAACTTATTTTTCAGATTTCAAACTGCTGACTATCTTAATGAAGCAGCGCAAGATTCAAGGAATTCGATAAGACATATGTAAGGTCTAGTATGACTAGACTTTCACATTTACAGTAACAGCAAGAACATGACAGTATTCACAATTTAACACAGGGCTTCAGTTCTTACCTAAATGGTGAGTATGGACTCTGTAGGCAAACACATGCATTGGATACATTTTGTAATGGCAGGAAATGTCAGAATTCACTACTGCAGGGACAAAGGCACAGAGAGAAGTCACTATGCAGTTGGAAAACATCTTATCATTCATTTACTTATTTATTTATGTTAAAAGTATGTGTGAGGTAGTCTCAGGTTCTAGCACTTGGCTTTTTTTGTGAATGGGCTGCTCACTCACAACCCAGCAGGCATCAAACATTTATTCTGTGCCACACAGTTTACTAATGTGTGTGTGAAGAGACTAATTGATTTCTTCAAATATTTTCCATACTGTATATTTTGATCCTATTTCCATTCAAACTCTTATTTTATTCAATAACAGAATGGTAAGGACCAAATCAAAGTACTCTGTGTCAAGATAGAGGCATGGTTTGTTTGTTGTTTTTTTCTTGAAATTTATTCCCTTGAAAAAATTAAGTTTGTTTTTATGTTCGTGCAAAAAGAAATTTAAAAATTGAATATGAGTACCTAGAGTCACTAAATTGATAGCTCATGTGTACAACAGGCCATTCTATATACTTTTCCTCTTTTACAGTCTAGCAAATAATAAAGAGTAAATAAATATGACTTTAAAGTAGACTTTAAATATAGTAATAGATAAACTGTACTAAATATTAACTTTAAAAGATCCTTACTCAAACAAACATACCACATTCACTGTGATATTTTTGTTGAATCAATGATGCTGTATGTATTCTTGTGGTTAACTCTAGCTTAGGAGAATCATGTGAGAGTTCTATTTTGCAACTAAGGAAATTAGTATATCTAACTACAAAAGCTGAGGTGAGTTGGATTTTCCAGCCTCTTGATTTTGTTTTGAAGCTTTCCAACATAATAGTTTATACCACTGTATATTATACAGTTTAACTTTTTACATGTAAAGAATTAATAGCTGATTTGTGCAATAAAATTAGTCTTTATACAACACACCAGCAAAACACAGACCTCCATTTTGGCATATCTATAAATAAATATTGGAAAACCAATAAATTACTGGCTTATAATGATTTCTGAAAATCTATTTAAAATCCAAAGACAGTAAAGAACTGATTTATTTTTCAGATATGCATATAAATATTGACCACTTTTAAGTTCATGGAGTGTACTACATATCTCTTTTTAGAGGTTAGTTGATGAGGTAATGGTAAATACTAAGAAGCCACTACTCACCTTTCTCTCCTGGTGGTATAACAGTGTCGACAGACATCATAAGGTACATGCCCGCAATTAAAGGCTGTCTAAAAATTAAAATAAAAATATATATACATACACACTATATAATGTATATAAAGAGATAGAATATATTATTTTTCCTTAATAATTGCTTTCATTTTTGTGAAGGTTTACCATAGCTATTTTTATATGGGAGCTTGTTTATGCTAAGGGTCCTGCTGTTTCAGTCATATGCCAAGGTAGGGATTATTGGGAAAGGTTTTGTTGTTATTGATGCAGTTAACACTTAAAACTAAACAGTCAATAAAGCAGATTATTCTCCATAACCTGGGTAGGTCTCGAAAGAAGACTGAGCTCCCTTGAAATGATGAAATTCACCCTACAAACTGCCTTTGGACTCAATACCACCATCTATCTCCTGTCCTGAATTTCCAGTTAGTCCTCCACATGCTGGATATGTCAGTTCCAAAGCATGTCTCCTCACTGATTCCACTCTTCCTTCTTCTCTCTTTTCCTCTCCCCCTTCCTTCTTGTTTCTTCTCTCTTTCCTTTCCTCTTCCCTCCTTTCTTTTCCCCTTTCCTTCCCTCCTCTTCTCCTCATCCTATTGCCCTTCTTCATAATTCAAGCTTCTTTGGAGACTTTAACAGGGTTGTTGTGATTCTAAGTTGTCACACACACATTCTTGTTTAATGTTCTCTGCCTTGGCTTTTGGCAATATAAGTGTAGAAAGTGATGTCTAACAAATATAGCCAGGGCAATGGCATGCTAGTACATTTCGAAATTATGTGGTTAAATAACAAATACCTCAAATGCCATCTTTCGAACAAGCCCTTGCTTGATTATTATTATTATTATTATTAATTGCTGTTGTTGTTAGCTTATGTTTGATGTAACTGTATCAGCCCTGTCCTGAATTCCCATTAGCCCTGCATACGCTGGACTTGTCATTCCCATACCACGTCTCCTCACTGTCCCCATTCCTCCTTCCCTGCCCTATACTCAGTCTTCCTCTTCGCTGAACTTCCTTCCATGTAACTTATTGTCATTTGAACTGTCTACACTTTGTAAGGAAAAAAATGAGGGCAAGCCTCAGCTAACAACCAGCAAAGATGTGACTCCTGCTGACAGCTCTGTCAGCTATTGGATGGGACTCTTTCAAGGCTGAACCTAACAATGATTGAACCCCCATACAGCCTCTCATTGAGGCCTTTTCTAAGACAGCTGCCCAGACCCCTGACACTGAGATAATAAATATTGATTTGAGCCAGTCATTTCTGGTTAATTAATCTTCTACATCAGATAATTAGAATACTCTAAGATCTTATCTAGAAAACCTGGAGGCACTTACGGCACACGTGTGAGATGTAAGGACACGCCAGAGCAGTCTTTGTGATTATCTGAAGAGGAAAAAAAAACCCACACAAACACATACTAAATATGAGCGCTGGAAACAAATCTTAAATCAGTGGGCATTAATTGATACTTAACGAGTACTACTTAAAACATCAAATTGTGTGACATTTGTTTTACGAAGTACTTCATCAGAGCTATCCTGATTATCAGTTCACACAACCACTAATGAATCACAAGGGTGAATACAAACTGCTTCCCTACTCCATTTTGTACCCAGACAGCACACACAGAGGCACAGAAGCAAGAGGCTGTTGTGTTCTGCATCATTTTTATTGCAGACACACGGGGAGAAGTTGGTGAATTGATATGTACAGCCGAGCCAGACTTCTGCTGCTCCGCTTTCCTGCCATGACGGTCTGCTCCTTGAATTGTGAGCTAAAATAAATTCCACATCCCTTGATTTCTCTCACCAGACTATTTTATCACACTGACAGGAAGAGAAGCTCAGACAGTGTTTAATATATATGTTGGCATTTTGTTTTACAAAGATATCTTTGTCTAGTCCCCTTAATCAATTTCTGGGAAGTACTATTTTCACAAAAATTTCACAGAAATTTCCCTCTTTTCTTCCCTCCCTCTCTTAATAATTTTAAGTGCTTTTCAAAGAATGAGAATTTATGGCACATAAACAAAGTCTTTAATGCCAGGAATGGGTTACATCTAATCAAGCTATTGACCAAGGAGGCCCCCTGAAAATGTACAAACACTCAGACCATTGCCAAGGCTATTGGTTGTTTACACAAGCTGCTAACAAGACCCTATTACTGAATACAGTACCCACTCTACTCACTTAAAATGGAGAAGTCAAGCTTCGTGTCCACCTTGAGCCTTCATTCCTACTGACTAGTGTTCATGATACTATAAGATACTCTACGGTGTACCACAGGAGAAAAGTAAACACCAACCTAGCTGCAAACCCCTTGCTCTACAGTGGTGATCTGCCTTCAAGTTATCCTGGCACAACAGAGGCAAAAAAGCTTTGGAATTAACCAACCACTATATGATGGGGCTTAAGACCCACTCCATGAGACAGAGCCCATGTCTAACAATGCTAGGGTGGTATAGTACCTGAGACTAAATAGGCCATGGACTTGGGGAAAACCAAAAAGCAGAAAACTGTTCTGCTAAAGGAATGTAGCAGTAACAACAACATTCTGTTATATTCATAGATCAGTGTTTTGCTCAGCCATCATCAGAGAAGCTTCCTCTTGCAGTAGATGGGAACTAAAACAGACACCTACAACTGGATCATGTGTAGGGAACAAGGGCTTTGGACCATTGAGTTCTGAACGGGGTATTTCCATCAAATCCCTTCCCTCTGGATTCAGGGAATTCTGAGGAAGAAGAGGCAGAACGATTGTAAGAGTCAGAGGAAATGGACCACACCAAGCAACAATGCTCTCTAGACAAATCAGGACTGATGCACATAAGAACTCACACCCCTAATGGCATTATGAAGGGGGTCAATATAGGTTTATCTAAGCCAGATGGAATCCCAGAGCAGAGAGGGAAGGTGGACACAAGCCCATGCATGAGCCTAAACTAGAAGATGTCTCCAACTGATAACTGCTTGCAATGAACGTTTCGTCTGCTCCAGTGGAGTCTTTCTGACTATACAAACCACACTTAAGGGCAGGCCCCATGCCCAACAGTAGTTGGTTTATACAAAGTTAACTCAATGGTATTATTGAAGTTTCTTTTTTCTTTCTTATAAGAGTTTGTCTAGGTCTTTTCCTTCTTTCTTCCTTTCTTCCTCCCTCCTTTCTCTTCCTCCACCCTCTCCCCCTTTGGGTATATAATATGGTTTCTTGTTTTTATGGAATTTCTGTGTGTGAGAAAGTGTGTGTGTGTGTTTTGTGTGTGTCAGTGTTTTGTCTTTGCTTCCCTTTTTTGTTTTATTGTATCTTCAGTTTTTTTCAAGGGGGGGTGAGGGAGCAAGAAAGGGCGTGGCTTGAGTTATATGAGTTAGGGAGGATCTGGGAGGAGAAAGACAATCTAATTGCAATCTATTATATGAAAAAATGCTATTTTCAATTAAAAAATAATGAGAGCTTAAAGAGAGGTTAAAGAATGAGGTGGGTAAATAATAATACGGAATAATGGACACAGGCTTATCTTAAGCATGGTTTATTTTTTAAAAATAGAAATAACAAATGAGTATAATCCCTTCACTTATTTTATAAGAACACTGACTTTTGAGAAGAGACTTCCTTGTATGAACTACACGTAACTTAATAAACATACCTAGTCTGTACTACTTTCAAAATGATTAGTTGATGATCTCATCGAGAAACACGTGAATACCCATGGTGACTGACAGAGAACGGTTAAAGTAGACCTTCATTCACAGCAGATGAACTCCAAACCCTAGGGACTCACTTAATTAGCTTAGATAATTGCAGGAAGCATTTTTTCATGTGCATGAAAATCCAAGTGAACTTAAAGGTTATTTTAAGAAATGACAATCATCTTCATTCAATTAAAACTGAGCGACATGTAGCACCCAGCCCTGGGCTGTAGCTAGCAGGCAGTGAAGGAGGAGTCACTGGTTTCTTTAGACACAATGGAGGGGAGGTACAGAAAGGCAAACACCAAATGGCTAGAAATGTGCTGTTTAAGACAATGTGAGATTGGTCTGTAGAAAATTACCATGAGCCCAGATCAGGGTGAAATGGCATAGCCACAAGATATGGCGATGAACACTACAGGTAGAAAGATGGTCAAGGGCTCCGGAAGGACTCAGTATGCTTGTGGGACCAGAGGGTCAGTGTCAAATAATCCCAGTAAACATGGGCTGTAGAATGACTGTACGTCTGGAAGCTGAGAGCTCACAGTGTGTGCATAGTGGCTTCAGAATCTGTTTTATGCTGTGTGCAAAGAAGCCATGCAATAAGTGACAGGAAAATGTAAAGTGTTCAAGTAGCGAGTGCCTGGGACTTACACATTATCACTAACTACTGAATGTCAAGTCTAATGGTTTTTGGTGATTGGTTGTTTTGTGGCACTGGGTATGGAAACAAAGGTCTTGCCTGTAGGAGTCAGGTATTCTGTCACTGGGCAATATCCCTTTCCTAGTAATTTTCATTTTAATTACACCATTTGAAGGAACGGCCTTGTCCCCTGTTCAGTCTAAATGTAAGCAACAAATACACTGCGCATGATGAACTAACTGTCTTCTGTACTTTCCCTACGTTGTGCCTGAAATCATTGAGTGACTCATAGCTGACTTCTATTATGAAATTGGCTCATCATCTTTATTACGACTTTACATTTTTTACTGTTGAAAATTAAACAGACATTTAAGAACTACTAAAAAAAAAATCGTTGAACAAGATTCTAAAAGTTATCCCAAAGTACACACCCACAGAAATGTTTTAGCTTTACAGCTAAAGTAGTCACCAAGTAAGAATAGCAGGAATGTTGGTGCTGACGGCATCTTGCCACACAGCTATTGCCAAGGGTAATGAAAGGATGCATACTCCCCTTAGAGTGTGCATTAGAGGTGTCCACACTTGCAGCTTTTCTGAAAGCACATCAATTAGAAGCAAACTTTAAGGATGTTTATAATCCTCTTATCATAATTTTTCCCAAATTAAATGTTATATCTCAAAACATTAAAATATGTTGTTACCAGGTGTGTGTATGTGAGAGAGAAAGAGAGAGAGAGAAAGAGAGAGAGAGAGAGAGAGAGAGAGAGAAAGGAAGAAGAAGAGGGAGAAGAAGAGAAGAGAGGAGAGAAGGGAGAGGGAGAGGGAAAGGAAAGAGAGGGAGAGGGAGAGGGAGAGGGAGAGGGAGGAGAGGGAGAGGGAGAGGGAGAGGGAGAGGGAGAGGGAGAGGGAATGTGTGTGTATAGGGAGGTGTATCTGAACCACACCAGCCATGTGGCTGTCAGGAGACAACTTCGTGGAGACAGTTCTTTCCTTTAACTTTGAGCAGGCTCTAAGCAAACGCAGGTCTCCCATATGTGTGCAACAGCACAACAGCGGTTTTTGTCTCCTCACCTCACCTGCCAGCTCCTATGCTTTTCTCCTTCTTCATTTAGCTACAGATATAATGTTGAAGTTTGGTTTCTTGCTATGTATATCATGTATTGTAATGCTAAGTTCTGTACCAGAAAGTCTAGACTACAAGTGAGTTCTCAAGTTTACAAGCTTTTGTTGTGCAAATCTTGTTCCTTAATTTAGAACTACTGGTTAAATAAAATTGGCTAAAGCACATCCCCATAGAAGCAGGAGGAGGGGGGATGGGAAGGGGGTTTCTGGGTGGGTGGGAAATGGGGAAAGGGATAACATCTGAAATGTAAATAAAATATCCCATAAAAAATTAATCTAGCTGGGCAGTGGTGGCGCACGCCTTTAATCCCAGCACTTGGGAGGCAGAGGCAGAGGCAGGCGGATTTCTGAGTTCGAGGCCAGCCTGGTCTACAGAGTGAGTTCCAGGACAGCCCAGGCTACACAGAGAAACCCTGTCTCGAAAAACCAAAAAAAAAAAAAAAATCTAAAAAAAAGAAAAGTAGATCGGGGGAGGAAGGATGGGATAGGGGTTTTCTGGAGGGGAAACCAGGAAAGGGGATAACATTTGAAATGTAAATAAATAAAATATCCAATAAAAAATTGGGGAAAAAAAAGAAAAGTAGATTAGGTGCTGGCAGACCCACTTAGGGGACAGCTATACCAGGCTCCTGTCAGCACTTGACTAATACAGATGCAGACAGTCACAGCCAACCATCAGACTGAGCCTGGGGACCCCAATGGAAGAATTAGGGGAAGAACTAAAGGAGCTGAAGAGGTCTGCAACCCCATAAGAAGAACAACAATATCAACTAACCAGACCCCTAGAGCTCCCAGAGACTAAACCACCAACCAAAGAATATACATATGGAGGAATCTATTAGCTCCAGCTACATATGTAGCAGAGGAGGGCCTTGTTGGGCATCAATGGGAGGGGAGGCCCTTGGTCCTGTTCGATGCCCCAGCACAAGGGAATGCTGGAGCAGTGAGGTGGGAGTGGGTGGTGGGTAGGGGAGCACTGTCATAGAGGCAAAGGAGGGGGGTGGGCTGGAGGGTTTGCAGAAAGGAAACCAAGAAGGGGAACAACATTTGAAATGTAAATAAAGTATTAAAAAAAAAAGTAGACTAGGGGTTACCCCTGAGTAACTGTCAAAGTCAAATGAAATAACCATAGTCTGAGTCTCATTTATTTGTAAGCTAGTCAGGGATAAGTTTGAATTGATTCTACTATAATATAATAATGCATTATAAATACAAACAAAGGATTTTCCAGTCGTTATAAAAATAGCGCCAAATCAAACAGGAGTGTAAGGCCTGGCATCTGGAGACGAAGCTATGGCTCGTTGGCAGTTCTGCCCTGCACTGACTTCAGGGACTGAGTTTTGTCATACAGAATGGAAATCTTGCATGGGATTGGAAGGCCATGTAGACCTAGGGTAAAATCCTTGCCTACTTTACAAAAAGCTCCAGAAACCCAAGCATACAAAAGGAAAATTAGCAAAGTGAAATACTTGAAATCTAGACTGTATGGTTGCTGAGCTATAACGAAAATAATTAGTTCCCATTTAGTTAGTCTGGTCAAAGCATTTCTAAATTGTGGATTGAGATCTTATCTTTAAATGATGGATAATACTTTAGGTTCTCTATCTTTTTTTTTTTTTTAACTCTAGTTTGGTTTGATAGAATTAAAAATGTGAACTTTTGAAAGTTATACTTTGTTTATAAATGTATGTATGCTATAGGTGAGTGTAGAAGGGGGCTGTGAAGGGAGAGGAAGACTCTGAAGGGAGGGGAAGGAGGGAACAAGACGCTAATGGGAGGAAAACCGAAACATACACTTTTTTCCCATTTGCAAAATGCAGAATGCACACATGCATGTGTGCATGCACACCCCCCCCCCACATGTTTGGGAGGAACTAGAAGACCTGGGATGACAGAGAAAAAGTTGCAGGAAATGAACATGAATGAAGTACAAGAACATATATGTATGGAAGTGTCAATGAGAAGCCCATTACTTTGTAGGCTAAGCTAAATCTATATAGAAAATGACGAAAATAAATGATGCTGATTTTGTTTTATGTAGTACAATGACATCTATTCTAATAACGTTTAGCTAAACGAAATTCTAAAAGCTGCTTCAAAGCAAATACTTCTAAATCACATTTACATATATTTTAGGCATTGCTGATGTCTACTGCTATTTATTATGGCAAAATCAAATTTGATTAGTAGAAGCGATTCTGACCCTACTCATAGGTTTCTCTGCAGCTTGACCTGAAGAGCCCACATGCTTGCATAGTCACACAGTGTGCATCCTAGTGGAAATCACCTGAACCCCATCTATCATGGAAGAGCCGCACGCTCCAGGCCCCTAGCAGTTTCCGTGGAAGATGGCAGCTTTTATTTCAGCCCCAGTGTTTGGTGCAGTGAACATGACCTTTCAACTCCACATCTTTCCTGCCACAGTGATTCATTATTATTTTTATAACCTCGATCCCAATCTTCTGGTAAACTCATACACCAGATAGTTTTGCATATTTCACGGGCATACAGCATGCCCCAATGTGGACTGCCCTTCGGCGGCTGTATAGCTGTAACTCCTAGGCCTTGGACCATTAGGCCACAAGATAATTAACCTATGAAAGAATGACCTCATCTCATCTCACAAGTTATAGGTAACATCTGCCTCTGATAAACACCATCATTAAAATGCAAAGTACTTTCTAGAAAAGTTTACTGTAATACAATGGCCGCTAATATTTTACTGAATAAAACAGAAAGAAACTGAAGTTAGAATTGAACAAGTTAAGACACTGCAGAGCAAAGGAAGCTGGCATATCAAAATCACATCCTGGCTGCAAAGCAGTGAGACAGCCCCATTCTGAGACTAGAACTAAAGAATACAATGAAGAAGGAATGGATGGAGATGTTAACTCAGGGACGAAAAAATAGAATCTAATGCTTTAAAAGCATGGGAGCAGAAGTAAGTGAAAACCTACAATGGTCTGAAATTGCAGCTCTGGATTTGTGTGACTTGAAAGACAGAAGGAGTAGAGTTCTTAGTGAGGAGTAGTTGTAGCACAAAGAAATTCTGGTGCACAAATGAGATGAGCAAAGAAGCTGCCATTAAATTCAGAGAGTTACGTGAAATTTGGTAAATGTTTCCTTTTTGAAAATTTGTTCAGTTTAATTTTTATTGAGTTAATCTATTAATTCCTTTAAATAAACTAATTTTATTTCATTTAAAAATGTATATCTAAGTGTTTGTACACCATGTGCATGCTTGGTGCCCAAGGAGACCAGAAGCAGGCACTGAGTCCCCTGAAACAGAGTTAGCTATATCTATGGGCTTCCATGTGGGTGCTGAGAATCGAATCTGGTTTCTCTAGAAGAGACAGCAAATGCTCTTCACTGCTAAGCCATCTCTCTAGTCCATTTTATTATTTTCTTTTTGGTGGGGGATATAGTAAAAAAAAAAATTCTATAAAAATGCTTTCCTTCAAGGAAATACATTTTCAACTTCCTGAGTTTGGAATATGTTAGATAGAAGAAATGGAAATGGAGGCATTCATGACTTCTCTAACTCATAACAGGAAGAAAAAGAAAATAACACGGGGATATTAAAAACTGAGATGCCTATTTATAAAGGAATTACAGGGCTGGGGAGGAGGTTCAGCAGCTAAGAGGACTACCACATGGCGCTTATAACCCGCTGTATCTCCAGTTCCAGGGAATCATAGGTCCGTTTCTTACCTTTTCTTACATTTATACACATGGCATACATACATAGATTCAAGAACACATCCATACACATAAAATAAATGAATTAATAATTTAAAACTTATGCTTGAAATTTGTTGTTAAAGATACTGAATACAGATATTCTCAGAAAAAGTCTTAACTAGGCGGAAACAGAGTCATCCATGAAGTAAAGAAATTTTAGTGAGATAAATGCCATGGTCCAGTTCAAATGAAATTGCTGGCTTAGAAGCCATGAACTGTAAAGAAGGTCATAATGTGTCAATATGCCACATGAACTGTAAAGAAGGTCACAATGTGTCAATATGCCATTTCAAGGCCACTGACGTTTAGTAATAATGTTCCTCTTGACCATATCCGAGGTCAATTATATTTTGGGCTCTGGACTTAGAGCTAGTCCAATAAGACTCCATACTTGCAAAAGGCACTGAGGCTAAGTTTGCTCATGCTGAAATTATGGCTCAACCCAGATTCATGCAATAGTCTTGAATGCTAGTCTCTTGAGTTATTTCAATGTATTCTTACTAAAATGTCAAATAATCCCTTCATTGAGGTGGTCTTCAAGTTCTCTCTCTATTTATTTTCCATCTTTAATGTTACATGTACATATAAAAAACTTTAGTAACAGTGAATGTAATGGAGAATACAATTTGAAGTATAATTTTAAAAGGAACACATGCAATAACAAAGTATGACAATCCCTTAGGAGTTTATCACAGTCCAGGATATCACTATAGAGCTAATCATTTGGTTAAGCCACCATTCCTAAAATGCAGTCAAGAAATGGAAGAAAAGAGTATATATTTTTTCAGAGCTTGGAGGAGGCTTGAAATCCGCATTCTATCAGAATCTAATCTCAAGCTCGACGAAAACTGGATGACCACTTCATAAGGCTCTCAGCTTGCTTTTTATGAGAAATCACTCTCCTTTGCCTGGCCAGAGATGGATAACCACAGCAAGGTATTTTATCAACTATATAGAGTCATAGAATTCAGAGCTGAAAGAGACCCTGGAGAAGATGAATTTCAAGTCTTGACTTTCATGTACAGGGAAAAACAGGCTTCAGAGAGGGAGCATTGTTCATGGAATTCAAGTAACTGGTGACACACGAGTATCAAATCTAAATCTCTAATGTTAATGTTTAGCAAACATATTTCCAAAACAGAGTTCTGTATATTTCTTACAGACGTCAAAGGCATTTTATTTATGAAATATCCCAAAGCAAAAAATAAAGGACTCCAGTTAGTATGGACAAGTAGCCAGCAGTACTTAAAGACATCCACTTAAGCAGGAAGCTAGATTCTCTTAATGGGAAGTAAACGCATGGGATATGAGGTTATCCATCCCAAAGTATTTATCTTGCTTTTCTAATAATAGCTTGCAATTCCTGCTTGGATTCATAGCTAAGCAGTAAAGTAAACATGCAGAATAATGCATGACCATAGACCATTCCATCTCAGGGTCTTAGAAGTCTGTTGGCTTCTCCTAGTTTTCTCTCTAGAGAGAGCTCTCCTTCCATGAGCTCATCTCGTCCTGGTTGTTTCCTGCTTCAATAAAAGAACAGGTCAACCATAGATCCTTAGGGAGCCAGGGTATTGTTATAAACTATATCCCACTAATTGGAAAAAGTCCTTCAGAAAGCCAGCAGAAGAGATTTCAATTCCCCATATTCCCTTCGGAAGGGAATGGAAGTGAGAAAAGTACATCCCTTTCCTCCTGTCTTCAGCCACAGTTTGGATAATGGATACTTTCCTTTTAGAGCTATAGAAAGGGCCAGGACCAAATGTTAGGAAAAAAAAGGAGGTGACATCTTTAACAATGATTTTAACAAAATGACTTGTGTTAGCAAGCTAAAGGTTCCAAATTCTATCATGTCTATCCACCTTCCTTCCCTCCCAAAGTGTTCTGGATAGAACTTTGAACATCCAAACATAAATGAACAAAAGATGTCACAGCAAGTGCAAATAACAATACATAGATATTTTAATATCTCTTATGTTGTCTTGATCTTTACCTTACAGCTCTTTGTTCCTTATTACTAATGTTGAATTAATGAGACAGGTGATGCTTTTCTGAGACAAAATCATAGCTCCCAGGGTGATCAGAAATGAGACTAGTTGAGAAAACTTCACATAATTAAAATTCATTTGAAAAAACCCTTCAGAGAATAAAGAGTGATGTCTCTTTATACAGGAGCAGCATCCAGTTTCTTTGGTATTGGATTGGAGAGTTGTCAATTGGGCCATGCCCCCCCCCTTTTTTTTTGCAAAAATATTTTGTACTGCTATCTTGTTCTGGTCTGTTACAGAGGTTATTTCTGTGCAATTGAAATTCTGCTACAGCGATCAGAACACGGGAGGTCAATAGGAAAAAAACTACTAAGAAAGTAGAAAATCAGTCCCTTTGCTTTCTCAAGAGAAAGGTATCTAAGTGAACCCTGGTTTTATAATGAAAAAACCAAGAAGGTCACTTAATACTGCTCAGGGAAAAAAGGTGATCATCTAAAGAGATAAAGGAGAATATCATCAAGTTTTAATTTTTTAAGTTTTTAGTTATTTTAGTTTTTTTTTTTAAATTTCTTCAAAACATAACCTGGCCCATCAAATTTAGCCTGGAAAGTTCCTGGATTCCTAAAAGCATGTTCTAAGAGGGTCAGCCCCCCACCCTACAGGCTCCCTCGCTAAGATGCCTTCAGCTGTCACAACCTATGTGTATCTCAATAAAATATAAGGAAGTCCTGGCGCTCTTACCATGGGGCCCAAGCTACACACAAAATCCCCCAAATCCCCAAGGCCACTGAAAGCAGGCTTAGGGGATGGGCTTCAGCACTAAGTGAAGGAAAGCAATGAACTTCAAAAAGGAATTCCCTTTGAAGTTGTCACCACAGTGAGTTAGCCTCTTTTGATTTTGTATTCACTGCTACAGGAATAGAAATTATTAGCTTGCATTTGCCTCATCACAAGAAAGAAAAAAAATGCATTTATCCAACCTTCAAGAAGACAACTTTTAGAAATGATGGCTTGTGGGTTCCCACAAGAGATGAAATAGAAGGTGGGCAGGCTCAATACCCTACTCTGAAACGACGGTGTGGGGTGTGTGGGGACAACTGCTGTCAGTCTTTCCGTGTTACCAGCTTCTAGGACTGTAAACAAGAAATGAATCTGCAGCAAAAATTTCAGTTTACACTATTTTTTCCCCTCAGAATTACAAACCACTTGATTTATTCATCCACAGAAGTAAAATGAAAAGACAGTCTACTAATGCTAGATAAATTCAATTTATGAAATGTCATGGAATTTTAAAAGTCTTGTCTTATTTTTTTAAAGTCCTATTGAACTATGATCTACCAATAAGCACATAAATCAGATGGTACATAATCAGGAGTTTCACACACACACACACACACACACACACACACACACACACACACACGTGCGCGTGCAGCTAGCACTTGAATCAAGAAAGAAAAAGGCTCTGTTTTCATCTCCTTCCAGAGGCATTAGATTTCAAATTTCTGTTTCATATAAATCCCACATTTAAACGTTTGTGTGCACTGAAGAAGTTGTCCTGTGGCTCCTTCCAGACATATTCCCAAGCACCTTGGTCTCTGGCTTCTGCGGGTTTTGTTTGGCAGCATTGAATATGATACTTGGTTGTAAATGTTTTTCTTTTCCCTCCCAGGCCCTCCCTCTCCTGAGCCCTGTCACCCTTCACTTCTCTCTTGCTATCAACTTATGTGTCATATGTCATATACTCATGTTTTCAATGATTTTATGAATTTACTTTGGAACTTTACAAATCATGATTTATCTTCTCTGCAGAAAACAGGAAGTATCAGGCAAAGGCTAGGAACCAGGCCAATGGAAAAGGAAAAAAAAAATATGTCATAGAACCAAAAGGGACATCAAAGAGATCCTTTTACATACAGTTTGAAACGTAAAACTGAAAGTACATTCCCAATGCTCTCTTTTCAATTTTTGATTCATCTTATGGGTGTCCTTAGTAGTACATAAGAAGGTTTACCTTTCCCACGTTTATAATTCTTAACTATTTTGTACAATGTGGTCTTTTACTTCTGTTTAATTTCCATGGTTAGGAAAGATAAAGAAAAGGGAGAGAACATGCCAGAAATTCATCCCACGCTGTTTTGAAAACAGGAAGTTTTATATTTTCAAAGACCATAATATAACTTCAAACTTTAAAAGATCAGCACAAAATTCCTGGAGGCATTTTAAAAATGAAGAAAAACCAGATTTGAAGTAGACTGATTAATAACAAGGAACAAAGTTACAACGGAAGGACACAACAGCCTCCTTCCTCACAAGGCTCCCTCTCACTACGCTCTCCCCATATTCATAATGGACTTTAGAAGAAAAACTTCTGGAAGCTTCCGAAGACGGGGAATCTGCAAGGACAGAAGCAGACTGAAAAGCTTTCGGTTGGGCAAAGAGGAAAAGGATGATGCAGCTCTAAGAAACAGTACCGGAAGAAGGGTAGGGCTTTCTTTCCTTAAAGACCTCATCCTGTAAATACTTATTGATATTGCTGTTTACCATCCTCAAGTGTTTTACAGTCATGCTTATTTAGCGTACACTCTTCCTTTCAAGAGGGAAACGGACTCATTAGCTGGTAGCACAAAGGGATTAGGAATAAACAGGAACTAAGTGAGCAGACCCTGTGCGTTTCCCTAAATGACTTCCTTCTCTTCAGAGAAAGCTTAGAGAGCAGGCAAGGAAACACTGCATGACTCAGAAGCTCTCAGGATCATGCGTGCTCTGTAGAGAAAGCAGCATAGTCGTCATTGCAAAGCCCGTCAATTGGCTCTCTTGAAAGTGAACCATATCCTCTAATTTTACATGAGTCAATTGACAAGTATTTATTCTCTTCCTGGTGGCTTGCCTAACTACTAGGAATAGTTAATAACAAAATGCCATTTGCTAACAACTTAAATGGAATCAATTAGGTGACACGTATTATTTTCAAGTTGTGACCACCTTGAAAAAGGCAGTCTGGAGCTAGTGAGGAGTCTCAGTAGATAAAGGGACCTGACACCAAGCCTAATGGCCTGAGTTCAATTCCTGGAACACACATGGTAGAAGGAGAGAATCAACATCTGTCAGATGGTCTCTGCCCGCCATGTGTACGCTGTGCTACACAACATAAATGAAGGCAATGCATGACTAAGGGCAACGTGCCTGAAGAAAGATGGAATTAGTAATTATAAATACCAAAGAAAACAACAAAGTTCCCTTTGTAAAGCACAGGCATTCTGAAAACACACAAAAGTACACATAAAGCTTGAAAAACTAAAGCACATTAAGAAAGGTTCTCCTTATCCCTAAGGAAAAGGTCACTTAAGCTAAACACTGTAGTGTTCTGTGCCAAAGCACTTCTTCGTAAAATTCATGTATTGCATTCCAAATGCAATCTTTGAGAGAATAAGTGGTATGGCCGGGTTTTACAGAGTTAAATGAATGGAAGCATGATTTCTGTGTTTAATGGCCAGACGAAGGTATTAAGAGTAAACAGTCTCCAGTGGAGTGAGAGACACGAGCCTTTCATCATGAAGACGATGATCAAAGGTGAAATGCAGGAGCTACTACATCACGGAGCTCACAGTTTTTATGGAGACACTGAGAAGAAGAAAAAGAGCTGAGGGATAATAGGCATCTTATTTTATTTTTTTAATCATTTCAGAAGCACTGAATAGTCTAAAGTCATTCATTTGATTCATATGAAACTGCTTGTGTTCAGTGAAGGCCACAGAAGAAATACATTTGATCACGAGGCTTCTGAAAACAGTCGGATTATCAAACAACCTCATGTGGAAATGACCCTAAGGATAAGAGAAATAACTACCTCATAATCAAAAAGAACGGGCACTCATAAGGTGATGTAAACTCTCTTGATCTTTACTCCTATTCCATGTTGTTCCTGAGTTCTGGTCGAGCTAATTACAGCTTACAGGGCTGTTCTAAACACTGCCTGTGTTACACACTTGCCTTACATAGGCAGGGCATGAACTTTGGCACACATGCAGATGAGAAATACAACCAAATTCAATTCTTCCAGTTTTGATAGCAGGAACTGGGAGCTATAATACCTTGAGCAAAACATAACCTTTCTGAGCATTGATTTTCATTTCTGTGAGGTGGAAGGGCTGGGCTTAGACATTCCGCCTGTTCCGTGTCCTTACCCTATTACCCGCTCCCAGGCTCTGACTTTAAAAATGTATTGGTACACAGGGTACAAAACCTACTGATTTTACTACTTCCTTTTCTGAAGATAAGTAAATTTCCACTGTGACAAAATAGTCTCCTCCCATCTCTGAAGGCTGAGAGGCCTCGGGCTGGTAGATCACTATCTCCTGGACTGCCAACTGCTCTCTTGGGATCAACGTCCTCATTCCTTCCCTGTCTACTTTGCCAGTCATTTATATCACTTAGAAATTTTAAAATGTTATGAAAATTGAGGGTTATCAGCTATTTGAGTCTTCCAAAAAGGCTTGCCCTTGGGCTGGAGTGATGATGATTCAGTGGCTGAGTGCTGGCTGCTCTTTCATAGGACCCACGTTCAGTTCCCAGCACCCCAGTGGAGGACTCAAGTCAGCCTGGAACTCTAGCTCTAAGGGCACCAATGCCCTCTTTTGGGCTCATCAGACATGTACTTGGTGAGCACACATACATGTAGACACACATAAAGTATACATAAACAACTCTTCAAAATGTTTGACTTGATTAGGCGTGAAGCAGGATATCTGTACCCCACACATGGATGGAAAAACAGGGAAGAAATTCCCAAGAAGGCCACACAGGGGCTGAGAGTGGTTCTTCTCATAGTTTTCTAAAATCCAAAGTTCAAATTTTGGGTAAATGTTCAGAATAAAAATAAATTTTCTTTAAAATTTTTAAGTGGAAGTAAGTGAAGGAAGAACAAGACAGGAATTAAATGCATTTTTTTTCTTTCAAACTTCCCCTTTTCTTAAGAGAATTGAGATTTAATTAAACATATTTTGGTAAATGAAAATTATTCTGTTCATGTCCCAAACCCAGGAGATTACCCTACTATACCTGTAGTACAGGGAAAAAAGACAACTGACTTCAATCTTAACAGCAATATCGTAGCTCCTGCAGTCCAAGTTTAGTTTGCATAAAAATCACATGGAAGGCCTGTTAAAATGTCATTTTCCTGGGTCTAATGGTGTGCTGATAATGTGTGAGCTCTGTGAGAAAGATATGCACTTGTGTGAATATGTTTACTGTAGGTTTTAGTCACGAAAATATAAAAACAGATAAACTCTACCACATGCCTTATTGTCAATTCCAAAGAAACAGTTGAGCTTCTTGAATTCTATTCTTAGGTCTTTCTAAACATTTTTACAACTTACCTGTGGCAATCAATGGGCAATGTGTAGTTCCAGCTAAAATATTTACTGATGTTTTTGTTATATCTATGGAAGCAATAACGATATAGTTTGGAACTGCATTTGCTCTTTAATCACAGCAAAATCTTTGCTGTCCTAGAAATGGAGATATTAGAAGAATAATTCTTGCCTTTTTTTTTGGCTGGGGCAGACACCTAGCTGGTCTGCTCCCATGAAGACACCATATCCTGAGCCATCCTAGAGGAACCACAGCACTCAGAGCAGCAGGATTTCAGGATCCCAGACGTGGCCTGAGTCCCAGGAGTTCTTCCACCAAGGAGCTCAGGATCACAGGATCACAGAGACATCTGGACTCTGAGGAATTCTGACACAAGCAAGATAACTGGAAAGACAGGCTCCAGTCAGAAACAGTGAGTGCAGGTAGCACTAGAGTTAACCAGATGGCAAAAGGCAAGCACAAGAACATAAGCAACAGAAACCAAAGTTACCTGACATCATCAGAACCCAGTTCTCCCACCATAACAAGCCCTAGACACCCCATCACACCGGAAAAGCAGGATTCAGAATTAAAATCACTTCTCATGATGATGATAGAGGATTTTAAGAAGGACATAAATAACTCCCTTAAAGAAGTTCAGGAGAACACAGGTAAACAGGTTGAAGCACTTAAAGAGGGAACACAAAAATCCCTTAGAGAATTGCAAGAAAACACAACCAAACAGGTGAAGAAATTGAACAAAGCCATCCAGGATGTAAAAATGGAAGTAGAGACAATAAAAAAATCTAACAGGGAGTCTACCCTGGAGATAGAAATCCTAGGAAAGACATCAGGAGTCATACATGCAAGCATCACCAACAGAATACAAGAGATAGAAGAGAGAATCTCATGTGCAGAAGACACCATGGAAAACATTGACACAACTGTAAAGGAAAATCAAAAATGCAAAAAGCTCCTAACCCAAGACATCCAGGAAATCCAGGACACAATGAGAAGACCAAACCTAAGGATAATAGGTATAGATGAGAGTGAAGATTCCCAACTTAAAGGGACAGTAAATATCTTCAACAAAATTATAGAGGAAAACTAACCTAACCTAAAAAAAGAGATGTCCATGAACATACAAGAAGCCTACAGAACCCCAAATAGACTAGACCAGAAAAGAAATTCCTCTAATCACATACTAATCAAAACATCAAATGCATAAAAAAATACTAAGATCAGTAAGGGGAAAAGGTTAAGTAACATATAAAGGCAGACCTATAAGAATTATGCCAGACTTCTCACCAGAGACTATAAAAGTCAGAAGATCCTCAACTGATACATACAGACCCTAGGAGAACACAAATGTCAGCCCAGACTACTATACCCAGGAAAACTCTCAATTACCATAGATGGAGAAACCAAGATATTCCATGACAAAACCAAATTTACATAATGTCTTCCCACAAATCCAGCACTTCAAATGATAATTGATGGAAAACTCCAACACAAGGAGGAAACTCCAACCTAGAAAAAGCAAGAAAGTAATCTTCCAACAACACCAAAAGAAGATAGCTACAGAAACATAATTCCACCTCTAATAACAAGAATAACAGGAAGCAACAATCATTTTTCCTTAATATATCTTAACATCAATGGACTCAACTCTCCAATAAAAAGATGTACACTATCAGACTGGATACATAAACAGGGCCCAGAATTTTGCTGCATACAGGAAACACACCTCAGTGACAAAGACAGACAACCTGAGTAAAAGAATGGGAAACAATTTTCCAAGCAAATGGTCCCAAGAAACAAGCTGGAGTAGCCATTCTAATATCAAATAAAATTGAATTTCAATCAAAAGTAATCAAAAAAGGTAAGGAAGGACACTTCATATTTATCAAAGGAAAAATGTATCAAGATGAACTTTCAATTCTGAACATCTATGCTCCAAATGCAAGGGCACCCACATACATAAAGAAACGTTACTAAAGCTAAAAACACACATTGCACATCACACAATAATAGTAGGGGATTTCAACAACCCACTCTCAGCAATGAACAGATCATGGAAACAGAAACTAAGCAGAGATATATTGAAATTAACAGAAGTTATGAACCAAATGGATTTAACAGATATCTTTAGAACATTTTATCCTAAAACAAAAGAATATACATTTTTCTCAGCATCTCATGGTACCTTCTCTAAAATAGACCATATAATTGGTCACAAAACAGGCATCAACAGATAAAAAATGATTGAAATAATCCCTTGCATCCTAACAGATCACCACCAACTAAGGCTGGTTTTCATAACTATAAAAACAATGGAAAGCCCACATATATGTGGAAACTGAACATCTCTCTACTCAGTGATGACTTGGTCAAGGAGGAAATCAAGAAAGAAATTAAAGACGTCTTACAATTTAATGAAAATGAGGACACATCATACCAAAACTTGTGGGACTCCATGAAAGCAGTGCTAAGAGGAAAACTCATAGCTCTAAGTGCCTACAAAAATAAACTGGAGAGAGCATACACTAGCAGCTTAACAGCATACCTGAAAGCTCTAGAACAAAAAGAAGCAAATACACCCAAGAGCAGTAGACGGCAGGAAATAATCAAGCTCAGGGACTAAATCAACCAAGTAGAAACAAACAGAAATATACAAAATATCAACAAAACCAGGAGCTGGTCTTTGAGAAAATCAACAAGATAGATAAACTCTTTGCCAGACTAACCAGAAGGCACAGAAAGAATATACAAATTAATAAAATCAGAACTGAAGAGGGAGACATAACAACAGAAACTGAGGAAATTAAAAAAAATCATCAGATCCTACTACAAAGGCCTATACCCAACACAACTGGGAAATCTGGATGAAATGGAGAATTTTCTAGACAGATACCAGGTACCAAAGTTAAATCAAGAACAAATAAACCATCTAAATAGTCCCATAACCCTGAAAGAAATAGCAGCAGTCATTAAAAGTCTCCCCACCAAAATAAGCCCAGGACCAGATGGTTTCAGTATAGAGTTCTATCAGACCATCGTGGAAGACCCAATACCAATTCTCTTTCAACTATTCCACAAAATAGAAACGGAAGGAACTCTACCCAGTTTGTTCTGTGAAGCTAAAATCATGATCATACCTAAATATCACAAAGACCCAACAATGAAAGAGAACTTCAGACCAATCTCCCTTATGAATATTGATGCAAAAATACTCAATATAATTCTCGCAAATCAAATCCAAGAACACATCAAAACAATCATCCATCACAATCAAGTAGGCTTTATCCCAGGAATGCAGGGATGGTTCAATATTCAGAAATCCATCAACATAGTCCACTATATAAACAAACTCAAAGGAAAAAAAAAACACATGATCATATCACTAGATGCTGAGAAAACATTTGATAAAAATTCAACATCCCTTCATGGTAAAAGTCTCGGAAAGATCAGGAATTCAAGGCCCATACTCAAACATAGTAAAAGCAATATACAGCAAACCACTAGCCAACATCAAACTAAATGGAGAGAAACTTGAAGCAATCCCACTAATATCAGGGACTAGACAAGGCTGCCCACTCTCTCCCTACCTATTCAATATAGTACTGGAAGTCCTAGCCAGAGCAATTAGACAACAAAAAGAAGTCAAAGGGATACAAATAGGAAAGGAAGAAGGCAAAATTTCACTATTTGCAGATGATATGATAGTATACTTAAGTGACCCCAGAACTTCCACCAGAGAACTCCTAAACCTGATAAAAAAAAAAAAAAAACTTCAGCAAAGTGGCTGGTTATAAAATCAACTCAAACAAATCAGTAGCCTTCCTCTACTCGAAAGATAAACAGGCAGAGAAAGAAATTAGGGAAATGACACCCTTCACAATAGTCAGAAATAATATAAAATATCTTGTTGTGAATCTAACCAAGCAAGTGAAAGATCTACATGACAAGAACTTCAAGTCTCTGAAGAAAGAAATCGAAGAAGATCTCAGAAGATGGTAAGATCTCCTATGCTCATGGATTGGCAAGATTAATATAGTAAAAATGGCCATCTTGCCAAAGGCAATCTACAGATTCAGTGTAATCCCCATTAAAAAACCAACTCAATTCTTCACAGAGTTAGAAAGAGAAATTCTCAAATTTATTTGGAATAACAAAAAACCCAGGATAGCAAAAACTATTCTCAACAATAAAAGAACTTCTGGAGGAATCGCCATCCCTGACCTCAAGCTGTACTACAGAGCAATAGTGATAAAAACTTCATGGTATTGATACAGAGACAGGCAGGAAGGTCAATGGAATAGAATTGAAGACCCAGAAATGAACCCACACACCTATGATCACTTGATCTTTGACAAAGGAGCTAAAATCATCCAGTGGAACAAGGACAGCATTTTCAACAAATGGTGCTGGTTCAACTGGAGGACAACATGTAGAAGAATGCAAATCGATCCATTCTTATCTCCATGTACAAAGCTCAAGTCCAAGTGGTTAAAGGACCTTCACATAAAACCAGACACACTGAAACTAATAGAAGTTAATGTGGGGAAGAAACTTGAATACTTCATAAAATTCCCAAGTTTCTGTAAGGCAAAGGACACTGTCAATAGGACAAAACGGCAACCAACAGATTGGGAAAAGATCTTTTACCAATCTTACATACAATAGAGGGCTAATATCCAATATATATGAAGAACTCAAGAAATTAGACTCCAGACAACCAAATAACCCTATTAAAATGGGGTACAGAGCTAAACAAAGAGTTCTCAACTAAGGAAACTCAAATGGCTGAGAAGCACCTAAACAAATGTTTAGCATCCGTAGTCATCAGGGAAATGTAAATCAAAACAACCCCGAGATTCCACCTCACACCAGTCAGAATGGCTAAGATCAAAAACTCAGGTGATAGTAGATGCTGGTGAGGATGTGGAGAAAGAGGAACACTCCTCCATTTTTGGTGGGATTGCAAGATGGTGCAACCACTCTGGAAATTAGTCTGGCGGTTCCTCAGAATATTGAACATATCACTACCTGAGGACCCAACTATACCACTCCTGGGCATATACCCAGAAAATGCTCCAACATATAACTAGGACATATGCTCCACTATGTTCATAGCAGCCTTTTTTTTTTTTTTTTTTTTTTTTTTATAATAGCCAGAAGCTGGAAATTACCCAGATATCTTTCAACAGAGGAATGGATACAAAAAATGTGGTACATTTACACAATGGAATATCACGCAGCTATTAAAAACAATGAATTTGAGAAATTCTTAGGTAAATGGATGGAACTAGAAAATATCATCCTGAGTGAGGTAACCCAATCACAAAAGAACACACATGGTATTCACTCACTGATGACTTGATGTTCACCCAGAAGCTTGAAATACCCAAGATTCAACTCACAGACCACATGAAGCTCATGAAGAATGAAGACCAAGTGTGGGTGCTTCAGTCCTTCTTAGAAGGAGTAACAAAATACTCAAGGGAGCAAATATGGAGACAAATCGTGGGACAGCAACTGAAGGAGGGGCCGTCTGGAGACCATTCCACCTGGGTATCCATCCCATGTGCAGTGACCAAATGTAGATGCTGATGTGGATGTCAGGAAGTGCATGCTGACAGGAGCCTGATACAGCTGTCTCCTTAGAGGTCTGCCAGAGTCTGACATATTCAGAGGCAGATGCTCACAGCTAACCATTGAACTAATGAAGGGGTTCCCAATGAAGGAGTTAGAGAGAAGAGTGAAGGACCTGAAAGGGTTTGTGGCCCCATGAGGAGAGCAACAATACCAACCAACCAGAGCTCCCAGGGTCTAAACCACCCGCTTGGGAGCACATAGGAAGGGACTCTGGCTATATATGTTGGGGAGGATGGCCTTGTTGGCATAGGTAGGAAAGGAGATCCGTGGTCTCATGAAGGCTGGATGCCCAGTGGGGGGGAATTTGAGGGTGGGGAGGTGGGAGTGGGGGGGTAAGTGAGGGTACATACTCATAGAAGCAGGAGGAGGGGGGATGGAATAGGGAGTTCCTGGGCAGCGGGGGAGGGGAGGGAATGGGGTAAGAGTATAACATCTGAAATGTAAATAAAATATGCAATAAAAAATTTTAAAAAAAGAATAATAATTGTTTATTTATTTTAGTCATTCATCATAATCTGCATGGGTATTATCTTCCAGTATTTTACCTCTTCTAAGCAACAAAACAAAAACAGAAAAGAAAAACAAACAAAAAAACCCCTAAAAATAAAACCCTAAATACAAATCAAAGCCAAACCAAACCAAACCAAACCAAACCAAACCAAACCAAACCAAACCAAACTAAACCAAACCAAACCAAACCAACCCAAACCAACAATAACGACAACAAAACAGTATCTAGAAGATTGACACGAATAATTCTTGAGCTACAGTGGTGTTAATATTTACAGTATAGCTGATTTCTCATCACCAACACAACCTCAGTCGTTGAACATGGAATTAGGAAGATATTTCAATGGCTCGAGTATTTCCATTACACAGACAACCGAGGTAAATGTGACCAAGAACAGTGCTAATAGTAAAATAAATAGGTGAAAAATGATCAATACTTAACTGCTTTTAAAAAGAACGATGGCTAAAGCCAGCCAGTGGTGGCACAGGCTTTTAATCCCAGAACTCAGAATGTAGAGGCAGGTGGATCTCTATGAGTTCCAGGCCAGGTTGGTTTATAGAGCGAATTTCAGGACAGTCAGGACTACATAGAGAAATCCTGTCTCCAAAAAGCAAAACAAAACAAACAAAAAGGGCTGCCCAGTTAACAATCAGAGTATTGCCTGTTGGTTCTTGTAACATTCAAGACAATGTCAGAAGAGCACAGCCCACACCTGACTCTCTGAATGTCATCTAGTAGGTCTATTATGGAGCAGAAATTCATTTTTCAACCCTGGGTCTTATGTAAATAGTCCTCAGAGTAGATCGTTTTTGAGCTTCATGATGCACTTCAGAGGTGAATCTATTAGGATCTTTCAGTTCATTCTAATTCTTTTAATGAGACATTGTAGTGTTCTTGTTAAAACAACAACCATAACATAGAAACGTAGCATTAAAATACTAAGCCTAGATAAGGAAATGAGGTTCGTTAATACACTGTAGATTATAAATTGTAAAAAAGAGATTTGTTAGATAATTTGTTAGAATCTCTTAAGGTTTAAAGACTCTGATTCAAAATAACGTATCTAGATATCTATTCCCAAGTATTTCTGAATGTTAGTCACTGCAGAAGAACTTGAACAGTCTAACAGAGACAAGAATTTCGCACACGTGCATGACCAAATTTTTCTTTCCTTTAAACTGTCCTGTCATAGATTTCCTTCCTTTCTGTCCTCCCACGCCCGGATGTGCGTGCGTGCGTGCGTGCGTGCGTGGGAGCATTCACGCATGTGCATATGTGCTGGTTCAATGTACCTGTGGCCTTGAAAGACTATTTACAGGAGTCACTTTTCTCCTTCCACCATGTGGGTTCCAGAGATTGCACTCATACGCTGAGTGATTTTACCATATGCCAAAGGAGATTTTTGAATCAGCAAATGAATCCAAAATGGTTTAGAGTGACCCAGTTTAAATTCTAGGCTCCATAGCAGCATTCGCTTTGCAGAGGAACGAGTAAAAGGATACATGGGTGAAAGTGCTTGGAGAGAGCAAGAGGAGGCAGCAGAGGAAGCAATGGAGAGCAATCTTTGATCCAATTTCCCACCAACCAGGCACTTAGGCATCAGAGAGCTGGGAGCACTCACACATTCAAGGGGAGAGTCTGCTCTAAGCTGGAATGCAATCATTTTAAGTGCGGCTGCCCCGCCACTGATCTCTGCTCTATCTTGTTGAAAAATGCATTAGCAAGGGATTTCTTTTTCCCCTCTGGGCTCATAATTTCAAAGCTTCTTCCCAATACCCCTGTGGCCACAGCCTCACAAGAGCTGGAGATTGCTGGAACTAGGGAATTAGAATTCCTTTCAAATCCTGTTTCACTTCATGCTGCCGCTCCGCTGTCATCCCTGGGTGCTTGCTCTGCTCCTTCAGTGTGGCAAAGCAGCTTCCTCTTGGATGTATACGCATTTGTGGGCCTACTGACTATGCTTGGGGATATCCATTGTCTAAAACTAAGAGAAGGAGAAGCCACTCCTAGATGGATTGTTGGCATGGTGGAACAAAACTGGAGAGCGCGGAGAAGTGCAGCCTGAAGGCTACCAAGTCCTGACATTCATGTTGCCATGATTTTATACAGCCAGCTCCCCGTGAAGGTTCTAACTCAGTTAACTCTACATTCACAGAGAAGCTAAATGAAATGAAACGTAGGTGCCAAGCGACCAAATCTAAAGCACAAAATTAGAATATGGGAGAAGAGTTGCTGTAGGAGACCAGTCTTATGGGTTAAAAACCTTCTAAAGTCTATGTGACTGGGGGCCAGAGGAATGGCTCAGCAGCTAACAACACGCTGCTCTTGCAGGGTTCTCAGCATATTGGGTGCCTCACAGCTGCTTGGAACTTCAGATTCAGGGGACCTGATGCCCTCTGCTGGCCTCCAAAGGCAGTTGCAATCACATGCATCCACCCGGAGAGAGACAGGTTATACTAAAATAAAAATAGAGTAGGCATGATCATGGTCATTTTACAGTCTCCTTGTTTACCTGCTTAAATTATCCAGGCTATTCTTTTATTTGCATGTACTTGTATTTTACGGGAAATTACACGAAGACAGAATTTTCTTCCACTTAATCTTTTCCTGCATGGAATGCATTATTGGAAATGAAATAAGCATCTAAGTTGTAGTTTGTTAACAAAGGAAGCTACAGAGAATACAGGAAAACAAGTAGATGCCGTCCATATGCCCAGTTACATGGCAAAAGCCTATGTACAATCATCAAAAAAGAGTTACTGTTTGGTACACTATACCAAAATCATGGAGAAAAGCGCAGAGAGGGTAAGAAGATTTTGAGTTAACAATTATGGTCAATAGGCTTCATATTGGCATTTACAGTAGGCATATGACATGCCATATCTAATTTAACTTCATAAAACACATCATATATTCTGTGATGACATCTAGCCAACTTTTTCACTTAATTTTATCATTTTAATTACATTTATGTGTGTGTTTCTCTGTGTGGGTCCGTGCACATGAAACAGGTTCCTGTAAGGTCGGAAGATGCTGCTGGATTTAGAGTTCCGGCAACTGTAAGCTGACTGATGTCGGTGCTGGGGCAGCACAGGCTCCTAAATGCTGAGCCGTGTCTGGGGCCCCTGTCTAAAAGGTTTTATAGTATTTAGTGGGCTGAAACCACCTGAACTTTCTCAAAATGTTGCTATTTAAATATGACCACACCATGATGCACTGCAGTTTTTATCGTGAGATTTTTTTTTTTAAGGAATTATTTATTTATTTATTTTCTTTGGTGGGGAGGTGGCAAGGGTAGAGGGCCAATATGGAGGTACGGAGAGATGCGTTGGATTCAGGCACATGATGTGTAATTCACAAAGGATCAAGCAAAGAAAAAATAAAATAAATAAATGACCATTTCTGAAGGGCTCTCACGAAAATTTTATGATCTGAATGTACTCATGTAAGTTAGAAATTTAGAAATCTGTTTTAGCATTCACATTAAGAGGAGTTAAAAAGATTTCTAGGTTTAGTTCATTTAATTTAGAATATAGGCATGGGCTAACTCTCAGGAAGATGAATCTTTACCTATGCTCTCAAGACCTCGCTAAAATATGGGAATCCAGGTGTGTTTTGGAGGGCTGTGACAAAGGCGTGGAAACAGAATACATTGTATAACTAGTACAGGTCTCAAAACAGTGACTGACAATGCGTATGTGTCTAGCTAGACACATGTGTCTGTGGGGCCCTTCTACTGTAGCCCGAGAGCGTAAAGACAAGCGATGAGGCTGGCGTCTTGGAAACTTTGCTAAAGTAGAAAATGGGGTTTTTTATCTGGAAAGACATTCTGACTGTCATTCTCACACCTTTGTGTCTTCAGATGGTGAGTCTAAGATGCTTCCAACCTGAGAAGCAACGTATTGTTCGACCGTAGTAACTCATGCCAGGGAACCCCAGCAATGAGAAGGCAGTTTTAGCAAGATTCTCCTGGGCTAAAAACCTGCAGATAAAAAAAAAAAATCAGTAACCCTGAGAATAATCTCAGGAGAATTTTCTTTTCAGAACAAGACTTGGTTGAAAAAATAAAGCTGAAAACAAATGCTTTGTGGAATGAACTAGCTACTCGGACTGTTGCTATGGAAAAAAAAAAAAAAAAAAAAGGACGTTTAAGGAATAAATCTTATTTGGACTCAAATAAGTTCAAAGGGACTGTCCCTTATGGGAGAATCACGGGAGCAGGACGGCAAGCCAGCTGGTCAGTGTCTTCAGGCAGGAACAAAAGAGAGCAGGGTGAATGTTCTTGTTTAGCTTTCTCTTCTTCATCCAGTCTAGGACCCAATCCCACAGAATGGAATGGTGCGTTCACTGTTAGTGCGGGTGTAACCACCTCAATTAACATAATCTAGAGATCGTGGAAGGCATGCCCGGAGGCATGTCTCCTGTATAATTCTATCCTGGCAAGCTGATAATATTAACTGTCATATACGGGAGGACAAATGGAATCCCTGTTCCTATGATTCTCATTTCTTTCAGGGCAGGTTTTTTGTTTTTTGTTTGTATTTGTTTGTTTGTTTGTTTTTTAACAGCTGAACTGTAAATGATCAAAGCTGCCCAGGGAACAGAAAACTGGAACATCCTTTACAACATGATGGCTACTGCAGTATATGCTCTATGTCTAGACCCCAGTACCCTTGAAAAATACCAAATGTCCCTTTGCTGTTGTGCACAATGATAGGCAAAGATGCTGCCTAGCAGTATTTCTTTGTTTCTACGGGCCGTAATGAACGTAGCTAACATGGAGTGAGTGCTCTCATCCGAGAAGTCTGCGGCTTCCTGAGCACACACTTCTGTGTTTGCACTAGTGCTAGAGTAAACGCTGGCTGGCAGGAAGGGCGGCATATCCTGCGTCAGCACAGGCCTGCCTCTGAGTGGCATTTAATCAAGCCAGCTGTTTTTAGATGAAGCTTTTACGGCCTCACATTTGGTGTAATTTACAAAGCACACAAGCATTGCGTATAATCTCACAGAACTCACAGACTGTCTTTTTTCCTACTGCTGGAGATCCCAGTCCCAGATTTTCTGGCTTTAGGTTATGCTCTCTGATTGTCCAGGATCCCACAAGTTTAAGGAGGTACTTTACTAGTATTGAAGAGGTTTTTTTTGTTTTGTTTTGTTTTTTGCTTATTTTTTTTTTAAAGAAGTCAATTCCGTAAATGAAAAATGCTTACTTAAGCCAAACAGAGGATGTTGTTTTCTCCTCTTCTGATTGTTTATGGAGAGAAGTAAAAGCTCCTGCACTGAACCTATTTCAACATAAATGACTTCTTAGGAAATTCCTGTGGGCCTGAGCCCATCCACACGCACACGCACACACAGGAACCTGTTGACAGCTGATGTCATGGGAGCACGAGCATTCAGGGGCACGTCTCCAGGAGTAACATGCTGATTCTCTTTTTGGAATGAAAAATGTATCGTAAAGACAGCGATTATCCTTTTCTCCAAAAAGATGCCACAACCTTTTCTTGTTCAAGTCTCCTTTTGTTCCTTTGTTCCTTACACTCCTCCTAAACACACAAGCAGATAAAGCCTATATAGTCTGTTTAAATGCTATTATTTACTTTTGCTTTGCTAATTGTCAATTTTTTCATATTAACAGTTTTAATGGTATATAATTTGAACCTGGAGCTCATTTAAATATTTCTTATCATTAGAAAACTTCTACTATTAAATGATATATTTCTATGAAATGGAAAATCTGCTTTTCAAAACAGTATATTAGTCTATAAAGCCCCCTAAACTGCACTGGGTTACCAAAGTCTGATAGTTTTGAGTTTCATAATAAATTCTTCTCCATCCCCAATTCAATAAATGTAAAGCATCTATTTCATTATTTCAGTGAGATTTGATACTCTCCCTTGTGCCTACTTAATGTTCAAAACCATCTAGTACTTAAGGGACAAGATAATATCTAATGGTACTGAGTAAATTTTGAGAATTATTCTTTTCACTTTTCTCTTGGAGTACGTGATATGCTATTTTTTGTTATAGCAAGCTCTGTGAATATTAACTCTCACAGGCTCTCTACCTTTTATATAGCTTCTTTTGGAAAAACTATTCTAGAAAAGAGAAAAGTTACTACATAAAATTTCTCATCTGTCTTCTACAGTATGAATAATTATATGCTTATATATTAAAGTAGCAGTACATTATTACCCTACTATTAAACATGAATTATAAAAATGAACTCATCAGTAAGAAATTAAATTATTAAAGCATTGTGTTTAGCTAACAGCAGTGCCTATTATCTATTTTCTCTGAGGGATGCAGGCAGCCTCGGTCAGGGGTTCTAGAAAAATCTATGAGGAATTATGTTGACAGTAAAGTTCAGTGTCTCACAGAGGGACAGAGACTCTGGTGTGCATGTACGTGGCTGTGCTGGGCGGGTTTGGCTACGGGACTCAGGGACGACCAGCTTGCCATTTCCACAACAATATCTCACAGGCAGTCTCAGTCTCTGCAGGTCCGACTGATGGCAAACACAGAATTCCAGAGCAAATGGTTGCTGGCTCTGTTCCTCAAACACAAACATTATTTTATTCCTTTGCTTTTGGGTGAAACTTTGTCTCAGCAATCTCCATGGCTTGCAGTTTAGAATTAAGTTCTGGTGCAGAGATGAAAGGCTATTTTGTTATAACTAGAGATAGTTTTTGAATAGAAAGACAGATTTTATTTGTAAGTTAGGTCCATACATTGGCCCCGTAGGCTCTTGCTTACCTGATGATGTATCTAATTAAAAATTTTCAGTTACATAAAATTATTCCTTTCAATGTAATTTAGTAGAGGAAGACACTATAGTGATCCAGTTCTGAGGGCTGCGAATCTGTAGAGTCTTGCCACCACAAGAGCTATAACAGTGGTTCTCAACCTCTGGGCCATGGCCCCTTGTGGGGGTGGACATTGAATGACCTTTCACTGGGCTCACATATCAGATATCCTGTGTGTCAGATATTTACATTACAATTCATAACAGTAGCAAAATTACAGTCACAAAGTAGCCACAAAATAACGTTATTGTTCGGGTCATTACAACATGAAGAATCGTAATAAAGGGTTGAGGTCTTAAGATGGTGGAGAAACCGCTGCCCTAAAGTGTATTAATAGGTACAGAAAGACAGACAGACTTCTAGGACTTGTTCCTGGATAGATATAAAATGTGTTGAAGAAGGAGATGTGTCAGGTCAGTTATGAGACAGATCATATTACAGGATTCTGGAGGAAGTATATATCATCACAGGACAGGAAAATGACCAGTAAGGCCAAGGGAACTCTGTCCCTATTTATAATCTCATGGAACCAATAACATGAATCCAAAACATAGTTGAAATTTGGCTACATGTCACAGAGCAAATAAGAAGCACCAATTTTGGTTGCCTTGGAAACTGGGACCATTCATCATGTTGATGGTTCTATAAGAGGAAAAGGGGCAATTAAATGAAATGTACACTGAACACTCTAGAAATCAGATCTGGTTCTTCCTCCCAGCCCATGCTCCTGGAAATAAGACTCAGACTCAAAATATATTGGTCATATAGTTAGGCTCTTCTCTGACTAGATCATAACTTAAAATAACCCATTTATTTTAATCTACATTCTGCCACATGACTGGTTACCTGTGCTCAGGTACCATTTGTCTGACTCATCACATCTTCCAGGGCAAATCTCCCTCCTGGTACTATCCCAGAATCCTTTCTGCCTCCCGGATGTCCCACCTCCTATTTCCTAGCTAAACTAAAGGCCATCAGATTTATTATTGACAGGTGCCACATCCATACAGACGTAAGATATTTTCTCTAGAGACTACAGGTAGAACAACTTGTGTAGGAGTGTTTAGCATGTTAACCAGTGGCTCAGATCTGTGCCCTGGTGCAATGGACAATGGAGGAATGCAGTCGGTTGTAGATGTGGATTATATATGAAACACAGCAGTTGCTGTACAGTTTGAAGCCCCCTGGAAATCTACAGTCTCTCTCTCAGTGGCTTGCTCACAGTAAATAAGTCAGCAGGTCACTTCTATGCTTTCTAATGGTAGTGATGGGTAGGAGTGACCCTTCTGATAGGCACACAAGCAAGTAGGTAAGACAACACATTGGAAGTCAGCGAAAAAACCAAAACAGTGGGATGGAAATTTGCATTGTGAAATAACTTTTATAAACAAAGCCATTCCTCCAGTAGTTGAAAGGCATCTGTCCCTTTGGGGTAGAGTCTATGGGTAATTCTTCATTTTATTACACAGATAATTGCACATCTAATTTAAGTAAAAAATAAAGTACTGAGCATTTCTAAGTACTAACATTTCTAAGCTTACCTCGAAAAGCACTAATATCTCCATAGTGAACTTGAAGGACGAAGTATTTGCTTCCAGTTTCCCCTCCAACTCTGAAGCCAACACCTAAATAGTTATAAAACAAGGCAAACTGTCATTATAGAAACCGATGCTTAAATGAGTTACAGTGGTAATTTTGGGCTGCTGGTCATGAAATACACAGAAAATAAAATGACTTATGCCATATAAAATCAGCATACAGAAGATGAAAGAAACTCCATTGGCCAAAATGTTTAACCAGAACTCGGAGAGAATCTAGTCATAGTTCCCAACGTAAACAAGAATGGTTCCTGGTCTATTAGCCAAACAGATCACTCATTTTGAAAGGAACAGTGGAAAAACTTCTGTCACTGTTGGCTATTTAACAAACATACAAAAAGATTCTATTTTTTGTGTAATAAATATTCATAAAAGTTTATATTTTCTAACTGATTATAGAAGATAGAATCTTAGGAATATCTTAGAGTGACTATTTTCCTTCCCATACGACAACAGAGCCTTCAAAAGTGACAGAGGAAAAGAGTTCCCAACTGGATCACAAAGTCCAGGTGTCTGTGAATGGCCTTACTGTTTATATGGAGTTTGTTAACCATGGGCTTAAGACATACAGACATTCTATTTGCAGGCTGAGAAAAGGCATTTGCTCTTAAAATAACACATCTATGACAGACCTCCTGTGATGCCTAGGCCTGTTGGTGGGTACATGGCAACCTGCAGAGGCAGTTCTCAGGCTGATCTGAAGCAATGCAAAGTAGAGTGGTGCGGACATGAGCTAGGGAAGGCACACTGGGCTGTGTGAATCCTTAAACCATCTTTGGACCACAGCATGTGCATTCTGCAGCAGAATCATGCACCTTGAATATTCTGAAGCATTTAGGCAATAAGAGAGGGTCTCGGCAGTTCTTTCAGACATTGGAAGCTATCAACCGTTTTCAGGCAGAGTCAGAAAGGCAGCTAGACTTGGCATTACATTAAATACCTAGGTCCTAGAACTTTAAAAAAAATATTGATGCTGAAACAGCAATTTATTTAATTTCCAGGGCTCTCTTGGCTCGTGAAATGTTCCTGCTGTCGAGAGCTGAAGTGCCTCAGGCCAAAGGTGGCTTGAGGTAGACTTGATTATTTTCTAAGGCCATCCAAACTGTTTCGAGGTCAAACTACTTATCAAAGGGGTGAGAAAAAGTAGCCAACTACCTTTCTGTACAAAGTAGATGACGCTGGCACTTTTAATGAGAAGCTGCAATATGGAACATTGGCAAGGCTTTTTTAGAACGGACTTTGAAAAGCTGATGCATGCCCGTTAGACTATCCAAGTCACTTCAAACATACCTTTAGGGAGCCGGGTAGGGGGAGCATTTCTTGCCCAGGCATATAGAATATTGGCTTTATCTGTACAGGTTCCTTCATCACAAAACCTAAAAGAAAAAGTAGCCTTAATGACTATGTAGGTCGTGAAATCCATAAACTGCTCCGTATTTGGGCAGGTATTTTAAAGTCAGACAGATCAATATAGATTTATTGTATTCTTAGGCTTAACATCCCAAGGAAGGCTGGAGAGTTTCTGTATGGAAAGAGCACCTGAACGAGGAGATGGAACAGTGCCGGGTTGTGGATGTTCAGCCTAGACCTGGATACATCCTATGTGAAAAGCACTCTCTGCAATAGAGGTAGACAGCCCGTAATAACTCCAAACATGGCACTGCGTAAGCCAAGGCTACTACTGGGGATCTCTGGACAGAGACCTGACAAGAACGCCATCCATGTTTGCTCTCTGGGGACTGGGGAGGTGATGTTGTCAATACATTTTTGGATGCATTAACAATTGTGTGCCTTCAGGAGAATAAATAAAATATGTGCACACACTTTGGGCTTTTGACTACACTATATTACTTACACACACACAGACACACACACACACACATGCACACACACACACACACACACGCACATGCACACACACACACACACTCTTTAAAAAAGATGTGAACACTGGCTTGCATTTATAAATCATGTCATGTGGTACAAGCGTCATTTCATTTCCTGTTTCAGTTTTCTCTGTAATGCCGGGGATGTTTTCCTCTGTGAATCAAATGAAATACAAGTGGAAATCTCTTTATAAATTAAGGCACTATCCGCTGTAATGCACTATTTAATAAAACATTCAGTGTATAAAAAGTCCCCCCTTGTGGATAGACACGGATGGTTAGCAAAGCCCTTAAGCAAAAAGCCCATCTTCTTTCCACCCCTAGACCACTTCACTGGACCACCTCTAGAAGTTGTGCTTCTTGGATGTGTTTATTATCCCTTGAGAGCCCAGCAGCTCATGTATGGAAACCCCTTTGACAGGGCTATAGAAGTGATGTACAGTAACTTGCATAGTCAAGACCTCTGGAAGACCTAATTTAAGATTTAATAAGTTGATGGCAAATTGCATTGTTTCTAACAATATTGTAACTCCCAGTTTGTCCTGTCCTTGAATTAGATTTGTTTAAAACATGGTCAGTCTACATTATCTTTTTTTTTTTTTTATAATGCATTTATGTTTGTGTTTTGGAAAACTGAGTCCAAACAAGGTCAGAGGCAGGAAATAAAACAGATTATAAAGACTGAAAGCTATCAAGAACGAAGACAAATACAGCTTCATTGGCAGTAGCTGACTCACAGACAGAAAGTGTGCACTACCCGTGGTCTGGAGAGATTGGAAAGGCAGATTTTTATGGAGTCTTAAACAGGTTAGGGGCTGAGCCTACAGTCCTGGAAGTGCATAGGTTACCTACACAGGAAACACAGGTAAATCCATCTCTCCCTCAAACTCAGAGGCAGGAATTTTTGCCACATTTCCTGCTACAAATGGGGTTGGAGGTGGAAAAAAAGGATGTCAGTACAGATCGTGCTATTATCTTTCAGAATGAAGAATGAGAGAGCCAGCACCAGGGGGTCCCAAATGTTATGCTTAGCAAACGTTCTTGCTTCCTTAAATCAGGCTCCAGAGAGACTGTGTAATGTGCACTGTACAACACATCAACCAGTTGTTTCATAGTGTTCTTGTCAACTGCCATACACTAAACATGAAGGACCATTACTATGTGATAATTGTGTTTTGGAACAAATGTTTATGACATCGCCATGCCAAATGTGTTCAAGGACTTAGGGTGTTGGACAGTGCCCAAAACTATAAACATTTCCTTGGCTTCTTTGTATAGTAGTTAGAGAAACGAGGCTGTCGGACATGATGGACTTTATACCTTACTCCTTGTAAGCTGTTAAAGCATAAAGCTTTGGGTGGCAGTTTTCATACCTTTCAACAAGGATCATAAATATACAAGTGCCTAGCATCAGTGTGGTGACAGCGGTAAGATAATTGTTTTCTCTGATATGGAAGTCAGTTTTTAATGTATGACTATATGGAAGCAGATGGACATAAAACAGAGAACATCAGTTTAGTAAATATTTCTAGCTATACATTTATGCCATTTCCTGGCTCAAAATGTTTCACATGCTTCCCACAAATGAAACTGAATTACTGTATATTGTAGTACAACACATAACACATAAGACCTCGGTATATTTCTAGAGAAAACCCCTCTGCTCATGACATGGTACTGTGCATTTTCCCGCTTCTCATTTCCACTGTTCTCTTTGGGAGACTCTTTCCTTACTCTTTGCTTGAGAAGTATACACTCAGCTTCAAGTCTGAGTTCTGGTTTTCCTTCCTAGAGAAGCCTCCTCTGACCCCATCACCAATCGTTCTTTAACCACAGTACTGTACTAGACTCAGCCTATGTAGCCATCTTGTAAGGCAGATGTGGGGGAATGAGGGGTGCCTGAGGTTTGAGGCAATGCCTTCCATCCTGTACTCACAGCCCCTGCCATTCTGCCTGGCATTAGCAATAGGTGGTGCAGTTTGCGTCTTTCGCTTTACGTGTTCAGACACATGTAAATAACTCAGTTGTGTAGGATACTGCATTGTCACATATAAAATAAGAATTAAAAATTTACAATAAAAGCAAAATCTAAGCACCAACACATTTGAGTCATTGCTTGTCCATCTTCTTTCCACTGTCTTAGAAATACTGCAAACGGGTTGCACTTTGAAACTGACTAAGTAACTTGGTTCAAGCAAGTCCAAAGGTCACATAACTAAGCTGCAGTTGACAGCTCTGGCTGTCACGCTTTCTTTCATCACAAGTCATGACTAAGTGGTTAAGGACACACACTGCTCTTCCAGAAAACCCAAGTTTGGTTCCTAGCACACACATTGGGTTCACAACCACCCATATTTCCAGCTCAAGGGCACTTGATAAATTCTTCAACTTCCATAGACTCCTGTGTACATACATACATACATACATACATACATACATACTCATCAAAACAAAAATTCAAAAAGAAAATCTTAGCTTGTGGCAGGAGAGATGGCTCAGTGGTCAAGAGTACTGACTATTCTTCCAGAGGACCTGAGTCTGGTCCCCAGTACCCAATGCTGCCCATAATAGTTCTAACTCCAGTTCCAGAGGACCTGACACTCTATTCTTACCTCGGGCACTGCACACAGGTGTTGCTTGCACAGGCATGCATACAAGCAAAATGCCCACACACATAAAATAATTGATTTTAAATATTCGCTTTATTAAAACACTATGTATGTGTGTGTATACACACACACACACACACACACACACACACACACACACACACACATATATATATATACACACACAGACACACACATGCGTGTGTCTGTGTGTGTATGTGTGTGTGTGTGTATTACATACACGACTAAATAATGATGGCTCACAGAAAGACATCAGGTTACTGAAATAATCTTAAACCTAATGTGTGAGTGAACTAAAGGAGAACAGTAACATGGGATGTCAGGAGAGATGACTTTTGCTGATGACAGAACCTAGTGGCACAAAACAATTTCACATTCTGTAAATAAAAAATGGCCTTGGTAGCTTAAGGAGCAGGGCAACAATTAACATTTGAAATTAAGATGGTTCTGGATTCCTGGACTTTCCTGTGGAAACCTTTTCACCTCTAATCCACAGAGGCCCTTTTGGATGACAAGAATACTTTCTGAGCTTGTGCCAAGCTCTAAAGAGAGCAAGCCCTTCATGTTGGATCATCTATGTGAGGGACTGTAAAGCACTCACTGGTTATAATCTGCTAAAGGCTATTTGAAATCTAAGGTTGCTTGAGAGAGATGGCAATGACAGCTTATCATCTCTTTTTGCTAAAATAATAAAAGCCCAAATTGTCAGGTCCTGTATGGCTTTTGGATGGTTAGTATTAACTGTCAATTTGACAGGATCTGAATCACCTTGGAAACAGCTTCCGGGCACAACTGTGTGGATTAACAGCCTTTGGGCATACCTGTGAGGAATTATTTTGATTAGGTGATTTGATGTCTGTTGTAAGAGTCATCTTCCCTGCCCTTTGCGCCTCTTCCTGGGCAGGGATCCTGGATTATACATAAAATGGATAAAATGAGCTGAGAGCTAGCATTCAGCACTCTCTGCTTCTGCCTATAGATGTGAGGTGACCAGCTGTTTCGGGTGCCTGCCTTTTTGACCTCCCTGGCACAGGGATGTTCGCTTGACTTATGTGTTGAAGCGAATCCCTTTCACTTGAGTTGCTTTTGTAAGGGAATTTTATTACAGCAACAGGAAAAGAAAACAATACAAGTAGGCCTTCAATTCAATCTGTAATACATAAGCTATCTAGCAACTATAGCCAGAAAAATTAAAAGATTTTTGTTTGTTTGTTTTTTGAGAAACACAATGTAATAAATACTGTGGGTGGGATATTATTACCTTTTGAAATTGCACTGATCCTAGTTAAGTATCCAAATATCATTAACTGGTGCCTTATAACCAATAGAGTACGTCTGCAAATTCAGATACAATCCCATGGGAACTTCAGTAGTTCCATAGCAGGAGTTACACATTCACACAGTAATTCAAAGAATACCTAGCCAGAAAACTAAATAAGTATGGCAGCAATTTGACGACCAACATCATAGGAACTACCCCTGACACATACACACGCATCCCAGCGAGAGGGGCAATAGCATTTGGAAGAACATAGGATATGCAGCACAATTCTAAGTCCAAAAACACCCAAGTCTCCTATGGAGGCAGCATACTGTGTATATCTCAGAGCTTCCTCTTTCCTAATCAACAAGGCAGGGTTAGAAGCCGAATTTAATGGATAATGAAACATTAATACAGGTTAAGATAGTTAAATAATGTCTGCGATAATTACTGAGGCAAAAATCTGAACCCAAGATACTTAATTGTGTTTATGGTATAATGTCAGTACTTTGTTTAACTCAGCTGCTAGTCTTGTAAGGAAAGATGATCAAAACCATGCAGCATGTTCCATTTAGAAATATTTTATGTTTGTGGGGTCGTTTTTCAGTGATGATGTCGAAGAGAATGTCTGATCCTTTGGAACTGGAGCCACCGACAGTTGCGAGCTGCCGTGTGCATGCTGGGAACTGATCCTCCAGAACACCTAGTGCTCTTAACTGGGGAACCGTCTCTCTAGCCCATCGTATGCCCCTTGTCTGTTGCATATTTTGTGGAAACTGTCAAATGTTTAAAAGCATGGCACCAGCAATCAATAGATGCTAAAGAGCTCCTACCACTGACTCCAAAACACACAACTAAATTTATTAGCCAATGAATATAATCATTGTTGACCCAGAACAGATACCAACTGTATTTTAACCAGAGGACATATGTTTTCTATCCTACTATGACTCAATTTCAATAAGAAGGTAATAGAAAGGAAGCTGTGAGCTGAGGATGTTGGTTGAGATCTTGCCTAGCTTGTAGGAGGGCAAATGTCCAATCTGTAACTAACATAATTGAAGCAAGCAAGAGATAGAGGGAAAAAAAATTCAGTTCAAGGTCAGTAAGGAGTAGAGACCATTTCTAAATAAATGCATAATGAATAAAGGGAAGCCAGTTCATTCCAGTCCAGCAGAAACTTGTGACAAAATACTGCCCTTAAATGCACATCACACAGTGCCCAGAATGAAGGATGGTATGGGTTTTGGAGGCTTGCTATTTTTGTTATGCTGAGACAAATGTTCTATTTGTTGAATTTCAGAAGTTTCTTATGGAGGAAGAGACAAAGAAAGTAGTACAGAAAACACTTGGAACGTGGCTATGGAGTGTGCAAGGATGAGCAACCAGGATGCAGAGAAGCTGCAAATGGCAGCACGTGCACACTCTGCTCTCAACCAGTATGATCAGGAGGCAAGCAGCAAAGCTGTGGCCTTATCTAGGAAACATCATCACTAGGATAAGCCATTTAAATGAGTGACCGAGGGGAGTGCTGCATACAGGCATACACATGCTCTAGCTATGTTCTCTCTTCCCTCGCATCCCATCTATAACCCTGTGGAGATGGTGGCATTTAAAGAGACACAGCAGGTGGCTAATAAATAGAAGCAGTTGAAAGGGATTTAAGCTAATTCTTCAGAGGATGGTGAGGCACTCTATGCTCCCGCTTGAGAAGGATGCTAAGGTAGAACAGCTGGAAACGGCCTCTTTTAGCCAGCCGGGATTCTCCCTTTTTAAAAACACATCAAACAACTTGTAGCAGCCCTCTTTGATGTTTAAAGTTGAGCTGGTCATAATTGTCACTAGGAGTAGTTTTAAAATAAAAAATTAATTATAAGAACTAAAAATAGTTTCAGCTACGCACAGACAACCATACTGCGGCGCACGGCTGGTGATATATTTAAAGGTCCACTAACTCTAACAGCCTAATAGCTTGGTATTTTTTCCAGTTCGTATTATTCTGTATTTTTGTCATAATGGTGTTTTGGGTCATGGAAGCAATTTAACTGATACACAAATAAAATAAAACTGTTTACATTAGTGTGGTGCCATGAAATGTTCCATGTTTAAATTGGGTTACATGTATCCCCTGGAACATTCAAAACGTTTATCAAACTTTTGAAAAAAAAACCCTTATCTTCTTGAAGTATATGGCACATAATTGGTATCTGTAGTCACTGTTCTCTACATTAGCATCCCAATTCACCCAATATTTTGAGGACAGAAAAAAATATCAGTTTGCTCTAAGTTGTTTAAGGACCACAATCTGCACTCAGTAGAATAGAAATTGCAGAACCCTACAATCACATATTCTAAAAAATTAAAATAATATTAATAGAAAAAGTACTCCAGAGGCAGTTTGGCAGTTAAGAGACCTCCCTGTTCTTACGAAGAATCTCAGTTTTGTTCCCATTCCTTAAGTGGCAGCTCACAGGCCTCTGTAATAGTGATCCCAGGGCATCTGACACTCTCTTCTGGCTTTGGGGGCACCATGCATGAGCACGATACATGCATGTAAGTGAACACAGGCATACCACATAAAATAAAAATAGATAAATCTTTTAAAAGTACTTCAAAACTATTACGCTAAATGCCAGCAAGTCATACTACTGCCCCCTTTGCTCCTGCCTTCCCCCATCCCTCGCCATTGGTCTCCAGGTTAATTGTCTTTTGCATTAACAGACAGCAACCAGAGGTATTAGGTTACATCTGAAAGGTACTGCTGCCTTCTGGGGTCATCAGAGAGGCTGCTCCATCAGCTGGCCCCTATTTGCATCCTCCAGAGGTATGTTAATTTGGAATTGAGCATCAGGCCCACTCGAACTATAAAGAGACCACCCCACAGTATATTAAAAGGTTCACATCAATGTATGCAATTTAAGTGCACATGCATATAATTAACTAGACACATTAACAGTGTGAGCTGCTAATTTGGAACGAGACACAAAAGACTCGAATGCTTGTGGAAGGGGAAAAAAAAACCTTTAAAATTAAAATGACTGCATAATGAAAACTGCTTCATGCTGTGTCTACTGTTTTCATGTAAACTTAATATAACTGTAAATATATTTTAATGAACACTAGAACGAGGCAATTACCGAGAGCAAAGGAGGGCAGCTCGGCAGAGAAACAGCAGAGCAGCTCTTTGCCTCCATATCATAAGTGTTGCCTGAAGACAGCGGGTGAGTTATAACTTCATAATTTCAGGGGAAAATGCTTTCTGTATTAAAGACGCATGCTTTTTGCCAATGAGCTGGTAAAGAAAGCAAAAACTCATGTGAAAAAGGGATTGGGGAGAGGTGGACAGATGGAGATCTCACTAGCACGAAGAAAACAAAAAATCTAAGCTTGACTGGCAAAAAAAGTTAGGCATTTACACATTGTCAAACTAGATTTGTGCTCCCTGAAGAGTTTCCTAGATCGTTAACAAGTTACTGATATTATTAAGTATCAGCAATCAGTACAGATACCCCACTGAAAAATACATGTGGGCGTTGGAAAGCCTTTACTTAAAGCCTTCTATTTTGGAAGAGTCCAATGCTAGATTTGCAACCTAAAATGAATATGATAAATCTTGTTACTCAAAGAATACAGAACTTTCCACGCTGGCATATTTTTGCTCGAGGTGGGAGGAAAGGCAGGCACATGTTGAGAAAGCATCCACAGGCTCTCTCTCATGCCGTGCTTGCGAAGCAGTGGGGGTGGGAGGTAAAATGTCCTTTGAAGCAACCTAGAAGTGTCCAGCCTGTGAAGTGCCATGAATTCTAATTTTTAAAAGAGAGGAATGGGGCCTGCCAAATACGGGAGAGAAGACTCTATATTAACATTAACTGGAATACAAGGCTAGACTGTAAAGCCAAAGAGAGTAGAGCAGCAGTCTAGCTTGATGCGTGTCTTCTACTTTGCATATCCAACAGCTCCTATATCGACTTCCAAATGTTAAATGAAGACTTTGGGCTTGGCTTAAAGAAGATGAATAATAGCATCAATTATTTTTCTTGTTTTATGGCTACACAGCCAATTATTACAAATCTATAGATTAAATGGGAACGTGCTACGAGGCAAGTATTTTAAATTCCATTTAAAATGATGTGGACTCAGCGTTACATAAAATTCTAATTAGTCAGCGGTGCATCACATCGGCAACGCACAGAAGATATGTGCTTGAGGTGAGCCAACCTCTGCACATCCCCAATGCCTGGTAGTCACGCCTTTCTCAGCTGACTCCTAGAAGATATGCAATGCATCCTTACAGAATTATGGAACATTGGCATAAAGGGGGTTTAATCCTGACCAAGCACAAATCTAAAACCAATATACCTAACAGGCTCAGTAGCCAACACAGGGCGTCTGGCTGTGGGCTTGCTACTTTTACACTTCTGTCTGTTGTCTTTTGAACAATAAGTTTAGCAAAATAACATACAGAGACACAAATCACCCCACAATTCCACTTTCACTAGCATTTCCTTTGATAGCTCCCTCCCTGAACTCGAAACCTTTTGGCAGTATACTGTATATATAAAGTTTCTATAAAAGTAAAGTTTCAAACTAGTACATCTGGGAATACCAATAAATACCTAAAATGCCAAAAGAATGTGATTGTTTTGACATTACTCTGATATGAAAATGGCAAACATAACTTTTGCTTATATAATTTTTAGCAGATAGGATCGCCTTGGCTTTTAAGTGCTGTTGGGTTTTCTCATTCCTCCCAGGCAAGGTGAAGCCAAAGCACATTTGAAGAGCTTACACTCCTTCTAGCTATTTTAATCAGTCTGTAAACTAAAAGACTATATTGCTAGTTGCAGAAGGGATATTTTTAAAGCATACAAAATAAAGGATGTGATTTGTTGAATAAGATTCAGAAAAGACTGTCAAAGAATAATCTTTTAGTGGAGAATTTTTCCTTACGAAAATTTATGAAAGAGATAAAACAATAGCGTTGATACCAAAGGGTATTAACTGTGATTTGCTGATTCCATTTTTATATACAGCTAGTCACATGAGGTTGGTTCCAATGTGATATGCCCATTACATCAAATAACTTGAGCCTATTAACAAATGCTTTGATGGCACTTGGCCTATGGAGATTTCCACTAATTGCCCCATGCTTTTTCCCAGTTTCAAATACATATTGCAATTGTTTATTATAAAAATGACTAGAAGCAGTTGCTGCAAGCCTCACATCAGACTAACGAATATTAGGATACACTGAGAAATCGGTCTACATGATTACGGAGGAGCGGAATATCAAAACAAGCCGTTCCACGGTACATGGCCAAAACCTTTGGTCATTCTGGACTACTAGTATTTGACAATGGTCCCAACTGTCAGTGAAAAGCAGGAGGCTTAGACTATATTAGTATTTGTCAGATTTCACAGATCTTCATTAACACCGAAGAACACAGTGAAAGAGGAAATTTCAAGACATAGTTATAGAATATATTTCTAGGAGTAGAAAACACATTTACCATAGAACTTCCCCCACATCATCCTCTGCTGTTCTAGAAGAGGCATTTAAGAATGGTTTACTGATTAATCATGGCACAATAGAAAGCTCAACAGAGTGATTAAAATCATCCATAAACTGTAATAGTTACTTAAATAAACATTGGACAATGTGGTCAAATTGAAAACATTTGGACTTTGGAATCAGACATTTTAAGGTATGCCTTGTGCTCCAGCCAGCTGATCTTTTGAATGAGTTAGCAAACTTGAGCTTCTGGCTTCTTGTCTGTAAAACGTGTATAGAAGCGCTTGCTTTGAAGAGAAAGCAGGATAAATAAAATGATAACTACAAATAACTTAGCACAGCATATGGGACCAAAGATCCTGTAATGAACAGAACTGCAGTGCTTTTGGATGGAAGCATGAATTGTACAGAAAGTGACGTTAGAATATCAATAATCTAAATTCACTTTGTATGAACTTTTAATCCGTGACAAAGACTGATAGTGAACAGAGGACTAAATAATTGCAATAACCACGGGATGTTAATGAATACTGTTAGTTGCCTATTAATCATCTGTAAAATCCTTACATAAATACACTTGGTACTTGTAAAACAGCACAGTTTTTCTACTGGAGCCCACCAAGTAACTTCCTTACCAGTAACTTCCAGTGGACGAGGGCATATTGCATCCAAACAGCAGCATATGGTGGACAGTGTCCATGCTGGCCCGAGGCTTGAAGTCAACTGTCAGGAGAAAACGATACACGCATGTGAATACATGCTATATGTGTGTGTGGCAATGTCATATCTTTCAACAGCTAGAATATCTATATGGAAATATGCTTTGATGCTTTCATAATAAAACACCATGATATCTTAAGGTGAGTATAAGTTAAATTTTGACTTAGGAATATAGTAAACTATTGCATATGAAAAAGAGAAAATAATATTTAACAGGCTAGTGAAGACTGCTATTAACACACACACACACACACACACACACACACACATTTAAAAATGAACTGTCCCTTTTAATGTGGTGAGTGCCTTATGAGGGTATGATGTGAAAGCTGCAGGCTATTTATTCACAATAGATTTCCTTCTCACTTTCAGCAGAGTGCTGTGTACCAGAAAACATTGCACAATGATGCAGTAAAACAGAAGTCACAGCGAGTGGTCAAAACATGAGCAAAAGGATTCACAACATGTCTATATCACCTTAAATCACAATAGCAGTCATTGTGCAATGCGATACACACATATATGCCTGTGCGTGTGCATGCATACACACACACACAGGCACACGCACATACGGGGGAGGGGATAGATATACAAATATATCTTTAGAAAAACAGAATTGCAATTCTATCCTTGGTGAAAATCAGTGCACTTGTGAAAGACGCTAGTACCTATTAGTAACCCAATCTTCCTTTTCTTACAAAACCAGTGTGGAAGATACCACAATTAGCAAAAACCAATGCAGAACACAGATGCAAATTTCACAGTTGTATTATCAATGGTTGATATTAAGCTTAGCCTCCCTTTCATGGATGGGATTTTTGTCCCCTTTTGCCTCCACTGAAAATGCTACCTATGATGTAGATATATGAAATATATCTACATATTTTTATAATTATATCTCAGAATATAGTTCATTGCAAACTGAAGTGAAAAATACCTCCAGCTTAAAAAAACCTTATGTGTCTCCAGTGCATACTAAGCTGTTTAATATCAAGTGTGTCTTATGGCACCATTTGCCCATTTTTATCTTGCTCCCAGACAGAAATTAAGAAAGCATCAGTTGTTGCTAAAATGCCTAATAAGACTTGAGTATTAACAAATGAAAACATTCTATATGGAATTGTGGCATGGGACTTGTAGAGATGGCAGTTCAGGAAGCATGCTCTCTGCCAGCCTCACCTACAGTTTACACGGGAAAGCATAAGCTTTTCATTTACTGCACTGAAAATAAGAACTTACAGCTCAAATACCACCACTTAGAAAGCTAACAACAAGGATGCCTAGAACACAGACTCACTATAACCCGAGGCTCTGTTTTCTCAAACAAAGAATACAGTGGACCGAGGAGATGGAAGCTGCTTTAGACGTACGGAATAAATTGAAAGTTATGACAGCTCATAATTCATTGAAACTCAAAATTTGTTAGCAGGAGAAGAGGGAAAAGGATGTGACTGCGATTTCACTGTGACATTTGTCCACCCATTGATCGTCAGCATTGATTCGGCTGATCTGGTTGGCTAGTTGTGCATCTGTTTCCTCCCTTGTTGCTCCATGTATCCCTTCAGAAGCTGCAGGCTCCAGAATACAGGAGGATCAGTCTTTGGTTAAGAGTATACGAGTACCTGCGGTCCCTTGCTAGAACCTCCAAAGAACTATTCAGGGTCCATTTTTATTTTTACTTACGTGTATCTGTGTAAATATGACATGTGTTTTCAGTTGCCTACAGAGATCAATAGAGGGTGTGAGATCCTGGGGGCTGGAGTCACAGGTGGTTGTAAACTGCCCAATGTGGGTGCTGAGAATGGAACTCAGATCCTCAGAAAGAACAAGACGTGTTCCTCACTGTTGACCCATTTCTCCAGCTCCAGCTTTTGTGCTTATTCTTCAGTCAAAAAATGTAACTGTGGACATCTGTAAATGGCTTTCAAATGAGAGTCTGCCCCCTGAGCTCTTGTGTAATTTCATTCCCTTAGATGATCTCATGAGGGCTAGAAAGGCTTTCTACCATTGAGTCAATGCTAGAACTTGGGTGCGACTCTTGGGGTTGAGGGTGGAAAGAAAGATAAATAATTCCATTTGGGAGTCACTCAGATTAAATATGGAGCTGTGGGGCGGAGAGAAGTAGGAACCTTGGAGAAGGCTCAGGACAAAGGAACAAAGAAAACGCTGAGCTGTCAGGATGCCCTTAGATAACATCAGTTGGATTGTTTTATATTAATGCTGTGAGGCTTCTGTCAAAAACCAAAGAAAAAATACTTTTTTTTTTTTGAGAAAAAGGTGAGCTATCAATAATTTTATAAAGGGATTCAGATGAGAGAGATTGTTCATGAAGGCAAAAGTAAGCCATGTCTTGACTTTTACCAGGAAGAGAAGAGAGAGAGAAGAGAGAGAGAGAGAGAGAGAGAGAGAGAGAGAGAGAGAGAGAGAGAGAGAGAGAGAGCAGAGAGACAGAGACAGAGAGACAGAGAGCGCATACCTAGGTGTCTGCTTAGACACAAGGACTTTCTGCTGTCCTTTGTAGTAATGGGGAAATTCTCTCACCATCTATTTTGAAAACTCATTCTGACACACTTTCTTAAGTACTACTTATTTGTTTTACATCAAACCTTAACTAGATATAAGTTTGATTTTGCTTCTGAAATGAGAAAAATCTATTAATCAGTGGCAAAAGAAAATCCCACAGTTCCCACTCATAAAAACTGTTTATCCTAAAATAAATACCTCCTCCCCCCAAAAACATATTCCTCTTGTCTCATATAGTCCTTCAGAAATGCAAGATGTAATTTAAATGCTAAAGAAATTAGACACACAAGGTAAAACAAGATGCTAGCTTTTTTTTAAATCCTAATGAAAAATGTATCTATTTTTATAATTATATCTCAGAGTACAATTCATTGCAAACTGAAATGAAAGATACCTTCATCTTAAAAAACAGATCATATTGAAACGTAAATCTAATGAAAACACTGGATGACTTACAATAACATAGTGCATTTAAATGTGACGAATAGGAAAAGAGAATTTGACAGGTTCGTTTCCTGGGTTGGTTTGACTCCTACTTCCTATAGAAATACTGAGTCTCTGACCCTTGTGAATCGGATTAAAGTACACTGGGCAGAAATCATACACATGGCTTTGGAGATCTCCACAGAACAAGAAACAAAATTTACAAAAATAAAACCATATCTTAAAAGAAATCACTCCATTTTCTCTAATCCTCTGACGTCTTATCATTTACTGAAGACAGAAAAGGATCCCCGGGGGGAGTTGGGAGCTAATGATGAAAACACTGCCCTGAGCCTGTACTGTTGTGGCAGGCAGGATAAACAAAGCTGTGGAGGGCTGACAGCTCGTTCAGACCCCAGCCTTCTGAGCCTAGGAAGAAGTTAAGGCTCATCAGCTAGCAACTGTCGTCAGCCCTCCAGGTGGGCAGAAAGATAGCAGTGGCTTACTTGGAAAAGATGCTAACAGTTAAAATCATTTGGTGTGTATGAGCAGAGAAAATTGCATAGGTCAAGCCCTGGGAACTAAACCCCTTTGAAGGAAAACGATGGAGAGGTAGTCACTCAGATACACATCAATGAAAGGCAAGAGGTGACAGTGAAGATATACAGGTTGGAGGACTCCCGAGAGGGTGATGTCACGCAAAATGAAAGACAACAGTGTGTGTGGGGAGAACATAAGAAAGACAGACAATGAGTTCTATTTCTAGAGCTCTAAGCAAAGTCTGTTGTGAAGTTCTAGGGATTTGTGGCCTCCTTTAGCTAGTGGCAGACTATAATCAGGGCCATCGACATGTCTAAAACTGTGACCTGGGAGACATTTTCATTGAACACTTGGTTCTTTCTCCATGTTTCCTTTCCAAGTAGATTTTCATGTCTAGGTCTACATGTCAAACTGAATATATCAAACTCATGATGTGGAAAGACTCAGAAGAACACACTCAGCCTAGTGGAGGAACCAGCGACCTGGAAGATATCCATGGGCATATAAAGAACCCTGTTACAAATGGAAATAGCTACATCACCCATTTTAGTCAAGTACAGGAATTGGAGGAAAACCACCAATTGAATACATGTGCACACATGGGTTCATGTATGTGAGTACGTGTGTGTGCATGTGTGTAAAACTGTTGAGATACCTGTTCTTAAGTCTGTTTCTATTTCTTCCCAGTGGAATTATTCTGTATAAATAAATGGCTTCTTTAGTATAGTATGGATATTACTAGATGCTGTTAAATAATTTTTAATAGTACTTTTCAGCCTATGTTATGTTTGTTGCTAAAATAATGTAAGCTTACAGCTACACTTTTTGTAGCTGAATATATTCTACTATGACTACATACTCTGGTTTTGGTTAAATACTCTAGTAGATGTTAGCTTCCCTTGATCTTTTAACTTTATTGATTAAAATAAGGTTTCTTTGTAAACAAAATTAAAAATGATTTCTAAAGATAAAAATTGAGATTTTTATAACTGCCCTATTAAATGATTCCTAAAACTTTATACTATATTATGTTATTTCATTTTCTTTTCTGGACGAGGTGTAGCCAGCAAACACATGGAGTGGCTTTTCACTACGTCTGCATGTACAATAAAGAGCAGGTATAGTGGAGGTTGGTCAGCAGCCAAAGGCACTCTGCTAAGCCTGACAAAGTGAGTTTGATCCCTAGAATGCACACGGTAAAAGAGAACTCCCAGATGTTGTCCTCTGACCTCCATACATGATGGCAATTTCCCCCTCAAAAAATAGTAAAAAAATAAATTAAAATTATTTACTATATTAATATTGTAGTGATTCAAGATGTACTCAACAGAACTGGGAAAGTGTACTGCCTAAGAAACTGAATACTATGAGATACAATTGAAAAAAAATCCCTCAGTTCTTAGTATTCCATAAGCATTTCTTCATATTCACAAAATAAAGATTATAATGGGAGATAGTAATGTTTTGAATTATAATTTAAATGTGGGATAAACCTTAATGCTCATAATATTGCAATTGAGGGAAAAATACAACTGTAAAGATCCCGGGACTCTAGTCTGTTGCCAGAGGAGATAACCTGAGGTATTATACCCCATCATCTAACAGCTGCCCAAACACATAAGCAATCCTGCACTAAAGGCCCTTCTACACGAAGTTTTCCAAACAGTAAGCTTAACAGAGAGCTGCCATTAACACTTACTAATACCGACAACGATGTACAATTTATAACGAATCTGAAACATAGGTTATGAGGGCTATCAGCTGCTACGGAGAATTAACGAAGAAACACATTGAACATGAACTGCAAATGGAATAATCCTGAGGAATGAACAAAAAAGGTTCAGTATAAAGAAGGAATTAAATTTCCAGGTGACAGGACTTTAAAAACTGCCTTGAATGGTAATAAGAGAACGAAGAAAAGAATCAATAAATAGATTTTATCATCCAAGCTGTAAGACATAAAATGGTATAAGCATCATTAAGCTCTATTTTTGTATGTTACTCCTCTAGTGGTCCCAGACTCATTTCCTACAGAATTAAGCCTATATTCCCGTTCTAGCCTTTTAAGGCCATTCATAATGGGTTATTTCTGACCTCAGATTTCAAGATGCTTCACAACCTCTAAAACCTGTTCACTCTGTAATACAACCCTTCTTCCCAGCAATATACCTGCCAACATTCGTTGGGCGGTGCCCCTTGCCAGACACACAGTTACTTCTAATAATAACACTATAAGGGAGGACTCTCTTCTTCACAAAGAGATGTGTCTTGAAGAGAGCAGTGTGTTAATTCACCCCTCATCATGTAACCAGAACATGGTGAGGTGGGCCTTTGAAGGTAGTGGTCTAGTTGGAACTTACTTTTTTTAAAAAAAAAAAAATGGATATTTTATTTACATTTCAGATGTAATCCCCTTTCCCCATCCCCCCCCCAGGAACTCCATCCCATCCCCCCTCCTCCTGCTTCTATGTTGCTCGAAGTTGGGCTCAGTGTGTTCCTGGGTGCTCATTCTGGGTGGCCTCTGGAATATTCTTCATTCCTGAATATATGAGAATAGGCCAAGTTCCCAGGTCCTGATCAAAACTTGCCTAGTTTCCTCTTGGGAACAGAGTAGACCATATTATTGTATCTAATTAAAGACATCCTTGCCCTGGTGGGAGGATCTCACTGGTCATATGCGAGACAGAAGGCTATATAATTTATGTTGGATAAAATTCTAGTAAGCAAGGAAAAGATACCCTGTCACCTGATTGGAATCAGGAAGTTCATAATGACACATGGGCACCTATAGCTTCAGCTCTAGGGAATTGGAAAGTTCTACCACCACAGGAACCTGCACGCACACACACACACACACACACACACACACACACACACACTACACACACACACACACACACTTTCATTCATGCATCTTTTTTTTTTTTTTTACTGCTGTCAAGGCCATAAAATGTGCATCTAAGCACTGTACCTTGCTAGACCTTGGTCTTCCCTGACACAGTAAACCCTGTGATTTAATAAAATCAGAGTATTTATATAATTTTCACCCCAACACAAATGTTTGTGCTGAGCAATTCTGCATTAAAAGTGCCTTGATAACACAAAGGCAAAAGACAAAGAGAAACAATAAATCATTAGATTAATTTCATCCATTTTCTAAATTCAGCTACATTTGTACAGTGTGATCTGATGGGTAGGGAGCTGCCATCATTCACGAAGGAAAAGACACATTTATTTACTGGTCACCCATGTGAGGGAAAGCAAGTGGATGAAGATGACAGTCAAATTTCTTGGCTGAGTGAGCTGCTGTCACAGCCAATTCCTCTGAGTGTCTGTAAAACACCTTTTAGACAGAGCTTCAGTTCAGTGGTCAAATGCAGATTTTATCTTCCCTCAGTTCAGGCAAGTCTCTGAATTCTTGTTATAAACAAAGGCAATGTTTTAAGAACATTTTGTTTAAAATATAAAATTTCATTATCATTATTAGAAAGAATACCTATTTTAATTCAAATGTATTATTTCAGTATGAGTCTAAAAATAGATTATAGATGTTATACACAGACATGTAAGCAAGGTATATATATGTACATTAATTTCATGATGTGTTCATGGCATTTCTCACTAAGTAAGTGTATTGTTTTAAATGAGTCAAATAAGTCATATAAACACGAAACTAAAAATTATTTTTTTGTATGGTATATGCATATGCATGTGTGGGTACTGTGTGTGTACATATGAATGGAGAGAGGATGTTGTCCTCACGAGCCATGCATCTTAAGAAAACAAAGAGCAATTAGAGCTGCTATAACCCGTTTTTTTTTTTTTTTTTTTTAATGAAAAAGCAAACAAAATGTTCGACCTAATCTAATAAAGGAGTCTTATCAAATCTTAGTTATCGGAAAAGATAAATTCTGAGATTCAGAATCTGGAACAAGACACAAAAAGTACAGAGATCATCTCTCATGAGACTCCCTGGGATGGGAAGCTGTAGTCAGCACACAACACCGCTTTGACTTTGGGATTCTGAGAAGCATAATGTAGTCTCCTGTCTAACATGTAATGTTGGCACCAAGGCCCTTCCTTACTTAGGCCTTTGCAGAAATGACCAGTTGGTGCTAGCAATTCTACACTTTGAATGTTCTACTACTAATATTGGTGACAGGCTACCTGTTGGACAGTTCATCAAAAGACTCATACTGATAGAAACCCTCTCTCTAACAGGTAAGAAATTCTGTACCACACAAGCAATCCTTCTGGCAATAAAAAAGGAAGAAATGCTAAAAAAAAAAGTGTTCAGATCACAGAAGACTGTGTGAGGACTTCAGAACTAGAAGAACTTTAATCTTAGAAGGGTGATGCTATGAAAATAAATGAATGTTTGTACCCTGGTTATAACACACAACTTCATGTGTTCCCCAGGAGTATTCAGTTGCTTGATCGAATATATTTACTCGAACTTCACATTTTAAATTATGTGAAAGTAATCACATTAATACAGAGCACATTCCAGAGTGTATTTATAGTCCTTAGAGTGACCAGCCCCGAAACCATACACTACTGCCTGCCAACCTCCAGAAACAAACCAGTAGTGTTTTACATAAAACCCTTAATACTGCCGTGACCTATGACAAGTGTATTTACACAGGTGTGCCTTGTGGCCTTTTCCATAAAGCAAGTGTGAAATGGGAGGAAGTAAAACTACCCCTGAACATAAACAGAGAAAGATATAATACTGGTGAAGCAAAAAAAAAAAAAAATCGTTTTATAGGTAAATATTATTCTCTCCTAGGCTGCCAAACCCAAGGATATGAATGAGTATATTTTAAGTTACATTTGGGGTTACTCCAAGAACTATAATTAGGAATGTAAATTGTTTTTCTATTTTTAACGTTACTCATTTTAGACTTGGAGAACACTGACTTTCCTAAGCTTGTTCTTGGCAATGTCCAACTACTACACCCCAGACCCTCCGGGCAATGTCAGCTGTCGTGGCGTGACTCTCATTCTCAGGGATCGACTGCTGAGCAGCTCTGGACAGAGTGTTGTTATAGGTTGGGTTTTGTCATCGTTATTGCAGCCAGAGTGTGGGAGGAAAAAATGCATGCAAATTGTTCTGGCTTTGCAGGTCTGTAATGGACATTCCTGTGGGAAGCACCTCATGCAAATTCATTCTCAGGCTGCCCCCTGGCTACAGTGTACACATTTTAGTAGTCACATAATAGCCATTTCAGGCAGCCCACTTGAAGATTAGTTGCATGGTTCTAAAGTACAGCCCTCGTTACCCATTAACTTCCCAATATCAACATTTTAAGCCAGAAAGAAAAACAGAAAACAACAACAACAAAAACAAAACAGAAAGAAAAAAAATGAACACTAATAATTTGTCAATCCCGTTCCTTCCCTAAACATTAAAATCTGTCATCAGGGAAGCTTAAATTAAAACCATCTAGACCAAAACAGATGGTGTCTTGTCACTTCTCCTAGGTGATTAAAAGACACATCAAGAAAGAGCCTGTCATTTCAAAGTCTGCTTAACCTACAATATAAGAGAAGGTGTGTTCTTTTTCTCCCACCCTCTTTTCCTCTCTCCTTTCTTTTTTATCTTTATATTTTACCTGTCTGATGGATAAAATATTATACTTCTTAATGTTGATTCTAAGCATAGTCTATTTATTACACAGACCATCAGGTAAATAGTTTCACTGAATGCAGAGGAATTAAGAATCCAGATATGAACAGAAAGCCAATACTGTACAAATGGGACCACACAACACTGGTAACCATTGGCATCTACACATACTTAACTACTCCCCTCACGATCTCTCCAGATATAGTTTGTAACCTCGTCTTCCAGTGGCTGCCTGTAGTTTCCTTTCGCATCAGGCATGATAAATGCATTTTGGAAATTGACAGTAGAAGATTAATACACTCATAAGTATCAAAAGAGAAGTTGTAACCGATCTCAAATAGCTGTTCACCCTTCCCCCACGATCGAAGTGTACTTACTCACGAAGGCTTCCTCATCCACAGGCAGACGCATAGACATGCAGAAGTATGTGTCGGACTGTTAGAAAGGGAAATATAATAAAATCCATGTTAAATGCCTAAGACCAGAATGAACTGATGACTCTTACATACTTGGCATCTAAGACATTAGAAGTATTCCAGTGAGATCAGAATGCCTGCTGAGGGCTGCTCAGCACCTTAGCAGAAGAGCTATCGGTGGATAACTTAGATACACTACATTTTTTCCTATGGTGCTTTTATAAACATTCTGAAACTTGTTCATAAGGGTCATCATCATGGATGAAAAACCTAGCAAGGTCACATTTAAAAGACAACATTGTAAATGTGAAAATTGCATCTGATTTCAAAAGAGTAAGAGGCAGTTATGATCTCAGCGTAGATATTTTAATTACCACAAAAATTTGATTTTAGAGATATATTGCATACGGTTACTCTCTTATTTTAAATTTTCATGTCATTCTTTGAAGAAATCAACATAATGTCAAATTAGTCTTTCTTTTGCAGTTATTGTTCCCTTATCTAAACTGGCACTCTTGTTGCTTCAATATCACACACACTGACATTACAGGCTTTAGTAAGCCAGGGGTGCTGGTGGGCTTATAAGTCCATCTGCCCGGGGAAATGAGTCAGGAGGATCACTTGAGTCCAGAAGTTCAAGGCCAGCCTGGCATTATAGCAAGACTCTATTTCTAAACAATAAATGAAAAAAAGAAACAAAATGAGAAAAACTGAGCAATAAAACTTCAACTTAAGGAGAGCATGTTTCTGAAGAAAACCCGAAATGGAATCTGTATGCAGTGAAGTGTGCGGTACAGTTGATACTACAAAGGTAGCTTCGCTCAGTTAATAATTCATACTTCACACATTACTGTTTCAAAGTGCTAGAATCAACAGAGTCCCAGCAATGCGGATACACATCGTCTGAGTGTCTCTAAATGTACAGTTAGTAGCAAAAAAGCATGCATGTGACCTACTTTTTTTTTTTTTTTAACCTCTGTCTCAGAAAACAAAGAGGTTGGAGTACAAAAAACAAGTATGGTAAAATTAAAAAATTACAAAAATATGATTTGGTCACCATACTACTTTTGTTTATGACACTTTTTACAGTTGAAAGAATGGTTTCACTTTTTAAAGACTCATTTAGAAAATGGGTGGTGACCTCCAGTGGTTAGGCACGACCCCCATTTGAGGGATGGGGCCACTGCCCATCTCAAAATTGTTAACCCTGAAGTGTTCCTGTCCAAAGGAAAGATAGGAACAACAACAACAACAACAAAAAAAACAGAGATTGAAGGAAAGACCATCCAGAGACTGTCCCACCTAGGGATGCATCCCATCTGCAGACAACAAACCCCCACACTATTGCTGATGCCAAGAAGCGCTTGCTGACAAGGGTCTGGTCTGGCTGTTCCCTGAGAGGTTCTATCAGCACCTGACCAATTCAGATGTAGATAGATACTCACAGCCAACCATTGGACTGAGCCCAGGGACCCCATAGGAAAAACAGTATCAACCAACTGGACTACCCACAGCTCCAAGGGACTAAACCACCAACCAAAGAGTATACATGGGGGGGGGGAGCCATGGCTCCAGATCATATGTAGCAGATGATGGCTTTATCTGACATCAATGGGAGGGGAGTCCCTTGGTCCTATGGAGACTTAATGCCCCAGCATAGGGGGATGCTAGAGGGGTGAGACAGGAGCGGGTAAGTGGGTGGAGGAGCACCCTCATAGAGGCAAGGGGAGGTAGGAGAGGGGGAATGGGATGGGGGAGTCTGTGGAGGGGTAACTGGAACAGGGGATGTCATTTGAGATGTAAATGAATAAAATGACTAATAAAAAAAGAAAAAAAAGAGAAAGAACTGGGTAATGTTACAGCAAATACAATGAGGTAAAGGCTCAGAAAGGCTGAAGCAATGAGCTTTGTATATAGAACCTGAGAGATACACACAAAACAGTGTCTAAGCACTTTACATCCATGACTAAATTTCATTCATAGCCATTTTATAATTTTATAAAACTGATGTTGTAAAACACAAATATTCTAAAATTAGTAATCTCGACCCCTTTTTATATATGAACATCATGGGCTATGAAGAAATTCAGAACCTATATATGTGTGACTCCGATAGCTTTTGCTGGCATTTCTAGGATTATGCTTATTGTATGCCAAGCATGAGCTTAGTACTTTCCATCTCTTTGCTAGTTAAAGCAAAACAATATGGTAGACAGACACAATCCTTCCACTTGAAGCCTAGTAAGGAAAAGAACAGACATGTACTGAGATCATGCTATGTGCCACTGCTATAACGTGAGTACTAGTATTATCCCTACTTTACAGATGGGGAAACTGAGGCAATCCAAAGTTTAGATGTTCTACAGACAAAACTGTCCCCTTGACAGATTCTAGTGATGCTCTTGGGAGTTCTCTTCTCAACTAGGCACAACCTTAGTCTTCAAAGACTTCAGGTTCTCAATTCAAACCATGTTTTTCTGCCTCCTCCCAATAAATACATACAAGAGACTTGACTGAAAACTAACACACATTTCACAGAGAAGTGCTATGCCATTAGGGTGACTGACTCCACCATCTCTTAAGAAGACTGCTTCACTCTACAAACAAGAACGACAGTCTGTACCAGCCTGAAATTAGTACATAGGGCTGGATGTCAACTAAGCCAGGCAATTCTACTTCCTTCCTCTTCCTCTTAAGATGTAAATCTATTCTCTCAATCTGTCTTCTCGCAGTGGAAGAGTACTGCTCAGCCCCTGCTGCTTGCTCTGGCCCGCACTAAGGCAGCCTGCCATAGATACAATAGGCTTATTTCTCCTCCCAGTCATGCCCATTAACAAACCCAGATGGCCTACCCACAGAGGGAAAACCTTTCCATAGTCGTCAGCACACCCCAAACTTAAAAGGTTGCCTCCCTTTTGTTCTGGCAAAGTTCACTCCATTTACAGTGGATAAGCTTTCCTAAGCATGGAGTCATGACAATGAAATCTATCCTTCTCACTTTAACTCATACCAGGCCTCGAAAGCCACAAGAACAGCAACTCATTCAACACATCACAGATGATCCGAAGCAATGTGACCCATTATGACTTAAAAGTAAATATAGCAACAAAGGTACATTAAAGTAGTTAAGCATATACCTATAACAACTCCCCAAAAGAATGGGATAAAATGCAAATGAAACTGAAATTCTTTATGATTTGAAAAACAAATTGTTGGTTTTACTCTTTGGTTATAATCCAGTTGAACTCCTTCTGGAATAGCACTGCTATTGAGTTAAACAGATACATCAAATGGTGCAGCCAAATTATCTTGATAAAAGCTAAAGCAAAAGCAAAATATGTGATTATATACATTAATGTACAAAATATAGAAAACTGCTGTTAATATAAGACTTCCTTACAGCTCTCAACTTAAAAATCAGAAAAACCTGGGGATGACTTTGTCTATGGATTTACATTCTTAAGATTGATAATTTCTCTAACAATGAAATGTTTGCATTTCTACTGTTTATTTCCTAGGATGCAAAGAAGATAAAGACAGGAAAGGAAATAAAAGTCTGAGGGAGAGAAGGGAGGAGAGAAAGAAAGAGAAAATGAAGTGGGCAGAAGACAAGTATCTCACTCAATATCTTATTTTGGGAGAGAACATCTATAACATATCCGGTATCAGTTTCAACCATGAACCATCGTAGTCTGATGCACACAATCTTACTTATGCTCCATTTTTAAGATTAAAGAATAATTTCTACATGGAAAAAAGACTGTATATCTTTTCTCTAAAGTAGAGCACATGTAAAGCACAGCATAGCAAATCAATAGTTCATCTTTGGTTGGAAGCTCTGAAAACACACAGTTCAAGTAAGTGGGGGTAATATCTGAAAAAGGAACAGGATATTTTGTTGTGGAATATGTGCTACTACAGCATGGGACTTAGCACTAATGTAAGAGTCCAAAATCCACAACATGAAGTATTCACTGCTTTTAGGGTACACCTGGGAAGCTAAATGGTTAAGGGTGACTCATGGACATTTTCAGTGGTCTTGAGACATCAGAATGTGAGTAGACACATTCTTTACAATGCTGCTTCATTTCACTCTCATATGTGCACTGTAAGTAGACTTAGCAAACAGTACATCTCTTTATCTATATTTTTAACAGAAGGATTACTGGGTTTATCCACTTAAGGGCACCCAGGTAGTTAGTGTTAAAATAAGATTAAAAACCTTCTTGTTTATTCCTGTAAGACAGATAGTGAGGTATAGTTCTTGTCATTTTTGTGGCATTTAATTCTAATCTATTTAAATTTATGATTGTGACTCACCCTTAAAAAAAAAATCTCATGACCCTGCTTTTTATAAAGACTAAGTTCTATATTTAAAATTAAATTTCTTCATATGTAACTGAATAGTGTTTTTGTTTTTCCCCGAGTTGTAATTTGTTGGAGAACTGGTAGGAGAATGGTATTTGGCAAACTCTTACATCATGTTGGTGATTATAATTTTTGATTGAGACACATTAATTTTATAGTAGGTCACCAATAATGCATGTACTTTAAGCTGAAATGTTAGCACTATAACTATGTTGTGAATGAGTGATCAAGCAGCTTTTTATGAAACCACATACCTGCTGACATCAGGAAAAGAGAGTTGCACACTGTTAAATAAAAAGATTGAGTGCAGAGAGGTGTGCTGGCTCACACACACAATCCCAGCACTCATGAGCATGGAGACAGGAGGATTGCCAAAAGTGTGAGGCCATTTTGAGACTCAGTCCCAATGACTTCTGGGACAGCCAGAATGAATAACATAAAGAGATCCTTTCTCACAATATATAAATAAATGAACAAATCATTATATCATTGATATGGCCAACAAAACCAATTATGCTTTTAAAATGATGAACACTAAGAACACTAGTTATTACAAATATCCTGGTCCTACAGTCTTTGCTGTTCAACAATATTGGAAGGGGCTCACTGTCAATCCTGACAGCTGAGTTCCATTCTCAGGATCCACCTAGCATAAGGAGAGAGGTGTCTACCAAATGTTGTCCCTGAATCTCACAAGTTCATCCTGATACACACATACCCACACATATGCAAACAGACACACACATACAGAAATATACAAAGGTTAAAAAAAAGGGATTAATGGATTCTGTCAGAATTTAGCCTATGACAATTCACAAAAGAGAGAATCTTTATTGAGCCTATTCTTTAATTTGAGACGTTTCCAATTTAGCTATTTACCACGGTAAATAGCCATCAAATAGGTTAATGACAGAATTCTTTTCAAGATGGAAGTGAAGCAAAGAAAGATGAGCAACTTCTTTGCAGAAAAAAAACAATTATTTACATTTGATAAAATAAAATTCATATCCAGTTTTCGAAAGCATTCTTTTTTACAATATGGTAAAGGAATCTAGGTGAGGTGGCGCATGCCATTAATCCCAGCTTGGTGACGTAGAGGCATGCAGATCACTGAGTTCAAGGCCAGCCTGGTCTAACTAGCAAGTCCCAGGCCAGCAAAAGTTATATAGTGAGACTTTGATTCAAAGCAAAAAACAAAATGAACAACAGAAATAGCGATTAAGTGCTATTATCAGATGTCTCTAATATTTAAAAAATATTATCAGTCTTAAGAAAAACACTTTCAATTGCTTATCTGACTAATGGAAGCCATAAGAAAACCAAAGACATATAAAAACTTAAGAAGCTTAATCCAAATCCCCTGAATTCCCAATAGCACCTGTATATGTTTCCTAACAGCTTGATGATAGAAGGCGGTGAGCAGGACCAGACCCACAGCTATTCATTCGTCACAACTGTGTTTCTGCAAAGTTAAGTCATTTGAACACATATTTATAACTCAGTTCAATGCTTCTCCCTAATACCCGTGGAAGACTCCAACAGAGGACCTTACCGTCTACTGCCTTTTCATTTGAGCACACAGTCCTGGGGAGGAGGCCTCCATAATTCCATCCCACCACTCCCTACCTTCCATATGTCATCGTCCTGAATGCTCGTTTTCACAACATGGGAAGAACATTATATCAGAGCTTAGTGCCAGGGTACTGTCTGCAAAGTCCTGCGAATTCCAACCGCTAGCACAAGGCTCAGATGTACAAAAGGGAGAAATAAGAGGAATCTACATAGACACGATTTCCAGCACTATCTGTTGGTATAACAGCCATCTCTGAGTCAAGAGAGATATGATGATGTTGATGCCTCTTTACTGAGGCAATTGGGAATTATACAGGAAAAGAACATTTTTTTCTGAAAAAGAAAATGGTATGCTAAAATTACAGGGTGGGTACCTTACTGCTCAGGAATTCCTGTCATATTTGATTACTAAGTATTTTGAACCATGAGGACTTATATAGATAGTGACCATCTTAAAGTAACCAATAATAGTCTTTGTTTTTATTTTGTCTTTTCAAAGAACTGAGATGCGATAGTTTCTATGGAAAGAGAGGCTAATAAAGCCAAGTGCTTATTTAAATTATTATGGGACAAACAAAACCAGCTGTATACTATTACATGTAGAAGCTGTTGACATAAAACCAGTAATTTTTGTTTTGGGAAACCAAAGGTACCATTCACATTCTAGTGTTGAACGCGATGATTTGATCCTGATTGGATAATATCATTTTATTGTGCAGGCAGAAAGAATTCCCCTAGCTGGCTTTACTGGGAAGACTAGAGTGTGCAATGACCAAAATGGGTTTCCAAATAGATACTGTGGCTCAGTTTTCTGGCTCTGTAAGAGTCTGCTCTCCGGAAAAAAATATTCTGTTGCGTATAGCATAGTTTATGGTAACTTACCATAGTTAACTGTTATTAAGTAGCAACAACTATCAAAATAATGAGTCAACGAAGGAAGGTGGTGAGTATATTGCTTAATGGTGTGTGTGTGTGTGTGTGTGTGTGTGTGTGCGCGTGTGTGTGTACTGAATCATCATGATGTAGACCATAAAATAAATAATGAAAAAAATGCCCAGCAAAAGTAGAACCAACGCATAACAGAAACATTCTTTGTGCTTTAGAGTAAGTAGCAACTCAGAAAGTAGGTCATAACTGTTTACCAACTCCAGGTCAAACACACAAAAAGCCACCCCAAATCATAAAGGGTCCACAAAGCTCAACATGTTCTTCACACTCTCCTGTAAATAACTAATCTCTACACAGAGACACCATGAACCCCAGGATGGCTGTGGTTTCTGTCAGTGCAATAAAGGAAAAGACCTGAAGGAGATCAGGCTGATCTGACAAAAGTATTTTATTACAGAAAGAAAATGGTTGTAAATAATTTTTCAATATTTTTAATTTGTCTAGGCTGAATTATTTCACAATTATATGAATTAAGAAATATTGGGAGAGATGGAAAAACTTAACCCATGTGTGTGTGGCTGTAGAGGTAATCTCTGCGTAATTTTGAGTGATCTAGATACAGACAATGTGGAAGAACATTAGTCAATTAGGGATCCAGAAAGAACAAAAGAAAAGATAAACTAATGTCTCTTTGTCTCCTGCTCAGAGCTAGGATGTAATTTCTCACACTTGGCCATCAGAATCCTAGACTCTCTGGCCTCTGGACTGTAGGGTTTATGAAAGTTGCTCTCAGATTCTAAGACATTTGGTCTAGACTGAACCATACAGGGCCTCCATCTTGCAATAAGCCTTCTTAGTCTTGATAATGATAGGACCCAAGCACCCTTATATCCCCACTCCGTCTCAAGCTATAGCATCTATAACAATGTGAATTTGAGTGCCTACTATCAGTTCAGTATCTCTAGAAAACTTTGACCAACATATAAACCCTAATAGGTAATGAAATAAATTTGCTGTTTCTTAAAGTGACTTGAATATCCTGACTTGTATATACTAGATAGATCATTTGTTAAAATGCTTGCTGTATAAACATGAGACTCCAAGTTTAGATCATCAGCACTTACAAAAATACATGCCTGGTAGCATATGTTTATAACTCCTGTACTAGGGAAGAATAGTAGGATCTCTGGAGCATGCTAGACAGCCAATTAGCCATATTGGTGAACCTTGCATTTAGTGAGAGACTCTGCCTCCTAAACCAGGAAGAGTGACTGACTACACACTTACATATGCGCCATATACCAACGATCATCAAACATCAGCATGTAGAATTCCTGGCAAACAGGGGGAGCTCTAAAATTATTTGTTGAAATCTCAACATTTAATCTTCTCTGGTGTCAATAAACTCATGGTTTAAGAAAGGCCACACTGAAATTTGTACCATAGATGCCACTTATTAGAGTTTTCTACAGAATCAAGTTTCAGTAGATTTTATTCTCAAGTTGCTCCATTCTGGAATCTCATCTTTATTTTTAGACTATAATCACACTGGCTGATGGGTAGCAGTTTCTCAGTGCCAAGAAGCTCTATGGAAGCAACTTTCCTGGCAAGAGCTCTTAGGGAATCACAAACCTGAATGAGCCAATGGTAGGAAAAATGTATTTTATGTAAAACAAGGTTTAATATAAAAATAGTAGAATTGCTCTAGAGTCTCTGGATAGGGGTTATTTATGTGACAGAGACTCTGGTGGCTTGTACAGGGGCTTTCCCCACCTGACACTAGTGGCTTCTTGTCATTAAGTTTCTCTGAAATGAGTGAACAATTACAATTCTGAACTTTGTGGGAGCATTAGCTAGTTACATCCTTTTTACTATCATGTATGCATGAATTCACACATGGGGCACAAGCAGGCACGCGCACACACACACACACACACACACACACACATACACACACACACACACACGTACACACACACACACGTACACACACACACATGTACACACCCCAAACCTGGAAGTCAAATGTACTTGTTTTGCCCACCTGGGAGACTTCTGCCCCGCCATCTCTGTCCTAAGCATAGTATTTCATCTTCAAATGGTTTATGTATGATCTGGTCCTGTCGTAATACATCTATCTTGTATCAGTCACGTCTTTGATGCTTGTTTTTTGTTAAGTCTCCATTCCCACTAAAGGGACATTTATCTTTTAGCAAAATATTTACTTAATTAAATGACAAACTTGAACAGCTAAGCAAATCCCAAGAAGCAGATATTTGAACATATAAAGTTCTTCTACCTTGCATAGTTTGTAGACTACCACTTTACAGATGATAATCACACAAATAGATATTAAATTTTTGTTTTACATGCCATATAGGAAATGTACAATATAGCCACACAAGAGTACTTCTAAGAAAATTGTCCAGTGTAGCAGAGTTGCTAATGGTTTAGTATAGGAAATGTTTTTACCAAAGGCTGAATAATTGGAGAGAATTTGGTGTGATTGCGGAAATAGATGCCACAGCATAAGGTAGAGCAGAATGTTTGTAGCTGAACTGGAAAAGCAGATGTGGTTTCCATAGGCGTTGTTATTTTGCTTTAGTTATTTTATTTCTCTGGACAGTAACAATAAAGCACTGAAATCTCTCATAGAAATTGATGTGGGTGGAAGAATTAGATGAATCTTGAACAGAGACTTTTATGTGTTCAGAGACATGATAGCAACAATTTAAATCTAGGAGATGAGGATAGAACAGGCAAGAAGATGTGTTTTGGAGATGTTAAAGGCAAGATACAACTTGGGTGTGTGCTTGAATGGACATGAGAAACACAGACAAGGATGGCCTATGTCTTAGTTAACCTCAGCTGTCAGTGTTCCAGCTGAGACAGGATTCCCACTGATGAACTGACTAAGTCAGATCACCCTGTGCTCCATGTCTGTGGGATGTGGTCTTGATTGCAAAAACATTGATGCTCTAAGGCCCAGCACCTGTGGTCATCGCCATTTCCTGTGTAGATGTCCTGAGCTATCCACAAATGCTGGCTAAGCTGCAAGGGACCCATCCAGCAGTGCTGTCCTATGGTTTCTGCTTCAAGTTCCTGTTTCAATTCTTGCCCTGGCTTCCGTCAGTGATGGACTGTGGCCTGAAACTATAGGCCTAATAATCCTTTCCCCTCTTAAGTTGTTTGTGTTTTTGTTTGTTTGTTTAGTTGATTTTTGGTTTGTTTTGGTTTTGCTTCGAGTGCTTTATCACAGCCACAGAAATGAAACTATAACAGTGTAAATCAGCGGTTCTCAACCTGTGGGCCATGACCCCTTTGGCAAACCTCTGTCTCCAAAAGTATTTACATTACAATTAATGTAAGTGGATGTAAATTAACTGTAATGCAAACTCACAGTTACAAAGCAGCAACAAAAATAACTGTATGGTTGGGGGTCACCACAGCATGAGGAACTGTATTAAAGGGTCACAGCTTTAGGAAGGGTGAGAACCACTGCCCTAGATCCATGGTTTGCATGATCTGCATTGCTGTTTGAGACATAAAACACAAGACAGAGTTTTAAATATCTAAGGTACTTTTGAAAACTCAGCACATAAGTTTCAAGGGCAGGCAGGTCACCTGGAGCTCAGAGGAAAACTTGGACCTCAAGAAAGTGTAGAGCATCAAAGGTGGACGGCAGTTGAATAATGGGTATCGATTAGAATTTTGCTTTGTGAGAGTAAAGGCAAGAAAAGATCAAAAAACAAAAGAGGAACACCCAGAAGAACCAACAGCAATATGCAGTGGCCAAGGAACAATGAGGCAGGAGCGTAGAAAAAAAAAGAGATGCTTATGCTTTTGCCAGGAGAACGCCTCAGAATCGGAGACTGCTGAAGAAGAGCACCAACTAGATCCATGTTAGTAGTACCCTCACAGGCACAGTGAAAACACAATATTCATATTCCTCAACTTTTTGTTACTGTCCCTAATGTATCTAAAGAACATTTTCTTCCTCATGGATCCTCATCTAAGGCCTGTGACTGTGGACTCTGGTCTTATGAGTCAAGCCCTTCTCAAGGCCAGGTAAAGCTCAGCCCCAGCTACACTCACTGTCCCCGTGACTTTCCCCAACCTTTCCAGCCCTGTCTCCAAGCAAAGCAATGCCTGCACCATTGGTCTATGGCACTAACCACAAGCATTTCCTGATAGCTTCCTCGGTGATGGCCACATGGCCAAAGGTGACACAGGAAACAAGGATAAAAGAACATCCATAAAAAGAAAACCAGAAAACCAATAAATATAGCAATAGTAGCAACAAAAACCAGACATATTTAGAAGGCTGAAGGAAAAACATGGGTCAATAGGTTATTTAAATGTTTTCAAATATTCCAAGCAGAAAACGTAAGAAAAATTGAAACAATACTGATATTACTTGAGTAGAATATATTTAGCAGAAAATACTGTCACAGAGGAATAACCATCAATGGATAGTAGTTTTTTTCAATACAGGAAACCATTAATGTTCACAGACAAATTAATGGATTCCCCACATCTTAGAATCTGAACCCTAGATTCCTTCAGTACACACTGATTCAAATACATTGTTATGCATCAGAACTAATGAAGTGATGTCCTATAAAAGTGGACACTCTTTCAGATGAAAGAGTAAGGAAAACGACAAATTATGAAATTAAAGTGGATGATTTGAAGTGCTCATCCAATAGACTTCAGTGTATTTAGACAAATCTGAGAGGTCTGTGCAAGGCTTCAGTTCTAGAGACAACATATTTGTAAGGGGAATAATATTTTTTTAAAACATTAAACTGTTATAATCAAATTCCTCTCTCAAGTAAATCATATTTGGCACTATAGCAGGCATGTCATTATAGCCTCAAGCATGGAAACAGGGAGAAAACATGGCAGTCATGTAACAGGAAGGTCCCTGAACAGAGACCATTCCATAGTTCCAGCTTCCAAAGTTGACATCATTTATTTGAGACTTTCTTGCTCAAGGCCATTCATGAAATGCCCAAGGCCATTCTTTCCAAATACTCAGATAGCATACTGACAAGTAAAAAGGAGGAGGGAGAGAACAGCTCAATACATAGTTGTACTGACTATGTGTTGAACCAGAAGACATAGAAATTACTTTGATTATTCATCTTACAATAATTCTCCCTTGTTAGGAGACCAGGAGCTCAAGGTGCTGAATTAAATCTGGGTGTGGTGTTGCATGATTGAATCCCCAGCACTTGGGAAACTGAGGCATTGCAAGTTCAAGGCCAGCATGGGTGGGCTATATAATGAAATTGAAGACTTAATTTTGTTTGGATATTTTAATAGCGCATGGATTGCAACTGTTATATATATATGTGCATGGAAGTTTACCTAGTAGAATATACTACTTTACTGCCTTTAGCTGTTATACAGTGACTACTGGAGTCTGTATAACATTCTCCTACTTTTTGATGGGTTGTCTCCTAATCTCAAATATGTGCACCGATATATAGCAATCATTAGCAGAAGTTTTCACGTGGAAATTTCCATTCAGTTTTTATTTCATGTTTGCGGCACTTAAAATTGGCACACTCACTAAGCACAAAATGGTAGTGCATTGTTATGGTTAAGAAGTGTTTGTTTCTTGAATCACTTTGGAACAGTATCAGAAAGCCGTACTAACTCAATGAGTTATGTATATGGCATGTCGGATGACATTAGCCAAGCAAGAAGGCTAAGAATTCATCTTCAGTAAAAAACGGGGCAGATCCTGGAACATTATTTCTACCTCAGTGCCATTAGGAATTAGGTTACTTCAGTTTGACCGTTTGTCTCTGGGACTGTCTCTTCTTAACATGACAGGTATAGTAAACCCAGTGTGCCCCCAGCAAGTACCTACACAAAATGTAACTCCCAAGGCCAGCATAGGGGCAGCCTCTTCCACAAGGTCCCTTTCAAGAATATAACTATCCCCAAAGCACTTCACATCCAGGAAAACTTCCTTCAAACCTCAATGTCCAGTGCTAAATGAATCATCAGTAAGGAAAGTACACAGAATACAATGGTGTTTGTCAAACCCCGATTGAGTTGGGCCAAAGAAGACAAATACTGAAACAGAAGCATGGTAAATACATGCCAGCACAAAGGAAGAGTCTTTTATGGATAACCAAAAGGTCAGACCAGCACATTTGTGAAATCAAAAGCAAATCCTCCTACCTCTATTTTTAATCTTCGGACATCTGAGCCCATTTTAGTTGACTGGCTTAGAATGTTGAGAACTTTTGGGAACCCTTTTCATTTGATCAAGTGAAACAGCAAAGTTAATTCAATATATTCATCTAGACGTTTTCAGCTGCAGCTCTTTATGAGTGAAGCAAGACAAACAAGAGCAAGAATGTACAAAATGCCCATGCCCAGGCCAGGAAGCCTGGTGATCTTCAGCAGCAATGTAAGAGATTAAGAGTCAGTCAGTCCAAAGTAATGTAAGGCACTTGGTCTTGTAAAGAATGAGGCTTTTTTCTGTCCAAAGGAATGGAACAACATGTATGGGGTACTCACATTTAAAGATGGTGTCATACATTTAACTATAGCGATCAAGGGCAAAGCCATTCGGTTTGTCCCTACTGCCCGTGAGTAACATTTTCATTGTTCTGAGACTTCCATCCATAAAAGAAACACTCTAACCAATTTGCATCCTTTTCCTTGAACTTTTAAGAGGAACTATAAAATCAAATATAAAAACATTCTTTGGATCGCTCTTTGATTTTCCTCTGTGTGTAATAAACATCTCTATTTAGCAACAGGCAGTTACATAAAAGCTCTTTCTGCCACTGTTTCCAGGGACTGGGCTGTGCTCTCAGGGCTGAAGCCTTGGTTTAACTCTTCTGTGTGCTCATGGACCACCTGGCAATAGAACTCTTGGACGAATTAGTTTGCTGATTTTGTTTTGAACATGACTAACAGCCTTTTATAAAGGACTCACTGCTCCAAAAATAGTTCCTGGGCATTTGATACTTTTTCCTTTAAGCATTTTATTTTGCTCATTTTAAAAAAGGTATCAAATCCAATTTATCTTGCTGTAATTTCCCAACTTCAAAGACAGCATTAATAATTTGGAAGGAAAACTGGACAAATATTGTCTTGTAAACTACAAGGGGTATGTATTGGTCACATAGCCAATGATGAATCAAATACCCATGGATACTGCAAGTTCCAAAATTCCAGATATACTTATACATGTCATCAGCCGACCTGATATCATAAACATAAATATTTTATTTTACTTCAGTAGATATCCTCTTTTCCTCATAGGTAGGAAATTGGCTAGTAATAAAAAGAACTAAATTTGGTGCCATTTCCAGAAAGAGGCCTTGTCACCTCACAGATTAGAGTGGGAAAGATCAATGGAAGGACTGAAAACTATTCACTCACAACCCCCATAGCAAGACTCCAGTGCTTGCAGTGCACACTGGACTCACGTATTTCCCAGACCCTGTAAACAGAACTTTATACACAATCATTTTTGGGTGAGAGCACTCACATGTTACCTTTAATGTTTAAACCATTTAACCATGTCTCTCTTAGGAATGGGAAGGTTCAAATCAGTTGGGCAACTGAAGAGAATGTAAGCAAGGAGACAGAAGCAAAGATGTGGGCTAGGCTAAAGGAAGCAGCTAAAGGATGTCAGAACAACCCAGAGGTTAAAAAAGCAGCAAGGTATTCCTATCCAGTCCTAGGATGTGAAAAGAGGAAAAACTGCCCAAACTAGAAACTGCAATGGCCATTGATTGGCCTCTTAGATTAAAGTCAATAAGGAAGCTGGAGAACAAGGCAGATCCTCAAGGACATGTTCACAAAGGTTGCCCTTGGAACTTACAATAGGCCAGAAAAGTCCACCTGGATAAGCTGATGGAGAATATACAGCACGCAAAATAATGCCTGTATTTGTATCTATGCTCTTGCATTTGCCTATAAAAAATTATAAAATCTAAACCTCAAAAACAAACAGAAATGACCTGAGTTTCTTTCAGCTCCTGGAGTCTCTGAAAAGAGGCAGAATTGTAATCCTGGAGGGGAAAATTTAGATAAAGAGCACAAGAGAAAGACTCTCAGAGCTGAATAATTAATTGGAACAAAACCAGGAAATACAGAGACACTGATAGCTACTAATTGGCACCGAAGTTACAGGTCTGGAAAGTCTGAGACTATAAGCTGCAAAGACTGAAGAAAGCTAAAAGGGCGTGGGAGATGGGGAAGATTCAGATGTGACTAGAATGTGTCTTCTCGTTTCGGTGAGAGAATTTTAATATGATCTAAATTTGAATTTAGATGTATTGGATGTCATGTTGGTTGGCTGTGGGGAGTGAGGGAGGTAGGCATATGTGCCATGAGTCATGAGCACATTTCTGAAAGAAGACAACTTGGGGGAAACTAAGAGACACAGGGAAGTTCCCAGAGAGAAAGGGGACGGACCAGAAGTTATTACCATCAATCTGGATAAAGACTTTAGCAATGTAGTGGCAGTGGAGATTCATCCCTTTATTAACCATATGTTCCATATCCCTCTGACCCAGAAACGTACATTAAGTCCCATGACACACAATGGACTAAAGCAATTCTACAGTGAACCAAAGAAGATGTGTTTTCCTGTCCTAGTGTGGTAGGTAGGTTTACTAGAGAAACAAAGGCACTTAAAAATGAGTTTTTCCTTCAGTTTTGAATATTAGGTCCACTGAAGAAGTAGAGGGTCCTGAGAGGAAACAACTCTTTAAAAAAGAGGTCATAGGGGGAGTTGAAGGGCTCTCTCTCTGAGAAAGTTATATCTAGGCTGAGATCTGAAAGACCAGAAAGTATTAACTAGGGTAATCAGGAGGGAAGGAGTTGGGGATGGCGTATGCTTGGAATCTCTGACCTCAGGAGGCTGAGGCTAGATCTGTCTCTTGAGCCCAGGAACTGGAAACTAGCTTGGGTAGCAGTAAAAGTATGTCTTAAAGCAACAGTTTTTTATAAGTCAGGTGGTGGTGCTGGGGTCGGGGTGATGGTGGTGGTGGTGGTAGTGGTGGCGGTGGTCGGGTGGTGGGGTAGTGGGGTAGTGGGGTGGTGGGGTGGTAGGGTGGTGGGGTGCTGGGGTGCTGGGGTGCTGGGGTGCTGGGGTGCTGGGGTGGTGGTAGTAGTGTTCTGGCAAGTAAAATGTCAGTAAGAAAAGAGCATGGTCAAGTGTCTTGAGAATGAATACAGGAAGTACAGCAGGAAAGGGACTGATTTTATAAGGTTTCAAAAAAAAAAAAAAACCTAAATTTAGTGTCTAAGGCCCTAAACAGCTTGATGTGGTTCCAACTATGCTAACCAGAGAGACAGGATGCACAGTAAACCATTAATTCCTTTGAAGTCTGGTTGCCTAATCAATCTAGATTTGCTAATATGCTTTGTGCCTTGACCAAAGAACACCGTCAACAAATGACCATTCTTTTGGTGGGTGTGCAAGCATGTGGAAATGAGAAATCAAAGTGAGTAGCTGTCTTGCTTGGTCCCATTCTGCATTGCTTGAGACAGGGTCTCTCACTGAGCCAGGAGCTCATCAATTCAGCTCTACTGGTGGACCAGTCTCATTTCTTTTGCCTCTGCCTCCCCAGTGTTGGGATTACTGGCATGGACTGTGGCAACTGGCTTCTTCACAAGGGTGTTAGAGATGAAACTCAGGTCCTCATGTTCTCATGGTAAACACTTCACAGACGGAGTCATCTGTTTCCCCATGTCAGTACCTAAGCATCCATAACAAGTACCCAGTAATGCTTAGGAAGTACCAAGCACCTTCCAAGGTACTTGGATGTAGTCCTCACACAATTGTGACTAGGCCTTGAGCCAGCTTCCTACATAGTACAAAGCAGTATGTATGTAGGCAGACTTCTGAAGGACTGGTAGGAAGGAATGAGCTTCCTTTTAAATACAGATGGAGACAGTTGTTTGTTCAGTCTGAGCATGCCCCGGCAGACTGTGCTCTAAGAGGGATAATATGCTATTGCTGCTTTCTTTCAGAGACTCTTTGTTTTAGTGTGAGAAGTTTAAAAGATGAAGAATCAACCACTGCAAGTGAGAACAGTCTCTAAGTGAGGCATATATTGTGGCCCACAGATCAGTTTGAGAGACTCAGGTAGGTTCACAGGACAAGGGACTCAGATGTATAAATCAATGGAAGATGATCTCAACAGCAGAGGATGCAAGGAACACAAAGAGGTACAAAGGGTGTTCAGATGTTCAAAACCAACTGCTTATAAGGGAAAAATGGTGGCACTAGAGAAATGGCTCAGGGCTAAGAACATTGTTCGTATGGCATTTCATGCCTCTCTGCAACTTTAGCTCTAATATCTAGAACCTTCTTCAGGCCTTTGTGGACACTAGATAACATTCAGTACACATACATGCACACTCTTACACATAAAAGAAGAAGCAGTATGTAAACAAAGAGAATAACAAATGCACTAAATATGGTAGAAAATGAGGATTTGGGGAAGAACAGATAGAGCATGTTTTAAAAGAGTCACAAATGGGGCAATATGGCAGACCATATGCCAATTATGCCATTATGGCAATTAATGCCATATCATGATACAGGAAACACATTTGGAGAAAAAACTTTTGACCAGGAAAGCTACATCAGAGAGTATTAAGACAAATATTTTGATTCAAAACCATAATAACGTAATGATTTTAAGCACAGGCTCTGGAGTCAATTGCAGTTAGAACAGCTTCCTCTACAATCACTCCTCCAAATCAAAACCAGGTACAGAGGACTTTGTTACTTGTTAGAGGTACGTCTCGGAAGTCAGGCGAAAGACTCTGCTGTGTAATTGCATTCAATAATATAAATCTGGAGAGGCCAAGCCACTGTAACAGAAAGACCAGTCGGCAGGTGTGTAAGGAACAGGGAGAGTACACAGAGGCACAGAGCGCTCCCTGAGCCAATGGAGATGTTCTTTATAGTATCAATTACACAGATGCACATAGTTGCAAACTTTTACCAAATTGCACACTTAAAATTCACAAATTTTAGATATACTCCAAATAAGCTGATAAAAGTAGGAAAAATCATGCAAAAGTACAAAATTAGGAAGCTGTTGAAGTAAAAGCATTGCACTTGCTACTTACACTTGAAGGGAATGGGAGTGAGGTTCCTAACTCATAGTCCGCATTAATAAACACTAGCATGTGTATGAAGTGGATGGTATTCATAATGTGGAAAGAATTCCTTTTCCTTTATTTAACTTTACTTAGTGGATCTTTATTGGACAGCAAACACTATTTCAGGCTCGATGGGCACAGCAATGGACAAGACCAGGAGGTGTTGCCATCAGTCTGGGTCAGGACTTCAATAAGCTGGTGATAGTGGAAGTTCACAAATTCATATGTCACATATTTCAGGTTTGTCTATTGTCTTAGGAATAGATTTTAATTGGTGGGCAAAACTGCATGTGTTTACCATGGAAAGCACATTGTTTTGGCGTACCTCTAGATTTAACTAATTGTCAAACATATTGCTTCATTTTGTGATCATTGTTATGATTAGAATATACATAGGAAATCTGTACAGGGCATCTCAAGAAAGATAGAGTGCACATATTTCAATGAAAAGACATGGCCAAGAGTGATATATAGCTAGACATTTTTTGCTTCCCCCACAAAGGTAATATTATAAATAATTTCTAGTTAGAAAGATTATTATAATCATTATAATACATACTATGTTAAGTGAATAACAAACAGTAAGTGACATCTAAATACTGAGAAAGGAATGTAGGGAACAATAATGACAAGATATTGAAAGGCTGGAGAGGGGCTAAGAAATAGCCTAAAAGACTGATATTTACTAAGAAAAGGTTTGAAAGAATAATTTTGTGTATATTTCCATGCTCTGGCATAAATGGCTGTTGAAACTCTCTGGTTGTGGGCATACCTCAGTGGCAGTGTTCATGTCTAATGTGAGGCTGTGAGCTGTAAGAGCTGTGTGTTTATGCCTGAATTGACTGAATTCAGACACATGACACACATGCTGCAATTCACGAGGTCTCAGTTTGCCTTGCAGGGAAAGCTCCTTCTCAACAATGTCCTGCACTGACTGACATGAGCAGACAGCATCATCTCAACTTAATGTTCTTCATGACAAATGCAAATGGAACAGGCAGAAATAGGTTTGCAAATGTCCCTCGTCTAAAATTTTTCTTACCTACAATAAATATATTCTAGAGAGGGCTTCATTTGTAAAAGTAAGCAAACTATCTTAGATTCAAGTTTTTTGACAGCTGACACTTTGAGATCGTGGGGAAGACACACTGCAGAATAAGGTAGCAACAAGAAGAAAGACATCATCTTCTAATAAACTAGAGATTTCCACAGGGCAGCAGACTCTAAAGCCTTAAGATAGTGGAGACTTGTAGAGTTGACCTTTCATTCACTTCAATGGTCCTGGGTTATTAGAGGGTTTTTTGTTTGTTTGTTTTTTCATGGTCATTACCAACCAAAGTGGAAACCAGAATTAGTGCAGTGGGCAGCCAGTGCATGAGATGCCTTATGTATTTCTTCTAACACCTACGACCAGGGTTAATGGAAGGACTAGACATCCAGTACACTTGATATCTGTGAATTTCCAAACTCCAGCTTACTGGGCTGATTAACAAAATGATAGGTAGAAGGTAGAATGATATTTACCTCTCGTGGAGACAAAAATTTCATGTTGAGTAAGATAAATTTTTGCTTTCAGCTCTAGACTATTTAGGGCACAAACTTAATTTCCTGACTCCTGTGCACAATTTTCTGCATTTGATACCATGGGGTGGTTATAATAGCAGAAAAGCAATATACCTACCATTTGTTAACTTCTAAACTTGTCAACCACAGCAGTATCTTAGGTAAGGAGACATCAACCCTCTCACCAAACAGGGAGTAACTGGGACCCACTGGGACCCAGGAATTCACTCTTGGCCTGGGGCACTGGTTCCTTCCAGTCTGTGCCCAAGCACTGAGCAGATCCTGGGCCTCAGCTCTGCACCCAATCCCACAAAACCCAGAGGAGGAGGTGCTCCCATGAGCTTTAACCCCAGCAGTATCTTAGGTAAGGAGACAGCAACACCCACCCCACACAGTTCTAAAACAACCAAGATAATAGGAAAGACACGCTCGAGTCAGAGACAGGGCAGGTAGCACTAAGGTGATCCAGATGGCGAAAGACAAGCCCAAGAACATAAACATCAGCAACCCAGGGTACTTGGTATCTTTAGAACCTAGTTCTCCCACACTAGAAAGTCCTGAATTCCCCATATCACCAGGAAATCAAGATTCAGATTTAAAATCACTTCTAATGACTATGATAGAGGACTTTAAGAAGGACATAAATATCACTCTCAAAGAAATTGAGGTGAATACAGGTAAACAGGTAGAAGCCCTTAAAGAGGAAAAACAAAAATCCCTTAAAGAATTACAAGCGAACACAAACAAACAGGTGAAGAAATTGAACAAATGCATCCAGGACATAAAAATGGAAGTAGAAACAATAAAGAAATCACAAAGGGAGACTACCCTGGAAATAGAAAAACCTAGGAAAGAAATCAGGAGTCATAGAAGCAAGCATCACTAGCAGAATACAAGAGATAGAAGAGAGAATCTCATGTGCAGAAGATACCATAGAAAATATTCACACAACTATCAAAGAAAATGAAAAATGCAAAAAGTTCTTAACCCAAAACATCCAGAAAATCCAGGACACAATGCTAAGACCAAACCTAACGATAATAGGTATAGAAGAGAGTGAAGATTCCCAACCTAAAGGGCCAATAAATATCTTCAACAAAATTATAAAAGAAAACTTCCCTAACCTAAAGAATGAGATGCCCATAAACTAGACTAAACCAGAAAAAAAATATCTCCCATCACATAATAACCAAACACACCAAATGCACAAAACAAAGAGAGAGTATTAAAAGCAGTAAGAAAAAAACAAGTAACATATAAAGGCAGACCTATCAAAATTACACCAGACTTCTCACCAGATACTATAAAAGCGAGAAGATCCTGGACAGATGTCATACAGACCATAAGAGAACACCAATGCCGGCCCAGGCTACTATACTCAGCAAAACTCTCAATTACCATAGATGGAGATACCAAGATATTCCTTGACAAAACCAAATTTACACAATACCTTTTCATAAACCCAGTACTACAAAGGATAATAGAGGGAAAGCTCCAAAACAAGGAGGGAAATTATACTCTAGATCTTTCTAGCAAAAAAGTAGTCTTCCAACAAATCCAAAAGAAGATAGCCACACAAACAATGCCACCACTAACAACAAAAACAACAGGAAGCAACAGTCTCCTCTCCTTAATATCTCTTAACGTCAATGGACCCAATTCCCCCAAATAAAAAGACATAGGCTAACAGACTGGCTATATAAACAGGACCCAGCATTTTGCTGCATACAGGAAACCCACCTCAGTGACAAAAACAGACACTACCTTAGAGTAAAAGTCTGGAAAGCAATTTTTCAAGCAAATAGTCCTAAGAAACAAGCTGGAGTAGCCATTCTAATATCGAATAAAATCGACTTTCAACTTAAATCTATCAAAAAAGATAAGGAAGGTCATTTCATAGTCATCAAAGGAAAAGTCAACCAACATGAACTCTAAATTCTGAACATCTATGCTCCAAATGCAAGAGCACCTATTTTCATAAAAGACACCTTACTAAAGCTCAAAGTACACATTGCAATTCTCAAATTCTTTTGAAATAACCAAAAACCCAGGATAGTAAAAAGTATTCTCAACAATAAAAGAACTTCTTATGATCAAGTAGGCTTTATACCAGGAATGCAGAGATAGTTCAATATTCAGAAATCCATCAATGTAATATACTATATAAACAAAATTAAAGGAAAAAAAAACATATGATCATCTCACTAGATGCTGAGAAAGCATTTGACAAAATTCAACATCTCTTCATGATAAAAGTCTTGGAAGTATCAGGAATTCAAGGCCCATACCTAAACATAGTAAAAGCAATATATAGCAAACCAGTAGCCAACATCAAACTAAATGGAGAGAAACTTGAATCAATCCCACTAAAATCAGGCACTAGACAAAGCTGCCCACTCTCTCCCTACCTATTCAATATAGTACTGGAAGTCCTATCCAGAGCAATTAGACAACAAAAGGAAGTCAAAGGGATACAAATTGGAAAGGAAGAAGTCAAAATTTCACTATTTGTGGAGGATATAACATACTGAAGTGACCCCAAAACTTGCACCAGAGAAGTTCTAAACCTGATAAACAACTTTAGCAAAGTGGCTGGTTATAAAAATTAAATCAAACAAATCAGTAGCTTTCCTCCACTCCAAGGATAAACATTCTGAGAAAGAAATTAGGGAAATGACACTCTTCACATTAGTCACAAATAATATAAAATACCTTGGTGTGGATCTAACTAAGCAAGTAAAAGATCTGTATGACAAGAACTTCAAGTTCTTAAAGAAAGAAATCGAAGCAGATCTCAGCAGATGGAAAGATCTCCCATGCTCTTGGATTGGCAGGATTAATATAGTAAAAATGGGTATGTTGCTGAGAGCAATCTACAGATTTAATGCAATCCCCATCATAATTCCCACTCAATTCTTCACAGAGATAGAAAGAGCAATTCTCAAATTCTTTTGAAATAACCAAAAACCCAGGATAGTAAAAAGTATTCTCAACAATAAAAGAATTTCTTGGGGAATCACCATCCCTGATTTCAAGCTGTACTACAAAGTAATAGTGATAAAACTGCAGGGTATTGGTACAGAGACAGGCAGGAGGATCAATGGAATAGAATAGAAGACCCAGAAGTGAACGTATGGTCACTTGATCTTTGTCAAAGGAGCTAAAACCATCCAGTGGAAAAAAGATATCATTTTCAACAAATGATGCTGGTTTAACTGGACGTCTGCATGTAGAAGAATGCAAATCGATCCATACTTATCTCCTTGTATAAAGCTCAAGTCCAAATGGATAAAGGACCTTCACATAAAACCAGCTATACTGAAACTAATAGAAGAGAAAATGGGAAAAAGCCTCGAACACATGGACACAGGGGAAAAGTTCCTGAACAGAACACCAATGGCTTATGCTCTAAGATCAAGAATTGACAAATCAGACCTCATAAAATTGCAAAGGTTCTGTAAGGCAAAGGACACTGTCAATAGGACAAAGTGGCAACCAACAGATTGGGAAAAGATCTTTACCAATCCTACATCTGATAGAGGGCTGATATCCAAGGTATACAAAGAACTGAAGAAATTAGACTCTAGACAATCAAATAACCCTATTAAAAAATAGGGTACAGAGCTAAACAAAGATTTTTCAACTGAAGAAACTCAAATGACCGAGAAGCACCTAAAGAAGTGTTCAACATCCTTAGTCATCAGGGAAATGCAAATCAAAACAACCCTGAGATTCTACCTCACACCAGTCAGAATGGCTAAGATCAAAAACTCAGATGACAGCAGATGCTGGTGAGGATGTAGAGAAAGAGGAACACTCCTCCACTGTTGGTAGAATTGTAAGCTGGTACAATCACTATGGAAAGCAGTCTGGCGGTTCCTCCAAAAATTGAACATAGTATTACCTGAGTACCCAGCTATACCATTCTTGGGCATATAACCAAAAGATGTTGCAATATATAACAGGGAAACATGCTCCATTATGTTCATAGCAGCCTTATTTATAATATCCAGAAACTCGAAAGAACCCAGATGTCCTTCAGCAGAGGAATGGATACAGAAAATGTGGTACATTTACACAATGGAGTACTACTCATATATTAAAAACAATGAGTGCATGAAATTCTTAGGCAAATGGACGGAACTGGAAAATATCATCCTGAGTGAGGTAACCCAATCACAAAAGAACACACTTAGTATGCACTCACTGATAAGTGGATATTAGCCCAAAAGCTTACAATACCTAAGATATGATGCATAGACCACATGAAACGCAAGAAGAAGAAGGAAGTCCAAAGTGTGGGTGCTTTGTTCCTTCTTAGAAGGAGTATCAAAATACTCAACCAGAGCTCTCAGGGTCTAAACCTCCAGTCTAAAACACAAAGGGAGGGACTCATGGCTCCATCTGTATAGATAGTTGAGGATGTCAGGCATCAGTGGAAGAGGAGGTCCTTGGTCCCTGAAAGTTTGGATTCCCTAGTGTTGCAGAATTCAAGAGCAGGTTGGCAGGAATGGGTGGATGGTGGAGGCACACTCTCATAGAAGTAGGAGAGGGGTGGGATAAAGGCTTTTGGGGAGGAAGGGGAGAGAGGATAACATTGAAAGGTAAATAAATAAAATATCCAATTTAAAAAAAAAACAGATAATGGGTCTGGCAGTTGTAGTTGAGCAGTCAAGACTTTTTGTCAACAATTTATTATGGGTATATCATATAATCCTCAAGGACAAGGTACTGTGGAAGAGGCCCATGGAACTTTAAAAAGATTGGTGAAACATACTGTTGCTGAGACAAAGAATGATGCCAACTTGTGGGCTTGCTGAGTGCCCTGAAAATGGTGACTGGGGAGCTGTATTGGACATAAGTTCCTGACCCAACTTTGCTTGACTGTATCCCCGATGGGACAAGCTGCCTTGCCTCAAGTTTTGAGACCTTGTGGGATAGAGAATCAAAAAGAGAAATTATAATGTCTCTTGTATTATTCTTAAAGGTGACCAGCTATTAGGACTCAATCATGAACTGGTCTAGAAATCAATCCAATATGGGAAATAACAGTCTACTTTTGGAAGACTGGATCTGGACACTGTCAGAGACATATCTGGAAGTTAGCTGTAGCTCACTATGATGTTACAATAGCAAGAGATAAAGTTGGGAGAGGATCTGGATCTCAAACAAGGGTTAGTGCATGTTTTAAGGCTCTTTTAATTGTAAAGCTAAACTTGATTTTGTCTCTTCTACAGTATTCATTGTAAGTTGCATTGACTGTATAATTTCCAATTGTGTTAGTGTGTTGAAACCTGGCATGTCTGTTACAGTGGTCTATCAATCAGCTTTTGTCTTACTGCCCTGAGTATTAGAAAAACCTTGATTCACTGAAAAAAGCTTGAAAGTGTTGGAAGAAATCAGGTAGGCTTTAAGTAGAAACAAGAGAGTAGCGGGCTTGATTATTGCTGGTATAACAGCTTTAATTTCATGAATTGCTAGCATCACTGCTTCTGCAATATCATTGACACAAAAAGTTAAGACAACTATTTTTGTTAACCATCTAGCAAAAAAATGTTACTAATGTATTGTGTATACAGAAGGATTTTTATAGGTATCTAGAACAACAGATGATGCTCTATAACCTATTCAAATTATCTGAAGGAGGGTCAGGGCTCAAGAGTTAGGAGCCATCCCAAGTGTCATGACAAATATCATTGGAGTAGTATTACTTTTGAAATTTACAATGATTGTCATTATAATTAGGAAAAAGTTTAAAGACACCTGTAGGATATTTGGCATAATCCTAACATCTCTGAGTGTGTTAACTTTGCATAGTGAGATTATGAATTTAAAGAATGCTTCTCTGTTGAGCGTTGATGCTGCAGATAATACTGATAAAATTATCCATGGCCTGAGGTCAGTATTTCCATTTTGGTCAAACCTCAGGAATGGCATATATATCTTGATCAGGCTAGCCCTTCTTTTCCTGGGAATACTTTTATTTCTGCCCATCATGTTAAAGCTTGTCTCTAACTACATCAACAGGCTGGCAGCTAAAGTACATGACTTGAAACTGATACTGGACCCCCAGACAGAGTTATTAATTTAACAGGCTGGCAAGCTAAGGACGGGTAAGCACAGAGCCTTACCAACCGAAGACATAAGTGCATTGCTTTTGATAATGCATATTCCATGACAGGTAAGGAAGGCATTCTTGTCAGAACAACCTAAGACACTCAGTTTTGTTAATGAAATAAAAAAGGGAGAGAGGTGGAGAGCCTTTGGGACTGCTTGGCAAGAAGCTGACATGGGTCAAGGACAAGGAAATGGGCTGCTTGGCAGGAATATGACATTGGCCAAGGACAAGGAAGTAGGCTCCAGGCAGGAATCAGACATTAGGGTAGAACAAAAAAGTAATTTCAGGTAGGAATATAATCTTAGGCTACAACAAAGAAGTAATTTCAGTCAGGAATCTAAATATTAGGCTAGAATAAAGAAGTAATTTCAGACAGGAATCTACATTCTAGGCTAGAACAAGGAAGTAGGAGAAAATGATCTTGGGCGGTTAGGACAGGAAAGTAGGCTCAGATACTTTGGTCATCCTGATAAGCCTTTAGAAACAGTGATCACGGGAGAGTTCACGTAATTGGGTTTAATGCCTTGCTTTTTCTTTGACTATTTGTATTTATTGTATTGCTTGTTCCTTGACTATTTGCATCTATTGTATTGTTAGACCCTCAACCTAGAACTGACCTTAACACATGCATGTAATCAAAATGGTACAAAAGCATGAAGGAAGCAGGGGTATAGTATAGGGGGTTCTAGGGAGGGGAAATGGGGAAAAGGAATGACATCTGTATTGTAAATAAATAAAAATATCCAATAAAACAAAAAACTTCTAAACTTGTTTAACCTCTCCAATTATTAGTCACCTCGCTAATATCCACATTACTCTGCCTACCAATCTGCTTTCTTTCTTTTCTCCACTGCTTTCATACCCTGCCTCGAATAAATGAAAGTACAACAGGAAATTGCCTCTGAATAGTGCTATGGCATTTATGAAGAAAACATTAAGGAGATAAAATTAATATTTAACACATCTACAGTGACAAAACTTAATATTATATCTGGTATAATCAATTGTGGAAACTGAAGTAAACAATTTGCATTTCCATAGGTAAATGATAATGTGGTTGAAAGCAAATGATTTAACCCTAATTCTGGAGGCTCACGCACGAGATGCCCATCCCCATAAATAATGTAGGCTGATGTACTTCAGTGGTATTTTTCTGTTTCTACTTAACGTGATGTCAGTTTCTGTTATGTGTTTATTTTTCATAGTTCTGTTTCCAAACTGTAACATCTAAATCTAATCAGGTAACACCTTCTTAGTTATCTCTAAAATTATGAAATAAGGCCGTCAAAGTGTTAACTTGTGTTCATAGAGATCTATGGAAATATTTTAATCTCTCAGAAACATCACTGGCCCTTTCTAAATCAATGTTGCCATGGCAAATGTTTTCCTTTAATATCAGATTAGCTGAAGCTGGGAGTGAGACACTGTACAGTAGAAATTTTATATCCGTTGCTCTCCAACAGTGCTCTAAGGCTTGCTGGATGGGACAATAATCCCTACAATGTACGTATGTAATTTTTCTCCTTATATTAAACCAAGTACAATGCATTGTGTGTGAAGAGCTATCCTTGCCTTGAAAGAGCATACTCTGTACTTTTTTCCCCTAAAGAATCCATCCAGAATGGTTCCAAAGGCTTTTCTTGAATAGGGTTAGTGAAATATTAATTCAGTCTATGTGTATCTGAAAATAAGAGAAACAACAGATCTTCCCAGTGGCTAAAAGGTGCAGGGACGATCACTGTCCTAGCTAATGAGGAAAGGAATGCACAGATGCATAAAAGTCTTTGGACTGACCACAATAGAAAAATGGTCCCACTACAAATTTGTCGCTATTTGCTTCTAAACATGTACCAAATATCCTAAAGTCTTTAATTAATCAGCATCCCTTAATGGTAGTGCTGCAAAGCAGAGGAATAGGAATTAAAAATTTATCAATTAGAGGCATCGTGTGGAAAAACTCCTGTAGAGATTTCTCAACATTAGAGGTTTATATCAGAACACAATGCCCACTGCACTGTTTGTTTTCTTTGGGGATATTGTTTATTTCATTATTTTTATCAGTTCTACAATTAGTATTAAAATAACAGATGATGTTGTTAATGATAAAAAAGATAAATAATTTTTAAAAATCGGCTGCTATTCTCCTCCACTGTTCAGAGGCTTAGGACGGGCACTTCTTCCTACGTTCTACGTTGTCTGGCTAAGGACATATAACTAAATGGATGTAAAAGGTATCTAGGTAAACACATATGTGTGTATCAGGGCTTGGTGTTAAATTGGTTTAATTGGGTCAGAATCACACGTCACACCAATGTATGTGTACATATACACACTTGCACGGAACATGCATGTGTCAGGGTCTCTATGCTAGTACTCCAATTCTTCAAGACAGACTCTCTTATTGAACCTGGAGTTAGGGTGGCAGCTAGTAAGCCCTGGAAGTAAGCCCTGGAAGTAGTCCACAGTGCTGGATCCCAGGTGAGTGGCAGCCTTATGTACCTTTTTATGCTTGCTAGGATGTAGACTAAGGGCTTTATGCTTGTGCAGAAAGTACTTGTACCTGCTGAGCAACAGCCCTAGCTTTTTACATGAGTGCTAGTGATCTGAACTCAGACCCTCATGTCGAATTTTCAACAAGCTGATAATCTCATCTCCCCAGCGCTCACATATAAAGTCCCAATCATATTTTAATCAACTTTACTGTGAATACTTATTTTATATACCTGAAATGATACTTTGGTACTTAAGGTATATAACTGTTTTATTACTGGATACACTGGCCTTTTAATTATTAGTAGACTTTTTAAAAGATGAAATTATAAAGACTATACTTCTGATCATTCATTTGTTTACAATCTTATTTCTAGAGCCTTACAGACATGCTACATTTTTGTTTTCAATGATCTTTCCTTACAACAATTTCCAACTTTTACTCTATCCATAGATATTTTCTTCAGGAAAATGTGAGAGAGATGTAGATTCTAACCTTCTTCTACAGTGTGTTCCAGAAAAATTTGTCTGTGATGCTCCTGACTAATGAGGCATTGTAACCATGTTCTCGATGCTCTAGACGACCCTCACTGTTCATTTCAACAATCCTGTGGGCTCACAGCACAAGACTCTATATTCCCTACTTGAAAGTGTGTCTTAGCTTCTCCATTGTAATGTTCTTCAAGGAGAAATGATAACATTTCCTGAGCTTTACACATATTAATGGATCCCATCAGAAACTGTCTGTCCATTATACAACCGAGACAACAGAAGTATCTCACTTACGATGCTACAGCTAGTCCTGTACCTGCCGTAGCTAATAGAAGATCCTTGACCCAGCCCAAGCCAGGCTCTTTCGAGCCTTCTTGGCTAGGCTTAATCTTCATTTGCTATGGCCTGAATAAAGGCTGACTGTTCCTAGCTTGACCTTGCATCGCTAAGATGAACTGGGAACCTCCTCAAAGTGCTTGCTTAAGAAAATTCGAATTGGGGAAACAAGTTCGCTGTCTACCCTAGCCACACCTGAGAAAATAAAGCCTCTGGCTCCCAGACCCTGGAACTGGACAGAATAACAACGTTGGCCATTGCCAGCAAGCAGACTCCTCTGGCCTAATTTCATCTATCCTGAATAACCCTTGTAACTTCTTCCTTTCCTGACTTTCCTGAGTCTCAGCTGTTTACTCCACGCCTTCACTCCCTAACTCCCCCTTTACAGTGCTCTGTCACCTCAGAAGAAATTGCAGTTGTGTGCAGTTCACACAGGATTTTACTTCTTGCTGCAACAGTTATCACCATTCAAAATGTGCCGGACAGCTTTATGGCAGTCAGTTTTGTTTACCTGTGACATGACTTACAACGCAAGCATGAGGTATAAGAGACAAGAATGGGAAAGGTATCAGGAAAGATGAGGGCTGTGGAGGTCATTTTAAAGGACTTGGTTTTAAGTCTGAGTGATGTTGGCAACATTTGATGTGTTGAGAAGGGTGATGTGACCCGACTTCTGCTTTAATAAGATTCTCGTGGCTGCTGTGTGTGGCACACTCTAGGGATGTATACGTATAAAACAGGTCAGTTAGTGATGTCATCATACTAGTGCAGAAAGTACACGTGGTTCTCCATGAGAATGGAGAGATGGCCGTGGTGACGAAGTCTGAATGCTGCTGTATTTGCTGACAACACCAACAGAATACACTGGCATATTGCTTATGAGCCATGAGACAGGACATGTTGATACAGACGCTAGTGTATTTTACCTGGAAAAATTTATGGTGGGGATCACTACTTATTGAGATGGTTGAAGTAGGAAATTCAGTGTTCTGAAAGAACTCAGGCTTACAGGATCATTGAAATATAAATACCGAATACTAAGAAAAACAGATTAAGGTACTGATAACCCTACATTGATATTTTTATTCTTCCTGTTCTGTAAGTCAGACACAGTTCCTGAGATACCAAAGGTTGAATCCATTTATTAGCCTAAATGACAGATGAAGCTGTTTCGATCAGGGACAGAGAAATTGCAGTCTGTGAGCTGGCTGGCTGTTTTAGCAGATACAACTCTATTGGAACGTAGCTAAACCCTTCATGTCCATGTTCTCTATAGCTGCTTTCTAAGTACAGCAGTCAAGAGGCTGTATGTGACATGGTAAGAAATAGTTTGCTGAACTATGGTTTATATTAAATAGAACTGTTGGAAAATTTGGAATAAAACAGAATAAACTTGTGTGTAATGTGCCTTTTAACAATTAGGGGCTAAGAAGTGACTGAAGGTGTTCAGGTCAACAGCCTTTCTTCTTGCATGGAATTGTATAAGAAGGGCATATTTGAGGATTTTGGATGGACTTAGAAATATGTATTTTGTTTAACAAAAGTAATTATACATATTATATATATATAATCAAATATACACGTTTATATAAAATAAGCACCAATGTTCTCTGTTACTATGTATTACTCATTGTATATGATTGGCAGTTATGACTCTTGGTGTATGAGGTATATGGTTACTTTGTCTTTTAGTAAATTGTACCATTAATGAAACTAAATTTCTCCTCACATCAAGTGTTAACGGATATGTAGAACAGAATTATGAAATAAACATTAGTTTCAGATTCAAGTTAACATGAATTTGAAGTTGTGTTCTATTTACTGGACTTTTGGCTGTGGTCACGTTATTTTAATCTCTGTTGGACTCAATTTCTTATGCCAAAAGAATGAATAAAATAGGACCTTGAGTAGGATTTTTTTATGTTAATTAATGAGACAATGGTTATAAAGTATACAATAATAGTGATCTATAATGAACACTTAAAAATACATTCTCTCCTCGAAAATGCTTAAGAAGAACAGAATATAGTAAAAAGAACTTAAATCTTACTGAGAAAATCAGTAGTCACAAGGTGGCCTTCTACTGCACAGATGCCTCCGATCACTCACTGAGTCATCAGATTAGATTAAAAAAAAGGGAAAATTACAATTCTATAGCATTCTCTTAATTACATCAATTTTAGTGTGTGTATGTGTGCACGCACCCGAGTGTGCAAGAGCGTGCATGCATGTGTGTTCCTAAGCATAGAAATTCAATCTGCTTACTCTGTATAATGTTACTTTATGGTATCAGGACTGACCATTTGGTACAAGATAAACAATTGGTGCTTCTCCCTGGAGAAGTCATTTCTTAGGCTCTCAGTGCTCCTTAGTTCTTAGTCTAGTTTTGTTTATTTGGTTGGTGTTTGTCTGTTGGTTTTGCTATTTGTTATTGAGGACTGAATACAGCACCAGGTGGACATAAAACAATGTTCTACTGATCACCTAATTTCTGGGAATCTACTTGAAGAGTTTTGTTTAGATTACATAAAGAACATTAAAGGCTGAAACAAACAAACAAAAATGTATACTGGAGGTTGGTGAGGTGGCCCAATGGGTAAAAGGTGCTTGTCTCACAAACTTGACAATGAGTTTTATTGCCAGATTCTTCAGTGGAAGGAAACATCAACTCCTGAAAGTTGACCTTTGACTTCTACATACATGCACCTCCTCCTCTCCTCTCCTCTCCTCTCCTCTCCTCTCCTCTCCTCTCCTCTCCTCTCCTCTCCTCTCCTCTCCTCTCCTCTCCTCTCTCCTCCTCTCCTCCCCTCCCCTCCCCTCCCCTCCCCTCCCCTCCCTCCCCTCCCCTCTCCTCCCCTCCCCCTTCCCTTCTCTTTTTCTCTCATCTTTCCCCCCTCTCATACACACACTATTATAAAATAAAATTTAAAAATGATATCGTAATAGAGTCCTAGTTACTTCATCTGTACAAACTGGTTCAGGTTTAACAGAGTAATTTTTCTTTTTCTTTCTTTTTTCTTTTTCTTTTTTTCTTTTTAACTGCCATTCTGAACTCCTATTGTATTGGGAAGAACCTCAATGCAGAGGTGGACACAACAGGGTGTGTTTTAGCAAGATAATAATCTAGGATTGTATTCCACCTGTGCAATCAGTTAGTTGTCCTACTATGTGAATTATGCCTAGGGTCTCCTTATCTATTATACATCTGCTTGCCTACAGTCTTATTTCTCAAGCAAGAGAGCACCATCAGTCTTATCTCTGCCACACGCACTATTTCTGAAACAGAAGCAGTACTTCCTAACGTCTAGACTGAATGATGTATTTCTTGGACCTCTCTTGGCTATTAAGACTAAGGTCTCACTTCTCCTTTATTACCTTGTATGAATTCTTTTTCTCTTGTTGAGCCACAACCAACAGGAAATCTCAGCGTACTTCCCGGCTTTACGGTTCCCTTTTTGCTTTGCCCCTCCTTGACTAGAAAGTGTTTTCTTCTTCACATTCCAGATATTCTATATTTTCCCCATTTATTCTTGTTCTCCATCATTTTATTTTCCTGTTTTAGGCTTGTGCCTGTCCCGCTCAGCTCCCATTTCCCCTCTACTTTTACTTTCTTCATCCTAACACTCTTCATTCTCCCTTCCTCTTTCATCTTACTGCTGGCCAGGGCCTGTGTTAGCTAAAAGTTTAGCCACAGTCTAAGGCAAGAGTGATTGGTTTTGTCCACAAAAAGTACCTACAGTCTCATATCTCTGTGGCCACCTCACTGAGAGTGCCATGGTGTGGAGGAGAGGGGTTTTCTGTTTGTCACAGGCAGCATTCATGAATGCTTACAAGGTGCCTCAGTAGGTCAGTCAGTAAGCAGAGCATGTTAGATCAAGAATGCTGAGAGAAAGTGGTGAAATACTCTAATCAGGTCTAAACTGGTTCAGAGCACTGGAATCACTTATTCAGTTGCAAGTCACAGTTTCGAGCAAGACCAACCTCAACCCAGCTTGGATGAACTAGGCTACCATAAGCAATGGTGCCAAAAAGACTGAGATCACCAAGAACTTACACTGGGTCAGCCTCTCTCTAATGTGTTCATTCATACTATTCTAGGCACACCATTCCCATAAAGCTAGTTTACACCAGCATTCCATGCTTGTCACTCACATAAGAGGGAAAGATACATTCTTAGCAAAAGTCCTAATAGTTGACTGGGCTGTTCTCGGACACAGATCTTTTTTGTAATCAATCACTGTGGAAGGGAAGGCAGATTCAGCCATCTGCCAGCCCCAGTCCCTTTATTCCCCCTCTTGAGATGGCTCCTGGGAACCACATGGTCTTAGAAAAAGAACAAAGAGGAGAGCAATTCAGCTGCAAAGGCAACTAACAAATAGCCACTGCATGAGGCAAAGTCCTGGGCCTACAGTGCAAGAAAAACGACGGCAGTTTAAATTCTGCATGCTTTCTTTCCATGTAAGATTATAAAATTGCATAAAGATTTATTTTATGACAATGGAACGCTCCCACTTTTTTTTTTTTTTTTTTAAATTAAGTCTTCTGGTTACTCTTTCTGAGAGTAGTGGTTGCAACAGAATTGTCTATTATTGTTGTTACTCAATAATAAGAATAAAGGAACATTTTCAAATAACGCTAATTGATTATTTGTTTAAAACAATAATGTTCTTGTGGGGAATGTGATGAAAGACAAGTTGTCTGTTTCAGACAGAAGCTGAGCATGCTAATGCATTCCTGTCTCTCATGCAATGAAGAGATGGAGGCAGGAGGAATACCAGGAGCTTTGGGGCAGCTCACAGTATACAGGGAAACAATCTTAAAAAAAAAAAAAAAAAAAGAAAAAGAAAAAAAAAAGAAGAGATGACCAATTAGTGATTTTTTTATATGAAAAATAAAGAATAAAGAAAGCGAAGCTTAAAGAAATATAGTTTAAAACCACATTTTAAAACTGTGAACAAACAAACAAATAAACAACTCATCTTTGGGTGGGGGACTGTGGTCTTCCTGTTCTGGTTTTTAGTATCATAGTTAAATACTAGATAAGGTGATTATAAAATTCAGAGCCAGGAAAGAAATAAAATGTACAGAAGAGGTGTCAGCCTGGTGACATGGCCATGTGGAGACAGTGTGGGCTGTGTCTTACATAGCTGTAACGTAGTTACAGATAATCATACTCAAGTCTTCAAATACTGTCAGGTATTACCCTGAAGTAAGAGGCCCGTGTATTTTCTAGAGCTTCTGGTTGTCCATTTTAAAAGTCATTCTTCCTCAATAAATAGAATACTTTACTTTACTTTTCCTGGTGCTAAAAGGGAAAAAGGAAACCGTGGATTATCTGTGAGACTGAGTCATCAGGCAGCTCTCCCACATCCAGGCCTCTCACTGTCAGCAGCCCTTCAAAGCACAGGGCTATCTTTTAATGACATACATAAATCCCTGAACTGCCTGGCTGCAGAGCATAATTAATTCTGGCCTTTCATGCTTAATGAAACACCTTGTACACACGGCAGCGGGCTGTTCGCTCCTTGTGTGTGCTGAGACATGGGATGCCTAGCAACCTTGTTCGAGTTCATAGGCTCTGTGACACGTCTGTGTGAGCACTGCTGTTATCTCTTCAAAATAGAGCTCTAGAAAATTCATTTGGCCACCTGTGCGAATGGTTTCCTTAACTTTCCAAACCGTGGAATGTTTTGGTTTTTGAGTTCTTGGCATCACACAAATGATTTGGAAGGGCATTTTAAAAACACAGTAATCTGGTAGATGCAGCTGCTCAGTGCTATTTCCTTCACTAGAACATGTTGCCTTATCTTAGTGCATATTTAGATGCTGTATGACAGAGGGCATTTCTCCATAGAGAATCTCAAAACACAGATTTTTTAGTTTCTGTTTGACTCACAAATAATAAAATGGGCATCATTTTCACAAACATAATTTAACTCACTATGTCCCCCTGAAGTCTTAGCCTTTTGAAGTACTCTAGCCTCAGCTGGAAAGTCTGAAAGCAAAGACGTTCCTGTAGCTATAAGTGCAAGTGCCTTGCTTTATCTTTAATTTTAGACAGTGCACAGAACAGGTGAATAAGAAAGTACAGAACTGTACGCACCTCTTTAGGTGTAACCCCGGGCATTCGAATATCCAGTGCAAAATCTGATGAATCAATAGGAGAGACTGGTCTGCTGGTACCAAGGCATTCATTGGAAAATGATCTGGTAGTTTCTTTAAACCTTAAAAAGATAATTTGAACATTCTTGAACATAATGGGAGGGTAGCAATAAACCCTATGTCCTTAAGTCTAAGAATTATTAATGTAGATCTAATAAAAACTACAAGACATAATGGCTCTGTAACAATCCTAACTCCTAGAATCACTTTATTGTTATGAACAACGTATAACCAATTTGTAAGCAAAATAAAACCAAAAGAACTAAGCAGGGTATAAAGTTTGACCCAATAAAAGCTTATAAGACATATTTATTTCTACTTAATGAAGACGTTATCATTCTCACGCACATGCTGATTTTCTAGTGGCAAGACTGTGAACTGTAACCCACTGGCGTTTAGTCAACTGTGAGTGTCCAACATTACTAATCAGAAACAACAGCAAACCCTAAGCACAGTCTTGCTAGGTATAGTTATATGAGGGCGAAATAAAGACTGCGATGTGAATTACAAACGTTCAAGTACATAAATATTTCATATGATAATTACGAGGTGCGTGTATACAGCTCGATACTTCCTAGTGAGCTATTACAGCCAATGATCTTCTCCCCACCGCCGATCTATCTTGATATTTTATTCCTCCAGCTGTTACATATAGGAAGGCATTCGAGTCTAAACAACTATATTGCAGTTTCTGAAATATTTCCCCAAGAGGGAGCGATTAGTTCTGGAAATCACAACTTCTAATTGGAGTTCCAAAAGCCAGGGTACCAGCCTGTCTACAGGAGGATGAGTGGGCTTTTAATGCAGGGGGCACTTCAGGAGAAGTTACTGAGTTAAAATTGCAAGACATTTTGGATAGAGAAAATCAGCCTTGTAGAGATTTTTTTTTCAAGGACCAGGTTACTCCAAGTGACTATATTTCTAAGGAGCATGCAGAGAACCCACCCCAACCTCCTTCCTCCTGTCTAAAGGAAACAAACAAGCCGAACACGCACCTCTTAAAGACAGAAAGTGGGCTTCTGAAGGCCAGGCAGCTGCTCTGCAGGGCGAGCAGCCCCAGCAGGAGCAGCAGCAGGCGGCTGCGGGCGCGTCTGGCCATGTCCGCACAGGACCGGGGCAGCGGGCAGTGGCCGGGCCGGCGGGAGGGCAAGGCTGGCGGCCGCAGTTACTTCATGGCCCTGGGCGAGGGCGATGCGCGGCCAGCCGGGTCCGCTCTGTCCGCTCAGGACGCGTGGGAAGCGGCGCTGGAGTCCGCTCCGCCCGCCCGCGGGAGCCGCCCGCTCTCCAGAGCGCCTGGAGCCGGTGGAGCCACAGGGCTGGAAGAGCAGGGTCCTTATCTCTCGCAAAGCCAGGGGCTGTGAGGGCTATCGCGCAGACCCGCGTCAGTCATCATTCGGAACCTGCAAAAATAGAAGCCGATAATGGATGACTAACACATTACAGCATTTGTCCTCATCAAATCCCAGCTGAGGTTCCTTAATACATGAGGAGTTTCACAAGCTTGTGCCCAAGCCTGGGGAAAATGCTGGTCTGTTGATCTCTCTCCACCCCAGCGACAAGCCCCTGCGACTTCACAGACTCTAAGCAAAGCCCCCTTCCTGTCTTAGCTTGCTCGTCCTCCCCTCCACCCACTCCGGGTTTGTTTTTGTTCTTTTATTTTACTGTTGTTCTAATTTTTACCTTTCTCTTCACCCTGCTTTCCCCTTCTGTCTAGCCCTCTTCTCCGGGTTTCTTTCTCTGTCACTCTCTCCTCTCATCAAAAAGAAAGCCCTGCTCCAGACCTCCGTTCAATGTAAACAAAGTTATTCACGCAAATCACTGACTAAGGCACAAGGAATAAACCAGAGAGGCGAAGACAAAGCATTTAGAGACCACAATAATTGGGCAGAAAAGATGAGAACAAAGACATTTCATGTATAAGCCCCACAGGGCTACAGATAAGGAGAGAGAGAGAGAGAGAGAGAGAGAGAGAGAAGAGAGAGAGAGAGAGAGAGAGAGAATCCCCCTGCCTGCACAGACATCTCTATATAAGCAATTGCCCAAGTTCTCAGCATTACTTTCAAACAAACTAAAACTCTAGAGTTAATATATGTGCTTTGCAAATGCCCATTAAAAATCTGGCATCTAATATGCAAATCAATAATTTCTTCCCATTTCGGCACGTATCCCCGAAGATACCCTCTCCTACATAAAGTTTAGAAACTGGTAACAGAATTAGGAAAGGGTGAGAGTGGAGTGGGAAGCATCTGAGCCATCCTCCAAATGAAGTCTATCTAGAAAGACTATGGTCAAGAACTTCCCATTAATACGAATAAGAGATGTGAGGGCTCAGGGAAGGATACCTCAAAACTATAGCAGGTTTTGTTAAGCTGAATAATTCCATGAAAAGGAAATTAAGAACCTTTAAAAGAAGGTACTGAGCCGGGCAGTGGTGGCGCACGCCTTTAATCCCAGCACTTGGGAGGCAGAGGCAGGGGATTTCTGAGTTCCAGGACAGCCAGGGCTACACAGAGAAACCCTGTCTCGAAAAATCAAAAAAAAAAAAAAAAGGTACTGAATCAAGGTCCTCTTATGGTTCTTCCTCCTCTCTCCACAAGCATTCTGTTTCTCCCATATGAATATTCAGCTGCAGAAGGGAACACAGCTGTCTTCCATGCTTAGCCTGAAACCCTACTATCTCTCAGTATGGAAGACAGGAATGTACCCCTACTGGACAGACTCCCATGACTAGATCATGTCCCAGGCAAAAGCAAATACCAAAGGGGCGATTTTCTGGAGCCTCAATTAAAGCCAATAAAAATGTGCAGTCTATATTCTGCAAACACAATCTCCCTTACAGAAAAAGTGGCATGTTTCTGAGTATTTCTGGCTAAGTGGGAGACTCACAATCCTATCTTTCTCCACTATACTGTGATTACCCACCCCCCTTTTGCAAGTGTTTAAGTTTGTATGCTTTTCCCTGGGCTAATTTTTGTCAATATCCTCAATGTTAACCCCTTTAGGCTTAGGGAACTTCCCTCTGTTGTCTGCAGAAGCCACACAGAAAATGTGATATTCCATGGGCAGCTCAACTAAGCTAAATCCTAAGACTCAAGTAAGTTAAACTCTAAAATAATCATGCTTTGACTTTACTAGTTGCCTGAACATTTTTCAGATTAGGTATTAAATCTGAAAATGATAGTGCCATTAATTTAAAATGTCTCATTCACATTGTGAAAATAACATCTATAGAGTTCTAAATGCTTAGTCCATATTTATAAATATGGTTCAGAGACCATCAAACAGTTGATTTGATGGATAACAGTAAATATTACAGAAGTCAGGAGCTGGGGAACAGCTGCTCACGGCCCAGCTTAGGCTTAGCACGCAGGTAGCTCCAAGTACAATTGCTAGTACAAAAAAATGAATGATAATTCGATAATTTAGACATTCTGCACAAGAATATGTTAGCTTCTAAATTTCCTTCCATAACTCATGGTATAGTGAAGCCATGTTCTGTGTGTGTGTGTGTGTGTGTGTGTGTGTGTGTGTAAAAATAAGAACATAAATAAACACAAATTGTAAACTAAATAATATTCATCATGGCCAGCACTATCTAGGTTAAACACCATGCACCAAATATAAATAAACTAAAATTTAATGTTCAACTACCCCAGGGATGCTCGAGGCTCACCTGCACCCAAGGGCCACCAGTGATTTGCATAAGCAATGATATTTTTAAAAGACTATTAATGTTCGTTTGAAATTTTGCCTTTGGCTCACTGTTTGAGATGGTCTTATTCTAGGTAAAGGAAAAGGCCTCCTGGGGATAAGGGAAGTTCCTGTTGAAGGCTACGCCATTGTCTTAGTGCACAACCAAGTACAGTGCTGTCAAGTGACAATGTAGAACATTTCCTGAAGTTCTCTTTTGAAAAATGTATATATTAGGAAAGGAATTCTGTTTCTTTCAGAACAGGATTCAAGGATGACCCTTGTTTGAGCTGGCACGGAGGTGTGGTATTAAATAAAACTCTCGAAAACAAACTCATTGTTAAAATTCTATAACTGGAACACACCCTTAAGAACTAGCCATGGAAATAAAATTCCACTTTAACTCTTTGATTGATTTTTATTACCTTTGATGTCCCTAAACCACCCACTTAAAGAACAGAGAAGAGAAGCTGTGGGCAGAAGCCCAGATGGTATTTGTAGCCATAAATACAATACCTTTTACTACAGAACTAAAAGCAAATTATGATTCTAGAATCTTTCAAGAGTCAAGATAGGTTACACATTATAATATGACAATAAACATGTTTAGCCACTACCACTTCGTTTTTATTTCACAATCCCTATTAATGTAGGATATGAAATATTCCAATTTTTTCTCTCAAGATGTTAAAAAAATTAACATTATATGTTCCCAAGATAATGCCTTTACTCAGTCAAAACTACTTAATTTTTGTATAACGTACAAAACATTATGATCTGTGTTTGGGTTGATTCAGGTGACTAACACTAAAAAGAAAAGATACATTTTGAAACTTCACACAATGATGGAAGCACTAGTCCCACAAAAGACCATAAAAGAGACTCAGATATCTGAGAAAGAGAAGCATCCTCAAGATGGTATGAACAAGAAGAAACATTGGACGGCAGCTTCAACAGAAGGCAGGGCCTGGGTGTGCCTGGTACAGCAGACAGCAGCAGCAAAGAAGCCCAGATAGGGAAGAGAACATGCAGTGGGTGTTTGAGATGCAGTAATAAAGACTGTTTCCTGGAGACAGGAAGCCCGGGCGCCCCGTTTAATCTGCAATAGAAAGCACATATACTGTTTATACCTCCGTAATTTCACTAGGCAAGGACGATTTACAGTTCATGCCTGTATGGGTTGTAATTCTCGAAGAAGATAGTAAGTTGAGGCTGCATCGGAGAACCATAAAACTACCTGAGACCTTAGGAGAGCGTTCGTCACCCTCACTGTTTTACTTAATAATAATAAAAAAGAAAACTCTGAAATCTGTAATTGGGTAAAGACTCAGAGAAACATATTGACCGTTGGTTCATGATTAATATACTCAGAGAAATGGAAGAGACTATGGCTACAGGGAAGCTGAAGCAAAACTGTCTCGCTCTATCCACCGGAGTGAGCGTAGGATCTCCCAAAGCTTTAATTTCTTCACCAACAGAAATGATCACACCACCTACTTCATAAGAGCTATTCCAGGAATAAATGAATTAATCTTCTAAGGACGAGCCAAGTGTGTACTAAATGCTTGCAATTATTGCTCCACATACATATTCAGTGCCTTAATGTTGAGGACAGTGATAATCAGACAGATAAATTCCCGGTTTTACAGAAAGTGCTTTCTGGTATGGGGGAAGAAAAAAAAAAAAACAAAAATAGCAAGCAAATTATGAATTTCATTTACATTTTTTGGAGATTGTCTGAGGCTAGAAGGACTTGGCTAAACTGAGGAAAGCATGCATATCGATTCACACAGCAACTTGATTTCCGGGAATTTCTTCTTGAACAAAATCTAAACCATGACACAAACATGCCAACAAAGATATTTGATAGCACTCTTCAAAATAACAAAAAAAACCTCGATGCTTTTTATAGTAGCACCAGGAAGCCACGTAAATGTACATCAAAAGCAGATTTGCCATAGTTTTTTTTTTAAAACGAAACTTTAAAAGAATATAAAGGTATTCCTTTTAAAGAGACAAGTTTCTTTTTGAGAGCCAGGAACATTTTATAATACACTATCTTTCACTTTGCATAACTAAAAAAATTAAGAATCTCAGAGAAATGTTGCAATTATAGTACCAAAAAATTTATTTTCTAAAAATATTAAAGATGAAGTTATTGACCTTCTGATTAAGCTCTCCTAAATATTTTAGGGAGATTTCTGTTTTAAGACAAGTACATCTGGGCTTGTGAGATGCCATATCATCTAAAGGACCTGCTGCTAAGCCTGGAGACCTGAGACTTAACGTCTCAAGACCCACATGGAATAATCCAGCTCTCTACATGCATACCCCCCCACACACACACAAATAATCCAACTTAAAAACTAAAAAGTGCATTCTACTAAGTGGCTAGCAATTAGTGCTAGCTATTGGAAGATAAACACTCCCACTCTGTGGTCTCTTTTGAAGGCTGCTTGGGTATTCCTACTAAATGGCAGCTGGCTTTTCCCAGTACAGTCTTTTATGATTGCAGCACCAGAAATCATATCTATAATATGCCATTTTATTGGCCTCGTAGATGAGCTCCACCCTTGGAAGCTTTCATTATATGGATTTGTCTAGTTAAGACCTTGTGCATGCTGACAGTTTTAAAGTGGTCTATTCACCAAGGTTTCTACTGTACAGTTACTATTTTCTCTCTCTCTCTCTCTCTTTTTTTTTTTAGAGAGTAGTATTTATGTAGAGATTTTATTTATTACAGAGACAATTACCTGATCACAAACTCAAGACAGGAGGCATCCTACTGCAGTTCCTGACCATGATAGGAGAGGGGACTTGCCTTTGCCTAGTGTATAAGGCCTCAATAGGCTCTTCTGCCCTTCTCAGCATAGAGCATTCCTGAGAGGAATTTGGTCATGCTCACCAAAACTGTTGATAGCTGTTTCCTGTACATTCACCACACAGATGTGGTAAGAACTCAGATCTTTTTTTTTTTTTTTTTTTTTAATTGGAAATTTTATTTACATTTCAGATGTTTTCTCCTTACCCCATTTCCCCCCCTCCCTCCCAGGTACTCACTATCCCTTCCCCCCTCCTCCTGCCTCCACGTTGGTGTATCCCACCCACCCTCCCCCATACCTCACCTCCCCACCCTCGAATATCCCCCCCCCACGACGTCCAGCCTTCATGGGACCAAGGATCTCTTCTCCCGCTTATATATAGCTCCCTTGCATAATAGCTGGAGCCATGGGTCCCTCCTAAGCGCTCCCAGGCTGGTGGTTTAGACCCTGGGGGCTTGGTTGGTTGGTATTGTTGCTTTCCTCATGGTGTCTCGAATCCTCTCAACTCCTTCAGCCTTCACTCTATCTTCTCCATTGGGAACCCATGATCAGTTTGATGTTAGCTGTGAGCATCTGCCTCTGAGTATGTCAGACTCTTGCAGACTTCTAAGGAGACAGCTATATCAGGCTCTTGTCAGCATGTAGATCCTGACATCCACATCAACCTCTACCTTTGGTGACTGCACATAGGATGGATATCCAGGTGGAATGGTCTGTAGACGGTCCTTCCTTCAGTTTCTGTCCTACACTGTTTCTCCATATTTGCCCCTTGAGTATTTTGTTACTCCTTCTAAGAAGGACTGAAGTCCCCCCCCACTTTTCCCCAACCTAAAGAACGAGATACCCATAAACATACAAGAAGCCTACAGAACACCAAAACAGACTAGACCAGAAAAGAAATACCTCCTGTCACATAATAATCAAAACCCCAAATGCACAAAACAAAGAAAAAATACTAAAAGCAGTAAGGGAAAAAGGTCAAGTAACAATATAAAGGCAGACCTATAAGAATTACACCAGACTTTTCACCAGAGACTGTAAAAGCCAGAAGATCCTGGTCTGATATCATACAGACCCTAAGGGAACACAAATGCCATCCCAGACTGCTATACCCAGCAAAACTCTCAATCACTATAGATGGAGAAACCAAGATATTTTCTCTTTTAATTAATGTTTTTGGTGAGGAGGTTATTTTTACTTCGTAGGTAACTTTTTGTTAGACTTTCAACTTATTTACTTTAACTTATTTTGTATCACAATGGACTCACAGTTGTTTTGTTCAATGGGTTTTAATTTTACTATCTTTCAGTACATTGTCTTGATGCTAAAATTGTCTCAGTTGTAGCCCTCTAAAGCTACCTTTGTGACTCTTTGCCATTTGCCCGGTCTTCATCCCACTTGGCCTTTGTTGACATCCCAGAATGAACTGTTCACCTAATTTGGATTCTGATAGTGCCACATGATTTACTTGACTCTGAAATGTCCTCTGCAGGACACTTTGGCAGCACTGGAAGGTGGCAGAACCTTTATCTTTAAGAGGTAAAGCCTAAGGGAGTGTTGGATATCTGAATGCATGCTTTTGCAACTGATAAGGAGAAACTAGATCTTTTCTCTTTCTGTCTTATGTTTTCAGCAAGGAAGTAAATGGCTGTGCTTCACAACACTCTCCCTGAGATGTCTGTTGCTTATAGCAGGCTCAAAAGCAACTGAGCCAACCTACTGTGGACCAATGCCTGTCTTCTTACAAAGTGATTGTCTCAAGTACCTGCTACCTTGTCAGAAAGCTGACTAAAACACCGTGTCCCCAATCCAACCACAGCCACGTGTCCTTCCTCCTGTAGGCCCTTTGACCTGACACCTGTCCCATTGCTTGAATGTCTATCCTCTGTACTCCACCTAATGGCTTTAGGATTGTATTATTCAGGAATGAAAATGAAGGAATGTTGATAAATCAAAGTATAGAAAGTAAATGCATATATTTAAAAATCAAAGATACTCTAACTTAAACTATTGCATTTAAAGTAATATTTTTACATGAAGAAGTGAGGCGGCTACCACTCTCTGTTGACATGCTTTTGTAACATAAATTTAATTTTCATCAGCTACGGTTTCTTTTATAACCACAAGAAAACAAAGCCATATGTGCCTTTAAAATAGCTTATTGAATGAGGTTCTTCATGTTTCAATTTAAAGGTTACCTTAGAATTAGGTGATGTTTAAGGAAAAAAGAACCTTTTCCTTGGTTAGGAAAATCGCAGTGTAAATGCTATGTTGGCAATACAGTTGTGGTGCATTTACGCTGTGATGTGCCAGGCTGTCCTTTGTATCACCAGATGTTTACTCATAGCCTTGGCCCTCACCCACTAGAAGCCAGCAGCACTCCTCTGAGCTCTGGCAACCTAAAATGTCAACAGACATTGTCAAATGTCATGAGATGGGCAAAATAACCCTGCCTGAGAATTCCTGTTGCAGTTCATTAAGATGAAGCTTGGTTTGTTAACCAATGCAGTGTCATTCCCTTTTAATACACATAAAAGTCTAAGAATGTGTTTATGAGTATAGAGTCTCCAAAGACTATGGAAACATGTGTGCTCTCTATTGAATATATACATATGTATTGAACACACACACACACACACACACACACAACTACACACTCACTGAATTTGGACTTTGAGGATTGGGTATTCACTCCTCTTTTATAGATGAGGAATCTAAGTCCCAGAAAAATTAACTTATTGTTTTAATTATGAAGCAGTAGAACTTTGAAACTAATCCTGACTGTTGAACTTCAGCTTCCCTGTTCTTAAATACCATCCAACACAAAACAGACCCTTCACATTTGCAGAGGATCATCAATGTTTATTAAGCAATTATAACATCCAGGTCCTTTGCAGTAGGCACTTCATAGAGTTTTAGTTTCTTCATAATTCTCAGTAAAGCTCTATGAAGTTTGCGTGGCCATTCCTGTTTTACAGAAGTGGAAACTGGAACATGGTGAGAACAGGTAGTCCTTCTCAAGGTAAATAGCTGCACAATGTAAAAACTAGCCTTCTACTCATTCCTTCAGTGGGAAGCATTAACATTTCCTTTACAACGTTACAGACATTGCTCATTTAGCAACACAGGAGGAAACAAAGCAAAGCCAAATGGCTATGCCTCAAATCTGATGCAAAAATACATCCTGTTTGGCTTACAAGGGTCTCCTCAACTGTTTCCCCAAATCAAAATAATAGTTTCAAAATTTCACATCAAAGTCAGATTTCCATCATTTCCACCTGGCAACAATCAGCTGTGCCAAGTAATTTTATTTTGCCAAGTCTTTTCTTTTGGCCAGGCTGGCAATCGGGATGGTCACAGTCTCCATAGCTCCCTATATACTGTAGGACTTTGAAGTCAGGAGTAGCTTTCACTGTCATGAGCCCTGTCTATGTAATCATCATAGTGTTTCTTTTTTTTCCATTTGTTTTTTGCTTTTTTTATACCTAGCTCACATATAGCATTTACTACCTGATACCTTAAAATCATTTATGCTGTGATCATTGATGTTTAGAGTTCCTTTCTTTATGTAGCATGAGCAAGTTCACCCTACATATCCATAAAGTTTATCACCTGCAAATGCTATATCAACCCCTGCCACAGTTATTTTTCACTCGTAAGACACCAGATTGGTGGCACTGTATGCTATTAGATTTATTTTATCTTTGGATTTATTTATTTATTTATTTATTTATTTATTCATGACCTATAACATGCTGCCACTCTGAAATATCCTTTACTTGTACATCAAAATGGGCTTGGTATCTGCTAGAATATATATGTTTAAAAGTCCCAGAGGGGGCTGGAGAGATGGCTCAGTGGTTAAGAGCACTGCCTGCTCTTCCAGAGGTCCTGAGTTCAAATCCCAGCAACCACATGGTGGCTCACAACCATCCGTAATGAGATCTGATGCCCTCTTCTGGGGTCTGAAGATAGCTACAGTATACTCATATACATAAAGTAAATAAAAGTCCCAGAGGTATCTGTACAGAAAATATCTTATGTCTACATGGATGGGGCACCTGTCAATAATAAATCTGATGGCCTATGGCTTAGGTAGGATATAGGTGGATATATGGGAGGTAGAAAGAATTCTAGGATAGTGTCAGGCACAGGAGATTAGCTCTGGAAGATGTAAAGATGGAAGCTGGTACAGATGCATGATGCTTGAGCATGGGTAACCAGCCATGTGGCGGAATGTAGAAGGGAAAATGGAATATTTTAAATTATGGTCCATTCAGAGAAGAGCCTAGCTATATGGCTTCTGTATTTGTAAACATATTTTGAGTCTGAGTGTTATGTCTAAGAACATGGGGCTGGGAGGAAGAACGGGACATATCTATCATTCAGCATGGGAGCACTGCATTTATAATTTGCCTACTGTAACACATATTTGTTTACTTGTTTACAGGATCTGTACCAGATGCCCTTTAAATATATTCATTAGTCATCAACTGGGTTGGTTTTGTAAAAACCTTCATGGAGAAAGTAACAAGAGGTATAATTCTTAATCAACTTTCTCAGCCTCAGCTAATATAAATGTCACGTGTGTGATTCCATAGATATCTAATTCACTGCCAGCATGTTTTCCAGTAAAAGAAGAAGTCCCTGGTTTACAAGCAGCATTGTCCTGCGGCACTATAGGCTGCACTAGCAGGGTCTCAGGAGACTGCTGACCTGCCCAAAAAAGAATTAGCAGTGTGTAATGATGTCACAGAGGTGGTGGCATCCTTACTTATCTGCCCACCAGGCATTTTATTGGTTTTTAAGCATAGAATTTAGTTATGGGAAAGTAAGAACAATTCTACAGCTGTCACCTTGCTCCTCTTTTAAACATCAACTTAGCTGAGTGAATAGACAGGCTCTTATCTCTATTTCATAACTATTCCATACAGAGAATTCCATTCTGAGTGATTTCTGTCCTAGACCAAAAGGTAAACAAGGGTCACATTCATTAGCTATCCCAAATGACACTTGAGAAATTAATAAACTTGCTTCTTTGTCCTCAGTGAGTTTACCAGGAAGTCATTTGTAACTAAGCCCAATGAGCTGACAAAATTTCAAATGTCAAGTTAGTTATTTCAATGAAGTATGAATCACTGAATAACCCACTCAGACAGGTATTAAAAGATTAAGATCTTTTGCATTAATACTGCCATCTTCCTCTAAAGGTCTCTGTTAGTAGTTTCTTCTGCTTAAGAGAAAGTTAGAGTGTCATACAGGGAGGCAGCCTCTTGAGTTTAAAGGCAGATGTTAGTAAGCCAGCCTCCTGAGGTTGTGGTGTGGAGATGGGGCCTGCTGTCCTTGCATTCTCTTGCCATTAGTCCATGTATTTTTAATGAGGTTTTTATGACTTTTCCCATTTATTGCTGTACCTTCACATGCATAGTTATTCCTGAAGCACTGTCTTCTCTATTTTGTTAAATGGTCCCCAACAACATCAGAGGTAGGCGTTTTAGCTACCCATTGGGCACTGGCTCAGACCTAGACCCTGCACTTTCAGATACCCATTGGAAACAATGGGGAATTTTCTTTTGCTTCCTGTGCTCCTCAGAAGGACATTCTCTCCTCCCACATCAGTGAATGCTGTTTGCAAACGATTCTTTGTTTTCATTTCAAATGTTTGAATCCTCACAATAAAATGCCCATAAATACAGCTCTTCCTTTTACAAAAGCTTTGGTCTTCTCTTCTTTAAGTCTTTCAGCTGTATAATTAGAGTGTTCAAAGTGAAATCTATAATCTTATAGTTCTAGTACATAATTGAAAGCTTATGGGAGTTTCTCTTAAAGATCATGAAAGAACATCAAAATGTTTTCCTCTTATATAATTCTGTGTAACTGGGTTTGCAGTAACCTGAAAGGATTAAACATAATATGTACTACACACTGCCTACTCAGTCTCTTAACTATGCAATTTGAATGTCATTATTAAACACATATAGTTGAACACAGTTACTCAAGAAACATGGAAGCTACAATAAAGTTCAGATTAATCATAAGATGACCATCTGAAGTTGTAAATATGCAATTCACCAGTGAAAGGGGCACAGCATAATGAAGCACCATGGGTAAAGATTTTAATTTCTGGTCCATATTAATAACAGTTTTCTTTGATCAGCTCCCCCAAACTCCCCATGAACTATCAGTGGAGAGCTTCATAATCTTCTTCCGCCTGAAAATGATCAAAGGACTCTCATATTTCTTTGATGCTGCTGCACAAACAGGTGGTGAGTTTATTTCATTGCTAGTAAACTGTTTCTTGCTGTCTCGAGCTTAGGAAGAAGTGGTTTACTTTCACAAGGTACTTACAGAATGGCTAGCTCATCCCCATCTTTAATCCTCTTTACAAGGTTTCCCAGAGAGATCTTCAATATACCTGGAACTAAGCTGAATGCCAAAAGAAGATAGCTACACAAACTTAATTCCACCTCTAATAACAAGAATAACAGGAAGCAACAATCATTTTTCCTTAATATATCTTAACATCAATGGACTCAAATCTCCAATAAAAAGATGTACACTATCAGACTGGATACAGGGCCCAGAATTTTGCTGCATACAGGAAACACACCTCAGTGACAAAGACAGACACAACCTGAGTAAAAGAATGGAAAACAATTTTCCAAGCAAATAGTCCCAAGAAACAAGCTGGAGTAGCCATTCTAATATCAAATAAAATTGACTTTCAACCAAAGGTAATCAAAAAAGATATGGAAGGACACTTCATACTCATTAAAGGAAAAAATCTACCAAGATGAACTCTCAATTCTGAACATCTATGCTCCAAATGCAAGGGCACCCACATTCATAAAAGAAACTTTACTAAAGCTCAAAGCACACATTGCACCTCACACAATAATAGTGGGGGATTTTAACACCCCGCTCTCTGCAATGGACAGATCATGGAAACAGAAACTAAACAAAGACACATAGAAATTAACAGAAGTTATGAACCAAATGGATTTAACAGATATCTATAGAGCATTTCATCCTAAAGCAAAAGAATATACCTTTTTCTCAGCACCTCATGGTACCTTCTCCAAAATAGACCATATAATTGGTCACAAAACAGTCCTCAACAGATACAAAAGATTGAAATAATCCCTTGCATCCTATCAGATAACCATGGACTAAGTCTGGTCTTTAATAATGACAAAACCATTGGAAAACCCACATGTATGTGGAAACTGAACAATGCTCTACTCAATGATGACTTAGTAAAGAAAGAAATTAAAGACTTCTTAGAATTTAACGAAAATGAGGACACATCATACCAGAACTTGTGGGACTCCATGAAAGCAGTGCTAAGAGGAAAACTCATAGCTCTAAGTGCCTACAAAAAGAAATTGGAGAGAGCACACATTAACATCTTGACAGCACACCTGAAAGCTCTAGAACAAAAAGAAGCAAATACACCCAAAAGGAGTAGGCATCAGGAAATAATCAAACTCAGGGCTGAAATCAACCAAGTAGAAACAAAAAGAACTATACAAAATATCAACAAAACCAGGAGCTGGTTCTTTGAGAAAATCAACAAGATAGATAAAAGCCAGACTAACGAGAGGGCATAGAGACAGTATCCAAATTAATAAAATCAGAACTGAAAAGGGAGACATAACAATAGAAATTGAGGAAATTAAAAAAATCATCAGATCCTACTACAAAATCTTATACTCAACAAAACTGGAAAATCTGGGGACAACTTTCAAGACAGATACCTGATACCAGAGTTAAATCAGGAGCAGATAAACCATCTAAGTAGTCCCATAACCCTGAAAGAAATAGCAGCAGTCATTAAAAGTCTCCCCACTAAAAACGCCCAGGACCAGATGGTTTTAGTGCAGAATTTTATCAAACCTTCCATGAAGACCTAATACCAACTATCTTCAAACTATTCCACAAAACAGAAACAGAAGGGACACTACCCAATTCGTTCTATGAAGCTACAATTACACTCACACCAAACCACAAAAAGACAGAACAAATAAAGACAACTTCAGACCAATCTCCCTTATGAATATCGATTCAAAAATACTCAATAAAATTCTCACAAATCAAAGAACACGTCAAAACAATCATCCATCATTATCAAGTTGGTTTTATCTCAGGAATGTAGAGATGGTTCAATATTCTAAAATCCATCAACATAATCCACTATATAAACAAACTCAAAGAAAAAACTACATGATCATCTCGCTAAATGCTGAGAAAACAATTGACAAAATTCAACATCCCTTCATGGTAAATGTTTGGAAACATTAGGAATTCAAGGCCCATACCTAAATATAGTAGGAGCCATATACAGTAAGCTGGTAGCCTATATCAAACTAAATAGAGAAAATTTGAAGCAATCCCACTAAAATCAGGGACTTCTATTCCATTGATCTTCCTGCCTGTCTCTGTACCCATACCATGCAGTTTTAATCATTATTGCTCTGTAGTACAGCTTGAGGTCAGGGTTGGTGATTCCCCCAGAAGTTCTTTTATTGTTGATAATAGTTCTTGCTATCCTGGGTTTTTTGTTATTTCAAATGAATTTCAGAATTGCTCTTTCTATCTCTAAGAATTGATTTGAAATTTTGATTGGGATTGCATTGAATCTGTAGATTGCTTTTGGCAAGATTGCCATTTTTATTATATTAATCCTGCCAATTCACGAGCATGGCAGATCTTTCAATCTCCTGAGATCTTCTTCTATTTCTTTCTTCAGAGACTTGAAGTTCTTTTCATACAGATCTTTCACTTGCTTGGTTAGATTCACAACAAGGTATTTTATATTATTTGTTACTATTATGAAGGGTGTCATTTCCCTAATTTCTTTCTCAGTCTGTTTATTCATTGAGTAGAGGAAGGCTACTGATTTGTTTGAATTGATTTTATATCCAGGCATTTTGATGATTTTTTATTTTTATTTTTTTTTAATCAGGTTTAGGACTTCTCTGGTGGAAGTTTTGGGATCACTTCAGTATATTATCATATTATCAGCAAATAGTGATATTTTGACTTTTTCCTTTCCTATTTGTATCCCTTTGACTTCTTTTTGTTGTCTAATTGCTCTGACTAGGACTTCCAGTACTATATTGAATAGGTAGGGAGAGAGTGAGCAGCCTTGTACACTATGCACAGGGGGAAAGTTCCTGAACAGAACACCAATGGCTTATGTTCTAAGATCAAGAATTGACATATGGGACCTCATAAAATTGCAAAGTTTCTGTAAGGCAAAGGACACTGTCAATAGGACAAAAGGTCAACCAACAGATTGGGAAAAGATCTTTACCAATCCTACACCTGATAGAGGGCTAATATCCAATATATACAAAGAACTCAAGAAGTTAGACTCCAGACAACCAAATAGCCCTATTAAAAATGGGGTACAGAGCTAAACAAAAAATTCTCAATTGAGGAAACTCGAATGGTTGAGAAGCACCTAAGGAAATGTTCAACATCCTTAGTCATCAGGGAAATGCAAATCAAAACAACCCTGAGATTCTACCTCACACCAGTCAGAATGGCTAAGATCAAAAACTCAGCTGATAGCAGATGCTGGTGAGGATGTGGAGAAAGAGGAACACTCCTCCATTGTTGGTGGGGTTGCAAACAAGTACAACCACTATGGAAGTCAGTCTGGCAGTTCTCAGAAAATGGACATAGCATTACCTGAGGACCCAGCTATACCACTCCTGGGCATATACCCAGAAGATGCTCTAACATATAACAAGGACATATGCTCCACTATGTTCATAGCAGCCTTATTTATAATAGCCAGAAGCTGGAAAGAACCCAGATGTCCTTCAACAGAGGAATGGATACAGAAAATGTGGTACATTTATACAATGGAATATTACTCAGCTATTAAAAACAATGAGAGCATGAAATTCTTAGGCAAATGAATGGAACTAGAAAATATCATCCTGAGTGAGGTAAACTAATCAAAAATAACACACATTGTATGCACTCACTGATAAGTGGATATTAGTCCAAAAGCTGGCAATATCCAAGATACAACTCACAGACCACAGGAAGCTCAAGAAGAAGAAGGTAGACCAAAATGTGAGTGCTTTGGTCCTTCTTAGAAGGAGTAACAAAATACTCAAGGGAGAAAATATGGAGACAAAGCATGGGACAGAAACTGAAGGAGGGGCCATCTGGAGACTGTTCCACCTGTGTATCCATCCCTTGTGCAGTCACCAAAGTTAGACTTTGATGTGGATGTCAGGAAGTGCATGCTGACAGGGGCCTGATATAGCTGTCTCCTTAGAGGTCTGCCAGAGCCTAAAATATACAGAGGACTTAACTCACAGCTAACCATTGAACTGATCATGGGGTTCCCAATGGAGAAGTTAGAGAGAAGACTGAAGGAGCTGAAAGTGTTTGTGGCCCCATGGGGAGAGCAACAATACCAACCAACCAGAGCTCCCAGGGTCTAAAGCACCAGCCTGGGAGCACATAGGGAGGGACCCATGGCTCCAGCTGAATATGTAGGGGAGGATGACAATGTCAGGCATAGGTGGGTGAGGATGTCCTTGGTCCAGTGAAGACTGTTTGCTCCAATGTTGGTGGGGAGATGGGATTGGGATGGTGGGTGAGGGCACATCCTCATAGAAGCCGGAGAAGGGAAGATGGGGAAAGAGGATTATATCTGAAATGTAAATAAAATATCCAATAAAAAAAAGAAGGAAAATCCTCTTAAACATGAGAACTTTTAATAATCTATACATTAAAGCAACGATTCTATTAACAATTCAATATCTAACATTGCAGACTAGATGCTATTGAAGGCAGTGCTTTAAGTACTCTGTACATATGATGTGTTTTGATTTTCACAATATCCTGCAAATGGATTCACTATTATCTCCCCTTTGGATAAGGGAAGTGAGAAGTTAAGGAACTTGGTGCCTGTGGCAGGAGAGACAATATGGACTTAATTTAGCAAACTTTAAAGGCAGAACTGCTGTCAATCACCAGGTTACATTTCTGGTATTATATGAAAATACATAAAAGCTAAATGAACAATAACTGATTCAGCAATTCTCCTAAGTGAATTCATTTTTTAATCATGCATAATTAAAATCAATAGTACACCTAGGAATAAGACATGCTAATTGTTTCCTATAGTTAATTTCACCCACACTCTTCTGGGAATTTGGGGGAAAATATATTGGTATGAAATACAGGACAAACATCTTACAACTGGAGTCAGAAAACATGGGTTCAAGTCTTATTTCAGCAATCCACTTCACACGGGCTAAAAGTGAGGACCAGGCTCAATGGTCCATCAAAGGGCTCTTGAAAGAGACAAAACAATTGGGGCCAATTTTGAAGAATAAAGTACCTGGGAAATCATAATCTAACATTAGGGCTTCAGATTTGACTTTATCAGTAGAAATATAAAATCTCTCTTTGATCTTCCCAATTTAGCACTGTTCATTCTGGATTTATTTATAGCTCATCTTCAAGTATCTTTTCAGATAGTAGAACATGCACAGACAGCAGACACTTTACAGTCTCTGAAGCGTGGAGAAAAAGCATGGCTTGAATGTTCAATTCAGTCTTCCTTTTGCACACACACACACACACACACACACACACACACACGAGCAAACTATGTGGGTAGGGACCATCACAGTAACTTTGTCCACTAAAATTCAACTTAAACCACGTGATTAACATAGTCAATATTTATGTTAATTTATATCCCAAAGTATATTCCTGAACTTTCAACCACTGTTATAAAATATCTAAGACAAACAATTTAAAAGGGAGATATTGAGGCTTACATCCCATAAGCTGTGCCTTGGCCTCATCATTTTGTACCTGTGGTAAGACATCTTGGTGGGAAAAGAGTGTCAGAGCAGAGCTGTTTATCCTATGACATCTAGGAAGCAAGCAGAACAGGAGGAAGGGTCACCACGACCCCCACAGATGCATTCCCTAGATGACTTACTTCCTGAAACATGTCCTCCCTCCTAAAGTTTCCACCGCCTATCAAGAGCTCCATTAGCTGAGAAGCTTTATCATTTAGTTTTTGGAGGACATTTAAAACCAAGCAGAACACTAAAATATAATAATATTTTAATAATTTATTTAATAATATTATAATAAAATATAATAATGCTACATCAAAATCATTAACAGTGTGTGTGTGTGTGTGTGTGTGTGTGTGTGTGTGTGTGTATGTGTGTAAGAACTGACTGGTAATAAAACCACATTTTTATGTGTCTTGACAAACTGTATAGACTCAGAGTCACAGATCTGACTGGCCCAAGTAATCTGCAGTAGAGGAAAACACATATTTATATTCCAAATCCAGTTAGGTATTTCTGGAACAAATGGAATATAGAATGGAGGACCAAACCAGGATCTTGGGACTTATATGAGACAAGTGGATTCTTACTAGTGAAATGTGCCTATATCCTGAGCATGATCCTGTAGAATAAGGCACAGTACATGGTGCAATGTGTTGCGTGGCTTTCGATGGAGAAGTCTCATAAGGGTGATGATGTCTACTGTGATTCACTTGATTCTGCTGAACATAAGTCTTATTACTAAATAGTTGGGTTGTTTAAATTGTTTTGCTAGAAATGGTTATTTGAAATAGAATTTTTAAAATCAGTATATCTTCACAATTTAATCTTTTTAAGTTTGTTTCCTATTATAATTCCAACAATATGCTTTTAGCATTTTGGATGGGTTCAAACTACTTTGAAATGACACATGCCAAAAGATTTATTAAAATGGAAACTAAAGGGTTTTTATAAATTTAAATTCAAAATTCATAAGTATAAAAATTATGGATTTAGAAGAGTTCACATTTGTAGGACCGTGAAGGGATGATTTGGTCCCCGGTAGAGCACTGGGTTTGAGATAGCCAGAAACCCAACAGGTGACCACTGCCTGTGAGGGACAGCACGTATCTCCCCACGCCCCTGGATTCCAGATCTCCATTAACCTGCACCTTGCAGACACCTTTGGTTAAGCAGCTCCTCCCAGAGAGGTTTGTGTCACCATCCACCTACAAGGGATTTCCATATTCATGAGTTACCTAAAGGCCAGGGGGCATTGCTAAATTAAGTTATTCCTTTTCCCAGCCCCTCCTCTTCCCCCCTCCCTATTTAAGCCAGCTCCCCCCCTGGCTTTTACTGGGGGCCTGGGTGCAGACCATCTATCACACGCCATGAACTCTTGGAATCCATGAACTTCTCTTATCACTGGGGCCTGGTGTCGCCAAAGCTTCTAGCCCTTAGAACTCGGGACTTTCTTGAGTTATTGGGACCCGCTGGTGTGGAAAGACCCCCCCCCCATTTCCATCGCGCATTTCCCACACACATTGTTATGTTAAAATACACAAAAGGCTGAGGATGTAGTTTCATAGTTCCAGAATGTATAAAGCCCTGCTTTGATTCTTGTTAACACCAGAAAAATAATAAAGAAAACCCACTATATTCATTTTCAAAACTTTAAAAACTCTGTTGATAAAATTAAAACTACAAAATATTCAGTAGTCCCCACAATTAGACTTAACCAGAATATGCATAAGGAAAGCTGCCCATACATAATAACAATTTTGGCATGTGCTTCATGGCATGTCATTTGAAGTCATAAAATCTAAATGACCACCTAAATGAGTCAGGAACAGACGTTCCCTGGGACAGCAGCTTCTAGACTGGCTACATATAATCAAACATGTATCTAGGATATTCTGAACTTACTGTACTGATTTCTGCTTTTTAGACATCAAGGAGCTTTTGTATTTTGTTTTGATTTGTTTTCTGGTAGCTTCATCTACGATTAAATACAATGATAAGTGACAAAGATGGACCAACGCTCATGCTGACTATGAGAGGAGTTAAGTAAGGTGTGAGAAAACCACTTCAAACTGTTCATGAAGTAAACTAAAGTCAGAGAAGGGGTGAAATTCTGTGTGTGTTCTTCACCTTAGAAAATGTGCTATATTTTGAGGACCACAGAGTTCTTTTAATATATTGCAATACTATTAATTGTTTTGGTCTGAATTTGTCAAATCAGTATTTTAAGATGGTCTAGTTCTTTTCTTGATTCTGAAAATATATGATTATCTCCTCACCTTTTCATAAAATATTAAAATTTTGCTCTTATGAAAGAGGTCAACACTTTGATTAGTACATTTTTATCTTAGCCAAATACTAAATTTAAAAATTACAAAAATGAATGAACTAAGCAGTCATGTTATTAACCTGAAACACTAAAACTTATAAAATGTCCCTTTTGTCTGGTATTTGAATCACTATTGGTACTGCACTGTAATGAGATAAAGGTTCATTAATGCTTCTTTTGTTATGTGAGATCAAAACACACTAGAATGGAAATTTTTTTACTGAGTTACAATTATCCTCTGAGGACATAGCAAATGAGCTATCATTAAAATCTTTAAATTTAATTATGTAAGATGCTCCAGTAGATAATCAAAATACTTAACAGATATAAACTAAGCATTTCTGCCCTATTCCTGAGACCTTTTATGTTTGAATTTTTTTTCCTAAGAAGAAAGTCAACAATAAAACTAGACAAAAATTCTATAAAGAAACAATCATATGCTTGTCCATATAAGACTATACTTTAAAAACTGAGTGGTGAATGTATCTGATTAATGAGCAAAGCTCCCCACAGTCAACAGTTAGGTTTTGGAATACCATAGTACTATTCCATCAGCAGATCATGTCAGTACATTATTGTTTTCCTAAGGTGAATCTGTGAATGCTGTGAATGAATACAAACTTGCTCCTCGCACACAGGAGTTGCTGTTTTTCTGTTTCTCTCTTGCATAATTCACTAAGGTCTACTCCCAAATAATTGACTCGTCAAGTCAGCCTGACATAGCAGAAGACTATGGTGAGAGATGTCGCAGCCGTTAAAGGCTCAGCTCACAATCAAATTTTTTCTTATATTAAGAAAACATCAAAGAACGTAACTGGTCATATGCCTCCTTGAGCAATCTTCTTAGGCTTATAGTATGCCTGGGAGATGTAGATAACACCAAAACCATGTCAAAGGAATCCACTATGCAAACATTATGACCATTCTGGTGTTTACCTTCCTGTGGCTACATTAGATGCTCTAGAAACCACATAAACATTTATATCATTGTCCCTCACCCCTGAATCTGGGTGTCAGCCCTCTATCTTTGACCTGTCAGTTTGGTGTTAATAAAGCACTATTTCTCATTGTCCCTGCCAGAGGCTTCATGTGGTGGCAGTGGAACCAGATTTTTCACTCTGTAACCTGAATTTCCTTTCCCTCAACCTGTCCCACAGAACATTCCGGATTGGAGATCTAGTGGTAGCTGCCATTCCTCTTCTGTCTCCATATTCCTCTTTTTTCATATCAACACTTTGGTTTTGTTCTCCCAAAGATTAGACTAGACTTTCCAACTATTTCACTTTTATATACCACTTGTAAAAATATCAAATATGAGTCTTTTCTACAAAATATAAAATCCATGTCTAGGACAGAATTTGAATTTTAACAATCTGCCCCGAAGCTTGTAAGACTTTTATGCCAATATTGTAATACATCTCCCTCAAGTAAAGCTTTTTATTTATAACAAAAGCCACTGCTATTTCTAGGAATCTGATGACCTGGAGCAGAATGACTCTTCAATCCTTGGAGCATGACCCCTTCCTCTTTCCTCCTTCATTCCTGTGCTGCATGATCATGACCCTTCCTCTTTCTCTCCTTCATTTCCTGTGCTGCATGGAGCATGACCCCTTCGTCTTTTCCATCCTTCATTTCCTGTGCTGCATGGATCATGACCCCTTCCTCTTTCCTCCTTCATTTCCTGTGCTGAGCGACCTTGCATCCTGGAGCATGACCTTCCTTTCCCTTCATTCCTGTCTGCTCATGACCCTTCCTTTCCTCCTTCTTTTTGCTGCATGGAGCATGACCCCTTCCTCTTTCCTCCTTCATTTCCTGTGCTGCATGGAGCATGACCCCTTCCTCTTTCCTCCTTCTTTCCTGTGCTGCATGGAGCATGACCCCTTCCTCTTTCCTCCTTCATTTCCTGTGCTGCATGGAGCATGACCCCTTCCTTCTTCCTCCTTCATTTCCTGTGCTGCATGGAGCATGACCTTCCCTTCTCTTTTTCTGTCTCTGACATGACCCTTCCTCTTTCCTCCTTCATTCTGTGCTGCTGGACATGACCCTTTCCTCTCCCTTCATTCCTGCTATGGCATGACTCTCCTTCCTCTTTCTCCTCATTGTGCTGCAGGGGAGCATGACCCCTTCCTCTTCCTCCTTCGTTTCCTGTGCTGCATGGAGCATGACCCCTTCCTCTTCCTCCTTCATTTCCTGTGCTGCATGGAGCATGACCCCTTCCTCTTTCCTCCTTCATTTCCTGTGCTGCATGGAGCATGACCCCTTCCTTCTTCCTCCTTCATTTCCTGTGCTCCAACTGTCTTCAGATTAGCCAATTAAAACTGTGAAATTGGACCTCAGCCAATGGGGAAAAGACATTGACACCACCTGAGTTAGACTAAAAACCAAATGCACTTCCTGTCTCTGTGTACTTGCTCTTCTGAGCGCACCCTTTTGATCAAGACTAATGCTTGTCTTGTCCAGACACTTCAGCTGAAGGTTCAGTCTCTTTCTTTGAGATCTTGAACTTATTTATAACACAGAGAAGGTATTCAGGGACTGTTAACCCAAAATATGACACTCAGTTTAATTTGTTGCAGGACATGTGATCATACTGTGAACCTGGATATTGTATTGTTTACTGGAAAAAAAAAAACAAACTGTTTCTAGTTGTGGTATGGCCCAGCCATAGCACACACTTCTAATCCTAAACAAGGAAGGTAGGTTGTAGAAGGAAGTACCCATGTTTGAAAATGATGTCTAATTGAGTGGCAGACAAAGTGATGAATCAGAGAAAGATTTGACAAAATGAGTCAGAGATACCCAATGAGTCGGAGAACACTCAGTTCTCACCAGAACACACAGGAAAGAGAGGCTACTTAAGGGAGTACTACAGAAAAGAAATAAAATTAAAGAGGGAGGAGGTAGTTCTTTACTGGGAGAGTTTTACAGAGACAGGTTGAAATGAGAACAAGCTGTACATAGGTAAAGACAGAATGAGCCAAAGAATGAGAAGGAGCCAGAAGATCAGAACAGATTGCCAAAGTTAATATGAGGCCAAGCAGAACAATTTAGGAGAGGCTGAAAGGGAAGCCAGATTGAATCAGTCAGCTTGGAGAGGAGTTTGAGCCAGGACAGCTGAGTTGAACCAGCTAGCCAGAAATCAGAACCAACTAGGAAGGGGTAATCTTATTTAGCAGCAAGTTTCAGAGGCTGAAAACATTCTAGGCCTAGGTAAGATTGTACAAAAGCTAGAAGCTTCCAGGACTAGGCCTCAGTTAGCACATGGGGAGGCAGTAAACCTCCAAGATGTTTGGAGGAAACACAAAATAAAAGATACATTTACAACAATTATTTGAAATTAAAGAACATCATCAGTAAAAGTTGGAAGAGGCTTCCTTTACATCCTTGACTGCTTAAAGTCAGAAAACACTTAAGATACCCTCCTGCTTCTTTCAAGGACGAGAGTCTGCAGCACTTGCGCTAAGAGTTTTGTGATGCACTCTTGATTTTGGTCCCAAAGAGAACCCTTTACAAATCACTGGGAGCTCTCTAGGCTAAAAACAGACTTTTAAAATCCACACAGACACCCCAAATCTACTGCTCTCCAGGCCCCTAGAATCATTTACTAGTCCTGTGACTTTCTTTGTTCTCCTGCCCACTAGAAACAGCGGCACAGGGGCTCCTAAGTGTTTCAGGATGGATGGTTACGAACAGTACTGAGGTCTTCCTCCCTGCTCTGCTGCCCTTTTCACTTTTCAGACATAAATGGACACATTTTTGTCCTATTTAATAATTGCCATTTTGTTCCACCAAACCTTCAGAAGGGAGATGGGAAATATGTCCTTATATCAACATACTGCACCTGTTGTAAAGGAAACTTCTGAGCTTTCTAAATCTACTGGAATTGGACTAACCAGACTGGTTAGGGAAATCACAAATGCTAGCCCATCAAATAACCATGTGACTTCCTGTGGTCAGTAACAGGAATAGGATGGAACCATGTTGAAGCTTCTGCTGTAAACACCAATTTGTGACTGACTGGTATGTAGTGATGCGCCATTAGCCTGAACCTAGGCTCATTATAGAAACTGGAATTTATAAAATATCCAAATATTTATATGAAAAGAAAACAGTGAAGCAGAAGAGACAGATAACTCTATCAGGGAAATACAATTATCTCCCAGCTCCTTGGCAGGATCAAGAGACTCATAGCGAAGTTTCCACAAGTCCTCAAGAAGCCAGTGTGGAGACAGATTATCTTGTTATTGTATGGATGCTTCATTTGTCAATTAAGAAACCTTTGGCCTATAGGAAACAATAGAATAGAAGATAGCAGATCTAGGAGAAGAAAGAATTCTGGGATAGAGACAGGGGCAGGAATAGTCACTGGGAAGATGTGAGGAGGGTGGATGCATGGTTCTTGAGCAGAGGTATCCATCCATGTGGCAGAATATAGAGTAGTATAAATGGGTTGTTTTAAATTATTAGCTAGGCAGAGAACAAGCCTAGCTATAAGGCCTAGGTATCTCTAACTATACATATTGAGTCTGAGTCATTATTCTGAGAGCTTGGTGTGGGAGGAAAACAGCCTGTCTTATAAAACCATGGTGTAGATTTCAATAAGTATCTCTATTTCTACTTCTGCACACTGCCTGATGAGACGTGACAGTCATTCTTCTTCAACCTAGTGAGTATAGAGCCTCTCCCAGCACCAGCCCCCTCCAACTGTCACATCCATGCACCAAGAAAAATCATATACTCAGTAAGTGCTAGAAAGAACCAGTGATACAAAGAAATATACCGTGGAGTTCTTCAAGGTCACACAATAAAGTTTAAGAAATTAATACATATATCCACATATATCTGTATATGCATATATATGTGATATACATGATGTTTGAGAAATAGAAGTGATTATTTTCAAATGATCTTTTAGTCTAGTGTATACATACAGTTGAAAGTACTAAAAACCCATGGTGAACACAGCAGTCCTCTGCCCAGCTCCTCCAGACCCTGCTCATGAGATATAAGTGTTTACCAGTCTTAACAAACTATTCTAGTTTCCTTCCTTTACTTTCACGTTGACATTCTGGCTTGCATACAAAAGTCTAAGCACATTTATTTTCACCTATTTTAGAGGATGACAGGTTAAATGTCTTATCTCCCTTTCCCGTCTTACCAATTTCAATAAAGAGGCATCAAACTATTTTGGTCCTATTGGCATTTAATTTGCTAGGGCTAAATTTATTTTTCTCCAGTAGATAGACCAGCAGTGGCCTGTGATAGCCCCTTTCTCCTGCATTCTTCCTACTGGAGTTCAGGCACTGGGTAAGGCTCTTGACCCATGCTTTGAAAATGAAACTCATGTCACCCTAGCTTTATCCTCCAGTTGCATGATTAGAGTTACAAGGTGAGCATCATTTTTTCTGGGGATTTTAAATGCACTAGCTTCCTATTTTGTTACAGTTCTATTGTTGACATTTTAGCAGCTGTTCTCATTTCTCACAACTGTGATCTCTCTAAATTTCTCATACCTATCACCTCTATTTTTTAGATTTAGCTCTTCCTATTTTCCAAACCTCCTAATGTCATTGGTTTCTACCAAGGCATTCTCTCTCTCTCTCTCTCTCTCTCTCTCTCTCTCCTCTCTCTCTCTCTCTCCCTTCTCTTCCTCCTTTCTCTCTTGCTCTTCTGATTCCCCTTTTCAGGACACAGACTCCCAAAAGCCAGACTCCAGTGCGTGTTTTTGCATTCCATGGTGAACACACCATTGGTAAGCTACCCGATGGCACACTGGGAGTGATTGTAGTAAGCACATGGAGAGCTCTGACTTCTACCCTGTGAGTGTTCAGTTCTCCAGAGGACAATTATTTTGTCTTAAAGGGGTGAAGAATGCAGCCAGGGTTGTAGGAACAGGAATGAAGTTAAATGCTGGCAACAGTTCTCAGGTTAGCCCCTTTGTAACCTCCTGTGGAATCCTTACTATTCAAACAGTGGGAGATATTCAAGCTTGCGACTTTTGGGGAGGAGCTGTCTGGAGTTCTACCAATTAAGGTGTGCAAAAAACAAAACAAAACAAAACAAAACAAAATAAATAACAACAAACAAAACCCCAAAATATCCCCAATTTAGAAGCAAAACAAATATGTCACAGGAAGCCAACTCATGCCAGACTAAGGTAGACACCTACATGAGCAAATCAGCTCCCTTCTGTATTTTACATATTTCAATCTTATAAAAATTCTTTGACTTGTGAATTGTTTCTGGCTCAGATAAGCATGAGCAATTTAACCTGTCGAGTGCTTTTCTCACAAGACTCTTCACATCCTGGCATGGCTGATGTTTGATTGAGACTTGGTGTTTGATCAAGTTTGTTTGCTTTTGTTAGTGTTTCTTCTGAGTAGCCCTTAGTTGAAACAACTCTTGCTATATGGATTTGACATCCTCTTTCGGTTTCTAAATATGCATTCTTCCTTTATTTGCTCTCTCCCATGTTCCTTATCAGTAGATTTATAACGTTTAATTCTTTCAACATTCTTTTCTTAAGAAGGATTTGGAGAACTAAAGATAAGAATCATGTCCTTAGTTTGCCAGACTGAACATGATGTCCTAGAGATACACATTATCTGGTTTGGCTCCTTTTTAACAGCTGAAGAAAGAATCAAAGTTGCCTCTTCCAGTTAACAATAAACTAGGGATAAAATATCATCTATTTCATAAGAATGAATGGAAATGCAACTGACTGACAGGGGTGGGGAGGGAGGGGGCATCTCCAGGAAGAGACAGAGACCTGGGATAAGGAGGCACCCAAGAATCAATGGAGGTGTCCTTAACTGTGACTCACAGCATTGGGGATATGGAACTTGTCGAGCCCACCACCTATAGCCAGGCAGAGACCCCAATGGAGTGATAGGGACATCAATCCACCCACAAAACTTTAGACCTAAAATTAACCCTGTCTATAAGAAATACAAGGACAGTAGATGGAGCAGAGACTGAGGGAATGGCCAACCAATATAACTGGCCCAACTTGAGACCATTCGATGGGTAAGCATCAATCCCTGACACTGTTAATGATTCTCTGTTATACTTACAGACAAGAGTCTAGCATGGCTGTCCTCTGAGAGGCTCTATGCAGCAGCTGACTCACTCTGACGCAGACACCCACATCCAAATAGTGAATGGAGCAGGAGGAAGGACTGCAGCTACTAAGGGAATAAGAACTCCACAGGAATACCAACAGAGGAGTCAACTAACCTGGACCCTAGGGGCTCTCAGAGACTGAATCACCAACCAGATTGCATACACCACTGGACTTAGCTCTCCTTGCACATATGTAGCCAAAGTGCAGCTTGGTCTTCATGTGGGTTCTGCACAACTGAAGCAGGGGCTAGCCCCAAAGCTGTTGCTTGTATGTGGGATATGTTCTTTTAGCTGAGCTGCGTTTTATGGCCTCAGTGGGAGAGAATGAGTCTAGTCTTACAGAGACTTGATGTGACAGAGTGGGGGATACCCAGGGGAGCCATCACCAGCTCAGAGGAGAAGATGAGGGGGAATGGGGAAGAATTGTGGGAAGGGATGACCAGGAAGGAGGCAGTGAGTGGGATGTAAAGTGAGTAAGTAATATAATAATGATGATAATCATTTTTAGTCTAATTTCTATGCACACTAACATGTCTCTGTAGCTGCATTTGTCTTCTAGATGTAAAAGAAATTATTCTACTGAATCATTCATTATTTATTTACATTACTATAAAGGAAACTAACTTCTCAGTGGAGCAGTGCTGACCACCATGTGTCAAACACGTAAGCACCAAGGTACTGAGAGGAAAGGTTAGCCCTGAGGCCTGGGCTAATTTTAAAAGGTTCCATGAGGAAGCTGAGGCTTGGATTAATCAAGCGACAGGCATTCAGGTAAAAGTTAAACAGAGGCAGTGTGCTTGTGATAAGAGCTGGGAGCGACCATTTCACAGACCTTCAGCAGGCAAGGGGGACCCACTCCTGCAAGGGAGCACTTGCCACACGGTATTTGGACAAGTGCCCAGGCCGCACACACCACAGAACCACCATAGACAGAATCATCTGTGCTTTGTTCGCATGAGAAACTGAGTAAATCACAGAGAATCTTAATGCCTGTCAAGAGTGTCTTGGAAACAATGGGTCCTTTTTCAGTTCTGTTTACATTACATAATAGGTTCAAAATACCTACTCTAAAATTTATGTCATCAACTTAAGTATTTCTAGAAAAAAATAACAGTGTGTAAGGATTTAAAAGATTAGTTATGAGATAAAAATTATAAGATTTATTAGTTTTTTTTTTTTTTTATTGAATGTCATAAAAAACATCCAAAATGTTGGCACGTTGTTCTATGTCATATGTCAGAAGGCACAGAACACTTCAGGAAATTCACTTCTAGCCAGCAAAATTCTGAAACAATTCATTTTCTTTTAGGAACTTATTGTTTGCTATAAATAATGAGACTGTGGAAAAGCTCAGTAAGCAGTTTGGTTTTTTGTTTTGCTATTACTATTATTATCATTATTATTATTATTTCCATGGTAATCTGTTACCTAAGCCTTCTAACTCCCTATGACCTTGACATAAATATTTCTTCTTTCAATGGAAAAATCTAGGTCTTGATTTAGTCAACCTAAGTACAGACACACAGCTAAATGTTCCAAAATAAAGCAATGGCTTTCAGTAAATGAAGCGTGATTGACCAAAAAGCATTTAACCTGTTACCAAAATATTAACGTGCCTATCCTTCTAATTCCACTTCTGACTCTCACTTACAAATTTCCACGGATTTAAAATATGTGCATTTTATCTGTCCAAGGTCATTGTCCCTCACTAATACACAATTGGCCTGTTTTGATGAAACTATTACTTAACTGAGAGAAGGTAGAGAAGCAAATGATTTAATTTACAGTAAAGAAACCTAAGTGTTGTAGAAACGAGGATTCTTTGATGCAGGAACCACTCTTGGGTTTGCTCTTGCACCAAGTTAGCTAAAGTTTTGGCATCACGCCAGAGCTTACACTGCCTAACACTGAATTGTCCAGCGTTATTTTAATTACAAGTTTTTAAAGGAGGTAACAATACCCATTCTTCTGCTTTTCACCTCACAGGATTTTGTCAGGAAAAGGAAGGCCATAAGCATGAAAGAGCTCTGCATATTTGACTTTAAATCCTCTCATGCCACCCCCAATTAAACAGGAAGAGGAGACTGGCTCTCAAACACCCAGTGTACTTTCCATAGATCCACGCAACTGTGTCAGCATCTGGACTCTGTCACCAGCCAAGCTACTCTAAAGTATTTCTAAAAGCTCAAAGAGCACTGAGGGATCATGGGAAAATTTGGAGTATGCTTAAGCAGCAAATTAATGACTAGTTAAGCAAGACGCGGGCTTGGTGCAAACAAGAATCCTCTTACCTGTGAAGTGTGGGGCTGGAGCAACGGTTCAGTACGTAAGAACACTTAGTTCCCTTGCAAAGGACCTGGATTGAGTTCCCACCACCACATGGCAGCTCACAACTATCCAGAACCCCGGTTGTAGTGACCCAGTGTCTGCCCTCTTCTGAACTTTAGGGCACCAGAAACGAACACGGAGCACATACATGTAAGCTCAAGAACAGTCAGGTAAACATAGTAAACACCAATCTCAAAAAACAAACAAACAGACAAACAAAACCTAGACATCCAGACCATCCACATACAGACAATAAATAAATATCATTTAAAAAAAAATCTGTGAAGCTTTAGAAACACATAATTTCTTTAGCTAAGATTCTCTGGTGATAGTGCAAGATGTTTATCTTTCTTTCTTATGTTCCATTCTTTTTAATGTTTTGATTTAATGGAAGTGATTGGTTTGAGGCAGGATTTTGCTATAAAGCTCAGGCTTGTCTACAACCTTATCATCCTCCTGAAGAGAGAATAAGGAGAGAACACAGGGACAGCTAACAATAAGGTCTGTTTCTTGGTTCACATGGAAACCTAATACAGTAGAAGTATCTTGGAGTACATATACCTATGAAAGTATAAATGGAGTCACCCAATAACGGGAGACACAACTTCAACTAGACACATTTGTCGCCACTAAGTGAAACCTGCAGGGTCAGGAATGGATTACATCTACTTGAATTGTTAGCCAAAGGGGCCCCATGGAAACCTCCAAACAAGCCAGGGTATTGCCAAGGATATTGATTGCGCTCCAGAAATCGCTGGCATGGCCCTATTGCTGAAGACAACATTTACATATCTCATTGAACATGGAGAAGTTGAACTGGTGCCTAATGAGGGCCTTTACCCATCCTGACTAATGTTCCTGGTCCTAGAAGGCAGTCTGCATGCTACCAAAGGTAGACTGTAATAACTAACACATGCACAAACCCTTCCGTCTACAATAGTGACTTGCCTGCATGACATGTGCAGGCAATAGTGGCACAAACATTTTGGGTGTAAACAGACACTATCTAAATTTAAAGCAAACTCCATGAGATAGAGACTCCATGACCATGGATGGGTGGCCAAGAGCCTGAGACTAAATAGGCCATGGGTCTAGGAGAAATTAAATACGGTTCTGCTAAAGGAACATAGCAATGCAATGACTCCTAGCAACAAATATCACTGTCTTGCTTGGCCATCATAGAAGAACTTCCTCCTGTAGTAGATGGGAACTAATACAGAGCCCCACACTGGATAATGTATACAGTGGGAGGCCTTGGAACACTCAGTCCTAAATGGGATGTCATCATCAGATCTCTCCCCTCAGGCCTCAGGCAACTCTGTGGAAGAGAAGACATAATGATTATGAGAACCAGAGGGAATGGATGATACCAAATAAACAAAGCCTTCCAGACAAAACAGAACTGATGCACGTATGAACTCACAGAGAAAGTGGCAGTATGTGTAGAACTTGCATGGACTCAAGCCAGGTGTGCTCCCAGCACTGCGATGGACAAACAGACAAGAGCTCCCAATAGGTTACTGCTTGTAACTGAAAAATGAGTTTATCTAAGAGAGTATCTCCCTGGAGATACAAACTACACTGAAGGGCAGGCTTCATACCCAACAGTAGATGGCCAAGATAAAACACATTCAAAGATATTTTTGGAGATTTTTTTTTCTCTCCAAATGCTTTTATTTTTCTAATGTTACTGCTCTTTTGCTTGTATGTTATGATTTCTGATTTTGTGTTTCTATGGGTTTTGTTTATATGGATATGTGTGTGTCTATATGTGTATACACTTTACATACTGTCTTTTCTTTTCTGTTAGTTTGTTTCATTTTTGCTTGTCTTTTCTATATGCCTGTTTGTTTTCTTAACAGGGAGAGAAAGAAAGGAGAAAAGGAATGGGGTTGGAAACATGGGAAGGTGGGGAAATCTGGGAGCAGACAGGGAGGGCAGACTGTGATCAGAAAATATTAAAAGGGAAACAGTTTATTTTCAACTAACAAAACAATTTCAATATTAACAAAACATAGTTAAGGTGGTATAACCCAAACCTTTCCTTCATCTGCCCATGCCTTTAACACATAGACACTAGATATGTGGACCAGTAAAATGTGTTGTTTTTCTATGGTCTATGACTACAAATTCAACTACCACTAAGACTGTTAAAATGTGTGCCCAGCTTAACAAGAGGGATTTAATAGGGGATGCAGACATGGATTTAGATACGGATTGTCATTCACCAAATCACTCGTAGTGAATAAATAACCTACCAACTTTGCATAAACTGGCCAAACACTAAAATACTTCACAGAGATACTGAGACCCTTTCTAGCTATACTTTATAACCTTGATTCTGTGACTTCAGTAAGATAGATGAAGCCCTAGTTACTCCATACTTGTTGTGATGATGAGACGTTAGACAGGAGAGTTAGCAGAGCTCTCAGCTCTCCATGATAACAGCTAGCTCATCCTGAGCACTGAGTAACCGTGATGTGCTGTTACTGTTGCTGCTGCTGCTGCTGCTGCTGCTGCTGCTGCGCTGCTGCTTGGTTCACCAATGCACCTCTCTCACCCAGAAAAATGACTGGCAGAGAGCAAGCACTCCACCACATGTGGAATTCATGAATGAATGAATAGGTACTTTCCTGCTTTTACAACAATCCCACATGCATTTATATGGCCTAGTCGATAAAGATGACGCAAATAAGGATTTGGGACATATAGCAAGATAATTGACTAAGGAATGGGAAAGTCAAGTTCTATAAGATACCCCTTATGGAAGACCAGAAGAAAGAGTTGCCCTCTTTTTCCCCAAGTAGAAGCCCATAAGTCTATTCAAGAACATAATTTATACTTTCTTTAAAGGGCTAGTGGATTTCTCCCATAGTGTTACAGGATGGGGCACTACCCACTTACGCAGTGCACATCACATTCCACGCATCATGTGGGGATTTTCCAGGGAGATCGTCATTCACAATATCTAATTTTACTTTTTTTTTTTTTATATTTCCCACATTATGAATGAAGAAGATGAGAATGAAATCTTTCATCATTATTTCCCAAATTTTCCCAAAGATAAGTATAAACTGAGCAGCTGGTTAAAATAGCACTTGGTCCTGCTCCAAGTCTTTTGACTCAGAATGTTCAGGCAAGGAGCCCAGATCTGTCTGACGCTAAACATTAACCCTTTAGCTAGGGGCCATGTGCTACTCCTCTCTTCTCAGGGATGCACATACTAGGCCACGACAATGTCTCATCCTTCTATAATGCATCAGTGTTGTACGGTGAATTCCTAAGAGTGCCAAACATAGTCACAGAAGGCATATTATGGCAGCAGATCTTGTGGGGGAGGTGAAGTGCTACTAAATTCTGTGATTTCTGGTGAGAGGATTACAGAAAGGCATGAGAAAAGGAAGGCAATTCACTTACAGGTTTTTTTTTTCTCTTTAGGCATATACCCTCCTTCTGACACCCACAGAGGAAAATCAATCCATATTTTCTGCAAATCTCAGCATGAAGCAAGAGGCTTTTCAAGAAGCTTGTGCAGGCTATTTGGAATAGGGCCCTCCAAACCCAGTATTTCTCAAAGGTAACATTCAATAAAATCTTCACAATGCTCTTCTTCATTGTGTATGTAGAACTGGTATTTTATATGATAAAGTCTCCATAGAGAGCATCACTGAAAAATTTTTGGGATATATTATATCTTCAAAGAGAAAGACGTCACAATTCTCTGACATATCAGCTTTGACTGAATCTTTTTAGAATATTCCACTTATGTAAATTTTCCTAGAAAACATCCCCTTTTTTATCTAAAGCACTCTCACTGGCATGGTCTTCAGAAGGTGTAAGAGAGCTGAGAGACACTAATGTAATGTAATTGTATAATCTTTAGCTCATCCAAGGAGATATTTTTAGACCAGATATGATAAAATTGTTTTATTTTAATTTATTGTAGTCTGCCCTGTAACGAGTGTTAAGATAACTATGCCAACTAAACAAAGAGTAAAAACTCCTGTGAGGTTATGTGTATTAAAAATCAGAAGTTTTTCTTGATATGGAAACCTTCAAGACAAGCCCAGAATTTATAGAATAATGTCTTTGGATGAGGCAAGATATCACTTCTTAAATCTGAATAATTTAGAACTTCTCATGAAAAACAAACCAGAGTGTGTTGTTTAGGACCTCAATAAAAGTCTTAGAAAAAAGACCAAAGACATTACACATCTGAGTGCTGGAACTAATCTCACATATTTAGTCTCGGCAAGTATGATCCTGTTAAACTCAGATCCTATTTCACTGCCCTAATTGAATCACTTGAATCAACTGGTCATATACATCCCTGAGAATCTGAACAACAAACAGAAGTTGTCAGTTGATTTAAAATGTTTCATTAAACGGTGCCAAATTGCTAGGGAAGAAGACACGCAAAAGCATCAGCAACCCATTGACAAGGCAATCCAGGGACCAGAACATCCTCCTGCCAATCAAAGCAGATAAGTGGGTGGGGCAAAAGAAGAGAGCTACACAACAGGCAACATAGAGATGTGAACAGCCTTGGCTCTTGACTGTCCTCTTCCATCCCCAAACAAACAAACTTCGATGTTGTGGATAGCCCCAGCCTTGTATTTTGATCCTAGTTCCCAGTGGATAGCCCAGCCTTGTATTTTGATCCTAGTTCCACTTTCCTGGGAGGGGCTGCAGAGGATGATTGAATCTGTACACAGAGGACATCTTGTAAACCTTCTGTCCAATTAAAACCTGTAAAATAAAGACTAGAGCCAGAGATTGGGCAGTAGAAGGGGAGGCAGAGAAAAAGGCTTAGGGGAGAAGAGAGTGAGAGGAATTCGATATAAAAGGTAGAGCAGAAGCAGAGGCAGAAGAGAAGAAGTCACCGGGGAGAAGAAGAGAAGAAGAAGCAGAAGGAGAAGCTCGAGGAAGCAGGCAGAAGGAAGCCAGAGATAGAAGGGAGCCGACGAAAGAGGAGCCAGACCACGGCCTGGATAAACCGCAAAGTTATAAGGGATCTCATAGCCGGGAATAGAGTAGTGTAGCAGTACATCTGCCCAATCCAGGCGTGCAATTTATACCATAATAATTGAGTTGTGTTTTCTTTTTACTGGTCTCATTCTGGTAGGAGATCTTACAGCCAACAAATTTGGGGGTTAAATAATTAATTTCTACTACACTTCGATGTTACAGTGTTCTTGCTCCCTCCATCTTCTAAGTGGTAGGGTTCCATACAAGTGCCACCATGCATGAATCCTTCAAAGGCCCTGTGACTATTTCCGTGACTCACACAGTGTGGTCTGGCTTGTTCTTTCATGCATCCAAATACTTGTATTTATGGATATCTACTTGTAGAAATCAGACTGGGGTCAGGATTGGAAGCAAGACAGCAGTGAGAAAATGAGCTTACTGCGTACAGCTGCGTGTACTAGTATTGTTTCCAGCCTGGCAAACCATTCCAAGGAAGGAGGACAAAGGAAAGCTGCATTAGCTTAGCCCCAGTAATGGTCAGCAGCACAAACACCCTGAGAAGCAACTCAAGGCTTGCAGTGTGGCCGGTGATTGTCTCTGCTCTTCCACATTTTGGTCCTGACGATTTAAGGAAACTATCACAGCGCAAGAAATTGATGAGTCAAGAGCACTACTACATGTGAGCTAGTAGCTGATAAAATATAGATCACAGAGTAAACCAACACTTCGAAATACCATACAGTCTCACACTTCTTTTCTCCAGTTCTGGTCCTCATTTATTAATTTTCATCAATGCATAGAACCTTATCAAGTCTTAGTTATTTTAGAAACATGGCACCTATCACAATGCTTGATAAAGGAGCATTAATAATTAAAGAAGAACTGAAAGCAGGACCCCTAAGATTCTTTGGCACAATGTTTTCATCCCATTCAATAATGGAAATGGAAGCCATGTATCCATTTGAATAAATGAAAGAAATGGATGCTCTGGTCACAATTAATTTGATAATAGGGCAAAATCTAATCTTCAAGTATTTCGATGGCTAGAAATGGAGCTATTAGACTTCACAAAAGTCCAGGCTTCAGACACAATAAACTTGCTAATTAATTTATAGTTTCTCTTACACAGAAATCTTGAGAATGGAATTTACATGTAAAACCAACAGCTGTTATTCTAGTAACTGACAACACAGCGTTAGTTCGACATTTGCTTCTAATCCTTGAGGTTCTTCGTCCACCCTCAAAACGCCTGTCCCTTGTTTTCCCTTCAGTGGCACAAATGTACATAATTAAAATAAAATACTTCTTTCTTAAAGATTTCCATAGTTGTAGTTGGTTTCCTTCCCTATCCATTCAAGTGTCACTGATACACATCCTAAGCATGTTAGTTAGTGTTTGCTCTGCACAGTTAAAAGTCACAAAGCTTACAATTGGCTGCTGAACGATGAACTGAAATTCAGCTATACCATCATTTAAGCTTACTAGGAAGGGAAAGCCCTGTGTCCACCATCACTGACTGACAGAGGGGTTTGTATTCTGTCAGGTCTTCCAGATGATTCTTCAAGTATGAGAGGCACTGCCAGATATTTTAGACAACACAAGTTGAGGGAAGTTTGACAACAACCAAGGACTACCCTCAATGTTTTCCTGATTCTGAAAGAACGGTTTCTAAGATATGTCTGCCAAAATTATTACCATTTAATTCAAGAATGGGGTCTTTGTATGTACAGTGAAAACACAGATTTTGAAACCTGGTCTTCTTTCTACATGTGATGGCACACATCTGTAATTGCAGCACTATGGAGAACAAGGTCAGAAGACCTTAAGTTTGATGCCAGTCTATGTTACACAACAATTCAAGTCTAGTTATGTTATGCAGTAATCCAAATCTAGTAGAGCGGTATATTAGCCCCTTGTTAATCTAGTATAAGCCGTGTATTAACACCATGTTTCAAACAAAACAAAGCAAGAAGGTAGGAAGATCCCTGCGAGTCCAAAGTCAGCCTGGGCTATGGAGTGAGCCCTGTCTCTAACTACAAAACAAACAAAAGTCTTGGGATGGAATCAAAGCTTCGATATTCATGTGTCTGGTGAAATGAGCACATTATTTAAGCACACTGAGTCTTTTGTCCCATTCCCTTGAGTTTAAGGAATGATTAATTTCTGGTTCTTTTGTTGTTTTTTATAGCATTATAGACTCACAGCTAACAGAAGCAATACAGAGAGAGCATATGTTCCTTCTTCCAGTTTCCCTGTTCTCCGTGTCTGTGTTTGTCGTTCAAAATGCTATATAAGTAGAGCCACAGTTGGTATTCTGAGAGGGCATTTATCTCTTACCATAATTCTTTGAGATCAAACTAAATTGTGATATAAAGCAATAGCTCATTCCTTTTTATGTCTGAGTCTTACTCTAAGATATGAAAGCACAATTTAACTATTCACATATTTTGTTTGATTTTTGTAGTGCTGTAGACCAAACCCACAGCCCTATACCCTTAAGCATGCACTCTTACTGATAACTATGCTTCCAAATGACAAAGTTAATTTCACATATATGGACTGCATATCAAAGGCAGTAGCTTGCCTTTGCATCCTCTTTGCATGGTGTTCTGAGAACAAATGGTTTTAGTTTTGATGAATTCATGTGATTAATTCTGCTATTCACTGTGCTTCTAGTATGACATCTAAAGCATTCTTATCTAGTCCTAGGTTCTGAAGATATTCTCCTACATTTATAGTTATTAAGCCTCCAGTCATCATGGGGTCCTTTTAATCTGAACCATGTACATCAGTTTTAAGAGGTACTCTAGAATAACTTTATAGCCAAAAACAAAGTTACTGCACTGAATGCAAGTATCAAATTTAAGAAACCACAATTGGACAAACATCAAAATATTTCATCTATACCAGATCATATTTGTTGTGGCATTCGTTAGTGAGTCAATGAGACATTAGGCGTGTGGTTTCTAGAGTGATAATGATGAGCAAATACCATAATGATACCAATCGGGTTGCAAAGCCTTCCTTTCCATGCAGTGATACTGGTTTGCATCTTAGAGCAGTGTTGACATCTTTCTCTCTCAGTCTCATCCTTTAGAATAGACTTGATAGGATAATAAGAGTGCTTCCAGATTGTAGCAAACCACCCATGTCTATCTTCTCTGTACCCATCAAGTGATTATATTACCATCAAATGAAGACATTATCTTTGTTTTAAAGTCTGGTTCATACAAGATATTTTACCACTTATATATCAATTGTCCATGTTTTCTCAATTCTTTTCATTTGCTGTTTGATTCCTTTTTATTGAGACACAGGTTGAAATTGGACCTTGAACTTGTGATCCTCCTGTCTAAGCCTTCAGAATATACCATCATGGTGACTTGCTAATCATTTTGATTAAATAAACAACATTCAGTACATTATGGTTATTTAAGAATTAAAAAGGAATAGCAGTGCTTAGAGTAAATTCTCCAAGACTACTTCATCCAATATACCATGCCAATCACTTCTCCTTACACACATGCACAAACACACACACCTCAGACTACATAAAAGTTTTTAAAACCTCAGAAATGGTTTCTGTGCCATGGGTGATCATGAATATGTTCATATTCACATTGTATTTTTGGTAGTAACTTGAATTATGATTCTTCTAATCTGGACAATTCTGTTATCCTCCATTCAGTCATATTTAGAGAGAGAATATAGGATTCTACACTACTGTGTTAAAGTTTTCATTTTCACCACCCTATGGCAAGTATTAGAGACTTGATTCTCTAATAACATGCATTTGATGCTGTCTCTTGTGTGTTTTGAGAAGAATGTTTGCCTTACCAATTCTAGAATCCAACCCAAACTTACATTGCATCTTTCTAATGACCCATGTTTTTCATTCATTTACAAAAGATTTTTAAAGTGTTCTTATTTGCTCAAAAAATGACCATGTAGGGCTGGAGAGATGGCTCAGCAGTTAAGAGCCCTCACTGGATGTTCTTCTAGAGGTCCTGAGTTCAATTCCCAGCAACCACATTGTGGCTTAAAACCATCTATAATATAATCTGATGCCTCTTCTGCTGTGTCTGAAAACAGCTACAGTGTACTCACATGCATAAAATAAATAAATCCTTTAAAAAAGTGACCATGTAAGTTTACCTAAATATGTTCCAAACATTAACCTAGATCACAGATTTCAACTACAACATATGGAGTTTCTGTGCTTCAAATATTGCCATTGGCAAATTTTAAATTATATTATGATTATCTTACTCCTGCAATATTTTGCTTTTGCTTTTATTTATGATCTTTCTTCTAATCTAGCACTGTCATGTGTTTGTTTTAAGGTTCTCATGCCTTGCTCACAACGGAAAGAGGCAACTATACTTAGGGTGGCACAGTGCATTAAGAGTTATAATGGTGCTATCTAGAAGTTGTGGTATTATAAGGGAGAAATATATCCCTTCATTTAGTACCTTCCTTTTAGATCCAAAAGAGATATGGAGCATTTCTGGATGTTTTTCACAGAGATAGAAATAATTACTTTTCTTTAACTGAAACATATTTACAAATGGGATTTAGTTTTTCTTTTAATGCATCACTATGAGTTTCAGTGATGTATCTAAAAGACTGGATGCTACCTTAGGTCTATCTGTCCATATACGTAGACTAAGAAAAATGGAAGAATTAGGGACTGCACCAGCCCTGTCATTCATTTTATGATAGTTACTCATTTAAAACCCATGATGGAACACAGTAAAGATCACAGCTATACCAGGGTATACATTTCAATACACATACATAAATGTATGCAACAAAAATTCTTTTCAAAAAGAGGCCATGAATTTGAAGGCGGGTGGTGAGGGATACATGGGACTGTTTTGAGGGAGAAAGGGGAGGAAAAAAGTTGTAATCTAATTATAATTTCAAAAAATTGTAAAGATCCATATAGGTATCCATGTGTATAGTTAAAGTAAAAAATAAAGTGTAGCATTTAGAGACAAGATCCAAGCAAAGCCACTGGCTGAAGACACTTAGGGGAGTGGTACTCCTCATACTGGCTCTTACGCATTATAGCTTTAAAGATATTAAAACCGTGTGGAATGCTCACTCTGTGGGTCTTGAAATGTCAAAAAAAATCTCTCTGTTAAGTTGGCCCACCTCTGTCACTGCTTTGTCTCTGTAATGATGACCTAGAACCTGTGAGCAAGAAAAGCCAGGGGAAGTGGTAACGAAGGCCGAAGTGGAGCACGTGCATTAAGCAGCACGCTTCATTAGAACGTCTTCAGATGGTGTGCACTCCCATTTTGGAAAATACACATTGACCACTTTATGATTGACCTAGCCTTCTGAGTATTTCTCTTTTCTTTCCTTTTTCCTTTTCCTTCAGTTTCAGTAATCTGATCATAGGTTGACATAGCCCTCCAAGACGGTTTCTCTTTAACTGCAGAAGCCAGCATTCATGTGTTTTTATCAAAACAGCACCATTTTAATGATGTTTATAATTCCTTTTAAAGCACTAAAGTATCTTCTTGGTGATTAATAATTCAAAATACAATAAAACAAAAGCAAAAAAAAGACCAAGTGTAAGACTGCAGCATGAGAAATCCGTCTGAAGATAATGTAATGTCTGTCCAAATGAAGAAAAGCAGCACAGGCTTGCAGGCAAAGCACTGGGGTGTATAGTTAAAGATCTAGTGTCTAGTCAGGAATGGCAGTAGACATTTTTTCTCCCTAGAAAAACCTAATTATATTGCTATTAAATCATTTGTCTGATAGCTTATTGAGAATGGCTTCCCAGCAGCTGCGTTCTATCCTGCTATTTCGACAACTGACTAGTTCTTTTCTCTTGCTGTCACCCTGAAAGGCGGATTTAATCAGTGCCAATTCACGGTTCTTTTTCCAACCCGTCCGTCCACTCCGTCCTCTATAGCTTTTCACCTGAAGTCTCTGAGATTTAAAGACAGAACAAGGAAGCCCCTGCATCTCATACCTCAGAAGCAATGGGAACAATTTTATAAATGACATGCTTTTGCTTTTGCACACTAATTAAATTTCAAAAGAGCAAAGAATAAAAACACCTTTGGTCTAGAAGGTTTATGTGGAGTTTAATTCTTCCCAGTAATGAACTCCTTTGGTTTTGAGTAAAGGAAACGACTATCTCACCTGGACTCTTTGAATACAAGCTCTGAGAAGCGGAACTGGTGAATGGAAAGTGAATACACTTTTACATGGCTGTGGCTTCTGGGACATGTGGCATTCCACCCTCTAAACTCCAAGTTTTGTGCACACATCTGCATGCATGCTATATCACAAAGAAAAGCAATGAAATCTTCCTTAAAGGTCTTTAGAAACTTAAATGCTGGGGTACTTGCAAGATTCAGGGAAGAAAGGTAAGTAACATTTCCAGGTTCTCCAGAATCGTGATAACATATTTATTAGGTTTAGTTGATCCATCACTGCCAATGTTCCAAATTAAAGAATACTTGCAAGTGAAGAGCCAGAACATCTTCCATCTTAATCAAATGTTCTAATCAAGAATTAAGGAGCTTCATGATATGTGTGTCACTAAAGGATTAGCGTGTGAGGCAGGTGCTCAACTCTCACCCTTTCCCGTGGTTCCTTCTGGTTTCTGTTTACTGATCATGAATAGAAACCTTTAGAGAATAGATATTCACTGGAAATATAGATCATTAAGAACTGAATCCACAGGGTACTTATTGTGAGGACAAGCAATGATTGTTGCTCAACTGAACACTTAGAAGTTTAAATGTTTCTCTGACACAAAGGAAACTGGAAAATAAAATCGCTAAACATCAGTACTCTTCCTTTTTCCCCATTACATTCAGTTGAATTGAGACAGAATGATACAAAGTGATCCTCAAATATGGCTATCTGTCCAAAACAAACGTATGTATTGTTTATATGCAGTAACACTTTTGGAGTAATCCAGCTCCAATGAACATTGTGATCATTCTTTAAGGCTGATATTATTAAAAATGAGAGAAGCAATTATATGTAGCTATGAAAAGGCTCTGAATGAGATTCTGTGAAAATGCCCAGAGTGGCAACGATGACTGCCTATATGCATATTAATGCTATCTGCTTACTTAAAAACAACTAATAAGTGTGAATTATAGAAAACTTGTAAAGGGCATCATTCTAGGGGTGTAGTTCTTGCCTTCTGTTCTTGAAGTCCTAGGTTCTACACTGCTGCAGAGAAAAAAGTTTAAAAAATAATAGAGGAGTAGAGGTCAAAACTGGAAGAATGGGCCTGGGAGATGGACAAGGGAAAATGTGCGCTGAACAAACATGGAGACCTGCGTATGAGTGGGTGGTGAGGTAGCACAGGACTGTAGCCAGGGTGCTGGCAGGCAGGAGACAGGAAGACCCAGGGGTTCACTAATCAGTGAGAGACCCTCTCTCAAAAATCATGGTGAAGAGCAACTAAGGAAAACACCAAATACTTATCTCTGGCCTTCACAGGCACAGACATTTACACAGGCAAATGCCACAGGAAGAAAGAAAGAAGCCTACTGGACGAACCCACTGGGATCAATTCTATTCCATCTTAGAGTCAAGTAAATAAAAATGTAAGTAACTAAAAATTCAAGATATAATTTTCTTTTTTAAGATATTACTTTAACATGAAAACATAAGGCCTTTTTTTTCTGCCTAAAATTATATCTATAGTGATTTATGCAAATGTATGGTACAATCAACTTCACAAAATAATTTTTAAAGTTATTGGTTTTGGTGTTACATTATAATTTAATGTTAGCCACACATTTGATTGCATTATAATGAATCATACAGATATTTAAATGACGCATCTAACTTCCCTTTGCAGTCTAAAAGTGTATACACAATTATACAATTATGTTATTTGACCAGATGTCTCTAATGCGTATCCTGATTAACTCTGCATGGTTGGACATTCTGTTCTCTTGGGTTGAGGAAAACATAAATAGCAAAAAAAGAACCTAGTTATCAGTGTGCCTTTTACATTTCACTTCATTGACAAGAATCCGTTTTATTTATCTCTTTATAGTATGATTCATGTTTTTATTTAACTGTTTAGGCATCAGGGAAGAGAAAAAACATATTTGCGAGTCAAAGTTAGCAGCAGAGTGAGTGTTACGAGATTAAATAATTTATGCTTTAAAGCACAATGATTAATGCAGCTAATTGGCTTGGCTTTTTTGACCTCTGGATAAACAAAAGTCATGTTTATTTAGCACTTATTGTTGAACAGAGAGGTCTGGCATTTCAGGGGGAAAAGGGATCATTAAAGGATGAAAAAGCCTTGTAATTTCAACCAACATAGAGGGTTAGTCAAAGGATCAAGAAGTCCCTCTATGTGCATAATAGGGGATAGTTAAAAGATACATTAGGGAAAGTCTGTCTCTGCATTCTTGGTTTATCCCTGAGGGAGAGAAAAGGGAAGCACTGCACCAACCCCTTAATCTCTGGTAGTAGATGGGACCCTCTGTGTGCAAGGAGGCCGTGATGGATCTGTGGGCCATGATGAAGGCAACAAGGCAGAAGGCAGAAGTAGCCTGTTCCTTCCCACCGTCAGGTTTCTGCCTCACTGCCTGCCCCACATCCCCTGTTAGGCTCCTAATGCACACAAGGTCGCAATGATCTTCCTCTCAAGTCCCTCCCTGGTGTGTTCATTGTCAAGGTTTTCATTTTCTTAAGGTGCTTTCTGTCTGTCTTCCTCAAAGGAGAGTGGGTTTTCAGAGAGCAGAAAGCTGTACACGTAGCCCTAGAATAGCACCTCACATAGAGCAAGCATTCCGTAGCACTACTGATCGGAAGAATTTAACAGGACAGGAGAGAGGGAAGGGAGAGGAATGAGGATGTAAAGAACATACCACGCTTAAAAGGCCAGGGTGACATGGCAATGAACCACCAGATCAAGCCTCACCCAGAGTGGCCAGTCCTTTAACTATTTCTAATCAAAACGCTTAAGAGGAACATTCTGGAAGGACTATGACTACAACATAACCTTCATATTGCAAAACCCAAACCCTAAGCCATTGAACAGGGACTACAGTCCTGAAGCTTACTTGAATTAGTAAGCTCTTCAGGATAAAATATTAAAATTGCTCATAATCATATGTCCATAAAAGAGATTTTGATTATGTACCACAATGTCTAGTTTCTGTCTTGAGCACCTAACTGTCTTCTCCAATATCACTATTAATTTGCCTTTTCTTATTTTCTCGCTCTTATATTTGAATTTCATCTCCTAGGCAAACAAACATTGAAGTGACGTATTATTCTCCTTGACTAGAAATGCGTATTTGTCCATTGTTGTTTTTTTTAAATATTTATTTATTTATTTTATCTATGTGAGTACTCAGTCGCTGAAGTCAGACACACCAGAAGAGGGCATCGGATGCCATTATAGGTGGTCCTGATCCACCATGTGGTTGCTGGGAATTGAACTTAGTACCTCTGGAAGAGCACCAGTGCTCTTAACCACTGGGCCATCTCCCTAGCACACCCATTCATCTTTTTTTTTTTTTTTTAACATCAAGTTTTGCAACAGTTACTGGACATATTTCTGAATGTGAAATACACAACATGCTCTCTCAAGCACTAAAGCATGTAGCAGTTTCTACAGTCTTTCATCCATCTATGGAACCAGTAACACTCAAAATTGAAATTGAATTTGAATTTTAAATTGAAATTGAATAATGCAGAAGCTATTTATGCTACTGTCTGACAGAATTTGAATATTTTAATTGTGTGCCATGTAAGCTGTATCTTGTAGGTTAAAAGTATAATGTCATGAGCCTCATTATTTAAATCGTGTATTTGGAACCATTTTTTTCCTGAAATACTTTGACATGTACAAATGATCATTGCACTAAGTAGTACTGCCCAGCAAAACTCAATTGCATTTTGGTATTACAATTCCTTCCAGATTTGGAGATGAGGGATTTTTCCCTACATTATTATGTCATATTTAGATATGCGAACCACACAAAGAGAGTATTTGAACTTCAAAAAGAAAATTACAAATGCTCATGTGTATAAGAATGTCCTCTGCATAATAACACTGCTTCAATTCCAGGAACAACTGCTTTTTTCCAGCTGATAACACAGCCATCATTATGCGAAATATACCCTTTAATGAGTGAAAAGCTAAGTAAATTTTGTTACGTGCTCCTGAATTTGTGCCTTTAATAGCCAGAAGGTGATTGGTTATTGCTTAGATTGTACATGTTCACTGAGGTCAATATTGAAATGAGAAGGTACTACCCACGTGACTCAAGGTAGGTCTTAGAAATCTCAAAGCTATCTCAATCATCTAACATGGTGTGTGGTGTGTGTGTGTGTGTGTGTGTGTGTATGTACATAGACATATAGGAATGCCTTAAAAATTGCATGCTGCCATACATATGCAAGTGGCTGGTTATTAATGTTGTTGCCAGTGATGTCTAAAAATGTAATACATGTAACTGATTTTGACCCTGCCATGTGAGATTTGAGTAGCACAGGAGAAAATTTAAAATTGAAACATTAAACAGAGATGTCCTATCTGCACTTGCCTTCTGTACAGTATGTGCAACTTTAAACATGTGGAGTGAGGCCCTCTTGCATGTTTGGCTTGTAATTGCCTGCTAACTCATGCCTTCGCCTTTGCCCTTGCCACCTTATAATCTGTTCTCAATGCACAGCACTCACACTAAGCCTTTTAAAGGATAAAGAGGTGCAGGTCATTCCTCTGCTTCCCATTCCTCAGTGGCTTCTCCCCTTATGCAGACTAAAAGCCTTAGCTCTTACACTGACCTGCCAGACACTACGTGTTGGCTTCTCCACCCTGCCCTACCTTGGGGACTATTCTTCTTTCCACTTTTCTCTTGTCCATTGTCCTCCAAGCACAAAAACAGCCTTTCCCTCTGTATACAGGGAGGCTCCCAATATCAGGACTTTGGATTTGCCCACCACAATCTCCCTATATCTTCAAATGGTTTCCCTTTTGCTTAAGTCTTTGTTCAGCTGCTACCTCTTCAGAGAATTTTCTTCAACCTCATTATTTCTGTAAGACAGACACTCACTCTCTAAGCTATTTCCGTCCTTCTCTATGCACCTCTAACATACTCACTAGCACTATCTTAATGTACTTAATTTCTTATTATGAGTGTGATGGGAGCAGGGATACGTCATTGATGGCTGTACCCTCAGCCCCTAGCACTATGCCTGTGCACAGGGCAGCATCCACATGCATTTGTTAATAGAAACAGTACATTGATATCACCCACAGGCACACACATGCAGGATTTCTATAAATTACAAGGTTATAGCGAGTTCTATCGTGTTTGGTATTAAAGTCCAAGTTAAAGTTTCTAAAAGTAAAAAGATTGAGAGTCATAACAAATAAAAAGTTGATATTTCTTTTCTCTTTAAGAAAGATCAATGATAAACAAGACAAACTAACCCATGCCTAACATAGCAATAATTTAGAGTTAAGTTCCTGAAGTTCTAATGTACTCCTAAAACTTTTTCTTTGGTTGACTATCAATGTCAGCTGAGAAAACGTACTTCACGTCTAACCGTGATTAAAATTGTAAAAGCCAAAAAAAAAAAAAAAAAATCCAATCAATTATACCCATCCTTGATTCTCCTCTATAAGGAATAAAGATTACAGAAACCAAACAAGACATCCTAATGTACTGAATTTTGTTCTCATAAACACAGAAAAACAATTCTCCCAGTTGGCTATTATTCTGTCATAGTTTATTGAACAATCACAAACAGCTCAGGGTGAGATCTGTTCTTAGAAGATCTGGCCATGGAGACACAAAGTTCAACCATCCTCATTTTGCTAATTCTAGAGTAGTCTTACTTGAATGTGATAAAGCTATGTTCTTAGCTGTCTTTCAAGTCTTTTTTTTTTTTTTTTTTTTACCAATGCACCAAATAAGTTTTAAGAAATGCAATTTCTCTTAGGAAATATAAAAAAAAATCACAAATAAGATTTATCAAAATTTTGACTTTGTATTTTGACTAGCTACAAGAGGATCGTGCTGATTGAATCCTGGTGTTAAAGACACTGGTGTGGAATTTTATTTCAAAGCTCCACAGGAACAGAAAAGTTCTGTGTTCAATCACATGGAATTTGAACCCCTATACAGTCTTTCCCATTCCTCACATCCTGTGGCTCTGATAACCTTTATGCAACAAGTTCTTTAACTGTTTCATGATTATCCAAATGTTTTTTAGGAGAGCTCGCTGGGTCAGAAAACATCAACGAGTAAATAATAATAATAAAAAAACCCAATTGATTTAATGAGAAATTCCTGTTGTTATAATTATTTCTACCCCCAGAGAAGAAAAATTATAAATAACACAAACCAGAGATGTGGGCACTGACACAATACTACTGGCCATCTTCTTAGGATTGCCCTCAACCAGTATTATGGAAGCAGAAAAGATTCTCTGTCAGGGACATGATATCTACAAAAGCTGCCCTTAGTGTTTCCAGCATCCCCTTTAACCATGCCCACTCCTTCCAGCTGTCCAATACTTTGACTGCTTCATTACATCTTTAAGCATTGAAGTGAATGCCAATCAAATCTCCTAATTTTAAAAATTCCCTCTTTCTCAAAGGACTGAAGGAGCTGAAGGGCTTTGCAACTCCATGGGAAGAACAAGAATATCAACCAACCAGACCCCCCCACCCCCCCAGAGCTCCCAGGGACTAAACCACCAACCAAAGAATACACATGGAGGGACGTGGTCTTATCTAGCATCAATGGGAGGGGACGCCCTTGGTCCTGTGGAGGCTTGATGCCTCAGTGTAAGGGGATGCTAGGGCAGTGAGGCAGGAGTAGGAGGGTGGGTGGGTAAGCACCATCATAGAGGCAAAGGGAAGTGGTGATGGAATGGGGTATTTGTGGAGGGGAAACCAAGAAGGTGATAACATTTGAAATGTAAATAAATAAAACAACCAATAAAAAAATTTTCCCCCTTTCTCTGTCTCCTAATACAATTAGAACAGAGATTATCTCCAAATTATAAGTAAAGAAAAAAAAAAAAACCCTCTGAGTTGAGGCAGTTCTGGTTTTAAACTGTTCAAAATCCAGTGTCTCAAAGAGAAGACTTAAAACTAGGACTGTTTGACCTAAAGGCAAGTCTCCTGGCTGCTTAGCTTTTCTGTGCTCCTGTTTTAGCTGTGGTTACTTACAAGGTTTATATAACACTTGCATGGAAACGAGCTTCCTGGGATTTATCCTTCCATCGAATTTCTTTCAGGATACATGCAGTTGCAGAATTAAAGGCAGTATGTGAGAATCAAAAGAAACTAAGGTTCAGCTTGGGGGAGAAGACAGTGTAAGCCTCCTGAAACCACGCTGGACCACTCAGCCTTGCTCAAAACAACAGTGTGATCACAGTTGAGTTGCTTTTTAAGGGACAACAGCTCAAATGTTTCCTATTCTACTTGTTTAATGAGAAATCACTATGTATCCTGATAACTAACATCTACAGGCACAAAGAAGGACTTAAAAGGTTGTAGCCACTGTGAAATTTGGAAATTTCTCAAATGTTCTGATTCTAACAGATCACATTGGACAGGAGAATTGGAGGCAATGATTATGGGACCCTCTTGAAATCATGGATTCAAGGGCGAGAAGAACTTGGGGACCACAGCTTACCAAGACAGTATGGTGAGAACATAGAGCATGACTTTTGGGAGATGGGCGTATGATGTGGGAGAATGGGTGCATCAGTGTAAGGAAGTGCCTATAAAGAAAGCCTCCAAACCCCGAGACAGATGCCATGAAATTCACTTAGCTTCGTAACATACTTTAGAAATTGTAGCACATTAGCATAGCAGTAGATTTATTTTTAGTCAACATGAATGCTATATGCGGAAAGAGTTAGCGTAGTTGTTAAATATTTACTGTGTGCCAACAGCACCGCCCAGGGAAATATACAAACTATATCCTCTGGGCTTGAAAACTATGAGTTATTATTATATTATTCCTAATCCCACAGTATAAGCAATCACTCCTAGCTATTGATAAACATACTTCTATTCCATACACACCAATATGTGAATGTTTGGCTCTTACTTATCAATAATTCAAGCTAATTCCCCAAAGATTTCATCCCAGGTGAAAAATATCCTTAAAAAAGCTGATGGCATACTTTGGGGACCAAAAGTGCAATAATGAAAGGTCTTACAAAGATATGCATATAAACCTACATTTCACTTTCACACACCTTTTCTGTAGTTTCAATACTGAATAATAAGCATGTTATTTTTAAGATAATTCTCATTTTCTTCGGATGTAGTAAAATGTCAAAGTCTTACATTTTCATGCCTATATAGTGGATTACAAGGTTATAAAATGCATCCAACCTGGAGGTTTTCATGAGTTCTACAATAAAATGACTAGGAGAAATGAGAATAAGGAATGAAATTTAAAAATAGCAAATTCTGGCAGGTAGGATAGTCCAATGGGTAAAGGTACCTGCTGCCAAATCTGATGACCTTAGTATGTTCCCCAGGACCCACGATGCAAGGACATAACCCCTTGTAACTTGTCCTCTGACCTCCACACACCCACTCTAACACATGTGAACACATACAAACACATCAATAAATAAAAATATTTTAAAAGAAATCTAGCTTCTAGTACAGGATCTGCCACAAGTTGGCTATGTGACTTTGGTAAAATTGAAAATGTCAAATCTTTAGACTTCAAAGGCCAAAATGCCCCTCCACTCTTGTCTTACATTTTCTAGAAACTCAAGGCCTTATGTAGGCTAGAGCATTGAATCACATCCTTAGGCCCCTTAAATCTTTATTAATAGAGATGACAAGGGAGTTGAGACTTATCCATTTCTGGATTTATAGTACAACTGCTATGAACTTCAAATTTTCAACAGACTAAGAAGATTGGCTTTTGAGTTACTATGATAGCCACAAACAAACAAAAAACCCAAACCAACCAACCAAACAAACAAAAAAATGCAACACTCTCCATCCCTCAAGTAAAGACCAGAATCAGTAGTCTCATATCTGATAGAAACAAACATCCCTGTAACATCTGCAAGATTCCTTTAGATCCTTAGTTTGTCTCAAGGTGAAACTGTTTAATTTGGCATGCATAGAATGTTATCCAAAATAAGACAAGCACAGCTCAGCAACATAGACAGTACAGCAAAGGCCATAAGCAGACAAAACCTTCCTAGTATCAAGTCACAACTGACAGTGTTATTTGGTTTACATTATTCAGATACTCTGTATGAAAGTGAATCTAACCTCAAATGTCACAGAATCTCCTAAAAATCCCTCAGCCACTGGCATTCCACAATCAAAACTTAAGACATCATCTTATCAAAGGAATTTCAGGTCTCAAGTATGTCTTTGAAGCATTGTAGAAGTGCACAGATGGGTAGTCCTGAATTATTTATCTAAACAAAGCTCTCAAAAGTCCAATAAGGTGTCCAACAACTGCAGTGACAAGATGCCATGTTCCACTGCTGAGGTCTATTCTGTGACAAAGTAACCCACAAACTAGCAAGTATTAGGTCTATGGAAAAGTCAAGACAACTGAGAGAAACCACTTAATGTAAGGATTGTAGTGTTACCATAGAAAACACAAAAAGATCATGTCATTCTTCCTAAGAAAAGTGAAGACAAGATACAAATAGTTGTAAGTAATATTCAAAGCACAGCAGAGTGTGTCACCTATGCATCCTCCCCCATCAGAAATGGAAAAATATTTGAAGAACTGGGCTGGAAGGAATCTGTACATGCTCCATAGTCACTACAACATCAATACCTTTGCCTAGTATGCTGGAGAGGCTCCAAAGAAGGACTATTATTTTTTCTGAGATTTCTAAAAGTAATAAACACAAGCAGCCTATAGAAATTTGATAAAGGTTACACCAAGAGTAAGTTTATGCAATTAAAATTTTTCTAAAACAGGAAGATATTTACTTACTTTTGGCCCTTTTATTTAAATACTACTTACAAGACTCCACAAGTGACACACTCATATTAATATTTTTCCGGTTTTAGTACCTTCTGTTTATATAGTTTTGGAGTTTTATTTAAACAAAAAAACATGCACATAGCCATCTGCCTTGTTTCCTCGCTGTGCGACTTGGCGTTTGGATTGGCGACTTGTAGTGTGTTAATGACTTTTGCTGTTTGCCATCTCAGAACACTAAGATTTGTCACACATCTGCAGCACTTCCAGCCCTTTGACACTGTGGACCAGAAACTTCTGGAAACCACTTGGTAGCAAGGTGCTTGTTTTTTTGTTGCTCCAGTAACTGACAGGCATCAGGACCTTGAATTTGCTCCCTACCCTGTTCTGCATACTTCAGAGTTACCACCAGCATGGCTTTATTTTGATCTAGGGGTCTGACTGTTGCCCTCAGAGGCTGTCTGGAGAGCAGCCACCATACCACAAAAGAGGTGGCTGACTGAGGAACAAGGCTGTTTCAGTATCTTAGTTGAACCATCTCCTTGAAGATGGAGTACCTAGGGAGAACTTTGTAAATGTGACTCCCAAACTTCAGGCTAGCCACCATCTCTCACATGGCCTTCACTTTTATATAACCAATCTCTTACTTGACCGAGCACTTCGAATGTGCTATACTCTTTTAATGGGTATGTATTTTTAAGTCTTTAAAATAAAGCATGGAAGAAGGAGTGTCTCGTCTTCAAATGCAGATGAATAATTACATGTGTTGAGGAGTATGTCCTGTTTCCTTAGAGGCAACTTAGCTTCATTCATTTAGGTAAAATAAAAAGTTGACAAGCAAATAATCGTTATTAATAAAGTCAAAGAAATGGTCAGAAAGAATTCAGCTAGAAACCAAAGGTTCTATGCTTTCATTTTCACCTACCAGCAATCTGGGTGCTAAATTTTATGGAGGACACTCCGTGAGATGGTCATGACTAGATTATCCTCATTACTATTCAAGATGCCAACCATGGACCCATTTTACAGATGAGAATTATGAGAGAGGTAAGGAATTACTTTGGTCCAGTCAGAGACTGGGTAGCAGCTGAGGTAGGGCTCTGGTGCTAAAGCCAGGGTTCTCTAGAGTGTACTTCATAATCTCTATGGCAAAGACATACCATTATTTACAACTATAATCCAAAACCACCAGCAGAAGGAAAAAAATGATGGAGGCCTCTTTAGAGAGACTTGACATGAAGTTCTAAAACAAAAAAATCAAATTTTAAAGACTTGCATTTTAAGTATATATTTACAAGTTCTTTGAAATTTCAAACAATTTCGAACATTTTCACCTTGTTTCCACAACTATATCCATATCCCTTTCTGAAATAATATTCAACTCCGAAAAATAATGAAACCATAACATTTCCAGGAAAATGGGTGGACAGAAAATACGATAATAAATGAGGACAAATATTTCAGAAAAATAAAGATATAATATCCCTTGTGTGTGGATCTTAGCATATACATATATAAACAAATGTATATATGGGCACAGTGTAGGATGGAGAACACTAATGGGTTCATATTAGGTAAGGAAGGAAGAATGACTGTAGAGTGAATCCTTTCATATTAATGTGTTCTAAATTCAGGTCTCTCCTCATACCAATTCCATAATCCCAACATTGTGACATAGAGGACTGAAGTAGCTAATTACAAGTTTCTAATGAGGAAATGTCCTGAGGAATCTCTAGTCTTCTAACAGAGCAGATAAAAGGAAGTATGAGGTCGATGTACTTTATTTATAAGGAGTATTTCATATAGATATGAAATACACAACCCTGCCTCTCAATTATTTTAAAAATTGAGGCCCACAGAGGCTCCATGTCTTGCTGAAATCCAAACAGTCCACATTCACAGTTAATACGCCAGGCCAACTTCCTGGGGCTCCACATTGAATACTGTTTCCAGCATAGCTTGCTGCTGACATAAAAGTCTGGCACTGGATAGCTGACCTTACACAAGCAGTGACCAACCAGCTTCCTATAAGTAGTAATTCAGGCTGTCTTCCGAATTCATTCTTTCAAACTATTAGGAGCATATTTGATTTAGATAGTAATTCCTTACCTAGAGGTTGAGGGTTTTTTTTTAGTTTTAAATCTAAAACTAGCAGTGTTTAGCAAAAATAATAAGCAGTATTACAGAAGTTAAACCCCTTTGTATCTACAGATAGACTTATCTAAGAAGAAACCATAATCAAAATTTTCCTCTTCAAAGTCTTTACCAAGATGTTTGATTTTTAAACCATTAGACTTCTAACCCATATGTTTGGCAATGGGTCCCTTTAGTGACCTCCTTTTGCTATTAACTTACACAAGAAGCAGAAGTGTTAACAGGTGGGGAACTGCAGGGGAGCCTTAAATCATCAATGATCAGAGAGGACAAACACTGCCTTGCCAGAAGCTGCAGCAGTCCAGCCTTAGTCCTCTGTGTCAGTTTGGATTTCATGACCAATTCATCATCTTCAGGCTCCTGGAAGCCTGATGCAGACATAAGCGAGGATAGAGCAGCAATATGGATTCCAAGACCCAACTATTCATCCATTTTCTGTTGCTGTAACAAAATACCTATGTCTGGGAGATAGATAGGGACAAAGGTTCATTTGGTCACAGGAGGCTTGAAGCCTACAATGGGGCAACTTGCTGACTTGTCTTGGTCCATCTGGTTCTACCGCATCATAACCGAAACATTCACCAGAGTAAGACCACACCCACGTGTCAAGACAAGGAAGCCAGGATTCAAAGATCAGGCTTGCTCAATCTGACCAAGATATATCTGACCTGGGTCTCATACAGCCCTTCTTAGGAGCCTCCAATAATTACAGAACCACTTTCCACTAGGCTCCGCCTATTGAAAGATCTACACCACAACGTGACCAGATCTCCAAGCACATGGCTGTTTAGCAGGGACACAGCAAATTCACACCTTATCAGAACATAGCAAAGTGATCATTCTAGAAAATTTAAATTTCTTAATTAAAAACGTTTTTCTTGAGACTAAGTATCATGTATCTTCAGGTTGCCCTTGAATTTGCTATATAGCTGAAGATGACCTTGATCTTATATTCCTCCTGTGTCTACTTCCAGAGTGTTGGGATTATAGTGATGTACCGAATGTGGAGCTGGGAACTGAAACCAGGGCTTTGTGAACACTGGCCATGCACAGTATCAATTGAGCCTCTGCTCAACCCAACATTTCTTAATTTTAAAATGAAGAATATATAGATTTTTCTACGACCATAGGATTAATTCAGAAACACTGTCACCTGTTTTTGAAATAGCGGGAGGGGAGCTGGGAAAGACAGAGATTTAGCACGTTAACCAGGAAGCCTAGAAACAATTTGCACAGCAGGAAAAGAAACCAGATGCCAGCTATCACAGTTATACACAATACTAATTAATTATATTCTGCTTTTTAATCCCTATCAAATATAATGTAAGTGTTGGGAAAATATTTAAAGACAAAAACCTGGCAATTCTTTATTTAATATGAGGAGTTTAAAATAAAAAAGTTACTATCTCAGTAATGACTACAAATAGCAACTTGCACTTTTATAGAGGGGTGACAAAGATAAAGATAGATATTTACAAAGTCAGCATCCATTACAAAATCCTTATGACTAAATTCTATGGGCATAAAGTAAGTACAGATTCTTCATCTCTATGGAAGATGTATTTGGTTTCATATGGTATGTTCATAATTTGCCTCTTATTCTTTTAAATATTCATGAATGATGTAGATTTTAACTCAACAGAATTTACATAAAGTATGGTAATGAGTTAAGAATCAAGAAATGACTTTAATGTTGCTTCCCTAAACTGTTTGCTAGGCTTTTAACCTTTAACAAGCCCAATGCTCCCATTTGTAATGCTAACTACAGTACAATAACATTTTCCAAATTAATGCTCAGTAAATATACAAAGAATGCTACATGAATTGGATTATACAGTAAAAATTTGGGTAATTTTCTCCTAAGAGGAGAGGTCTATTGTGGTCAATCCATTCCTTTATGTGATGTTATTAGCATGCAAAATAAGTCTCTGTTATATAAAGGATTCATGAAAACAAGATATGAAAGTCAAGCTTTAGGGACTGCAGGTGGAGTTCAATGGAAGAGTGTGTGCTTAACACATGAGAAGCCCTATGTTTAATGTCAGCACTAAACAAAGACAGCGAGGTATGTGCCTGGACTGTGTTGGTTTGAAGGAAACTTAAATTGTGTCTACCAGCATTCAGAGCTTGAATCTGAGTCATATGTTGGGTTCCTTCTTCTTCCTCTTTTTTTTTTTTAAAAACTAACTCTTTGAAGAAAATGCCCAACTGAAAGAGAATGCAGCCAACTCCAAGACCTACCTGAGTTTGTTCTAAGATTACTTATTGTAATCATTCACCCTGATTTTACTTTGACTGTTCTAGTGTGCTTTCTGGGAATCCAGGCCAGAAGCAGGAAGAACTGAATCGATCTGCCCAGTGGCTCAATCTTTCATACCTAGTTATCCCCACATCAAAGTTCTACATGATGATTATAGACTAAAATAATTTAAGAAAAAAAAAAACACTATTTTAAAGATTTAATTCTTTAAAAGTGGGGTGTTATAAGACACCACTTAATTTCACTTATGTTTTATAAAGTGGTTTTTAATTTTTTGTAATTCCCTTGTTCATAGTTTACTGAGATAATGGTGGTTTCCTGAATCAGCTTGGTTCTGCTCATGGACTCTCCATTTCACCTTTGAACTTTGCAACTTTATTTCCGAGGAGTTGGGAGTGCTGAGTTCACAATGTGATCCCATTCTCTTCTGTAGTGGTTTTTATAGTCTTATTGCTCAGATACCATGATAAAATTTCCAAGCATAAGAAAACTATTTCCATGGTAGCTAGCTAAAGCTTTCTCCTTGGGTTTCCTTTTGTCTGTCCTTTGATTCCGTAATTCTCATCCATCCAACCTCTTTTCAACATGGAAAGATGCCATTCTCAAAAGATATGATTTAAGAGTTTTTAAATATTCACTCTCAGTATTATGTAATTCTGTAAAAACCATCTCCGTTATATTCACTTGAAAAACTTTTAACATGCCTGACTCAGAATCAGGAAAATGGACACGGAAAACAGAGCAATGTGGTTGGTCGGAGAATACCTCATTGGCATTTTCTAGTACCATCTTTTAATTGCATTATACATTCAGTGATTGTGTTTTGTGAACATGTTAAAAAGGCTTTAGGAAATAATGAAACAGAAATGCTAAATATGCTACAGTTTTTGTAACCTGATTTTGGAATACAGTTGTTCACAATCCAGGATCCTTGAAAAACGGAAGTGAAGCTGGGCTTCTCTTCACTCCATTGAGAAATTGCCCCCACAAGGCAGGTCTGTGAACAAACCTGTGGTGCATTTTCTTGATTAATAATGATGTGGGAGGGGCCAGTTCATTGTGGGCGGAGCCACCCTGCGCTGGTGGTCCTGGTTGCTATAAGAAAACAGGCTAAAGACATCATGCAGAGCAAGCATGAAAGCAGCGCTCCTCCGGGTTCCTGCCCTGTGTTCCCAGTCATGGAGTGCTACCTAGAAGTACAAATGAAATGAACCCTTTGCTCCGTAAGATGCTTGTGTTTTTTTGGCATAGAAATGACAACTAAGTCATGGAAAATTTAATGAACAGCTTATTATACGTAAATCCCAAGACCTGCCATTGCATTCAGCACTTTTATTGCACTGCCCAACGTGGCAGCTCTCCTGAGTCCCTAGAATTTCTCCCACATGTGTCCGACCTGCAGGCCATGGGCATAAGACCAAGACAGCTAAGAATCTGACTCAACCCCCAACCACAAACCTACTTAAAGCATGGAGGAGCAGTTTTGTAGATTTTGTTCTTTCTTTGGTAACTCGGCTGTGTTACCAAACTTGGGTTCGCTCTTGAGTACGTACCTTGTAGCTAACAAGACGCCGGGCTTCAATGTCGGAAGGTTGGACACGCCTGCTGTGAGTCAATAATGACTTGAGATATGATTTAAAGTTGCACCCTTATCTTGCCCAATAGTTCAAGCTACTTTTATTGAGATTTAAAAAAATACAAGGATGAAATGAAGTTCCCCAATGTATAATTCTAGTTAAAAATTTAAACACCTGCGTGATCACCATAGCCACAGGTAGCTTCCCCTATAATCAATCCCCACGCCTTTACAGATCTTGCCACATTGTTTTCCGTGTGCACATTTCCTATGTCTTTTCGGTTAGACTAGACAGATCTTTATCACAAATATCTTTCCGAGCTCTTGAGGACTTATAGCTTTTCTTATATGGCCGTCAAGGAAACAAAGAACCAGGGAAAGTTAACAAGGAGCCCGGAGCTAACAAACAACAGAGAACACAGGCTCTCCTGGGGCGAGCACCTTTCATTGTTCTCATTAAAGAACAGAGACTCAGCTTCCTACAACCCAATCAATACCTAACCCAGTTGCTTAGAAATCTTTTTCAACTGGAATGAAAGAATAAAACCCATCTCTTTGGAGGCATGGTCTTTGTCCCTTTGTGCCCAAGTTGTGTGCCACCTGACCCAGGTGGACGGAGAGGTTATAAACTGGACTACGGTAACAGGACAGTGTACAGGCAAATGTGCCCATGTGCCAGAACACAGAGAGCTGTTCACATGACAGTCACATTTCCCATCTCCTCCATTTTCCTATCGTGTAACTCTCATCCTGACTCCCTTGTTCTGTTCTTAGTATGAGATTGTTGAGAAGGCATGAAATGTTCACATTCAGGGAAATTCTAGGAGCTGATTGATCTATTTTAATGGCAGTAGGTACAGTGTATTGGTACAGTAGCCTGAGCCCCAGTCCCTCCACTGGATTTGGTAAGTCATTAGGCAGTTTAATCTTTGCCAAATAAGTTAATAATAACAATGGTCCTCTTCTCATAGGGATCTTTTGAGAGTAAAATAAAGTAATTAGAATAGTTTCTGGCACACAGTTACATACTTAAAGCTCCCTTTTACCAAATGACAAACATCTCTGGAGATTCATATTATATGCACAATCACTATGAAAGGCCTGTCTGGGTGAACTGCAGAGTAAATGTCAACAGAAAATAAAACCAGTGCAGGGAGAATTTGGGAAAACGAGGTAAATCATCAGAATAGAACTGTGTGACATTCTTCGATAAGCCCTAACTGGGGAAGTGCTCGCCTATTCTAAATTTTTGTGTTGTTTACAGCAATGGTCCTGGAGATTTCTAGCAAATTTATCATGTCTGTCTTCTTTTGAACATGTAGGCTCCTGAGAGTGTTTGCTCTGTGAACTAAATATAATTTTTAAATAAAGTTAAAATATTCTTTCCTCCCTTTCTACTTCTAAGCCCTCCCTTGAAAGCTTCCAAGCTTTGATAGAGGTGATTGTAATAATACTAAAGGGGGTATGTATTCAACACCCACCTTTGAGAGATTCTGGTAAGAATGACAAGATACTATAGATTCAAAAGTATTTTTTCTTGTTTTCCATTTGTTCGCCTTCAAAGGATGTCATGGTTTTCATTCCAACTGTGAAGTGATTAACTTCAGAACAAATTGGCCAATGTCCACCCAAATATAAAGGCTATGACTGCCCTTCACTTACAAATGAATGCCCTTAGAAACCTCAGGCAATGGGACTATTTCATCCACAGTTCTTTCAAATGTTTCACAACCTTAGTCCTTTTTTCTTTTGTTCCAATATTCTCTGGACAACAGAATATTTGTTTAGTTTCTCCCATAAATACTGCAAAGTATTTTTTCACTGTGTTAATTATATTTATTTATTGGACAGGAAGGAGGAACTCAAAGTAGTTTCCTGTAATTTAATGATATAGACAATTCACATTATTAAGCACAATACAAGTATATTTCTTACATACTTAGGTAATTAAGTTTGAGCCAGTTCCTTACATTGCTATTTTTAAAACAGACTAATAATCTCCCCCTCTTCCTCCTAAGGTCACTGTTTTCAGTCTTCCAATATCTTAAATATATCCTTTTCCAAAGTACCAGGCTACACTCTGCATTCATACAGTGTCGACGTGGATAAAGAACAAGCTTCTGCCCATTCTCCATATGAACATCCAAGTTAGGAAGTATAATTTATTACAATCTATTTAAGTGATAAAAAAACATTGAAATGACATGCTCTTTGAAAGTATATTACTATTTACTGGGTTCAATCTCTTAAACTCTTAAGCACATGAGAGGACCACCACCCATACCTATCATTTACCTAATGGTTCAAAGCACCAGACCCTAGTTTGAAGCCATCTTTAACAACCTCACTGAGAACAAAATGCCCCATCAGCTGAATTTCCTTAGAGTTTGGCTTTTCAAGACTTTTGGATCTTGGGTTATGCTCTAAATATTTTAATCAGAGAAGAGAAATGACACATCGTCAAAGTCCAATTTAAATGAATATTTCATTAATCTGGAAGCCTACTGTCGTGAAAATCTTCACGTATTCTATTTAGCTTTTTGTGAGTGAATCATTTGATGGCTTAGCAAAAGGAAGGCACATCCTTTGCACTGGTTCACGTGAGGCTGAGGAAGCTCCACTGTGGCAAGTCTCTCCAGGCAGACGGAAGGCAGATGGCGCTGATGTGTTCAACAGAGAAGAGTGCTGATCACAGAGAGTCTGCCAATCAAACACCCAGGGATGGGATGAGCTCCATCTGTGTTTTAATCACGACAGCAAAACCATCCAGGGTAACTGCCAGAGCTGCACATTTTCATGGAGTACAAGCGACATAAATGAAAGTGGAAATTCTCATATATAGTACTGGCTCCAAACCAAAGAAAAAAAAGGGGGAGCGCAGTCAATTATGAACAAAATCAATAGCAGTGTCTCTTTCTAAAATATTTCTGATATACTGCGGTGTTCCGCGCTGCACTCTTTCTCTAAGGCAATTCTAATATAACTGAAGAAGTTGTGTAGGCTAGAAAAAATAAAAAGATGTTACCTAAAAACAATAAGCCTTAAAAATATTTTGGTTATCTACCAAAATGAGAATATCTATAAAAAGATTATATATATATTTGTATTTATAGATGAATTATATGTTGAAAGGGCATTAAATAGGACATCACAGAATTATATTTTAGTAAAAGAAATTTAAAATGAAAGCATGTTCAAAACTTCATAGCTAGTGATAACCTGCCGTAGATAACTGAATGCTTTCAAAAGGCTCTGTATATAAAGTAGGGCCTTGAACGACCAGTGAACAATGGGTAGCAGAGGGTTGATTTTGCCCAGATTGAAGGGGACTTTCAGATGATTATGTAGAGTTTTTTGGGACAAATGAGGTAAAAGAAGAACTTACTAGACAGGGGTGTCTTGAGCAAAGGCATATTCCTAACAGCTCAGGCTGCTCCTTTATGGAGACTTGTTCCTTGAAAGTGGTGGCTGCCAGGGTCAAAGACTGACTCGAGGATTGAAAAGAGCATGCCCCAGAGCTGTGGGAAAGTTACGGGTGACTTTTTGCAGAGCAGTTTTATGTTAAAACTGGGTTTCAAGAATGTAAAATGATAATACAAGAGTAGAGGGTTGGAGAAGGCAAGAGAGGTGCGCAGAGGGCTGGGGAAGGCAGAAGAGGCAGGCAGAGAGCTTGAGAAGCCAGGAGAGGAGGGCAGAGATGGGGGATATAAGGAGGAACCAGAGAAGAACGTTCAAGATTTGAGTATGCCAAAATGCCGTAGAAATAGCTGTTGTCAATGATACTAGGTGCAGAATTAGTATATGTTGCCTCATAATTATTCATTGAATTAATTTAATTACGTTTAATGAGTTAAACTATTTTATTGCATAAGCAGAAAAACTTATATTATCATATAGAAATGTTGTCATTTTCTATCTTGAAGAGATACTGAGGGGCACAAGCATGTGTATGTGCACATGTAAATGTGTAGCTGTACATAGAGGTATGGGTGTCAGAGGTCAATAGCAGATGTCTTTCTCAATGACTCTCTATTGTATTTTTTTGGGCACAGTCTCTCATTGAACCTGGATGGACCTTCCTGATGTAACAAGACTAGCTAGTGAGCAATCTCTAGAGTTTCCCTTCTCTTCACTTCCCTAGGGCTAGGTTTTCAAGATGCACCACTGTGTGTGGATTTTTATGTAGGTTCTGGGGGACAAAACTCGGGTCCTTATGTGCTTCTGCAGCAAGCAAAGTATCCATTCATCCATCCCTTTAACCTCTACGTCGTCAGTTCTCGTCTGGAGGATCTACCACCATTAATGCTATGTTCCTTTATTTCCCAGTGTCTCTGATGACATACCCTATTTTGTCAGAGCCATGATTAAAGACTTGATCTCACTGGATGTCAGTGTTAAGGCCATAGAGTTCAGAAGTCAATTTTCATTATCATACTCTTATAATCACAAATGATTAGCAATTCAGAGCGCTAAACATCCAATCTTCTAAAACCACAAAACTTCAGAAATAGGATCCCAGTCATCACTATAATTCTAAAGTCACTGAAACTTTAGACTCTTCAGAACGTTGATTCCCAATTCAACGCCTTCTCCTCAGCTCCTGAGAGTAAGCATATGTCCGATTAATTACTGACAGCCCTGTAATGACCAGTCACTTCCTTTCCTGCTTTTTAAGTTTTAAATTTACACCAGACGACAGTCACAATCCTTCAGCATCTTTTCCTGCTGTGGCAAATGACGATGATTTCTTTCTTTTTTTTTTTATTTTTTTTTAAAGAAAATGTATTTTCTCCAGAACATGTTAGTGATAAGAATAAATTACCAAGTGTGGAGAACACAATCCATTCTACTCTGTTACATTACAACATTAAAGTCTCATTTCTCCAGACAAGTAAACGTATGACTCAATAGGTTTATAATTGTAGCCAATAGTCCAATTAAACAACATAAGTAGGAGGCAGCTATAAGCCACCACAGCAAAGAATAAATGCTTCAGAAAATAATAGATGTTTTCCACTGGGAGAGAGAAGAGAAACTTCAATTACGAGAGAGTCCATGAAACAGCTACAGAGGACAGGAGAGAAAGAGGAGTCTCTGACATTTAAAACCTCCAGAATCCCACTAAAGTCAATAAAATCAATTATTCTACACCTCATCATGAGCCATCAGTAAATATCACACTGGGACACATAATTTGCTTTCTAGATATTCTACCTTGCAAACTGCCTACACATGAATCCCCAGTTACCTTTAGTTCCCTCTCTCCCTTACCTATACCCAATCTTTCAGTAAATATTTTCAATTCTGGGTCCAAATTATACTCTGCTTCTGATTCACTGTTCTGTGTCCCTGACACCTCCCACAAAAACTATCAAGGTTCTTTTCCATATCCCCTACAGTTGAATTCTTGGCCTCTTAGAGTCATTTGTCAAAGCTGCGGGCAAGGTGGGTCCTGTGAAAGGCAAAGCAGATCACATTGCTCCTGTGCAAATCCTCCCCACGGCTCCCAATTCTGTAAGGAGTGCTAGCTGATGGCAGGCACTCCATCCTGGTACCCACTCACCTCCTCTGTTGATCAATCTCAGCTCACTTGCTCAGCCCTAGGTATGCTGACCTTGGTGGTACACAAACACACCAGGCACACACCTATACCAAGGCCTGTAGCCTTACTCTTTCCCAGGGCACACATACTCTTCCTGAAGCCGTGAGTATTCATTCTCACTAATACCTTCACTTACGTTTTGGTATGCATTTATTTGGGGATGATTAATGTTTTTTTTTTTTTGTAATGTGTGCATTTATGAATGTTTGCTTTGATGAAATTTCTACATGAAACTGAAGCAAAAAGTCAGCTTCTTCTTTCCAGTCTCTCCCCTAAACAGCTTCGTAGCATATGCTTGAAAACAGCCAGCCGTAAAAACTGTAGAGCATGCATCTATTATTTAAAATGCTTGAAGCATGCAGGAATCATTTTAGAAATTCAGGGGATGGCTCATTTGAGCTTACTAATCTTCAAGAGTGACCTTATCAGTATCCCCTAACCCTTGCCCTCCTTGTCCGCCTCATTTCTTCTCTCTCCTCCACTCTGATGTCAAAGATCCGAGGGAAGTCAACTTCAGCAAGCTTGCCTTTCCCCACATTTAACAGTTACCGGTGGTTCCCACCTCCTCCCAATCTCTTTGACATCTCTTTTATGCATTACTCTCATCAACTGCGTCCTCTTTCTTTTCCTTCTTGGCCAGATGAAAACAAAATTCAAGTCGCTTTGATTTCTCTTTACTTAAGGAATTCAAACTGTTCTAAAGACAAGGAACATGATATCACTTGTCTTGTAGTTGTAGAGAATAGAGAGGCCGAGGAGGTCAGGGCGCAGGAAAGGATGCAATCAAAGGTACTGTGTTTGGTTAAACAGAGAGAGCAAGAGGTCCTGGAGTATCCTAGCACAATAGGGAAACACTGCAGATAGAGATAACATACTGTACATTCCAAAAAGATAGACAAAAAGACTGGAACTTTTCACACAAAATAACCAAGAACGGAGTAAAAAGATGCATTTAACCTGATTTAAATTTTTATGGAACAGACATGGAGACTAACGTCACTGGTCACCCCACTAATATGTATAATTGTTATTTCATGTATCGCTTTAAAATAATTTTAATTTTAAAATTTAAAGGATCATAAATCTCTCTCCACGTTTCATCAGTATAAATGTTGGTCCCTCACATAGTGCCTAAGGCCCTCTCTAGCAAAGAATCACCTTGAGCATCCAAGTTCACCTCCCAGTTATTTTCAATACAGGAAATGAGGTCATTTCCTACACTGCCTGCAGTTCTCATGTTAATTCTCAGAAAGCTTGTCATCATACATATGTATTCACTTCCTCATTCTTTCAAGAGATAACTATTTGTCACTGAATACAGAAAGTTTCCTGCTGAGCACAGGGTCACAGGGTCACATGAGACAGAAATAAAAATTAACTCAACTACCAAGAAAACTGTGTAATTTGTTAACCAGTAGCTCATGTTAAAATAAAAACAAACAAACAAACAAAAAAGAACTAAAAACCAGTTAGCTGAGGCAATCAAGAACAATAAGCTCCTAATTTAAAGTCTTCAGAAAGGTTTTGCAAACGTGAACATCTGAGGCAGCCCAGAATGAAATGCGCTATGTGGAGTGACAGGCACCCAGGCAGAGACTAGAACAATTGGTCTGATTGGTAAATACATTTTTCCTCTGTCAGAACTTGTAGGAATAAGATGAAAGTGATAAGGAAATCAGCTTTTAAAACTTTTTGAGGACCTGCTTTACAATGAATAATAAAATAAAAACAATCTGAGAGTTTGGAGAAGAGAGATATGACCTGACACATACTTTGGAAGTATAGCCATGGCTCTACACTACAACTGGGCTTGAGCAATCTGCAGACTATTTAAGAGCTTGTTGCCAAGATTGAAACAAGATTTAATGATGTTTGGAACCACGTGGGGGTGATGGAGAAGGTTAATAATAGTTGGATTCCAGATATGAGAAGAAGAGAAGATAAATGTCTCCAAAGTTATCTGGAACAAGTAAAACAGGTCATCTAATAAAAGTAAAATATAAACCAGGTATGTTCTTTTAATATTATGGGAGTCACATTTTATAAAATGGCAAATGTGAAACCAACCTTTAAATATACCTTATTTATCCCAAAACAACCAAATTACAATTTCAAGTAAGTCAATCAATGTAAAATTTATTAAAATATTTCAAATTATTTTGCATTTAATGTATAAACTATATCCTGATTTAGAGATCTGCTTTTAAGTGTTAAACATGTAAGTAGTAACTTCCAGAGCAGGAACCTAGATGGATGGAATATTCCCTTCTGCTTTTAATTACATCCAAGTTATGAGAAGTAATCCAATGCTTACCAATAAAGGGTTAGTTAATAAAGTGGCCTATAAACAAGTAGCTACTAAAAGATACTGTTCCAAAAAATATTTAAGAGTATCCATTCTATGTCCATAGTAAATGATCAGGGAAGATGGAAACAAACTAACATATAAAATATGATCTCGTTAGAGGGGAGTACACAGAGGCCTTGCATACCCCTAGGAGCCTGGAAAGGCATACACTAAGTGCTCAACAGATGTTCTCTTGGGTGGCTGAGATGGGAAAGATCTTGGCTCTGGCATGGGATGGCAGTAATAGTGTACAAATCACACTTAGGATGTGTATTAGATACCTCATACAGAAATATGTTATCTACAGTTTTTCACTGAGGTTTGGATCAGAAATACAAATTTGGACTCTGTCAGTAGGCAGATGGAATTTAAAGCCGCAAGACAAGAAGAGATCATTAAGAGAATGACTTTACCAGGGTCCTAAACTCCAGCTTTAGAGTCAGGAGGATGAGAGAGAATCAGTGTGGAGCTCGGAAAGTACACATTAGGACAAAGGCAACTCGAAGAAAGTGATGCTCCAGGCAGTGGAGAAGTGTGACTCATTACAATCGTAGTGGAAAAGTCCAGCCAGAGGGAGGGACACTGAAACCCATAATTACTAGTGTCCAGAAGCATAAATACATGTTTCAGATGACTCACTGAATTATTTCATCAACAACAGTCTTTATCTTTTTGTTAAACACCAAGTTTAACAAACCACTAAACTATCTGTTTTCTTGGCATTTAGTATGAAGGTGAAGAAAAATCCCAATGAGAACTGACCAGTATCAATTCTGTAAAGAGGTGGTTCTAAAAAAGTTGGTTCAAGAAAGAGGAAGGGGGCTGGAGATATGGCTTGGTGGTTAAGATCGCTGGTTGTTCTTCCAAAGGACTTGGGTTCAATCCCCAATACTCAAGTAGCAGCTCATGACAGTCTGCAACTTCATTCAGTCCCAACAGACACCCAGGCAAACCGTACACACATACACATGCAGAAAGAACACCTATACACACCAAACTAATAATAAAAACAAACATGAAGTCTATCTGGAGAAATGTCTCAGAAGAACATTTACTAGTCTTGCAGAAGACAGGGTTCGGCTCCCAGCACCCACAACCACCTGTTACTTCAGTGCCCGGGAGATCTGCAGGTGGCTTCTTCACACACAGAGCACATAAACACACTCACATGTACACATACAAAAAGAAAATAAATTCTATTCAAGCAAAGAAATGAAAGAACCAGAGATGAGAAGCAGGCAACAGGCACAGCTACACTCGGGCAGTTGTGTAAGATGGAAGCGTAGAACTAAGGGTGTTTACAGCAGAGTCATTTCATCTTCCTTGCACTCCCATTTTATCTTAACACTCGGTCGTGTCTTAGCTCCCTCCCATTACTGCTTCTCTGGCAAAGAATTAAAACCCAGTGACTCCAAGTAGACTGATTTCCACATTCTCGTACTCTGGCCAAGTGACCTAACTTATTGGATTAACATGATATCTAAGTCATGATTCAGATCATGAGGATGAAACCACAACCCAAGACAAACACTTCTGAAAAATAACTGCGATCCAAGAATTGCTAGTGTCCAGAAGCATAAATATATACTTCTGATGACTGCGCTGAATTATTTAATCTACGATGGTCTTTTTGTTATCTTTTTTTTGTTAAACTTCAAGTTTAAAAATCACTACACTATCCATTTTCTTGGCATTACTATGAAAATGAAGAAATTTTCCAAGTGCTAAAGCATTAAAAGTAGATGGCTAGTCTGTATCTGTTATGGAAGTAAAACCTATGAACTGTAAAGCAATCAGGAGAGGGCTTAGTTAGCACAGCATACCCTGATTACACAAATCAAATACTTTCTCAACTTGCAACATTTTGCTAAACCTAAGAACATTCCAAATTATTGTTTCTGCACAACGAGTCTTTCAATGATGGTTTAGGCTTGCTGGAAGAATTTCACACAGGGCTCACATATTAAAAATTAATTGTAGATAACTATCCAAATTGTTGTAATTGATTCGACAGTAAGTATGCTTCCTCTTACATCGTTTAGAAAACTTTTTGAGTCTCTTCTACACAGAATTTAGAGACTACCTTTTGTAAATATTAGTACCCAAAACTGAGAAATATTGGCCAGTGGACATATGGGTTATTTGAACTGCTATAGGGATGTCATGTAATGTAAACATTTTAAGTTTTGCAACATGGGCTGTAGCTAGTTGAGAGGATATGTTAAATTAACACGAAAGGTTTGGGTATTCATACCACAATCCATTTCACAAGAAATGTTTAAAAAGCATTGTGTTGCTGCTTGTGTGACCTTCCTAGGCCCAGACCCTTCAGGCTGCACCAGCTACTTGCCTCCTGGTTAACAACTTGGTTAGTTCATTAGCCTAGCTTTTCAATAATGTTTCCAATCTTCTCAAAAGGGAGTAGTAAACCCACAAACAGGAATCTGTAGTTGGGAAATGAGGGCCAGTGGCCTCCAGATGCAGATGATGCTGTATCATCAGTACTTGTTTAATGGATAGGAGTTATTTGCTTGAAATAAAATTCACAAGAAGCTCAAAAGGAAGATGGAAGCCAGAGACAGATGAGTGAAATGGCTGTAACTGTTTGTGAGGGATGTCTATGCCATACCTGGAGTTGTCTGTGAAAAAGAAAAGTGCTCTGTGAAGCAAAGCAAACAGGAGAAAATCACCAGAGTTTTACAGTTAGTAACCAGAATTGAGAGCTGAGCAATAAAAAAGTTAACAGGATAGCAATGGGTTGGCCATCAAGTAACTCAGGATTTTAAGACAAGGGAATTCTTTTGCTGGATTAAAAAAAAAAAATGAATGCTTTACATTCTACTGAAACTACTGTTTACCAAGCATTAGTATAACAGGAAAATGATAATTAATAAATGACAAGAAAATCATTCACTCTCCGCGAATGAGCAACACATGCTCTTAGCCCAAACTTCTAGAAGCCAAAGATGGTCTTGTTCTTTGATTAATTCTATGATTAGTGACCTCACCTGAGGGGGGGGTTACTGTGATTGCATTTTGGTAGAAGAGGACCAAGATGACCTTTCCTAGTGCGTCAAACGTTGCTACCTGAATCTTGTTGTGCTCTAATATTGTAATTGATAAATGGTATTACTCTGTCATTTTCCTCTACTGAGTTTCTTGGTCATGCTTTAGCTTAAATTGTACTATATAGATAATATGAGACTATTTGAATTTAGGAATGTTTTGAGAGGGTGATCACAGCTGAAGGCTGTGACTACTAAAGGGTGACGAGATAGCCTCCAGTTTCCTCTTATACCTTTGGCATGGACAAAAAGCACCAAACAGTCACTCAAGGAACCAGCATGGCTGTGGCTGCCTCCACAAATCAGGCTTCCGCCTGGTCAGTCTCCTCACTTTTTGCTATGTCGTTTATGACAGACAGTCAACAGGTAAGGAACCAATCCTCTGTAAGCTTTTCCACTTGACTTGTCCACAAAACATCAGCCTAGCAAACCCCAGTGGAAGAACAGCAAACATTATTTCTGTGCTTTCAAGCCCTTTCAAGAACCACTGCTCAGGCACTTTTCCTCCCCATTTGCCTCAGGCTATGAGAGTCAGCTGAGAGAAAGAGGGCCCTTTAATTCCATCAATCCGCTGTTGAAAAGACTCTTTTAGAACACTTAATTTCAAGCAAATGTAGCAGTTGTAGGATCCCATTTCCATGCACAGGATCTCAATGATTGCTTTTCTTTCTGCACTGTTCTCTCCATTTTTAGACAGGAACACAATATTAAAGCATCAATAATTAAGAAAAACAACAGAATGCAGGATTGGTGAGAAAAATGGGTGGTGTTGTGACAGTTCTCTGATCTGCAAATATGCTGGAGTAACCAAGACTCAGGAGAACCCCCCACCCCCACCCCTGTCCACCACTACTTTACTACTTGACTTGACTCCCACTAGTGGGGGAAAAAATCCCCCTAGAGATAAGACTCTGAACTAGTTTTCAAAATAGTAAGCTATCCTAGCAATCTTTGAAGTTTCTGTTTTGAAGTCTCCTTCCATCTTCTCTACCACCCACTGGCCAAGAAGACAGCAAACCCTTAAAGCTCCAATTCTCATTAGTTCCTTTATCTCTGATTATTTTCCCCACAGATAAACTTTTAAGATAATTTTTTAACAAAGTAAAAAGGATTAAGAAAGCGATGGAGCCCTTTCATCAGCCGCTTTAGGATGAAACAGTCTCTTCTATCACAGAAAGCAGCTTCTCTGTGAAGCTCGGGCTTCCTTAGTTCTCTCTCTCTCTCTCTCTCTCTCTCTCTCTCTCTCTCTCTCTCTCTCTTTCTCTCTCTTTCTTTTAAATGAAATAGATGAAACCCTCCTCATCCTAATTTACTAGCACTAAACAGCAATCAGTATTATATTGGATATTCTTACTTTTAAAAACTCACATGTAAAGGTGTTTGGGTTTTGTTCATGGGGGAACTTGAAATGGTTTCTATAGCTAATGAAAAGTGCACATTAAAGTGAGAGAGCAGATGTGTAAATAAGATAACAAGAAAATATGCAGTTTTCAAATCTCCACAGTATTTTCATAGATGAATAGCTATTTGGTTCTCTGAATTATATGACATTGATTATTTTTAATATTATTTGGGTTGACAAACAAATACCCTAACAATATGAAATTAGCTTTTCTTTTCTATGGACTCCTAAGGCCATATGCTACCACAGAAGCAAAATGAAACAGAGTGAAAATAACTACTTCCCTTAGCACAGGTATTGCCAAAGTAATACCTTTAAGCAGGATGCTATGGACTGTTTGGCCTTTCTCTAGTTAGTCCTTCCAATTTTATTGTAGGAATACAGGCAGAAACGAGTTTTTCTTCTGTCTGCTGCTCTCCAGAGAACCACAGCAAATGTCATTGAGGACCTCTGCCCAAGACGAACAACACTACCATAGTTTCTTTCTCGCATCTGTCATTGACATTTTTCTTAGCAAGAGTTTAAAAAACTATGACATATAAATTATTTTATGCTTAATATGTATGGACCCATATATTAAGATTCAGGTCTCATTTATAATAACTGTTTTATATGTATATAAATTAGTTTTGCAGCTGTGCCTGGAGGGATTGGTCATGAGAACATAGTGTGGCTTTCCTAGGAAGCTATAGGGCAAACTTTCCAGTATCCCCAACTTGAGCTTCTAATTCCTATGGCTTCCTGACAGATCAATGAATGGCAGCGTTATTCAAATTTTAGGGTTATTAGTTTTCGCATTTGGGTCTCTGGAGGCCCAGCCATTACCCTTCAAATTCTAAAAATACACCCAGGCTCATCCACATAGGACTTAACTAATAGAATTTTGTAGTCTCTAATCATCCTTGTTTAATTAACTTGATCTGATGTTAGCCTCTCAAAAATATGAAAGTGAGAAGAGTGTCACTTTATAGAGCTCACCTCTGTGACACAGGGTTTTGAATACTGGAGTTGGTGAAACATTTCCTTCTAATTCAGTTTCCCCTGACTACTTATCTTGAGGAATTTTATTATCCTTTGGGAGGCCTGCATTCAGTGAATTAGGTCAGATTTTCGTGTTCTCCATTGGCACAGCTTTATGTAAAAATTATCAGGTTTGTGAACTTAATGTTACGCTTCAGTAGTAGGTAGAATAATGGCCCTCAAAGATGCTGATGCCCTAAACTGTGGAGTCTGTGAATATGCTCTGTTGACTATGTAATGACCATGCAAGTGGCTAAGGTTAAAGATGTCAACATGGTTAGGCTGTCCTGGGTTATACCAGTGGACCCAAGTTAGGAGACATCACACATCTTTCAAAACAGAAAGCTTTATTTCTTTTTTCTTGGCTATGGAGAACCAGAAAGATAGCAGAGTGAAGATCTGTCCTCTCTTGATTCCTTTGACAATGGGAAAAGGAGGCTATGACCCTGCAAAGCCCTTTGAGGATGCAAGGGCATGGAACTTGCTTCTTCCTCAGAGCTTCCTGGAAGAAAATTTCCTCAATCCTGTCGACTTGTAACCAACAGAACTATAAGATGAGACATGTGTGTCCTGTAAGCAGTAACTCCTGTAGTAATTGGATAGAGCCAACGACAGGAAGCTAATAGAGCATCTCAGTCATGCTACATAGATCATGTCTTTTCAGGGGACGGTTAAAAGCTGACTAGAGGAAAATGGTCCTGTTCTATCCTGGGATTCATATGTTCATGAAAATGGATGGTGTCATATAAAACCTAGAACCTAGGTTTTAAGTTCGGGACATAGTATCACAGAAGATGCTTCTCTGACGCCTCCCTACTTGAGCTTCTGGTCTCCTCTGGATGTTTATTTACACATCTGTTTTCTCCATTCAACATCCTTGAATTTTTTGTATTTTCTTCAGTTATCTGTCTAGCGAGAGCTGACATAGTCATCTTTCTGTCGTGTCTCATGCTGTGTCTCACTTACCTCAAGCTGTCAAGTCTACAGACTTGGCATCTCCACGCTTCAGCAAGAACAAATGTAACCATTAAACTTAAAACTTTCATTATGACATAAAAATAGAAGAGACATTCTCCTAAGGCAATGTTAAAGATCACTCTTCCTGAAGAGTGCAGAACTGCTTCTAACTCAAACAGGAAGAAGGCTGGACTCCTGAAGTGTATTCTCCCCAGAATATAACCATGCTGGTATGGTCAAGCTGGCAAAAGATTATTTTCATGGATACTTTCAAAGTTGACACTGAATATATATTTTAAATGGTGAATTCATTTAACCAATGAATTAGGTTGTATTGCCACAAACATGAGCACAAAAATAAGATATAATTTAGCATGAAGCATATTAGTTTTATTTCAAACACAAGCTTTATGCGTGTATTTCAGTAAGAGTGTTTACATGCATGGTACCAGTTTAGACTGAGTCAATTTCTTCAACATTTACCCTACTGTAATCTAGATGAAGTCTTATAATTTGCTTCTACTTTTTAGAAATGGTTTCTAACAGCAATTAATGAGTAACTTATCAAACACAAGGGCAAGTATAATTTAAGACTGTTTTAGTATAGTTTCAAGACTGGGAAAAATTCAAAGAACAAACATGATACTTATGACACATCCTTCAGTTCCTAGGAGCTACATGTAACGTTCAGTATGGCTTTATCCTCTTACAACTGTTATTTCTTACTGACTCTATAGAAAACTACAGGTAGCATTAATGATCCACTAACATAATTTCCCAGAAACAAATCAGTTAGTAGAGCATATTCCAACATATTCTAAAAATACAAGACTCTAGAAATAAACAGTCTAAACTACCTTTTGTGCCTCTCAACAAAACCATGTACCTGCCTTCTGTACAGAACAAAGGTTCAGCTTCCTGAAGAGATGGGTAGAGTCTCTGTTAAAGCCATTCTCAAGCCCCTGTCTTCGTGCAAAACTATTTACTAACACAAATCACCTACTACTCTCCTTAAAACCCACTACCAGAATCCTTAAGATGTGCTGAAATTGGTTACTGGGGACCCAGGGAAGGAATCGTGGGCACAATGCTCTGTGTGGTGACTGAGACGAGGGTTCTGTGGGTTTCTTGATGAGGCAGTCTAGAGGAGAAAAGCTGAAACAGGAAACTAACTTCCAGAAGGAAAGATTCCCTCATAGCTCTCCACCTGACAGTAAGAGACTGCACAATACTTTTTTCAGAGATATGAAGACAGATGCTTACCCTCAAGAAGGGATGCATATTTAAGTATTTCATCAAGCACCACAATATTAGAAACATACAGAAGTAGGATATAAGTATGAGATTATGACTGTCAGCAGACACTGAACTTCACAGCACAAATAAATCCGTATTCTTCCAACAATACCTTCCCATGTTTTGTTATTATCACTTAAGCTGGATAAAATATCAGTAAAGATATGTAATTTACATCCTTTCTTAGAGCCTTAGCTACCCCGAGACACCTGTAAAAATATTTTAAGTTTTTTCATATAATGCAAATAGTTTAAAAAGGAAAGCTCTAGTGTGCATACTGGTTTTGCTTATGAGTGGAAGTAGCAAGCATTACATTGTGTTTTCAAAGTGATTTTTATAAGCCCACCCCACATGGGTACACATGCATCCACCCATACACAACAGTTTACATACAAGCTATAAATCTGTTGTCGGTGATTGGCTGAAATTTCCCTATATATTATGTTTTAATTAGAAGTATATTTTAGAACTCAAGAAACCTAAAGCAAAATAACAGAGGCATTTGGTAATTCTTCTAATACTATATAAAACAAAGCACTTACCTTCCATTGCTAATCACACTGGCAGGAGAGCAACAGGAGAGGGGCTTTATTGTGGGATGAGTCATCTCCATGATGCTCTGAGCAACCCATGTATGCACACTGACATCATCAGGAGAGACTTGGAGGCAGAGGATACTATGGTAACGGAGCAATGTGCTGGGAGACAGACGCCTTTAATTGCTTTAACAACTTCCTGGGGCTCAAGCTACCAGGCTTGGATTTGTAAGTAGGAAAGGAAGGCTGTCACAGAGGCAGCAACTGTGACGCAGAGCAATAGAACTCAGTGGATTCTGGAATTACTAATTTCAGCGTGACTTCTTAATGGCAAATGTCATTACATGGTTCCAATGGCAACATCCTTTTCACACACAGAGCTCCGAGGAAGGCACAAGTCAATACACAATGCTCTGAGGTAACTCGAGTCTAAGTTCATATATAATTCTCTCGCTTAACAAGCATTAATATTATTGCATTACAAATATCCTTTTCCTGGCGACTGAATGCTTGATTCACTTTGAAAAGAAAGCCCACATCTGTGCCTTAGGCTGTCTGCATGCTGATAACAATGACAACTGATTCTCTCTATTTATTTCTCTGGAAGGTGGCAGCTGTGGGTCCATTTATCTCTGAGCTCCACTAAATCCTTGCAAACAGGTCACTTATGCAGAAAACACCTCCAGGGAAATGGCTAGTTATTACACCCTGATAAAATCAGTCAGGAAACCACGACTTGATGCTACAGTGTTCTTGGTGAAGGCTCCTGTGTCAAAGGCAGAATAACATCTATTGTAATGATGCCCTCCGTTGGAAAACCACACAAAACGTAAAGCTTTCCTTTGAACTCTTTGTTCTTCCTTGCCTCTGCCACCCATGTTGAAGAGAACACAAGCCCCTTTAACCATACCAGGTTTAGAGTAATTGCTGAAAATAACCATGCTCCAGCATCAAACTGAGTCTATAATGATATCCTCTGCTTATCTGATCAGTTGCAACACTTTAATAAGTATATAATTTATCATCTGTGGTATGAAAACTATTGTTTTATTTCCGTGAATATTTGATTGACATGTTTTTCAACAATACCAGGATCTAATTTTTATTGTAACTACTGCAATTGTAAGGATAAGCAAGTAAGTTGGCAGGTCTTCCTTAAGACAGTCACAGCACAATAAAAACTGACGGTTGTCACTCCGTACTATATACTTAGATCTCAGCTTTTTCAAAGACACTATTATTATCTCTATTTCAATTTAGATGATGCCAAGCCTGCCTTTTAATGTTTTCCTTGAAAGTAAATAGCTTACAAATGTCTAACCATACCATGGCTTCAAAAAGAGTAAATGGAATAGAACAGTGCCAATTTCTAATCTGAAAAAAATATAGAGGGATTTTTTTAAAAAAAAAAAACCTAATTGACAAATTGGGAGTTCTGACTCCTGTAAAGTGTGGGAAAGACCGAGAACAGAATAGTAACATGTAGTCTCAGGAAAACACAGCATGCCCTTAAGTCACCTAAGGGGGAGAGAGGAGAGAGAGAGAGAGAGAGAGAGAGAGCGCTAGCTCTCCATTTAAGCTTCCATCCTTTCACTTGCTTCATCTCACCTGCTGAGATACTGTTTGAAAAGCAAGACAAGCACAGCTCAGTGAGACAGGTAGGCAAGCATGAGTATTCAAGACAGGCACAGCTCAGTGAGACAGGTAGGCAAGCATGAGTATTCAAGACAGGCACAGCTCAGTGAGACGACCCATGCTATGGTATAGTATAGAGTTTATTCAGGGCAAGGGGTGGGGAGTTAAGAAGATAGTAGAGGCAGAGAAAGGCAGAGGCAGTTGGGGAAGGGTAAAGGAGGGGGGGAGGGGAGGGGAGGGGAGGGGAAGGGAGGGGAGGGGAGAGGAGGCTGGCCATGAGCATGTGGTGAGAGATGGAAGAAGGGACAAGAGGACAGAGCAAGAGGGAGCAAGAGAGAGAGGAGGAGGCAAGCAGCCCCTTTTATAGTGGGATAGGACTGTCTACCTGGCTGTTGCCAGGTAACTGTGGGGCGGAGCTTAGACAGTATGCTAACACTGACAACCTGAGAATGATCCCCAGGAGTCTTTTGGTGGAAGGAGAGAACCAATTCCTGAAAACTGTTCTCTTGCTTCTACATGCATGCCATAGCACATGCTCACATGTGCTCGTGCGGCACACACCACACACACTAAGTGAAAAAATTATATTGCTCTATATGTATGGCATGATGTTTTTTAAAGGAACATTTGTTGGGTGGAGGGTATAGCTGATAGGTAGAAAGGTTGCTTAGCATGCATGAGGGCCCCTGAGTTCCATCCCTTGTGCTTATAATTGTGTGTGCCAGCTTACGTCTGTAATCCCAGAAATCAGGAGTTAGAGGCAGGAGGCTCAGTAGTTCAGGGTCATTGAGGCTAGCCTGGCCTTTATAAAATCATATCTCAAAGTATTTCTGATTATAGGACTATGCACTGAAAGGGTATGGAGAAGACATACCACACACAAGTGTCACCGGGCAATTTAAACTACAGATGATGTTTGAGGGAGAGTCCTTCAATCTTTGTATGATTCTCTATTTTAAAGAAGATGTAACCATGAATTATTACCCCAATTCAACAAGCAGAAATCCACCTGTGTATGGTCTGTAGCTTGTACCCTGGCTACCTGAAAACACAGAGGGCTCATCGCAGCTTCCGTGGGCCAGCTTCCGTGGGCCAGTTTCTACACTAACCACAGGGGTTCAAGGACACTTCAAACAATTCTTTCAAAAACGATATCCTGCCTGGCTGAATGGAGCTAGGAAGTAAAAGTGAATTAAGGTTATCGCGGAAACAGACGCATCAAAGGGAGAGGGTGCACTGACCTTTCCAGAGACGCGAGTCAAAGAGGAAAAACAATCCATCAATAGAGCTAGCTTGTTAGATTCATTCTTAAAGGACAATCACAGGAACAGTATAACCACACATCAGGCAAAACCACGAGATCTCTTAACGCTATAAAGCGCTAACGAAAACCCAGAAGATTGCCAGGAGAAATAAACCCTGCCAGTGGCCCTAGATGGCCAGATTATGTGGTCTGCCAAAGATGTTTCTTTGGAGAAAAGGACATGATTTCTCTAACTCCTACCCACAGTTCATCCTGAGATAGCTTTTATTCTCCTGTAATTAATTTTTAAAAACAGCGAAATGTAGTATAACCTACTCAATATACTTGTTCATTTTTCCTCCTCCATTAATTTTCTTCTCCCAACAGTGCAATGTCATTGATTTCTTACAGATCATAAATTCTTCAGTTGATAACTTTATATAAAAACACTACCACCTGTCTGTCTTTGTGCTGATTCCAAAGAGCTGCAACTGGTGAAGTACACGCCCACATTAGCCCACCCACAGGAGCACAAGGGCCAAAGGTTAGAAGCACAGCTGGGAGGAAAGACAAATCCAGTAACAGACTACACTCTCGTGTGTCTGACAGCTTCCAGCTGGATGCTGGACACCCCCCTTGTATCTGTCCTAAATTCAGAAAAACAATATGCTTATTCTTTGAGCATCCAAAAGCTTCACTGCTACTCAAGCTGAAACAAATCAAAACGTAAAGTGAAAAAATTATTCTTTTACAATACGAGTGTATTTGTCAAACCTATGTTTAGCCTCCAGAAAACACGTTAACCTTTAAACTGAAGTTAGGGAACCCACAAGGCCCTCAGCCTGACTTGTATATTATTCTGATGTGAGCTCAAGCTAGTGAACAAAACAGGGAAAGGGAGGTTAGAGTCCAGACGGGTGTTCGAACCAACTTCTAAGGTCAGAGCAGTCAGCTTCAGTGGCCACTGAGCTCTCTCCCCCATACACATCTCTGAGGATAGGACAAAGCACCCTTAATCCACTTACACCATACTGCCTCCTAACCCAAAGGACTAGTACTCTTGGCTGCTCTGCTCTTGGTCAAGTGTTTTATCTAACTCCAAGTCAGCACAGTACATGGAAGGGCATGGGGCTCTACGATCAACATTTGGAATTTGGAATTTTCCACAGTCAGAGAAACTTCTCTAGTAATGAACTATAGAAATGATCCCTGAAAGTATAGTCTTGGAATTTGGGATTTTAATTAAAACAAATCCACACAGAGCTAATGGAAAAGTACAAGAACCGGTCGGAAAGGCTATACCTGACATCACATGGAAAGCCAGATATTAGCCAAATTTAGTGACCTGTACCCTGACACCTCTCTATCTGACATCTTCTAACCCTTTAGTGTCATTACTGACTTCTTTCTTCAGTGTAACCTACTTCTGGTCATTCCATGATCATTGCTTTGTCCTTGATAAATCTTTAACTATCTTGTCCAGTTTACCACTGGTCAGGATTCTAAACTCCAAGATTCTAAGACACTGCCAGTCTTCCCTCCAAGCACTTCAGACAATAGCCCACTAGACAATCCAACACACTAATAGCCCTTTGCTTTCTCTGGATGCCACGTCATTCTCAGCAAAGTTTGTATGTATCAACTTTCCACTCCACCATGTTACCACATTGCTCTCATCTCTTACCATCAATGAAACCCTACCAGCACACCAAGACTGATCTCACGTCCCCCACCAGAAATCTGGATCTCAAAATATCCAATGTTCATTCTCTCTAGCTGCCCTTAAGACATTCTTTTGTGGGTTTAGGACTGCCGCTCACTGGTAGAGTCTGCACTTGACAACTGTGCCATCCTTCCCCAGCAAGTAACACAAGAAAAAAATACGGTACACGGTTACTGCAATTTTCCTACTTCCTCTAAGCTTCTGAAAAAGCAGAGACTATACCTGCTTCCCAGTCCCTCGGAGATTATACCTGCTTCCCAGTCCCTCCAGAGACTATACCTGCTTCCCAGTCCTCCAGAGACTATACCTGCTTCCCAGTCCCTCCAGAGACTATACCTGCTTCCCAGTCCCTCGGAGATTATACCTGCTTCCCAGTCCCTCCAGAGACTATACCTGCTTCCCAGTCCTCCAGAGACTATACCTGCTTCCCAGTCCCTCCAGAGACTATACCTGCTTCCCAGTCCCTCCGGAGATTATACCTGCTTCCCAGTCCCTCCAGAGACTATACCTGCTTCCCAGTCCCTCCAGAGACTATACCACTATACCTGCTTCCCAATCCTCCGGAGACTATACCTGCTTCCCAGTCCCTCGGAGATTATACCTGCTTCCCAGTCCCTCCAGAGACTATACCTGCTTCCCAGTCCCTCCAGAGACTATACCACTATACCTGCTTCCCAGTCCCTCCGGAGACTATACCTGCTTCCCAGTCCCTCGGAGACTATACCTGCTTCCCAGTCCCTCCAGAGACTATACCACTATACCTGCTTTCCAGTCCTCCAGAGACTATACCTGCTTCCTAGTCCCTCCAGAGACTATACCTGCTTCCCAGTCCTCCAGAAAAGTGAGCTCTAGCTCAGCATTCACTCAGCCAACAGTGAATGAACACAAATTTCAGAATCCTACTTTCAGTTTTGCAAGGTACTTATGATTAAATGGTTTTTTTACTTAAGTTTTTTAAAAAAGAACCCTGTATGACATGCTAAGTTTCCAATATGAATTTTGCTCTCAAAAGATGAAAACAAAATAATAACAACAACAACAACAACTTCTAATATCCCTGATTTCCCATTATGCTTCTTATTTGGACTTCTACCTTCTGACAAATAGCTACCTTTTCTGCAAGTAGGCCCAATAGACTGGCCCATGTAAGAAAACTCTTTTCTGTGTGTATATGTGTTGCTTGGTTAGGTTTTGGTTTATTAATTGCTTTTATGTTTTAATTTTTTATTAGTTTTTATTATTAAATTTTTATTCACTTTACATCCTGCTCACTACCCCTCCCAGTCACCCCCTCCCTCAGTCCTCCCCCCTTTCCCTCCTCTCCCCTTCTCCTCTGAATGGGTGCCCCCCATCTCCTTCTCATATTATGTGTAGAGGTGTTTTGCCTGCTTGTATGGCTGGGCACCATATGCATGCAGTGCCTGTGGAGGGCAGAAGGTGGCGTAGGATCCTCTGGAGGCCCCTTCTCAGTCCAAAAGAGATGAAGCTATCCAGCTTTATCCTTGAAGAATTTAAATTTTGCTTTCATTTAAAGGTCAGGGATTATCTCCTTACTGTACTTTTTAACTCATTCAAGGGTCTAGCATCTTACACACATGTCCTGAACTAAACACAGATAACAAAGTCCTTAGTGACTTGAATCTAAAAGTCAAGGAATTAGACACTGTGGCTTACTTTCATGCCTAAAACTTATTTCAGCATTTCATGATTCTAATTTTGATTACGACTCTCAGAAGAAGTGAGGGATTAAGCTCTAATTTTTTTTTTCTAGAAAACCTAGTTGAAGATAACTTCCTACTTTAGCCTTCAATTAGTATGATTTTAAATACCTCTTCTCTAGGATACAAATAAAGAACACTGAGAGAAATAGAGAGCATGCATAGAAGTTGAAGCAGGCATTAAGGGGTTAAGGATGATGCCTGCAGCCTAAGGGGTCCTGCAGAGCTGAAAGGGTCTGACAGCCAGACTGGGCTCAGTGTTTCTGAATAGCACCACTGCTATACATGGACCCTGCAAAGGATGTTCAGGCAAGACTGTGTATCTCTGGATGTAAATTAATCAACCAGTCGGTGGTACAATGCTGAGTTCCTTTCCGTTTAACCGATTAAAGCAGGTTTACCGGCAGTTCCTGAATCATGTCAGTGACTTCTTAAAGGTCAAGTGTATCAGTATAGATCAAACATTGCTCTTAGAAAAGAATGTCCTAACCTCTGCACCCCTGTGACATGCTGTGTGGGATCCCCGCAGTGGATCAGCCCATTTCAATGAACTACCTTCATTTTCTTTATCATTTTTCCTCTGAAAGCTAAAACATAATTCATACATTTTAATATATTAATTATGAGAAAACTTGCTTTTCTCCCGTATCAGGTTAAAACAACATCAATAGGCCAGTTATAATGCCACACTGGGGAAAGGAATACTAAAGGAAGAACCCCAGTCAACAGGAGCCATGCCCAGAATGAATGAGTAAAAACCGAAGCAGAAACAGTGTATTGGGAAAACAGAAAAGAAAGTGAAAGCTACAATCCCTGTCAGGCAAGGAGTGCTCAAGAAACCGAAGTATTGATTAGAAGATACCTCAAGACAGGTAGAAATTTTCATCTGTATGAAAAACTGTAGATTCTAGCCCATGGAATGATTCTTAGAAATTTAGTGTGCTGTTGCTGCCGTGCTGCAGTCAGGGCAAATGCACCCGTGTAAAATATTAATTATGCACGGACTGGGCACCGAAGGGAAAAGAAAAGTGCTAAGGTTAGCTAAGGAAAACAGGACCAATGCTTGTCTGAAATGCTGTGGAAACAGTCATCACCCATTCAGACGCTCAGTAGATGATCATCCGAGAACTCACCATGTCACCCTCCTTCCCTGTCCCAATAAGATTCCCCACTTCCAGCTGTGAAAAGGGAGGCGATGTTCAGAGGACTTATAGAACACAACACAGAGACTACTGCATCCAATCTCTCTGCAATTAGACGAGTTACTTAACTTCCCTGAACCTTGGTTTTGTCACCTTTAAAGTAAAGGAAAGACTGCCACTAAGGCACTGGAGATACTGTGTTGAATAGAACTTGTATTCTACCATGTGGGAAATTAAAAGAAGAGCAACTCATAGCAATTTCTCTATAAGTATAAGAAAGCTTGGACGAGCCATACCACGTGATGGCCAAGAGCCTTACCACGTGATGGCGAGTCAAGCCCTGAGGGGCTAGGGGCTCAGGGGTGGGGCTGAGTGGTGTCAAAAGAAACTGCAGTAGAATAAGGAGGGACAAAGAGCAGACTCCTCAAGGCATACACCTGAGCAAGAGTTGTGGTTCAAAAAAATGGGCCTCAAATGTTTGGAGGTGATAAACCCAGGATAACTGCAATAGCAAGAGGCAAAGAAGAACAGAGAGGACCACATCAGAAAACCCAGTGAAGGAACATGTAAATAATGAACGAATGAAGCGCAGGGAGAGCAAACACCTGGCAATTCTCGTTCCGGAGCCACTTGTTTAAATTGTATCTGCATAAAGCACCCAGTCATTGCACAACAATTGTTTCATTTTGATACTTACTTCTTGAAATATAAGGATATCTTACATATCTTACATTTATTTTTACAATTAAGAAATATACAACTTAGAGACAATCTCTTGTTCAAAGTAACCAGCCTTCAAAATTGGGGTGTAACATGTCTGAAGACCATCATCCCCAACCCTGTGACATATGTGTGAAAATTTCAAAATTAACCTTTTTATTAAATACATTTTAAAAACTCCAGCTAGCATAGTACACTGACTTGGACATGGGATATTTTATACAACCAGCATTCAGCTAGCTAGCATATTCTCTATTTTTTTTTTTTTTTATTCATGGGCTGTATTCTGAAGTGGGCATATGGCACCATTCATTTCTATAGTGAGAGCAGTTATAAACACCCTGTTTGTGAAAATAGCAATGCCCACCCGATTTAGTGATTAAGTAACTTTTAAAAACTGAGATGACGTAATGTTACTGTCAGAATCCCAAGGTCTTTCAGCAGCAGTGAGTCGGCTAACCTCCTGTCTACCTGCTCCTTATCTCGCAGCTTTAAAATGGGGCACGCAGCGGCACACAGTCTAAGTGATTGCTTTTGTTACTGTTACCCATATAGCAACAAACTCATACAGTTGAATGGGAAGACAGGAATCTTCAAAAATCTACTTCTAAAGGACAGGGGTTTCAAAGGACAGGGATGCACTACAGTGAGAAGCAACAGGAAGCAGGTAAAAAGACGAAAACAGTGCTTTTCAACTTTCCTGATGCTGCCAGGCTTAGTATCATTCCTCATGTTGTGGTGACCTCCCACCATAAAGTTAGTTTGTTGCTACTATGTAACTGTGATTTTGCTACTGTTAGGAGTTGTAATGTAAATATCTGATATACAAGATATCTGATATGCAACCCCAAAGGTGTCCTGACCCACAGCTTGAGAACTCCTGAACTAAAAAACAAACAACAATAACAATACAATAGGCAGAAAACTAAAAGTCACTCCACCCAGAATCACTCCCCAGCCCACTCACTCATTTGTCCATCTGCCAGACTTCCTTTCCTTCCAGTGTTCTGAGAGATATATATAAATAAAGATGGCCTCTGCTGCACTGATTTGATTTCAGCAAACTAACCAGAAATGGAGTTTATATTAGAAAGAGCCACAGGCAGGAACAATAATATTCTATACCTATAAGAGGAGTTGGGTTTATTCATGAGCCCCTGCTGAGTTAAGAAGAGAAAAAGGCAGGAGAAAGCTAACTTCAAAGCACTGCTGAAAGATGATTAACACTAGCCACAAACAGGAATCAGGCTTCTTTGATGTAGAGAAATTTTTAGTGCCCAAGTTTAACGAAAGGACATCTAGTAAGTTTAAACACCAAAGGGGGAAAAAAATCCAATAATACATGTCCTTTGCATGCTGAAAAGCAGTTAATTACCTAAGGGAATAAACAAAATTTAGAACTCCAAACTCCAACTCAGATGTTATGCCTTAAATACAAAACCCACAAATATTCCCCCCCCCTTTTTAAAATTCTGTGGCAAGATGCCAGTTCTAAATGTACAGCATACAAATTAGAGTCTCCTCCATGTCACTCTCCTTATCAATACACGCAAAATACTGTGAACACTAACCAAGCAACGATACACGAGATCATCTCAAAACGTCACCCAGAGCTGATTTGCAATTTGGTTGCAAAAAGTATGGCATTAAGAAAAGACCAGGACTCCATTTGAGGCTACAACCTGCAAATATGTACTAGCCCTGGAAAGCTGAGAAACTGCTGTCAATTATTCACTATTATGAATCTTCACACAGAAATGGAGAAATAGGCTTCAGTACAGATGCTCTTAACGTTACTGTGAAGGGTCTTTTGGTAAACTGTAAAAATGCCAACAGTAAAGGGAGGTTAAAATAATTGATTTTTATGGCAATCATCAGTATTTGCCAGATGAGATTAGAAGCCAATTCCATGCAATTCAAACGACTTTTAGCACACAAATATTAGACCTGATATTGTTGTGTTTATAAGAAGATAAAGAGAAAAGGGATATATTTGTGGGTATGTGGTGAGTTAACAGTCACATGACAGTATAGTATAGAATTTATTCAGGGCATGGAAAGGGAAGTTAAGAGGGCAGTAGAGGCAGGGAGAGAAGAGGTGGGGGAGGGAGAGAGAAGGAGGAGGAGGAGAGAAGAGAAGAGAAGAGAAGAGAAGAGAAGAGAAGAGAAGAGAAGAGAAGAGAAGAGAAGAGAAGAGAAGAGAAGAGAAGAGAAGAGAAGAGGAGGCCGGAGAGTGAGAGCAGGAAGGCAAAAGAGCAAGAGAAAGAGGAGGGAGCAAGCAGCCCCTTTTATAGTGTCAGGCATACCTGGCTGTTGCCAGGTAACTGTGAGGTGGAGCTTAGACAAATGCTAACAGATATTATTTACTAAAATATTTGTACTTAACAACTTCAAAATAATCTTAAAAACCTCAATTTTGGAGAAATGCAAGTTTCTCTTCTCTGTCTAATAAATTTACGCATTTCTAATAACTACTTGGGGGAAAAGTTATAATTCATTTACAAGATAAAAATGCAGCTTTCAAAAAATATTCAGTTTAACATTCTGGTCTGCATGCTCCTACCGTAGATCAAAGCTATAGCCAGCTGCTGAACAAAAGACACACGAGGAAACAAAATGTCCTTTGCCATTGTTTTACATACAATACTCTCAAAGCAACATGGACAATGTTAATTATCGCTGCTGAAGATGTGACCACTCAAAATCTTCACAATGCTAAAAGTAATTCTAAAACAATAGTCTGAAACAATCATCTAACTTTGGACATTCTTATTGAATTAAATAAGTACCATGTCTACTATGAGGGACAGGAGATACAAAGTAAACAAATATCCGGTTACCGTATTAACTGGCTAGTTACAGAGGCAGGGAGGTGCCTGTGAGAGTCTGAGACTATTCACCATGGAACCCAGGTCCTAGTGTGCACAGAGGACAGTCCCTGGGGACTGACCTCATGCACAGTCAGTGCAGTTCAAACTTCTGTTCAGAGGGTTTGGGCTCTGCTGGGATCCTCTTCACTGAACTTCCTCAATCTAAGACGATTTATGAACCTCCATCTGATTCCTGGTAGCTCAGCTCAAGATCCTTCTCAAGTACCTTAATCTCAAATCTATCACCAGACCATGGAATGTTTTGTTGACATCCATGTGTCAACAAAGGTGTGCTTGGTCATTTAACAAAAGGCATTTCCCCTGTAAGTGTGATACCATTGGCCTCTAAACCTACAAATACAAATTAAACAAAATAAATCAGGATTAATAAAACCTTGCTTGCCTGATTCCAAGATTCCAAGAAAAATAAATCATTAGAGCCTCTGATAACAGGGCTGGAAAAGAGTTCCTTTTCCATACCCAAAGCAAAGTTAATAGAATTCTGTTTCCACTAGAGACATTTGCTATTTGTTTGTGGACAAAGGCCTAGTTATGCACATTTTTCCGACATCCAGTCAAGAATGAAGGTCAATCAGCAGACTTCTCACACTACCACTCCAGTCTGCCATGAATACAGATGTTCCAGTCCCTTCGGTTTAGGGTTCCCTCTACAAGCAGGAAAGGTTTCTTCATTTGTCAAAGAAAGAAGAATCATTTTGCTAATAAACAAGGAAATAGCTAGGAAGCCTGATACAAAACTGATAGTACCAATGCCAAGAGCCATTAGTACACATACATTAACTCAGTAGGAGTTGCTCAGACCAGCACCTTTAAAGTCTTCACTGTATAGACGAAATGAGCATCTCAATATAAAGTTAGACAAAGTTCCAAAGGATGGCTCACCTCACTATTTCTACAAAATTCCCCAAAATGATTTGAGTTTTATCTAAAAGTAGAGAAAAACAGCAGCTAAAGCCAAGAACTAGAAGGCACAGGGGTGTTGGTTAAGGCAACTCCTTTAAACACTCTTCCTATTTGCCAGGTCATAGGTAACTGCCAACACTTAGGAAAAGCCACAGCATCAAAGTGGAACCGTACCAGAAACAGGAATTCCAACCTCAATGAACTCTACATCCAGAATCTGAAATACTGCTCTGGAGTAAGAAAACATGCCATTAGGATTCCATGGTCTAGTTTAACATGCAATAGATAGAAGTAATTTGTAATTTCATATAGAAGTAATTATTAAATTTGATATCAGTCAATGTAATTAAGAAAACAGTCTTCAGTTTTCTAAAAAAAACTTTCTTTCTAAAATTACATTGATAACCACAGACTAAGGAATCTGGTAACAACTCTTATTTTAAAGCAGTAAAGAAAACTCCCAATCTTAACCACATCGTACAAATGCTTCAAATATTTTCTCTTGGATTGGACTTAATGATTTCTGTCTCCAACTGGATAACACAAATCATTAAGCTACTTCTCCCAATGCAGGCCAATCACACCTGAGGCTAAGAACTGTCCCTCCTGCCTCCCAAGGAACTTGGTGGTCTTAGCTAGCACCATGGTACCATAACTCCCAATGTACAGGGCTCAGAAGATGATGTGTGTACCAGTCATTCATGTTAGAGGATTATTTAAATTAATTGTATAAAGCAGGAAGTTAAATTCTCAAGGGGTAACTGGCCAAGGATAAACAACAACAACAACAAAAAAAACCACTTCAAGTACATTATAAATTCAAAGACATTGAAGAAATAATGAATTTTATTTAAATTTCTCCAATAGAAATCAATAGTTATTTAAATGTGGTCAATGGATTTAAAAAAATAAAAAAGAAAACATACATATAATTTGTTAAGCCAGAAAAATTTCCACACTTCTGCTTTAGAAGTGACTCTGTGTGTGTGTGTTTGTGTGTGTGTGTGTGTGTGATCTGCTACAGTTCAACTTTACAAAAGCAGTAAGTTAATTTTGTTTATGTCTGGTATAAAATTGTTGTTAAACTACTTAAGGCAATTCATGTTATCAAAATTCATTTAAAATCACTTACTAACCGGTTTTTGGTTTTTGTTTTTGTTTTTTTTTAATGTAGGGGCATTTCTATGCCATTGTTCTCTGAGCTTTAAAATATACTTGCCTCTTGCACTTAACATAATTATATTGATAGATGGACCTACTTTGTACTTTGCTAGGATGTTTTGAAGACTTTGTAATAATATCCAATTTAATATGTCTCCACTTGTAAGAAGTGAGGCATCATTAGGAACCGATAAGTCTAAGCACTTTGGAATTTATGTGGTAGGTTAAACATACATCTGTCTATGTATTTCTTCTAATAGTTTTAAATATAAGAATCTTAGATGTTCAAGAAAAACTTCCCAGATTTAAAAGAGGGCATATTTCCAACATTTTAAATCGATAACTGAATCCATTCTGGGGTAATGTAATGTCTTGCTCAATTATATATGAAAGTTTCACTCCAGTTAATTAACATATCCACACTGCACCCTTTCATCCTTTTTCTCTTCTACATGCTAAGAACAGTTACACACACACACACACACACACACACACACACACACACACACACGCTCACACATACTCACATCAGAAGGCTAGGTGATGTGGACAGACTTCAATGGTGAAGAGCACTGGCTGCTCTGCCGATGATGCAGGTTCAGTCCTCTGCACACATGTGGTGGCTCACCATCATCTGTGTCTCTAGTTCCAGAGAGGCTGACCCTGCTTCTGGCCTCCTCAGGAATCAGACACACACATAAACACTCACATAAAATAAATAAGCTTAAAATAACTCTCTAAGACAAAAATAGGACGGACATAATTTCAGTATAGAAATAATAATTTGGTTCCTATAAGGACAAGACTCCTATGTAACACTATGTAAAAGGGTGTTTTCAGAGGACAAAGCTACACTTGGTGTAGGAGAGTAGTTGGTTACCATCTTTACTTATGTGCTAGCACATGACCTAAGACGTCTTGCCTTTTTCTTTCTATAGAGAACACATTTTCTTCTGCTACTCAGACTCAGTCAGGGCAAGATCATCCTGAATAACAAAAACTATCAAGCTGCATTCTGACTTCTAAGAAAAAAATGAAGCACAGTAATGTTGTGTTACAAGTTCTTCACTTCATTAAAAATAAGGTTTCTAGAATGCACTTAAGCGGGGGTCTCCTCTAAAGCATTAAGAGGAAATCTGAAATTATAAACGTTTCATCAGCTTTCCCTGCTGCAAACTCTTCACAACACCAGGTGGTAGCAGCTGAAGCCGCATGCATGATACATCTACAGAGTTTAAGAGATGCCACATCAAGTGCCCCAAGGCAATGAAGACCTTTAGAGTCAACTGTCTAGTAAAAATATAAAGCAGAGGAAAAAAAAAACCATTGTGCAACTGCTGAATACATTTTATATAAATAAATTCACTTCCTGGAATGTGGTAAATATTTATCTTAAACATAGCAGCCTCTGGCTTTTCATATCCATGTGTTTTATCACTACTGATTGGAGAGCAATTAATAACAATAAAGACTTCATTTACCACCAGCCTGTTTCTCAAAACCGTCATTTTGGCAATCTTTCTATCCTCTAGAATATATGCCCAAACCCAGCCACATGCATATAGTAATGATAATCTTCATATGTCACAAGTGAACTTTCTAAATGAACACAATTCCTGTTTCAAAATAAGTTACAACTTCAAAATAATAACTGTTTCTAATCCTCTTTTATGGAAAAAAGACCATAATCCTCCTCAATACCCACTTACTATTTTTTTGCCATTCTACTTATTTATTCTTTAATTATAATTGTAATTATATGACTTCTACCCTCTCCCTTTCCTCTTGACCAGTTACCCTTCCTCCGGCCCCTCCTACTCCCCTGCAACTCTCACGTCAAAAGCCTCTTTTTATTTGATTATATTTGTTACATGCACAAACCTGTTGTGTGGGTGATATATACATGTAAGATGCTGCATCTGTTTTGCTGTTTGTGTGTATATAGTCTCAAGGCTGACCACTCTTCCTTGAACAACTAAAAAAGCGGGCTTATGTCTGAGAGAGGTTAATTCTCCCTGTAGTCATTAGTGGCCTGTAGCTCTTTGACCAGGGGTGGGACACCAGGAAAGTTCCCCCTTCCACATTAATAAGCCCATTGTCTCCATCCTGATACGGTGGAACACTACTCCAATCCCAGCATCTAGGGGACAGAAGCAGGCAGATCTCTTGAGAGCTTTGCAGGCCAGCCTGGATTACAGAGTGACACCCTGTCTTGAACACCAGAACAAACACCCAGAACCACTATTGTTGCCTCTTTCTTGGAACAGATACAATTAGCAAACAAATCTAGGCCTGGGAGTACAGCTCAGTGGTGAGCTCCTGCCTAGCATCCAGGAGGCTCTGGGTTAAATTTCTAGCAGCATCCAAAACAACATCTAACAAAAAGGACAATGACTATATGGATCGCCCATTCGAAAACAAATCACAAGTAAGTTCATTAGAATGTTTTATTATTTGTAAAGTCTATCTTAAATTTTTCCTTGGTTACTCTCAGTAATATATTGAAAAAAAAAATCCAAGGGGTGGGGGTTGATTAATAGCAACAGAAGAAACATACAACTAGGATAGCCTTTGGACACACAGATATAAAAAACAAATCCAAACACTTCTCCGAAGTGTCCAGAGTATATAAAACATATTATCTCCATGCATAAAGATTACAGGATTTCATCAATGTGGTCATGGTGTCAACACATATTTAAATTATGATCCCTATTTCCATATTTTTATTTCTCAAGTTGGGAATAATCAAGATTCATATGAGTGTGGGGATTATGTGTTCCCATACAACATGCTACAGAAGTATAGAGTCACAAGACCTTTCTGAAGGTGGCACAGGCTCATCAGACAGCTAAAAATCTGTGTAGGCCTTTATTTAACTTTATATCTAACTGATTATATTTAAGAAAATAGAGATGGGCATAAAAGTAAACATGTTTTTATTATATTTTTTTAGAATAGCAGATAATTTGAAAATCCCTATAAAGGTGATTGACATAAATATAATAAATACAATGTATCTACTCAGAAAGCAGCATTTAGAGAGGAGAAAATGCTGACTATGTAATGCTTATTGAAAACATGCAGGCTCCACAAGACAGTAAGCATCAAGATCAAGTCTACGCCCCTAGATTTTTATCTCTGCATGTGCATGCACGCATGGACTCAGCATTAGAATATTCAAACAAGTGCTGGCAGTGCTTACCTCCTGACAGTGAAAGAACTGACAGTTTGAAAGTACTGTTTGCAAGATGATTGTATTTGATTCTTACATTTGCTAATTTTCTTAATTAGAACAATTATAACTCAAGAAAACAATGGAGAAAATATAACTGCTCTGAAAAATAACTTTGGTTAATTTCTTTGGTGCTATGTGGTTTCTGATGAATAGAATTACACAGCTCAGAATAATGAAAACGACTTTCTATAAAGAGTTCAACAAAGCCTCCTCTGCTTAGAGAAATTGGGGAAACAGCTTCAAGTCCCTATTGGCAAGAGTGGCCACAAAATTATGAAGAAACTTTCACACCACAGCACTCAGATCTCTTCACTGGATAACAGTCAAATAGATCATTCTCATATGAATAACAGATTTCCCAGGTGGCACATGCCTTTAGTGCCACCACTCAGGTGGCAAAGGCAGGTGGATCTCTGAGTTCAAGGCCAGCCTGATCTAAACAGGGTGTTCCAAGACAGCTAGGCTACAAATCCTGTCTCAAAAAACAAAACAAAACAAACAATAACAACAACAAAATAAATTTAGAGACTTAGACAAAGCTGTGACCATATTAAGGTGAGTGCCCAGAAGGTCGGGTACTTTGCTATAATGTCAGAAACAACAGTTGGATATCTCCACAGAATGTAGTTAATAGTGCTGTTGATCCTAGACAGAGCTTTTCAGCCAAAGTAATTGCTCATTTCTCAGTGGTGTCTTTATTTCAACAACAAAAATTCATTGTATGTTTTACAACAGTTAAGACATATTTAGTTCCTATAATCTAATGCATCTCACGCTACATTTTAAAATAATGTTTTAAAAGTTATTTTCTACCTCCACTGAGCATGTAAGTAGACATAAAGAGCTGCTGAGCTGCTGATTGCTTTGAATATGAAGTTATGACTATAATTTCCTGAATAAACAAATATCAATCAGCAAATATTTACTGAGCATTTTCCTTTTTTGCAAGAATCATGTCAAGTACTGAAAGAAAATTATGCCCAAATCATCTCCCAGATATATGCAAGATAAGGAAATTGTATTTTTCGAAAACTTAGCCTAACAATGACTACTGAATATTTATGAACATGAATAATTAGCTAACCCTTCTATTTGACTTGTTAGATTCTTCTCTAAATAACTGAAAATATTTTATTGCCTTGCAATGCTATTTTAGCAAACTAGTTGCAAAGCATTTATAATAAAGTACTTATTATTTTAAGGATTTTGGGTATGTATTCAGCAGCATCAAGCACATTCACATTCTTTTGTGGTGATTGCTCGTACTCATTACCAAAATGCTTGCATTTTCCCTAGCAACAATTGTATCTATTAAACAATAATTTCCCACTTCTCTTGTCTTGGTCATTGTTGTACTGCTATAAAGAGAAACTATGACCACGGGAACTCATATAAAAGAAAGCATTTAATTGGAGCTAGCTTACAGTTTCACTAGTTTAGTCCATTGTCATCATGGTAGGGAAGCATGGCCACACAGAAGCAGATATAGTGCTGGAGAAGTAACTGAGAGTTCTACATAACGATCCACAGGAAGCAGGAAGAGAGAGCCACTAAGCCTGGAAAGCCCATCCCCAGTGACATACTTCCTCCAACAAGGCCACACCTCCTCCTGCAAGGCCGTGCCTCCTAATTCTTCTCAAGGAGTACCATTCCCTGATCACTAAGCATTCAAACGTAGGCTTCGATGGTGGCCACTCTTATTCAAATGTGTCTTCCTTGCTTTTCTTATGACCAGCATTCTATTTTCTGTCTGTCAATGCTATATAGCTCAGGTAACTGAAACCAAAGCCTAGTTTTCCTTCTGTGCCTAACTCATTTCCCTTACCATATCTTTCCGGTTCTCCCATGTTTTGGCAGTTGTTGTGATTTCCTGTCTTTTTAAATGCAAAATAATACAATAAACCATACCCCTGTCTATGCTTTGTTCATATATTCACCTATTGTTAGATTCTGGCATTATTTTCCTTTTTTAGATGTCTGTGAGAATTGCTGTGGTATTGGCATAAAATATCAATTTGGGGACTATGTACCCAGAAATTAAACTCCTACATGAATTTGTTTTTAAAACTCCAACTTTCATTATCATATCTTTTGTTAATGATTGTAGAATCCAGTCTTCACACTACATTTTAACAGTATAAGAGTTATTTTGTTCTTTTGGTTATTTTGTATCATTTAAAATCCTAAGTCAAAAATGAAAGTGCTGCTTATAAATGTACAACTTAAGCTAAGTCTCCCAATAATGCCTTTCTTAACCAGGCTTTCTCTAGTAGTGTCGTTTATAAACATTCTTCTGGTTTCCCTGACCCTTCTAGCTTCTTCTTTTGAGTGTCAAACATCAGGGCACTTAAGTGCCAAACGTCTGTCCTTGTATCCTGTATGTTCTGTCCCAACTATCAACACATTCTTATCTCCAACTTCCAGATGACACACATATTTTCATAATGTCACAGAAGCTCACAGTTTTGCTGTTAAAATAATACTTACTTAATGGGATGAATTCCAGCCAAGTGGAACAAGGATGTAGTAACAGGCTTCAGATCAACTTAGGATCCTCTTCCTAACAAAATACTTGCTTTCTTACCATGTCAAACCTCAGGTACCACAATCAGCTCATAGTAAACATGGTACAACCTATTACATGGCATTGTCTAAAAAAGACACTTCTTAGAAATGAGTAGTCTTCTACTAATTTTAAATTACATAAGGTAATTCATCTTCACTATTCATGGAAATATAATCTAGAGCTAAAAAGTCACCATTTTTCAAACTATTCACTGTAAATTACTGACCACTTGAGAAGAGAAATGTAGTTTCTATTGAAAAGAAAGAGTTATTACACTTTGCATGCAATCCATAACTTGGAGACACCCATGGCATGATGAAGTTATTAAAGTCTTTCTCACAAAGCAAAGAGCATAATAACTCACTGCCATCTTCATCAAAGCAGCTGAGTTATGGAGCTTATGAAGGGTAATTGCCCTTCAGATAAAGTATGTGGGCAGTCACTTATTATAAATTTTTATTTTTAATACATAAATCCCACACTTGGTTCACAACAATGTAAAGCAAGCTGAATTAGGTGATTAAATTATGAGAGAAAGTCACTTCATATCCAGGACATCAAGCATACTCTTTTGATTACCACTGGGTTCTGGGACTAGTGCTGAAATCCATTGGAGCTGTATATGTGCAAATTAGCTGAAACACGACATTACTCAAATGTTTTATAGTGTGAAAGTGCTAAAGACATTTTTATTGTACAAATGGTGTACAACTGTACTCATTAAGTTAGAAACTGTCTTAGTTACTTTTCTATTTCTGTTACAAGACAGAGTTTATGTGGGGCTTATGGTTTCAGAGGGTTAGAGTCTGTAATCATGAAGCAAGGCCATGGATGTAAGATCTTGCATCTTGATTTGAAAGTAGGATAGAGTGGGAGAGAGTAGGAGGAAGGGAGGAAGAGGAGAGAGGGAGGGAATGAGAGGAACTGGGAATAGTACAAGTCTTTTGAAACCCCAAATCCCACCCCCAATGACACACCTCCTCTAAACAAGGCCACACCCCCTAATTCTTACCAAACAGTTTGCCCCACATAAACTCTTAGCATACGACTTTCCAGACAAGTTTTCAACTTGGAGAAGTTAAAAGTCATGTTCTTAACTAAAAAACAAATATCTGGAAATGAAGGTCCATTGATGTATGACAGATGCCACCTGTAACACACATAGTAGAAAAGACCCTTAAAAAGAAAGGGTTTTCACAAAAGTCCAACTGAAAAAAAAAAACTTCAAAAAAAATTGAAGAAGAAAAGAAACCAATGTGACTTCCACACGAAATTCACCAGCAATGAGCCCGATGAGGGGCAGCACAGGAAGCGATCTGAAAGGACAGAGTTTGATTCTGGCTCTCCAATCCTGAAATCTGGGAACCTCATGTTGATTCAAATACTCCTATGCCTGTGATACTATTTACATTTAATATATGTCCAGGGACCGGTAGTGAATGGGGAGGCGCAACTTCTCACTTCTCAAACCAATACAAGATGTTTTTCCCCCTTCAAGTGTCTTTCCTAAGGGTTGGATGGATTATTTTTCCTTTTTATAGCTGCTAATCATATGTATTATTTCAAACTACTTCAAACTCATTTTGTAGTAAAGGATCTAAAATTCTCCCTTTCCTCTGGAGAACAAACAAAGGGTAAAACATATAAGGAAAGGGACTTTATAGAATCCTTTCATTTCAGATTTCCAGGCCAAAGCCCTGCCGAGAGAAGCTCTGACAGCCTAGAAAGAGCCAGTTCATGCTTGTCAGGAACCTAAGGAGGTCTGAGGAATGCTTCTGTCTTTGAAGAAAATACAGTGTGTTCTGGAGAAGCTCAGGTTTGGAAATTTCCAACTCCTGAGCTCTTACAGAATGTCAACTTCACAAACAGGATGTAATGGCAACCTGCCTTCCCTCAGTTCAACTCTTCAGGCTTGGAGCAGGCAGACTGCACAAGGTAGCCAGAAAAGCAGATTGCCCAGCTCCGGAGCCAAGCTCCTCCACTTACCCTCACGACCTTGCCCAAGCAAGTTTCTTTAGCATTTGTCGCCTCCTCTAATGAGTAGAATGATAATGTACGAATCATAAGTACACCAGAAACATTGAAAAGGTACAGTCCTCAGAGCAACGCCAGCACATGAGAAGCATCATAGAAATGTCATTATATTAAGATTTAAAAATGCCTCCAAACCTGGTCTATGACTGCAAGTCCCTGTAGCTACTAACTACCTTAGTTTTCTTGGCATATGCGCCAAAGGTCAAGTTTACAAAGACAAATGTTGTCTTTTATTTCCTATCAAACCCCAGAGCTTCTAGAAAGTTAAATTATTTTACAAACACAGGCTGACTGACAGCTGCACAAAGTGGCACAAATTGTGTGCTGAGATCGAGGTTCCGCTCCTGTTAAACCATGAGCACACATTGGCATTAAGGATTCGACCCTTTACCCTGCCTAGAGAATGAAAACTTGTCCACTGAATGACTAATGTTCCTTAAGGAACTAAGATTCTGGTTTTGTAACATATAACATTGATGCTGGACCTGACAGAAGCGGTCAGGAAGTCTGACCAAAGGACTGTCCTGTGGCAATCTTCCTCCACATTCTAGGTCTAGCTTTTAGGTTACATAATACATTACCTCATACTCTGCATACTCCTTATCTGGTAAGTCGTAAAATTAGATATTCTCAATACCCTAGATGAGGACATACTAAAAGCTCCCTTTGCTAGGTGAACTTGGCAGGGAAAAGAAAATGTCTATTTGCTTGGTCTGCAGAGTTTTTATTAACAAAAGTGATATCATTTTAATGGCAGCTCTCCTGGACTTGGTAGAGACATCAGAGCAGTGCTTCTAAACCTAGAGCAATTTCGCTCCCTTGCCCTTCAGAGATACCCGGGAGCATCTGAGTCATTTGTGTTATCTCAGAAGAGAAAGAATGCTCGAATTTACTGGCATCTGATCAACTCTGTGGATGTATAATACCTTAGTACCTGAGACTACATCTGCGGGAGCCTTGAGCTCATGGGGAGCAGTAGTACCTCCTAGTGGGCCATTCAGAAATCTAATCATTAGCGATGTAAGAGAAGGCCACTGTCCTAAGGCTCAGTCCCAAAGATATAGATAGCGTCAAGCCCTGGGCACATTCTATTAACCTTGGACAAGCTCCACTCACCACCTAGGTGATAAACCTCTTCATCTGTCTCTGAACCTAAAACCCAACTCTACAGACAAATCCTACATCTGAAAATAAAACAAGCTTGCTTGATTTGGAATTTTGCCAAGAGTTGATCATTGTGAAAATGTCCTGTGATCAACAATAATAGCTTGAGGTGTCCCCATGGCCATTAAAACAATACCCATTGATCTTCAGGGGTAGCTGGCACATCCAGTTACTTATTCTATAAATACATGCTCTGATATGCTTAGCTGTGTCTTCCTCCATACCTACAACTGAAGTATTTATTACTTCATTAAGTTTCTTGTCTTACTCTTTTGTGTTATATTTCAGCATTGCATGTTTTGAAATTATACAAGTAAGTGGGTTATATTATATATGGTTTGTATTTCTTGGTGGCTGTAAAGGTACCTAAACCATATGCTACTTTTAGATGAAGCACAGGGGCTTAAAGAAGGCTCAGTGGTAAAGAGCACTTGCTGTTCTTACAGAGGATGCAGGTTCAGTTCCCAATACCCGCATGGCAGCTCACAACTATCTGTAACTCCAGTTCCAGGGACCCAGTATTTTCATCTGGCCTTCAACATAACCAGGCATGCACACAAAGCACTCACACACATGCAGGCAAAACACTTGTACACTTAAAATAAAAATGAAATAAGTATGTATTTTATACATGAGTCACTTACATGCTCTACCGGAATTGATGATCTTTGTTTACAGATTCCTTCCCTCTGTTCCTTCACTTGGTGGGAACCAGTTGCAAACCCAGAAAAGCTCCCATCAGAACTTCTGGTGTCAAGTATGGGTGTCTGCACAAGAGGTCATTCTTTCTCAAATCCCCGTGATCACTAAATCTCTGAGTACCAAGGGCTACCTAATTCAAATGCAAACAAAGTACTACCTCCAAGGGACAACTTGACCTGCATGGCATCTAGATATAGGATCTTACCATTGGAACCAGGACAAGGACAAACATCCCACCAGAAAACTAAGCTTTGTATTTTGCTTGTTTGTCTGTGCAATTGTCTTCCTCACAAGAACAAAGTAAACGGAAACGGGAGTGAGTCATTGCAGAGGGCTAATTTGGCAAGCTTAAATCATCACAGGTCTAGAGTTTCCTTCGGAACAAAATGCCACAGACCAGACTGTAGAAGGGAAACACTGATAAGCATCCAGATGAGCAGTCCCATGCCTTGTTTTAGCCATTCATATGGGGTCCAGCTTTCATTGCATTCTAAGTACCGAGGAGACCCAATGCCAGTTCCAATTACTCTGAGCCCTTAATGTGATTTTTGGTAATATTACAATCTCCTTCCTGAAACCTTCATTCTCCCTCCTGTTTACTTGTTAGGCAAACATTAATTGAGTGTTTCTCATTGAAAATACTGTACAGAAGGCTCTAGGGAATTATAAAGTAGAAGACAATCTGTCTGCCTCTGACGATAATACCTAGGAAGGAGACAAAAACAAATATAAACGTATAAACACAAGTGCAGGGCAAAATCAAGGAGACTGCCAAAGAGCAATGTGGGAGTCTTAAAGGGTCAGAAACCAAGGCTTAGGAAACACGCTTGCTTGTGGCGGTGGGTAAAAGGCAGTTCTCCCAGGTCTTGCTTTAATTTTCTGGGATGTAGGTTTTCTCCACTGAAATTTTTCTATCTGCTCTGGAGGGGGAGGGTGTGTCCCAAAAAGTGTTCACTGGAAATCTATCCCGGCTTACCTCCAAGATCACAAAATGCCCTTTAAGTGTGAAGTCACAAGGGACATAGTTCTGCCTGAAGGAGAAATGACAGCTGGTGTGCTCAAGGCAGACAGAAATTTGGCAAGGAACCTTTCTTTGATACCATCCCAGAAGAAAATAAAGAGAACCACCCCCTACTAATCTCTAATCAAGGAGCATAACATTTTTCCTTAGTTCTCCATCTATAATAACGGCGAAGAGTAACTTCAATGACCTCCATCTTTCAGGGAAACGGAAAAGGGGCTTAAGCTAGCAAACCTTCTATTTCAGGGGGGAACTATCACATAATATCTAGGCCCTAGAAAGAATGGTGACATTTGGTTTCTCGTTTACTCAAACATGAATCAGTGTCCTCTCAGGCAAAGGGCTGTTGTGTTAAAGTGCATTTTAATCACAGATTTTTGGGGGACAAAAGGTATGATTTAGGGTGAATTTTTAAATTCTCTAGTAGAGTCAAGAAACCACATCTTCGCCCTGTAAGCATCTACTCTCGTAATGGTTTTTCATTGTCTTGAATTTATTAACTCATCTGACATGTACTCAGCACCTGCTAAACTTATACAAATTCCCAGCCCCAGTGAAACTTCCATTCTAGGGGACACATAGCAATCAGGAAGGAAGTGACATATATGGTTAAAAATAATCATCATCACATAATAATAATAAAACTATTATTATAAATTAGATACAGATAAAAGAGAAGGGCAGAGATTAAGAATTTGAGGTGACTGCAATTTTACATTAGGTGTTAGGTAGGTCTCAATGAGCCATGACAGTTGTCAATTAATACAGACCTCACCTTTTTCTCTAGACTACAGGTCACCATTTCCACACCTTATATAACTAGTTTTTACTGATGCTTAGTTGTTTTGTAAAAGGTCCACTTCAAGTAAGAGGCTCCACATACAAAAAGCTATGTACAATCATAATACTACCTTCCCCATATAAGCTTATTTAAGATTCCTACAAGAGCAGGTTAGCGAGCACAGAAGCGTTAGTGTGGTCTACAGATGCACAAATACAACTGTGTGAAAGACATTTACCTAGTAGGGTGACCACGCTCAAGTTCTGGAGACGCCATAAGGCCATGTGAACAATAAGTCATGTAACTGATGTAATGCTGTAAATGGTTAGGAGCATTGATCAGTTTCTGTCACCTGAAAGTTTAGCTCTAGAGACAGAAAAAAGAAATCATAAAATAACATGGCTTCCTTAACTCATACAAAATACAAAATTGTAGACCAAGGATAGCGTCGGGTAGACAACACTGGTTTAAGACATTTTCAGGTCATAGGAACTAAATTATCTAGGTAGAGTCCAAAAACGTATTTCTAATGGGAAGAGATTATTATTCAATTAGTGCCATTGAATATGTTTATAAAATCTATTGAAAAATACTTTGTACTGTGTAAATACATCATAACATTCATAAAATCCAATGAAGTATAATATTATAAAACTACCACAGTAAACACTTAGACAAATATTATCGCTGAAAGACAGTATTGGTGTTTCTAGGGTAGAGAGATGGTACATAATGTGTGCATATGGTACATGCATCTGTTGCATAAATGCGTAACTGTGTGCACACATATGGAAGCCTAAACAGGAAGCAAGGTGTCTTTCTCCATTACCTAATCCACGGTGCCTTGAAGCAGGATCTCTTGCTGAACTAGCAGCTCATTTTGGCTCAATTGGCTGGCAAGCATGCGTCTGTCTGGCTTCAACCCCCAATGCTGGGGCATTAGATGCATTCAGGCATACTCAGACTTTCAAGTCTATGTGGTTATTTGAACTTAAGTCTTTATCTTTGCAGCACAAGTACCCTTACCATCTATCTCCCCGAACCCCAAGGGCATTTTTGTAAAAATAAATGAAGATAGATGTATGAATTTATCTCCAAAATCGAAACTTCTAAACATATTTTTTTGATAATTTAACATAAAATGAAAATTATACCTGTGAGAAAAAAAAAATCTCCACATAACAAACCTGAAAGGCAAGAAGACAAAAGTAAGCCCCAAGATACCTGGCACTGGCTTGATGACCTTAACAGTGTGTGGAATACGTCCTGTGTGTGATAGAAATGAGCAAAAGAACATACAAAAAATTAAGTATGTAGTAAATGCTTGCAAAGAAAATGCTAAATTTCAACAGTAATTAAAGAGATGGTAAGAGCTAAGCCACAAACACTCATTCTACCCAGATGGTACTTCACCTTTCCATGCCCGGCTTAAATACTCATCTCCACATACTTGTCAGAGGTAAAAAGATAAACCTTCCCTTATTTTCCAGATGAAGAAACTAGATCTCAGAAAGGTCCATCCCATCCCAATGTCAAACTGACTTCAGAGGAGCTGCCATAATCCTGATTCCACAGATGAATGTCAGCCTCCATAAATAAAGTACAATGAAGAGAGTAATATCATTGATAAAAACCAAAATACCTTAAAACCATAATATTTTCTGACACAGAACTATTTTAAGTTTTCTAATTCCATGCCTGTAAAATATGTAATGTACAGTCACTGGCAGCTTTTATGACAGAGGTCAGCAGTTACAACAGAGACCATACCAGCCTATCAGGTCTACTTGCTTCTGGGCTTTGACAGGAGGTATGCTATCTCCCTACATGAAATATGAAAACCTGGATTCTCTCTGTACTGTCACAATAAATGGCAATCAATACAATATAAAATAATGGTTGCATATATTTAATAACTCAACAATTTCAGTTTAATCACAAAGAGATGAAAATTCATAGAAATGTTTCTGTTGAAAACATTATCATTAGAGCAGAGCAGCTCAAAGGGTGAGCCACTCAAGACCCTGGGTTAAATTCACAAGACAGCAGAGAAAGACAAAAAGGTTTTAAAAAAGTGAACAGCTAAATTTAGAGTTAAGGTCCTCGATCCTGGGGACAGAACAGCTTTTCAGATGTATCAATCAACACCCAATAAAACTGGAATCCTGAAATCCTGCCATTCAAAACTGTCAGCTCCTCCAAACCATAGCTATTAAGGTATCACATAACAATTATCTGAGAAGACATCTTTAAGGCTGAATCAAATGAAGTTGGCAATATTGCAAGGCTTATGATATTCTTATTTATGAAATCAAAAGCAGATTCAACCTGGTCTGTTCCTGGCGAAGATAAACTCAAATCAGACAATTTACTTTCAGCAAAATAACATCCATCACATAAATTAAAGTAATTGCTCACATTTTGTTCTATACTGCTGCTGACATTTAACTTGCAAATTCACTTCACTTTACAACAGTGTAAGTGCCATAAGGGAAGAGCACTTTATTTTGAGTTTGAAGGTATTTAAGGCATATTTTGACAAATGAAATTAAGGCAAACTTGAGGCAAGGATATTTCTCCTTTGAAAGAAGTCTGTATATTTCACAGGTCTGATGACCACACGGTCATCTCCTGATTTGCATATGCAACACTGCATATACTTCTGAGGAAAATCAGATGGTAGGCCCCTGCTTCCCTGCCTTGGTGAGCAGAAGCAGAGACACACTGGAATGAAGAGCACATACAAAGCAAGGGCATTAGCTTTTGTAAGCCTCACCGGCTAGATGACCTGCTCTGGGTACTGTATATTACCTCTATTGTGCACAAAGCAACTAACAATGAACAGGGCATTTTATATGCATAGTTTACACACGTCATCTCAACGAATAGTTATAACTATCAAACCATATGAAATACACAAAACAGACTTGCCTTCAAAAATTGAAAAGCTGAGATATGGAGAAGAGTTCCATGTGTGGCCAAGACCTAGATCTGGTAAGTGATACAACCAAGCCTTGCCTCACTACCTAATGCCAGAGGAAACTCCCTCAAGAAACAGAAGCACTTACTAGGACTGTAAGGACAGAGTTGATCAGGTGAAAACAAATGAGTGTTTCTTCATTAAAATCTAAACTTGCGTGAGGCTGACAGATGATAACCCAGGAGCTAAGAATGCTGTTCTTCCAGAGGACCTGGAGTTCCCAGCACCCACCTCCGGTGGCTCACAAACACCTGTAACTTCTGTTCTAGGATATCCAACCCTGCATTCTGGTTTCCTCGGGCACCTGCATGCATGCAGTACATATACACATCCTCAGACACACAAATATACACAAAAATAAAAATAAAAATCTTTAAATCTAGTCTAGATTTATACGAGATTTTATACTGGAGGGTTGCCTCTAGTATAGCACAGCCTTCTGAAGGAGCCTCAAAGCCACCGCGAATAGAAACTCCCAGAGTGCTGTTTTCCTTAATAAAATTTGGGGTATCTAGAGTTACTTTAGTTTGAAATATTTCAAAATTCCAGACAGGACTGCAAACATCAATTTCCTCTTCTCAGGATTCTGAAGGCCATCTTCTATCTTTCCTTCCTTTGTGAGCCAGCAGAAAATGCTAGGCTAAGCCACCAGGCATGCAGACAAAGTGCCAGAGGGAAGGGGCTGACAGTATCTCCAGCAAGTATGCATGCGAATGGCAGGAAAACTGCTTGGTAAACATTACAAGGCCAAGGCAAGTGAGCTTAAACCCCAGGAGAACAGTGCTTAAGGAATAAATACTGCAGCCTTCCCTTCCCAAACTAGGTGTTTTGTTGGCTGAGAACTCAGTACCCATGACAAAGGACTTCAATTTCATTCCCACCAGCAAATGGGGCTGTTTTCATTTTTAAAAAGCAAGCAAAATGATTTAAAAGAATTATAATTTTTAGAAAAAAAAGTTTATTAGGTGCGATCCTCCCAATTCCTGCCAAACTCTAGGCTCTGGAATCAAGTATACACTGCATTAAAAAAAAATAAAAACTGTCAAGTGCCACAGGGCCTCCCTCTCTCGACTTCTTAGAAAAGAATCTAAAAGGCCCAGCAGGAATTATAACTCCCAATAGGTTTTAACCAAAACCTTGTGTTTTTTTTTCCAACACAGTCCAATCTTCAAATGACTCCGCTGCACACTTTATGACACAGAATGCTAAAAGAACAGCTTAAAAAGCAAATAGGAACCCACTGAGACCCAATACCTCATAGACAATAGCATGAAAAATTATAAACTATTATTAACGCGGGAACAGATAATATTAATGGAAATGATAGTCATTACCATCTCAAGAATCATAGCAGGGAATGTCTCCAGCAACATGGGGTCAGTCATCTCTGTCTTCATATCATAGTAGACTGAGTGCTTCCTCTTGTCTCACACCAACACAAAGGACACAGGCTCCCTAGCCAAAATGTCAAAGCCTGGCCTTCCGTCTTGGGATCTATGTGAACTTGGGCAAATGATCTTAGCCTCTCAATGCTCCATTCTCATTGTTTGTAAATGAAACAAATCTACTTCACAAAGGCAGCCATGAGAATGAATTAAAAGGTGTTCCAGATCTGAGACATGATAGTAGGAGGCAGTGTCGGAGATGAAGAGGCTGAGCCTACATCACACCTCTAAGTCACACTGCTGGTGAAGACTGAAATGAGTTTGAACCCAGGCAGACTGATTAGGAGCCCATACCCTAAAATTGTCATATAAAAGTACCTGTATTTTTCAAGAATATATATTCCTATATTTGTATTTGGGAAAGGAAGAAAGTTCATCAACTAAGGCAACTGATTGTCCAGTGGCTAAGTACCCAGAATCCAGGCCTTCTACACAGTGCAGAGATCACAGAAAATCAGAGGGACCCCAGGGGTCCTGTGAATCTCATTTCCTAGGGAGAAAAAAACAAATATAAAACACTCTAACTTGAAAAACAACAAACAATTTTCAAAACAAAGAGAACATTTTTAAACAGTGTTCATTTAGCAGGTTCCAGGCACAAATCATCTCTTTAAAACAGACTTGCCCTCAACCCCAGGCCCATGGCGTTCTGTGGAATGGCGCCTCTTTCCCGCACAGTGTTACCAGCACTGGAGGCGCGATTCTGACATCTTAGTGCGCATGTTTTAATGGAGAAATACTTCAGACACATTTCCTGAAGAGCAAGAAAGAAGAGTGTGGATCGGTAACAAAAATTTAAACATAGCTCTATTTTTATTTTCAGATAAGTCTTTCATTCCTTTGGAGACTTAGAAACACGGTGAAGCAAATTAATGAAAGAAAAGCAATTAAAACCCCCTTAAAATCAGCACAGAGCAATTCGGAATGTTGGAGCTCAGCTATGAAAGCTTTGTGGCTGATAACAGAACAACTACTTGTCTAAGGCAAAAAGTCAAGTATCCAATTTCTATTCACTAAATTGGAACGAGTTCGTATACAATATATCTCTCAGTGTGATCTGTGTGTCACTCTGTCAAACACAGAAAACAGTTTAACTTTCATACTGTCCAGGTGGACAAGGAAACACCATGCCATCCTCATGTCAAATAGAGGTTGTCCTAGTGGCAGGACAGGAGGCCATATGAAGAATAATTCATACTCACCTTCTCAGGTAAAATGGGATAGCTTCATTCCAAAGCTGGGTATATCTATGCAATAGAAGGACTTACATGTTCTGTAATGTCAAGATGAAGGCCTATCAACTTCTCCCTAAACTATTAAAAACAATAACACACACACATACACACAACACATACACACACACACAGACACACACACACACACACACACACACACACACACACACAAACTCCTGTAAACATTCCAGAATATTTATGACATCTAATTCTAAAGTGAAAGGAATTTTTTAATGAACCAAAGCAAGGACATGCTATAAGATGAAGGGCAGTTACAATCCATACACCGTCCTGGGTATTTAGCAGAGATGAGCCACCAGGAAAGGCAAAGGAAGGCACAGAAGACAGGAAACAGGCGGGAAAAATGCTAAGGCAGTAAAGATTATGCACATGGAAAAAAATCCACTTAAGAAATAAACATAATAATGGAATGTACTATTAAAACTAGAAAGAAAATTAATTGTTCTTTTGCTCTTTTTTTTGTTGGCTAGAACTCTACATTAATTTACACCAATTTAAAGCTAAAATTAATAGGATGTGCAGAACTCTAAAATATAAAGAACGTTCAGAATTTCATATACAATTTTATGAGGTATTTCTTTATTTTGCCCTGTGTCATGTGGTATATCATATCGCTCCTGTACCTAATTCATTTATTTTATGAGTTACTTCAGAAGCATATTAATTTGACATGCTTGTGGTTATACGTTGTTGCATGTATATTGCATTGTGCCAATAGAGTTTAAGTTGTGCCCCACAAAGCCATGTTCAAACCTTAACTTCCAGGTTTAGTGAACAATGGGACTGAGAAGTGGTGTCTGTGCAGATCATCAAGTTAAGTGTATTGGTCATTAGGTTGTCAGCTTCCAATACGAAGGGGGAACGTGGACAAAGAGGCAGGCATAAGAGAAAAATGATGCAAAGATGTGGAGAACGGAGAAGACATCTGCCAGTCAAAGACTGTCTCTGATAACAAGAAGGCAAGAGAGAAGTATGAGACCAAGCATCCCTCACCACCCTCAGAAGGAAGCCAACCAGCCAACACATGGATCTTATAGTTACAACAGAAGACTCTGACTGGGATATTAATAGAGAAAAGAAATTCAGTTTCTCACAGTTCTTGAGTGTAGGGAGTCCAGTGTCAAAAAATTCTTGCTTCATTAACCCACGATGGAAAGCGAGGGCGAGAGAGGGCATGAGAGCATACAAGACTGAGCTCACAGCCTGAAGCACTCTATAATTGGCACTGAAGTGCTGACGGCTTCACTCTCACAAGTTAACAACTTCTCCTTAGGGCCCTCGGCCCAACACAGTCATGTGAAGATGTGGATCCAGTGCATTCTTTGGGCGTACACATGTAAACCACAGCAGACTCCTGATATCGGGAACTATGGTGGCATAGCTTCAGTGGTTTAGCCACTTAATGTGTGGTATCCCCACTCCAGTAGTTCTAGAAAATAAATACATGTGTTGCAGGTGGAGTTGGTCAAAGCTTGAAGTGTGGATGGAAACCGTGAGGCCTCATGGGTAGCCTTGAGGCCCACACTGCAGGAAAAGGCACAGAAGCCTAAACCTCCTACAGGGTAAGGAAGAATTCTCATCTGAGATGTGGAAGACAATGTTTTGAATGTCCTTCCAATCCCCTTTACAGGCTGACTTCAGTTACTCATCTGGGCTGCACGGTGACGGGAAAGGAAAGATTTCCATCTCATGTCAGTAAAAGAACCGGATGTTCGAAGAGCTGCTCCTGGTCCTCTGATTGTCTTGGCAAGCCCCACCCCTTCGCTCTCACACACTGGGGTGGCAAGAACCACATTGACAACTGAGCGATCTTTTTCTTTTTGGCACGCTAAATGTTTGGTGTCAGGGGAATCTTTTGTTGCTTCTGTCCACCTATGTATCAGACACAGACCCAGAAACTACTTTATTTCATTAAGAACAAACTGATGTCTATGCCTACCCAGAAACGCACTATCTCAAAAATATCAAGGAATATAAACACACACGAATATAGTATGACTATAAGATCACACACTCATTCAAATCGAAAGGATATATACACTCATTTCTGAAAAATTTGGATCATTTTTTATGTTTAATCACAGCCCTATGGTTATTACCCATGCAGAGTTTTTCCCTATTGTGTGATTTTAAGTAGTGTCTGCCTCTTCCCCTATTTGATCTTCATCAGATTATTCCAGCGAGTCTCAGAAGACAGAGGGAGTTCCCTCCATAAATATGTGGTAGAGCAAGTATGAACGTTAAAGCTTTCCTGCAAAACAATAAAATACTCATAAATATTTTAACTTGAAACAACGATGGCACTTTTAAAGGCAGTGCCTCTTCTTGTGACTCCAAGAAACAGGGCAGAAGTAGAATCACACAGACAATGTAGGCTAAGGCACTCAATGATCCAGGTAAGAGAGAGTAAGTCAGAGGAAATTGGAAAAGAAACACACACACACACACACACACACACACACACACACACACACACACGGGAGGGGGCGGGGAACTCACCAACTTGTAAACTAAAATCTGAAAGAAGAAATGGAAACAGTCTGATAGAAAGAAAATAATTGATTCGCCATGATGAATCAATGTGATCCTGGGGAGAAAAGAAACAAATTTTATGAAGGCCTAAGTAAGTCCTAGAGAAAGGCCTTCACTCGGCCATAATGAAGAGGACTGAATGGTGGTGGAAGATTTCAGGAGGACTGATAAGAGTCATCACTGGTGGACGTGTGTTTCTCACCGTCAGCCCTGGAGCAGGGTGTGATGTGATGGAGGGCTTCTCACAGAGGCTCTGCCAACATCAGGTGAGAAGCAGATCTATGTGAGATTGAGGCTGGTGTGGAATGTGTCTCTGACACTGTTCAGGAATGAAGAAAAGATGGCTCTCAGAGCTGGCTACAAGATAACTTTTAGCACCTCTCTTGCTGCCCTCTCATATCATGGGACACCCTGGTCTCTAGCTGGCAGAGGTACTTGTGGCTGAGGACCTGGCCTGGAGTCACAGTTTTTGTCCCTGCTTTAAGATCTTATTTTGATTCATTTTGCTTTGTAGATCTTTGCATGGTTAGCTCACCCAGTGCACTGAGGCCTTTGCACAACATTTCTCCTGATTTAACAACTCAAGAGGATCCATCCTCATTCTGTGTATTTTTTTTTGCGATTTATTACTGTCCAAAATTATATTTTAATAACTATCTGCCAGTCCTCTTAATATTCAGGTCCATGAGTTCCTGATCACAGTTTATTTACAGAGTAGCAGCACAGAAATCTATGGGGAAACTCAATCTTTGTTGCCTAGAAAATAGAATCTCACCCTCACACTCTACTGATGCTAGCCCAACAACGCTTTCTAACTTTACTTCCTGGTTTATAGTCCACGTCACAGGTACTATTCCTCCTGTTTCCCTTCTATTTATGTGTACAGTGTTTGGCCTGCATGTATCTCTGTCTACCACAAGCTGGAAGCGCCCATGGAGGCCAGAAGAAGGGATCTTCTGGATTTGGAATTACGGAGTTGTATTTCACCATGTGGGTACTGGTAACAGAATCTAGGTCTTCTGCCAAAGCAGTCAGCGCTCTTCCCACTGAGCCATCTCTTCAGCCCCTCCCAGGTACATCTCCTCTCCTCTACTTGCATGTACTCTGCAGCTACCCAACTTTTCCTAGGAAAATCCAGACTCCCTTCCAATTTATCCTCCTCAAAATAATCTTCTCCAACACAACTCACACCAAGACCCCAGGTGTTCCTTAACCATTCCCATCGTTGTTAGGACCAAAACTGAAATTTTAACACATCCTGTATGAACTGAACCAGGAGTCTGGATACACCCAGCCCCACAACCAAAGGTTATCCTCCATTCCCTCACTTAACCCTGTTACTTCTCTGAGAGGTCTTCTCAACAGATAGCACATTTCTATCTTCTACCCTCCCTGTCTCCAACTCACCCTCCCAGTCTCCAGCTTTTGATCAACATTCCTTCTTCAGACTCTTGTTCTGCAAGCCCAGAATCACAGTGTGCTCCTCAGACCCATTTACCTATGTATGAACAGAACTATTTGCAAAATTGTTTACTGTGATAATGTGTATATGGCAATTAATGCTTGTCTTTTTTCCTCAACTCTTTACTCCACAGTAACACAGTTCATGATTTTCCACTTCTCTTCTCTAAAGTCAAGAATCCTGGGTTGAGCTGGAAATAAAAGTTGTGGCTGAGCATTTGCCTAGCATGAGTCAGGTCCTGGACCTCCTCCTTAGCACTGAGCAAATAAACAGGAAAAAAAAAAGACAGAGGGACGAGAGAGAGGCTCACATACGGCTAGGACACAATAAGTATTTGTTAAATAAACGGAAGGTAGTTTATTATAAACCAAAGAGCTAGTAGTCAATGTCTGTCACATTAATATCAAACATTCTACAAATACTGAAGATGAAGGCGAAGCTGTTGGTGGAAATCGATCACCTGACGGGAAGCAGCTGTTAAAACAGAAGCAGGGAAGGGCAGCCCTGGACAGGGCAAACTCTGAAACAGCTCTCAGGACAGACTGCATAGCAGTAGGACCAAGAGAATCTACTTCATTAAGGAACTAGACAAGGACCAGCTCAAACAATTTACCGAACCCACATAGCTATGACTTAGGTAGGGACGGAACTAGGTGAAAGGTTACATTTACATATCCCATCAGCAGCTCCTTGACTCATCATCATCTTGTCCTGGAAACATTTGCCTTTGCAAAACCCATCCCAACCCTCTCCTGAAAAAGTCCTTAGCTCTCTAGAAAATGCTTTAAAGCCATTTCACTCTGGTTGATTAGGCATACGGTGATAGCTGATTGAGGTCGGGGCCATGGAGAAAACTGCATATAACACAAAGAACCCACGTTGCTCCTGATTAAAGTTACTCATGTGCAACTAGAGAAAATGTACACACACTAAAACTTCTGGGCACTACAGGGTATCCTGGGCTAAAACCAAGGCCTGTTTTTATAATCCCTGTTGTTAGTATTTTAAGCCCACAACATAGGTATAATTCTAAATTCTCTGGAGGGAAAGAAGGGCTTATTAGTTTGCCATCATTTCCTTATTATGGGATGCCTTAAAGGACAATGGAAGACTGATGAGCATGAGAAACAATCTGGCAACTTTTCCTTCCACTGCACCTACTCAAGTAATAGCAGTAAGGCCTCTGGTTTTATTTCTGAGGGACAGACACAACTACAATGTCAACAGTATCCTCCAGTTTTATTCCAATGCATTTTCTGACGATGCCTTCCGAGCCCTGCCTAAGAAAGGAATCAAGGAGCTGGTGAGGATTGGGATCTCCCAAAGTTAAAGAAAAAAATGACGATTTCCAATTCCACGTGATTTATTGGTAGAGCATAGGGGGCAAGGAGGAATAAACACAGGTGAGAACCCTGGCGAATGGAAATGAAAGCACTGGTAACAACCCCACCAACAGTTTTAAACAAGCACAGAAGAGGGGCTGCACCTACACAAACAAGGTCTTAGAATTTACACTTAAGATAAAGACAGTTAACACATCAGCACTTAAAAGCCAAACAGAGTAAATGTCACCAATGACACACGTCTGCTTTCTACCAGGCACTCCACAGGATTCCAAGCCTTAAGTGCCGGGTTTCCTGGCTTTTCCCGAATTTAGCAAAATTTGAGGTTGATCTACAACAATAAGAACTTTTGAACGAACCTAGTAATACAAAGAAATACATGTGTAACAGACAAAAAAAATGTTTTTTTAAACACTACAGTTATCTTGGTCATTCAGTATTGACTTATCTCTTTTAAAAGTCCCCAAATTGTAAAGGGTAACACACTTAGTAAGATCTAGGTTTCACATATAAGTACTTTTCTTAAAAAAAAAAAAAATCAATTTATAAATACTCTAAAAATTCAAAATTTTTGGAACTTTCAGTTTTTATGTCAGTAAAAAGTCACTGTTGTACAAATATATTTGAAGTAGTTTTCTTATTTTTTTAATCCGTGTGTGTGTGTGTGTGTGTGTGTGTTGTGTGTGTGCATATGTCAAAATGAGTGAGGCACCAGTGAACAGAGGCTGGATCCTCAGGAGTGGAATGACGGTAGATGTGAACTGCCCAACAGGATTCTGGGAAACAAACTCTGCAAAGGCGACATGTGTGTTCCTAGTCCCTGAGCCATCTCTCTCTAAGTATTTACAAATACTCTTCCGAAGGCATTATTTGGCAATGGTAAATGGATCTTGTAGTATCTTACGTTCATGGATGAATCCAGCTTTGAAACATCAGGCATTATTCTTGTAAGGGCTTTGGCCTTCACTGCTGTTTCTACAGCTGTCCTCTGTGTTGTCTAGGACAAGCAAGCAAGAACCTCCTCAGTGTAGTACAGAGAGAAGCCGTCTCTCTTGGCAGCAACTTCTGTCTGGACTTGGCATTCCCTGTGCTTTAATTCTAACTCCTTGTGGTCCACAGCGTTCATAAGCTTCTCCTCACTCCTAAGGGAGAAGACAGGCTGCTTGGCCCTTTCCTGCAAGTTTGCTGGGTCACTCCAAGTTGTACTTGAAAGTATTACATTTTTATTGTTCAAGTTTAATTCCTATTTCTTTCTTGATTCTGTCCTCTCGAGTTCTCTAGACAAGAGCCATGTGGAAAGTGTGCTCCTGTCTCTTCTCCTTATGTCAGTTTAGGCCAGCAAGCTGTGTCAGCAGCAGGCACTGCCAGGTAACTACTGTAGCAGCTATGCTCTAGACACACACTGATAATGTATATAGCTCTTGGCCTTTCACATAAAGAAGAAACTCAAGATCACTTCGGCAAGTTCAAACACCTGGACCCACATCTGAACAGGTAGACCCAGTTGTGAAGAATGCCACAGGTATGATGGATTTCTGTTGTCACATGACTACTAGGCAAGAGTGTAAATAATTTTGTATTTTTCCTTCCCAGAATATTGAATTGAAATATTCTATCTATATAGAAAAATTCATGCAAATCTAACATAAAAACAAACATCATATTTATATTGTCAAAGTCATCAACTTCTACTTACCCATGAACACAAAAACAATTGCAAGTTTTAGACTAGTAATTCCTGGTGGAACTCTGCAGTGAGATTGTCCTTACATCAGCTCTGTCTCATGGGTAGCGTCTGGCCATGTATGACCATCAAGCACTTAACACATCACATAGGCAGTTCAGCTGAGGAGCTGCCATTTTAAACTTCATTCCTTTTTTAATTAAACAGTATGGATTGTGGCTTCAAAGAACAATAGTTAGCATCTCATGGACATCAGCGATAAAAAGAAAAAAAAAACAAACAAAATCAAAACAAAACAAAAAAATCAAAACAAAAAAAAACAAATCTTGGGTCAAAGACAAAGGATGACATTCACAGAAAGAGTGGCAGGAATCTTGGCAATGTTCCTGAAGCCCAACCCCCACAGTATGACATGCAGACAGGTGGGACCTGCACACCCATTGACTCATAACGGAGGAGGGGAACCCTGAACTATAAAACAGGAATCCTGTGTATTGAATACTATGAGTAGTTTCTCTTTCCTCCAACAGGAAAATACTACCTCTATTTATAAAGGTAATCCACATCCACGATATAAACTGTCTTGAGAAGAGAATGCCAATGAAACCAGTGTGTTCCTTTTTTTACAGATATGCAGAAATTTGGATGAGCGATGGATAACTTCAGCATCCCACACTGCCCTCAGCCAGGTGCATGTGTGCTGCTTGTTCTGTGGGCCCATTCCCTAACTCTCCTAAAATATAGTTGTTGAGTCACACAAAATCTCTTTCACTTCTATAATGATGAAAGAGCTAATGTGACTACCTCAGGTTGAGTTACAATTACTGATCTATTTGGCTCCATCCACATAAGAGAATTTAAAAAATCAGAAATTTCTGTACAGTTCACACTTTGAGATGTTTCATAAATGTAAGTTTTAAGTCCCTCTCTGAAAATCTCAGCATCTGGCAAATGTTGGATTCATCCCAACCTGAGAACATGTGGCTGGTTCTCTTTTAACATGGCCTGGGTTCTCCACGTATCCTCGGCTATCCTTCCTCCCCGTACTTATTTACTCTTTCACACTGTTCCACTTGATTTCCATTCTTAAGTTCCCCTGGATCTGGGGCATCTTTGAACTCTCCAATGTCTTAGGCTGCTACTCCTCATGCTTCTGGTCTTAGCAGACTCTCTCCAGACTCAGGCCCTCTGACATTTTCACTGACCGTTGCCTACCACCCACCAAGAGAGCAGAGAATGCATTCATGCTTGCACATCCAGGACATGACACAATCCATCACCATCACATCTTCTGTGACTCTCTACACTTCTCCCATCATGAAACAAGGAACGCCACTCTATGTTAGAGTCCACAAAATTTGACCATGTGGTCGGATCTTGATAAACATATGTTGAATAAAGGTTTGGCAACAAGTTAGATGAGGAATGTCTGCTTCAAAATATATATTTATGTACATTATGCATTATTTTAATTTGGGAATTTCTGGATTGGCATTTCCCTCCCCAACCCTACATTCAATTGCAAGCGATACTTTAAGCACTCTCTCGAGCTGGAGCATCTAATCTTGTACAAGAGTCTGAAAGGGAAAATATCAGCTCAGGACTCTGAGATCAAGTTCTCAGCACAAAGAAGATATATTTGCCCCAGAGGGACAGAGGATAGGAATGAGAACAGACAGGAGATAGGGAAGAGGGAGAAGGGGGAGGGAACAAGGGAGAGGGGAGAAAAGGAGCAAGGGAGAAGGGTTAAAGGTATTTGTCCCAGGGCAGGACAAAGGACTGTCTCTGGATAGAAAGCAGACAGATGCTGCACATAGAAAAATAGCGTTTATGCCCTCCACTGCCCCCTGCACATGTGTGGCAAATGTGCCTCCTGGCCTTCATGCAGGTGCCCCAACAACTGGGGTGGACTGTCTCTGAATCTGTTGCCTACATGTGGATCCTGATCCCCTAAGTGGGCTACCTTGTCTTGTCTGGCCTCAGTGGGAGAGGATGTGCCTAGTCTAGTCCAGCAGTGACTTGATGTGCAGTGGAGGTGATAGCCAGAGTGGGGCACCCCTTTTTCAAAGGAGAAGGGGAGGAAATGGGGGAAGGATCTGCATGAGGGGGTACTAGGAGGAGGGGGGCTGGTATTGGGATGTAAAGTGAATAAATAAATAAATTTTTAAAAAAGAAAAAAGTGTGGTTTATAAAGGTAAAATGGGAAATCCTGTGTTAGGATGTGTATTTAATTTTAATTGGGTATGTTAATTAGGTGAGCTAAAGGGTGGTTTGATTTCTGGACTTTAATACTTTGGTAGTCAGCCTCAGGAGGAGGAACTGGCCAAATGAGAGGATAGACCTTGGGGACTAGCTTTAAGAATGTAGTCTAACAGTTTTTAGCAAGGCAGAGCGAATCAGGGAGACAGGCAAGGCCTGCCAGAGCCATGATCCCAAGCTGAGCAGGCCAGAATCCCTTCAGAGCCCTGTACATAAGTATTTCCATTACTCCCATTTTGGAGATGATAAACTGGTGTTTGAGAAGTTAAATAACTTTCCAAGGTTAAAGGACAGGCAAATACCTGGGGAGCAACTCAGGCCCACCGAAACCAAAGTCCAAAATTCTAGACATACTTTATTTACAAAGAGAGATATTTAGTGTGCCCCAGATAAAGCAAGACCACTCAGGGCTTAGGAATAAACCACAGAACTATCTGTCTGTCACTTGGAATTATAATTCTATTCCTGCTATCAACTATCAGTTTAACCTTGGATCAGCTGTGTGCAAGTCTTCCTCTCAGCATATGGGAAATAATAGGAGATGATAAGTGTGCTAACAGGTCTATAGTCAGCATTGAGTAGGCTGAGATAGGAGGATAATGAGTTCGAGGTTAGCCTGATCTATATACCAACTGCCAGCCTAGCCTGGACTAAACAGTGACTTTATCTTAATACAAAACAAAACAAACAAAAAAACAACAAAGTCCTAATAAAGAGATAATAGACGACTCCAGTTTCCCCAAGTAGACTTGATCACACATAACAAGAACACTTTATTCATAGCCTATCGTTTGAGCTATTTTTATGTAGTTTTAACAATTAGCTCTTACAGCCTAAAGGAGTTAATGCTAAGAGCCAAGAGTCTGATATTCATGGCTGTTTCAATGAGCCACACGGTTTCCAAGGCAATGATAAGAATCTTTAATCTCATGTTATAAATGAGATAACCAACATACTGAGCTATAAGTGCAGCTGTAAAGTTAACAGCACACCCCTCAGGCTGCCTGCCCTTCAGCCTGCCAGGCCTTATTGTGTAAGTTTAATCAGTTCTAAAAAGTCCCACATGCAAGCATGTAGCTTAAGAAACTCCACCCAACCAGCAGGTAGATTAATTTTTCTTTGAACTAGGGAAAGAATTGGTGTCATCAGATTTTATGAAATGCAACTTACTTAGAAGGGAAGAGCCTGAGTCAATCTTTTACCTTTTTAAAATTCAAAAGCATTCAGGAGTGATTTATTATTATTATTTTACTAATGTTGTTGTTGTTGTTTGGGCTAACAAACAAATAAACAAGTTTCGTTTAATTTAAGTCAAATTTGCATAGGCAATCCAGTGCTCATCAGATATTGTGTCTGTGGTGCTCTGGATAACACATGTCCCCATAGATTCAGTATTTGAACATCGGGTCCCTGGTGGGTGCTGCTGTCTGAGAAAACTACAAAACATTTAGGTTAAGGGACACTGTCTTCTATAAATTGCTTTTGGTCATGGTGTTTTATCACAGCATCAGACAAGTATCTAATACAGTATTAAAGCATTACTCTATTGAAAACTGTACATTTGCGGGTGGGCAAGATGGCTCAGTGGGTCAAGGTGCTTGTCACCAAGTGTGAAACCTGGGTTGATAGCTAAAACTGACATGGTGGAAGTAAAGAACTAGCTACCACAGTATGTCCTTTGATTTCCAATGTGTGCTTGTGCCTCTCCCTATAAATAAACTAACATAATAAAGTTATTTCCAGTTACATTCATAAAAACAAAAGCTTCCACTCTCTAGTTATTTTCTAGGCCTATAATTTTCTTCCCAAGAGGAGGAGAAAAGCACTGATGTGGCTACCCGGATAATTGAGATTTTAGTTGAAATTGTGATAACTTTTCAGTATTTGATTATTACATAATACAGCTTATAAGCCATGTTCTCAGCCTGTGGGTCACGACCCCCAAGGGCAGGCCCATTAGAAAACACTGGTATTTACAAAACAACTCACAACAGTAAGTTTGTTATGTTATGAAGTGACAGCAAAAATAATTTTATGGCTGAGGATGACCACAATGTGAGAAACTATTAAAGGGTCCCAGCATTAGGAAGGTTGAGAACCACTGTCTTATAGGATGCTTTTGTTCTAAAATAGTTATTTCCAAATGAACCTCTATTTGATGAAATCTGGGCATTTAAGCCATTATTTTTAGAAAGTGCATTTTTAATGAACCTGGTATTTACTCCAATCTGTAAGGCAGCTTCACCAAATTATGACCTAGAAGGGCCTTAGATACAGCATTTTTGACAGCTTTCTACAAGCCACGTACAGTTATTAGAATATGTTTGATGTCCATATAAATATATGGGTATCACTAAATTAGTTTAGAAAGCCCTTGAGGGCAAGGAATATATTCCATGTCTTGCTCTTTAAAGCACCCAGAAGCCTTGCATTGCATAATACAGGGACTCGTGAAAATGTCTATTAAATTTAGGCTACAAGAATGACAGACTTAGCCATTTAATACAGAGTGTAAATCTGATTTTCTTGGTGCTTTTCCTTATAAGGTAGGTAGAAAACATTAAACGATGTCTCTTGTGTCTATGATTATCAACTAAGTTTCTAAACTCGGTTCCAAAGAAGGTTTTTTTTACCCCCAAAGATTATTAAATCTTCTTGTAGTATGGAAACAAGACTGTAGAGGAAACAAAACATCTGAAGCAAAAAGTTCTTATCTTTAAGTCTGAGGTCAGTAGGATCTTCTTGGTAATCCAATTTCTATAATCATGGGAATAGAGATCCATAGTTTAGACATAGGGTTTGCTGGGTAAAGGACAGTTTCAACTCTGAAACCCATTTACCAGTTCCAGAAAATGCTCTGCTATACCTTTCAGCCTTAAAGAGCTCCAGGCCAAATTCATCTTTAAATCACCAAATCTCAGCTTTAGGACCAAACTCAGGTCAGGGACCCACCAGCACAGAGCTTCCGCAGACTTTGGCTGAAAACCATCACACAGCCCTCCTAAATCGTCCCAACAAGCTCTACGCCACCAACAGAACAACATATTTTGTCCAAGTCAACAGAGATTCTGATGGGAGAGAGTACCAAAGCCACACAGAAGAGGTGACCCAACCAGATTTAATGAGTATAGGAAGTGGAGAGGTACTGTCAATTCTGCCTAACAGAGCAAGCGCACTTCCCTGGAGTACACACAGTCTAAAGCTGGCAAAAACGGCGGGGAGACAGCAGAGCTGGGCAGGCGATGAGGATGGGGAATTTCCATGCTTCCAGGCACTTGCCAGCACTTCAAACGCCCCAGTAGCTATTCCACGGCCGTTGTTCTCAATCTGCGCGGGAGCCCCTAGTACCCTCAAACTTGTCCTTAGGATCCACTCGGGTCCCGCGGGCTTCGCCACCGTCACTTAAAGTTGTCCAAAAGGGGGACAAAAAAAATCCTCCAGGCGAATGAACAAACGCACCCCATAAGGCGAGGGCGCAATTCAAGTGCCTCAGTGGGGACAGCACGGGTGGAGAACGCGGTGGCGCTGACAACCCCGGGACTAGGGAATGCTAGGAAGGCTCGGAGAGCCGGATGCCGTGACCCCGGCCGCGCCGGAGGAAACCCACCGGGTCCCCGAGCCAGGAAGCCAGGGGACCAGCCGCCCGCTCCCCGCCCCGCCTCTGCCCAACTTCCGCGCCCCGCCCCACGCCAGACCCTCTCCCCGCCGCGCCCCGCGCGGGCCACACCAACCTGCGCGGCCGCAGGCGATCCCCGGGACGGAAGCGGGCGCCCGCGGGTGGCGGGCGGAGTTAGTTGGAGGCTCCGGGTCCCTGGGCGGGGACAGGCTGAGCACGCGGCCGCGGCGGCAGCGGGCCTCCTTCCTCCCCGGGCGGCGCGCTGGGCTCCGGGACCGCCCGCTCCCTCCCCCGGGGCGGCTCCTGGCTGCGCCCCGGCTTCGGCTCCGCCTCCAACCCTCGGAGCCCCGCGCTGGCCGCCCAGCTCCTGGGGAGCGCGCTGCGGGTGCTCGGAGTCCCGGGCGGGCTGGAGGGTGGCGACGGTCCCGAGGCCCCTGGAGAACGTGGAGAAGGCCCGGGCCCGAAAGTCTCTGGGACGCGGCGGAGTCCCGGGTCCTTTCAGGCCAGTCCGGCGAGGTGGCCGCGCCAGCTGCGTTCAGAGAGGATGAGGTCGCAGTCGGATTCGGGGCTGCTTCCCGAGGGGGCGAGGAACCTCCTTCCTTTCCAGCGCCCTTTAGGCAGGGGCTCTGCCTGGCCGTGCGCACCCAGAGAGAGGACGCTGATTTCGAACCCTTAGCGTGGTGTGATTTCATTCGAAGTCACCTCCCGCAGCCAGGTCCCTGAATTCGAGCCACACACTTAGGTAGCATGCGGTTTCCTGGCTAGAACCCCAAGACCAGAGCTTTGCCTCTCGTGACTTCCCATCTACACCTGCTGTCCCTTTGGGCTGTGCTTTTCTACTCCTGAGGAGCACTCAGCTTTGGCACACAGGACAACCATACTAGCCCTCTCCAGGAATAACCCCAAAGAAAAAGAAATAGGACTGGATGAGTTAAAAGTCAGGAATGTTGTGTAGTAGAGGTTTGGTTACACGTGTTATTAGCTGCACCCACACACACAATTGAAGGGCTTTTAATAGAAAGAGGTATTTAAATTTCCCCTTGTGCAGTGACTATTGGATTGTTCATGGCGCCCTTGCCGAGCAAAGTCCTCTGCTTCTTTCTCCAGAGTTCCAACATATCTTTCATTTAATCTTCTCAGTGCAAATGCAGATCCCTGAGCTACTCTGGATCTGCAGCCAAGCGCTGGTCTTTTCAAGGAGTTTTGCTTTGCCTAGTTCTATGGAGTTCTGTTTGATTGGGGGATGCTAGAAGGTCACTGAAGATGTGGAAGAAGTCCCTGGAATGAGACAAGAAAGAAACTGCAGTGGAAAGGAAGAGCTAGGCTTGTCTCAAGCCACAGGGGAATTCCGAGAAAGAAAATCTGTTTCTCCGTAGGGAAACTACTTCAGCGGACTAGCATAGCATGTCAAGCAGTAGTGGTGAGCCAGAGATAAATCAGGTAGACCAGGCCAGTTTGAGCTTTATTTTTTAACCCAAATTCCAAAGCAAGCCTTTGACCCTAGGTTCTCAGGTAGAGGTAAGACATTCTTTGTAGAAACTAAATGTCATAAAAAGATATAAGAAACAGGTACAGTTTACCAACTTGAGCGTGTGTGTGTGTGTGTGTGTGTGTGTGCGCGCGCGCGCGCCGCACACACACACACACACACACACACACACCCCAGATATTTGGCATTAAGCATTCCTAAGTCATTTCTTCAGCTGGTATAGATGGAAACAAGCGCTTAAAACCCTGTTTGAAGCAAGGTGTCAATGAGATAGCCATTCTTCTGTACTCTCCGTATTTATGCACACTCATAGATGTATGTGCCTCTCCAAAACAAACAAACAAACAAACAAATGATTAATTTTTTTGTGAGAGAAGAAAACTTGATGTAGTGTCTCAGGCTGTCATGGGTTTTGTTTGTTTTTTACATTCAATTCAGTACCTTTTGATCCCAAGAAATTTTCCTGTTCAAAAAGTGACAAATGTGTGTGTGAGTGTGTGGGAGAGAGATACACACAGACACACAAACACACACACACACACACACACAGAGAGAGAGAGAGAGAGAGAGAGAGAGGAGAGATTCAGACTCAATAGCTTAGGGTTTCAGAATGCAAACTCAGTTCTGGGTGTTCTGGTTTGGTTTTGGTGTACTGTTGCTATGATAAAACACACACAATAATCAATCTGGGAGGAAAGGGTTTTGTTCAGCATACACTTTCAGGAAACTGTCCATCTCTGAGGGACTAGGCAGAGGCTCAATCAAAAGCTTAGAGACAGGAACAGAAGCAAAAATCACCACAGAGGAATGCTGTTTCCTGGATTTCTTTTCTTTCCTTTTCTTTCTTTCTTTCTTTCTTTCTTTCTTTCTTTTCCTTTCTTTCTTTCTTTTCTTTCTTTCTTTCTTTTTTAGCTTTCTCTCAGTTTGTTTTCTTAGTCAATTTGGAGCCATTTGCCTAGGAGTGGCACCGCCCTTGGTGGGCCAGGCTTTCCCACAGTCAGGAATATGTCAAGAAAATGCCCCCAGAGGTCAATCTGATGAGGGTTATTCCTCACTTGAGGGTCCCACTTCCAAGGTGACTCTAGTTTCTGTCAAGTTGACAAAAGACTCACCTGCCATCTAGAGAAGTCACTCCAAGCCTGCAACCAGGAAGTTTCAGGAGTTGCGGTTTTAGGACATGACAGTCTGTATGTAGGCAGCAATAATAAGAAGCCAACCATAACAAAGCCTTCTTCTTCCACTGAAAGAAGAGTCATCCCTACAGGGATAACATTAAATTAAGGTCCTTTCTGATATTGTAGGCTATTAGTTGGTTTCTATAATGCTATGTATAGTCATGATGCAAAAGATGTGCAGCCAGCCTACAGCTAAGAAGGAGAGGCGTAATTTTCAGATAGCAGCATGTTCATGGGCAATGTTGCCAAGCGGATGGAGGTGTGCATTCCCCTGTAAAGCTGCTAACTGTTTTCTCAGTTTGCAGTCCTGTGATTGTTGCTTGCCCAGTTCTCCAAGCTGATCCATCTCATACAAAAATGTTAGGGACATCTGACGTTGTACCACATTCGTGTTTGGCTTGGAAAAGAGACATCCTGAGCACACTTGCGTAAACTTGAATTCATGAAGAAGCTTTCCTGTTTCCCTTATGTTGAGGCTCATCTAAGAGCCATTTCCTTGTAAGAATGGGTGTGGTAGACAGTTCATATTCTGCAAATATTGGGGAGTGTGCAAATCTGTGAGTTTTTCTGAAAAAAAAAAAAGAAGGAAACACAAATGCTTTCTTACTCTATACTTCACGTATGACCCAAGAGTGCCCAGCTTTGATCAAGAGCAGAAAGCCACATGGAAATACAAGAATGAGCTCTGACTTGGTTGTATCAAGCAGTCAAAATTGCTTATGCATATTTAGGATGGCAAGAGAAAATATTAATTTCAATTTACAAGTCGTCAAAAGGCACCTTGTGGCCCACATAATGAATAGCCCCGTGTTAAAAGTAATACATGTTTGTTCTTTAGCAAATAAATTTTCCTCTGAAATACAGACATCTGTCAAGGACTCAATTATCTTTCCCAGCATGAGCTGTAAAAGAACATAAAGGAAATAATATACTACACTGCTTATTTGAAAGAGATCAGGAGCATGCAGCTCCATGCTGGCACGGTCTTAATTTCATGGTGTTAAGAAAAAACTAGGAGTATGAAAGAGCAAACCCCTTCCTACTGTACTAGTTCAATTACCTATTATTGTACACATAGGAGGAAGGTTTTTCCTCATTAAGTAGAATCACTAAGACCACTTTCCTGTCTTACTCTACTAACCCCCATGAGGAGAATGTGCACATAGAATTTCCTTTGGGAAAAAAAAAAAGGAAACACCACACTCCCGGGCTCCAGGAGGATGCAGAAGAACAGGGCCACAAAGGGTCTATCACGATGTAAATGATCATTTAAATGAGACTAGACATTTATGAAATGTATGTATCAAACAGACCCCCCCCCCAAAATTGAAAAATATAATAAGACATAGTTAGGCCAAGCTAGACTGGTTTGTTGCACTGTAAACGGGATGGCTGTGTTTCTGCTTTTTTTTTCTGTGACACACTACAGGGCCTCCCCGCTTTCACTGTAGGATGCACACATAAATAAAATAACAAAATATTTTGTAGAAAGCTCCGCCAGGTTAAGTACACAGAGCCTTCCTGAATACCCCGTTTTACTTTCTCTTGTGTCGCTTTAAAACAGACTTGAAAAAAAATTCTAAAGGAGAATATTTTAATAGCTTCCCAGAGAGTAGAATGTATTATCATTACGGTACAAAGGACATCATTCATTTTTAATTCTCTGCTCCACAGGTGTTCCCTACCCAGGCTGTGGTTGACACTTAGAGGGCCTAATTATGATTCATACATCCCCCATTCCCCAGAAACTGGTCTTTCTAATATCACACAATGCAGTTATTGAGAGGAAGAAAATATAGTTCAGTCCTCAAAACCAGACACAGTGATCCTCAATCTTGTCCACACCTAGGGAGCTTTAAAACCCATGCCGTCTCAGTCAGGCCTCAGAACCTAATAAAGGGAACCTCTTGGGGGTGGGGTCTGAGGACAGGTATTTATTTGATCTTTTCCAGATGTTATTTTGTTGGTGTTGCTTCTTAATGTAGCAATAGCAACTATCGGCAGGGAATAAACAAATAAGAACAACCCTTTAAAATACAGTAATATGAACTGCTTTGCCTCTTACATGCAATTGGTTGTGTTTGCTTTTTTTTTTTCAAATAGAAAAAAGATGTTTATTATGTCTGATAAGGTGTTCATATCAAGTTATGTGTTCTCTACCACATTTGTTGTTTGGCTACCATAGTGGGTTTCATTCAAAATGAAAATCCATGATCTTTTTTTTGCTTGGTATCTTCCTAACTGAAATCAAAGCCACAGACCACTGAGGAGAAACCTAGGGAAACTGACTCTTATAAATCTTAAGTACCCCTTGAGCTATTAAGCCAGTATTCAATTTAGCAACTAAAACAGATATAATGTTTATAACCAATTTTCTGTAAAATCCAAAGTTTAGAAACAAAATAATTACAAGACTGTAGATGTCATGTAGATTCAGCACCGATGATGAACGAGATATTTGATTTAGAAAAGGAAGACTGAAATTCTTGGGGCAAGTTTATGTAAGTAGTTAATACATGCATGCCTGTAAAATGAAAATAAGCTCATGCCAAAGGGAGTTCATGATAATAATATGCAATATTATAGGATGCATTAACATTGAACTTTCTCAATACAGTTTATTATTATGGAATTATGAAATTAAGGGGATCAATAAATATAAAGAGAAAATATAAATAAAAATTATCTGTTGGTAGAAATTCTTAAGGAGTTGATTCCCTTCTTACAAGAGCAGTGTGCTCCAAGGCCTCAGGTAACGTATAATACTGAGATAATATTGAACCTTATAGATCTTACTATACACATATGTATCTGCAATAAAATATAAGTTATAAATTAATAAAAAGGCAACAATGACTAATAATAAAGTTGAATAACTAAAACCATATTACTATGTAAAGTAGTAAAAGTCATTTAGACTGTATAATGGTTTCTGGAATTTTCCATTTAGTATTTTAAGACAGGAGTTGACAGGTAACTGAAACCAAAAAAGCCAAAGCAGAGCTAAGGAAGAGCTACCATGTTGGGGAAGCTCACTGCTCTAATAGGATCTGACTGGTTGGTAGATGTAAGAGGTCATAAAACCAAATGCTTTTCTCCAAGACTTGCTGAGATTCCTGTAACCTAAGAGATCAATACATCAGTCGTCATAGAGCTGAAATACTACTGAACATCTAGAAGAGTTTCTAACACAACTTCCCAACATTTGCTTTTTGATTTCTGCTTTGTTTTTCTTTTTGTAATGTATTTAACTCTTCACTAAATGGATTGATTTTTGTCTAAGGAAATGGCAGGGATCACATATTTGTCAAATGAGAAAAATACAAAAATTTGCCAGTGTATCAAATTAGAAAGATTGGGGGATTCTTTTAAAACATCCATGTGTATGATCTCAGTATTGCCAAGGAAAAATATTTTATGGATGTCCAAATTTTCCAAAATAATTATATAATACACTTATTGTTGGGAAAAGATCAATAGTATTTTCAAAAGGCATAATCTGTCCCCTTTGTTACAATATGCTGTTTCTTTTCAGTAACTTGGAAACTAAAGCAAATTTGCTACACAAATACATTCTCATTTTAAAAACATATTTGAATGCTTTTCTCATTCTGCAGCTGTAGATTTGTGTCTCTATTTTAAGTTCTTAGTGGGATGGTATTAGAAATTTGGTGTCAGCAAGAGAAATGCCCAGATGTGTAAAGAATGACATCTTTTCTAGTCCTATTTAGCAGCAAAATAAACCACATAAGAGTGTTGCTGTTTTATTTTTTTAATTATTTCATTAGAAATAAGAGAAAAAGAATTTTCAGAGTTAGCATGCAAGGAGTCAGAATAACAAATTTCATTGTTGTTTCCTGGTGTTAATGTGCTGGATGATCTCACTGTGACCCTCGGGGCCTTTGGGAAGCAGAAAGGAGCTGGTTTGGAGAAGGTTTCCTTCAACATAGAATTATTACAGAAGAGAAATAATACAATTAGCACAGAAGAGTGCTCCAAGACTCAAGCCTCATACTCCAGAAACATTAATGGCTATAAGAAACAACTATTTCTAAATGCCAGAGTTTTCCCAATTCACGAACTACAGACATACAGTTCTCTTTGTGGAGAGATATTGTCATTGGATGAGGGACTAAGGGAAGTTACACTCTCCTTACAGAAGGACGTGATTCTCTTCAGGATAGAAAGTCTACTGTGTCAGATGGTTAAATATCTCTAGCAGGTACAGAGGAATTGGCTGAGTCGCATTCTGCCCGGGGGAAGTTAGGTTGGTTTCTAACAGAAAAGCAATAAAGAGAACGATCAGTGGCCATGGAAGCATTGTGTAGGGACAAAGGATTCCCTACCAGCAGTGACAAAATCCCAGTTCAAGTCTGTCCCTGCGTTGTACATTTTTCTAATCCCTATATGATAGTTTTTGCTGGATTTTGGAGAATGATTGAAAGTTGTGGGTAATGTTTGAAGAAGAGCTGTGAGACCATTTGCCATGCAGCTGACACTGAGGAAATGACATCAAATTAGCTGTAGAGCAGCCTGTGGTAGCATCGCAGAGGATGGTTGTGTGTCAGCATTCTCTTTGCTGAGACGGAATATCTGATAAAAGTAGCTGAAGGAAGGAAAAGTTTGTTTTTTCCCCAGTTGGGAGACAGTCATCCATCACGGCAGGTATATAAGCCAGCTGGCCATGTCATGTCTATAGTCAGACTATTAGTATTCTGTTGCACATTAATAAATATGGCTTTTGTTCCCTACTCTATAACTTTAAAAGATCCATTATGGTAGGCCACAAATATGTTCACCCTTAATATTCATAATCTATATAGATGTTACTCTACATAACAAAGGAACATTGCAAGTATGACAAATGTTAAGGATCTTGAAATAATCTTATTCTCAAATTATGTAGGGAACTAATCCAAGCTTAATGGTCCTCAAAAATAGTAGACAAAGGTAGAAAAGTTGACAATGAAATTTCAGAAATGCAAAAATAGGTAGTATGCATGAGACATGAGATGGATTGAATTAATATGGCTAGATTTTAAGACAAATGAGGCCGTAGCAGGTCTAGAGTTTATAGTTAACCTCAGAACAACAGCCAAGAAGGAAACAGGTTTTATAACTACAAGTTAGTGAAGTTTATAAGCAACTTATGCCTAGACCACAGGTTCCAGTCAGCATTTTTCAGCTTGGGGAGCACCGTCCTCATAGGGATCTCAGATCAAATATCCTTCATATCAGCTATTTACATATGATCCATAGCCGTAGCAAAATTACAGTTATGAAGTAGCAATGAAATAATTATATGGTTTTGGGGTTACAACAACGTGAGGGACTGTATTAGAAGGTAGCAGAATTAGGAAGGTTGAGAATCACTGATAGGGCCTTCAGAAGGTTCTGTGTGTGTGTTTGGTGTGTGCGCTAATATTATATCCTAATATTATACTAATATACACTAAGATTCCAGACCTACACAAATGTATGATTTTTAAGAAATGTGTCCTATGTTGCTGTGTGGTGCTAGGTTTGTAGAAATCTGTTAAGGCAATAATATAAAAACCTAGTCCACTAATCTACTATGAGAACTGTGCTCTGTCCCCTCTTTATCTTTGGCTCTCAACATTAACAACAGGAACAAAAGAGAAAGGATGGTAAAATGCTTTTAGACAAGACAGGAAAATTCTTAAGTCAAGAAGTCAACAATAGAGTTGGGGGGAAGAGAGGAGTTACTCAGTCACTATTTATTTTAAATATTTTAAGTATTTTAAATATATTTAAAATATTTTTAACTTTTAAACTGTATCACAATGACAAAGGGTTGCATACAGATAGACTTAAGTAACAATAAAATAAATTCATAGAAACATATCTGATTTAAGACATGGAACAGTGCTGGAAACTCAGCAACACGTCATGTTTTACCCTCAGTGGTACTCTTCTTTTCTCAGAGGTAGATATTATCCTGAGATTTATTGTCTTTTCTTGGTATTCTCTGTAGGTTTTGCATATTTGAATGTTTTTTTCTGAGTGTATCAGTTGCTTTTCTCTGGTAGCGATAAGTTACCATGACCAATGCAACTCATAGAAGATGAGTTTATTTGGTCTCATGATACTTTTAGGGAGGGGTCTGTGATGTCAAGAGAGGCATAGCAGCCGGTGGCTGGGGCCTGTGACGTCACATCGTCATCTACATTCATAAAGCAGACATCAAACTGGAAGTAGATGAAGTTATGCATCCTCAGAACCCTCCTCAGGTGGCATGTTGCCTCCAGCAAGGCTCATAAGGGCTCCATAACTTCCTCAGAGTCACCTGACTGCGGACCAAGCATTTAAAATGCAGGCAGGTGCGGAGCAGGAGGGGCAGGACACATGTTTCATTAGAATCACCACACAAACAAAGCATAATTGTTTTGATGTGTTTTTGAAGCAAATAAGAATGAAATAATCAAAGTTGAAAACAAAACAATTCACAAGGAAACACATAGGCACATGTGTATAACTAATAAAATACATAGAAATGTACATGCATATATGCATACATAAACTAAGTTGTGAATTATTATTCTTAGTTCACTGACAACATACATTCTAGAGTGCCTTGTATGTTGATTCAGTGTCCTTTAGTGATTTTCATCATGTTTTTTGTTTTTTGGATTTTTTTTGGTAGACCCTGAGGTATTTATTCTATCTTAATGAGTACTTGGATACTTTTCATTGGATCAGGTAATGTTGCTAAAATCACTCATATGTGCATTTTCTGTTGCAGATGTAAGAGTTTCTTTAGGGAACACCTCAAGGGTGGAAGTACTGGACCATGAGATTTTTCAGTGTGCAGTGCAAAAAAAATGTGTGCAGAAAAGTTGTTTTCCAAAGCTATTGCACTAATTTCATCCTTATTAGCTTTCTAAGAAAAGTAACTCTTCATGATGCTTCTTCCTTTCATTTTTCATTCCTATCCTGCCACAAGCTTTAATCTGCGTTCCACAAATACGTTCCTCACAACCTCAATCCAGTTCCAGTCAGGATGCTGCAGACACATTCTATTGCCTACACAACAGACACAAACCCTTGGAGCTTTTCAACATTCCCCATATTTACTTTTCTCTAAAGATCTTTGTGCTAAATTGGCCAGCCTTTGCACTGTCTTGTCTCTCTCCTTCAATTCATATTCTTCTGTGCCTTTAAGATTTTATTACGTAAATTTCCCCTCCCTGGAATCTCTTTTCTCTCTGTACCTAAATACTACTCATTCTCAGGAAGCCCCATTGGTACCCACCTTTCTTGGGATTCCTACTCTGCGTATCATCTGTGTGCCCTAAAACCTCCCAGCTGCACGCCTGCCATGCATCATCCATTACAACACTGACTGAGAAATCACACATCATGAGTTTATGGTGTACCAGGAGAGAAAATAAGGTCTCCAAGAAAGTCAAGGGTTTGCTTTCAGAACAATATACCTTCCAATCATTACTTTTCTTTAGCGGGAACTGGACAGTAATTTATTATGGGTGATTGACTGTAGAGGGAATCACAGGTTGCCTGGTGGCTTGGACCTGTTCCTCACCACTGTCCCCTACAACATGTGATTCTATGTGACTTACTGTGAAAGACCAGCATGGAAAACTTTATAGTTCTGTCTTTCATTCTCACTAGGGACGGACAGGAACTTATGTGCTAGTCTAATTAACTTCCTATCTCTCTTCCAAATCCATTGTTCCTTCAAGTTTCTAAGTCTGTTTGGACAAGTTCTTGTCTGTAGGAGACTTCAGTACTTCACTCTGCTGAGCCTAGTCTTCTTTAGTCTTCAAGGACAACCCAGGAAGCCTTTCCAGTCCATCCCCTCACATTTTGGTACTTTGTATATACAGAGTTTTACCCAGCTAATTAACTTTTTGTATATGAAACATAACTTCAACTCAAGTGGCACAGGTACTTGAGTCCAGGTGTTACTTAAAGGCTACCTCTTGATTGACAGGTGATAACTAAGGCTGAAATAACCTTGACTTTCGGTTTCTATTTTCATTTCCTACATGACAGGTGCATTTACTTTCAGAGTATTTTTTTCTGTGCTATATTTACCCATATCAGCAAGATTTATGCTTAAATTTGTAACTGGAATATGTATTATGATTACTATTCTTGTTCTGTTTGCTTTCATCCTTCTACCAGTATTGAGTATAGTACAAAAAAATTGGATGCATGGATGTTGTTAGACCTTGGGGCGGGTGGGGGGGGGGGGGCAGATATCTTGCCTCTGTGACATTTCAATGTGACATGGATCTCCTTGTTTTTGACCTAGTCTTTAGGCTTTTTGAACATTTCCTAATGTTTTTTGGCACTAAGACTAAGAACAGCCTGCTTCTATTGCAAGGTGGTTTGACCTGGGATTATTATTTTTTTAAAAAAAAATTCATGCCTTAGTTTTCAAATCTTAGTATATTTCTATGCATAAATTCTCTTTTGATCCTGGCCTAATTTAAATGCTAATGTCTGTGTTCCTGTGGCCAGTCTCTTGTTCTTTCCTATATACCCTCAGAGCTGATCTGAGTGTGGAGATTCCATTCACTTCAAAGGCAGCTTCATGCTTGGATCTTCTCCACAGGGGTGCTCAGACTAAGACAAGAAATGATCCATACAGCTTTCTTCTTTCTGCATTTGGGGAAAAAAGCAAAATAAAAATACAGACTTTCCCCAGTGCATTTAACAGTCTAGGTAATTGAATTTGTATTATATACTAGGATTTTTACTCACATTTGCTAGTACATAATCATGGAGTCTTCTTAATGCTGGGACGTTAAAGGTATTTCAGCATGGTAGAATATTTTGAACAAGCCTACTTTATGCTATTGCTGTATGTGCATGAGTTGAGAATAGTCTCATGGTGTGGGATGATTATTGATTGCAGGAGGGATAGACATAATTTACATGCAAAAATATTTTAAAGGGAAGACAAAGTATGTTCCTTTAACATGACCACCAAATGTTAAACAAGGCAGTGTTTTTATGGCTTACAAGCTGTTACTAATCTTTTTGATTCTTTATCTCTGATCTTAAAATTATTTTATTTACATTGGATCTTAGAACATGCTTATATCAGAGCTCAGTGGTTTGGAGGTAGGAAATGAGATCTGTAAAATTCCCAGCATTCCTCAAAAATTGAAGGGATTTTCCTTAGGTGTGCATAATTGCAATGTTTTTCTTTTCAATAGTGATATGCCTTAAGAAGATTTAGATATAACCATCTGAATTTTAATTGGAGTACAACCATAACTCTTAGTTGATTTTGTTTTTAAAATCTATAAGCCATTTTCACACCTTTACTTAAGAGAAACTCATATTCTTAGAAACGTAATTAATCCTATGCTTTTGCTTTTATACATGGGGGAACTTAGGATGGATAAACCAGAGCTGAATGTGAACAACCCTCTGAAGAGATTCATATCTTTGTGACCAGGGTTTCTTGATGCCATTTGCGGGACTGGTTATGTGTGGTGTGGTTCTTGGACTTGGCCGTGTCTACAAGGTAACCCGTGGCTCCCCAGCTGTGTACCTTTCATCTGATGATAGTATAGATCCCAGTTTCACTTGAGGAATTACTTTCCTAGGGATAACATTTTCTATTGACTTTCATCAAAGCAAGACATTTACATGATTGGACATGATATCGTTAGAAACATGGCCACTCACAGTGTGGGATGGAATTATGTATAAGAAGAGCTGTGTATGTCTTTAATATTCATACCCACAACTATGAAATTGTGTGTCTAGGTGCTTTCACCACAATTTAAAGGAAGAAAAAGAAAGAAAGAAAGAAAGAAAGAAAGAAAGAAAGAAAGAAAGAAAGAAGGAAGGAAGGAAGGAAGGAAAGAAGGAAAGAAGGAAGGAAAGAAGGAAGAAACTGTTTAAGAAAAGTCAAAGAAAGTGAAAAAAAGTATTTGCTATGAGGAATTTCAAATCAGTTATTTCTATCCCTTTATATTCTGCAGTGGCTAGAGGCTCCAGTAGATGATCAGAAAAACACAAACTACTTTAATAATAGTAAATAAGGCCTTACTTCTTGAGAGCCTGACCAAGTCAAGGCTTTTTCAGGGGCCTTGAGGAACAAACAGAAAGAATTTGCTTCAGGGTGCTTTCCAGGTGCAAACTTGGCAAGGTTCAGTCTGGGGCTGTAGCCAGAGCCTTGAAGGAGTTAAGGTTTCAGTTCCTGGGAACGTGGTTTTTTCTCCCAGAAGAGTCTGGAGTGATCATTCCTAAGACCACAATGTACTTGGTCTACAATGCTCTTGAGATGCCCTGTTCTCCATTTGTGTAACATATTGTGATTAGCCTCCTGCTGGCTTCACCTCCTTGTATGATAGTTTCTACTGACTTTGTCTCACTTCTCCATTGGAAATGGTATAAAAGACGGTATACTTCTTTATAAGCTTGTTTGACATAAGACATAGCTTGTGTAAATCTCCTGATCCCAATCTTCTCTATGTCCTTGCCTTCTGACCACCTTGTCCTTCCTTTCAGGACCTGTCATTGAATGATCTGCTGAGCTGGTCTAGGTCACTTATCCTTTCTTTCAGTGTTGTCATTTCAACAATGCTAGAAAAGAAATGACAAGTTAAACCTCCTGATTGGCTGACATTTGTCATGTTGGTGGCAGCAAGTTATTTTTAAAATTACTGTTTTTGAGGCTGGAGAGATGGCTCAGCAGTTAAGAGCATTGGTTGCTCTTCCAGAGGACCCACGTTCAAGTTCCAGCACTGATGTGTCCACTTAGAACAATCTCTAATTCCAGTTCTAGGAATTCTGATGACCTCTTATCACTCCATGGGTACCAGGGGTGCATATGATATTATACATACACATACATATAATAAATATAAAATAATATAAAATAATAAACATAAAATAATAAAAAGTCTTTAAATTATTATGATTGTACATACACCAGCAATAAAATAAGTGCTATTTCACTTAATTATGTCAAACATGATATAATGAAAATAGCCTTTATAACATTTGATATTCTAAATTTTCATTTTTTGTGTGTTTGTGTAGGGAAAAATGTAAAAAATTCTTGAGCACATCCACACACTAAAGAACTAAATTGCTACAAAGGATTCAAAGATTGCCTGAGGTTTGAGCCAAAGTGCTCACTGTTCCCATGGAGTACCAATTTGTATTTAAGAATAATTACAGGCAGGAATTTAAGTCTTAGGCTAGAACAAAGAAGTAGGCTCCAGGCATGGAAATGACTTTGGGCTAGGACAGGGAAGTAGGCTCAGATATTTTGCTCATCCTGATAAGCCCTTAGAAATAGTGACATGGGAGTGATCATGGGACTCTGTTTATTGCACTGCTTATTCTTTGACTATCTGGGCTTATTGTCTTGCTTGTTCCTTGACTGTTTGCATCTATTATATTGCTAGTTCCTCAACCTAGAACTGACCTTAATACTTGTATGTAATTTAAATTGTTTAAGAGCTAAAAAGGAGGAAGAGGGATGGGATAGGGGGTTAATGGGGAGGGGGATGGGAAAAGGGGATAACATCTGAAATGTATAAATAAATAAAATACCAAATAAAAAATCAAAACAAAGCAAGAAGGAGAGAAGGAGGAGGAGGAGGAGGGAGGAGGAGGAGGAGGAGGAGGAGGAGGAGGAAGAAGAGAAGAAGAAGAAAAGAAGAGAGAAGAAGAAGAAGAAGAAGAGAGAAGAAGAAGAAGAAGAATTATTACCAAAATGGGAAGGGTTAGGTTGGCGATGTAGTTCATTTGGTAGAGTATTTGTTTATTGCCCACAAGGTCTTGGATTCTATCTTTCTCCAGCACTGCACAAATCAGGAGTAGTGGTATGTGTCTACAGCCTTAGCTTAAGAGGTAGAGGTAGGATGAGCAGAAGTTCAAGGTTATCCTTGCTACTTAGTTACTTAGCCGCACTCAGGGAGTTCAAGGCCATCCTAGGCTATGAGACCTTCTGATTATATGACCTTCATTGCAGTCCATACCATTTGGACTTAGGGATTTGACAGATATTATCCAGCAAGTAAAAAGTGTAAGTCTGTCTGATTGCCATTATTCTTAGTTGTGTACTAGAATTATATGGTAAGACTCCAGTGCTGATAGCACAGCACACTTTAGATACAGGTCACAGAGAAATTAAATTAGAACTGAGTTGGAGACTTCCTTCTTGTTGGCTAATGTTCATAGTGTTGGAAGGTGGTACACAGGCTGCCAGAGGAGAAAAGACAACAATGGTCTTAGCCAGTTGTGCACGATGTATCCTGCAATACTGACCTGGCAAGCAAGATATGCCAAGTGGGTAAGAGACACATGACTGTTTGGGAAGTAACCACCTCTTTTCTGATTGGATTTGAGGCCTGCTTCATGGGAAGGAATTCATTCCTTCTACTAAAACCTGAGTCAAAAGCCTAACACTGGAGAAGTCACATGTCCGAGGTGGTAGGACCCACTACTGTTGTTTCCCTAAATAAATATGCAATCAAACTGCCTTATAAGTATTAAAGGTTTCATCTATAGTCTAGTGCTGCTTTTAGTCTTGCTAAGATTCCTTTGTCATGGTTGATGGCTAATGCAAAGGCTCATAACTGTTCAGAGTGCTGAGCATAAATGACAGGTTAGTGCTTTGTTCTAAACAAGACATCTATTTTACATCTGTTTAGCAACCATCACAGAATCATGATTGGGAGGAGTCTAAGAACCCATGGATGGAGATGAGAGTTGTAACATGCCGTCTTCTGAATGTGGCATGGTATCACAATGACGAATGCAGAACAACTGTAGCTACTTGCACAGGACACACACAGGTAGAACTATGCATGCAGGAGGGGGAGCTAGGTGGGAAGAAGGGAGTGGGGGTGGGGATAAGAGAGAGGAGCTGGGGTGAATCTCAATGCTTTGTTACAAGAACAAAACTGTTGAAAAATATGGACCTGAAATTTCTAAGAAAATGAAATGTCCAAGGGTCAACCACAATAACTATAAAGTTTAAAACAAAAATCTCTGAGTTTTAGAAAATAAATACTTGTCAATGCTTTCACATGCCAATCATGATGTCAAATACAACTTTTTATGTTGTCCAATGAAAGGCATCTGTTTTGACCTTTGAATATCTCAATGTACAGTATTTTTCCTCTAATGGCTCATGATGTTACCAGGTCACCCTTGGATAAAGTCAGGAGTAACTCATTTTAATATAAAGAGTACGGAACACACATTCATATCATTTGTGATCACAGATTTAACATGTTTTAAAAAGCTTGGAGTGTAGGTATAGCATCAAGAAATAATACCCACAATCAACTGAAAATATGATGAAAAATTTCTATCCTTTTCCAGCTGAATATTTTCATGCAGCCACTTTTCCTCATCTGCCTCTTCCAAGACAGTATATGTGAAGGAGGTAGAAGTCACACCCATCTCTACAATGATGATAGGTCCTGGCAACTCTCTTCACTAAACTCTGTGTTCTAGAAAACACAGTGGCATGAAACATGGAATTCACAGAAACCTCTAAAAGGTTTGTTACTGCTTTTTTCCAAAACCATTTTTCTTTTCATTTTATTGTATGTGTATGGGCATTCTGCCTGTATTTATGTTTGTGCACCACATGAGCTCAGTGCCTGTGGGACAAAAGGGGGATTCAGATTCATGGGACCTAGATTTACAGATGACCGTGAGCTGCCATGTTCAGACTGGGAATGGAGCCTACCTAGGAAGAGCAGCCACTTCTCTCAATAACTGAGCTGTCTCTATAGCCACACTGCTATTTTTCAAACATTTCATACATCTTTATTAGATTCACTCTTTCCCAGCTCCTCCAAGATCTACAACCCCCATTCATACCACCTAACGCTGTGTCCTCTTCTTTCCTTCCTTCTTTCCTTCTTTCCTTCCTTCTTTCCTCCGTCCCTCTCCCCTCCTCCCTCTTTCTCTTCCCTCCCTCCCTCCCCTCTCCCTCCCTCCCTCCCTCTCTCTCTCCACTAGGTCTGGTTTGCACTGCTTGTTTACTATTATTGTGTGTGTCATCCGCACTTGAACTAGTTAGCTTACCAGGCTCCACGGCTCTGCAACTCTGTGGGATGGAAAGTCCAAGGGCATAGGCACATGGTCCTGGAATAAGCTCAGCATCTTCCGAAGGCCTTTGTGCTGCATCTTGATTTGGCAGGCGGTACCAAGTGGTAAGCAGAACACACAATTTTTAAAAAACTTACTTCTTTGTTTTGTTGTTGCTATTTTGCACAACAGGAATTCTCTAAGGAGCCCTGGTTGTCCTGGAACTCACTCTATAGACCAGGCTGGCTCTAAATTCATAGAGATCCACTGCCTATTGAGTGCTTGGGTTAAGAGCATGCATCGCCATGCCTGAGTCTTATAAATTAAGTTAGTCCATTCAGGAGAGAAGTTCGCAACAGGCCAAGCTCTTGAACACTACCGACATATCAACTCTCCAACCTATGAAATCTAGGGAATGTGCTCAAACCATAATGTGTGTTTATTTGCTGACTCTGCTTCTCCCTGAGAATCATTTCTTTTGCACATTTCATGGCTGTGTTGTTTGCATTCCACTGTGAATTTTGAGAACTATTGTTTTAGATACTGGTCCCCCAGCAGGTAGCTAATATTCATCTGTTTCTCTCTCCCCTGTAGCTAGCTCTCCTTTTCATCTTACAGTCTCAAAGGAAAAGGTTTAATTTTGATGAAACCCAATTCCTGTGGAATCTAATAATTCTTTGCCCAATATTTTCGTTAATAGTTTCTTCAAGAAATTGTAGCTTCATGGGATATATGTCTCTATGTCTATGTCCAGTCCATGTCCATGTCCAGTCCATGTCCATGTCCATGTCCATACCATCTCCATCTCCATCTCCATCTCCATCTCCATCTCCATCTCCATCTCCATCTCCATCTCCATCTCCATCTCCATCTCATCTCTATCTCTGTCTCTATCTCTATCTATATATATCCATCCCTGATTCATTTTGAGCTGAGTTTACATGAGGCCTGGGAAAGCCAAGATGTTTATCTTAGTTCTTTTGCATAGGGCTATCTACCCACTCTCCATTTGTTAAAAAGATTATGTTTTTACCCTTGTGAAATGTAAGTTGAATATACGAGTGTGAGTTTATTAGGAGATTATTTCTGATACTGTAGAATCTGTCCCCCCCCCCAACACACACACAGTATAAGTAAGTAGACTGACTCCTCCAACTTCATTTCTTCTGTTAAAATTTGACTTAGGTATTTTTAGTTCTTTTATTTTTATGTCTATATTTTGGGGAAATGTTGCCTTTTATCTTTGTATTTATGAACCAGTCATTTTGAATGCTAAAATTTGCTCAACCTTTGACAGAAACCACAGTCAATGTTTATATCAATTCGACAAGTGGTTTGTTCTCTCTCTCTCTCTCTCTCTCTCTCTCTCTCTCTCTCTCTCTCTCTCTCTCTCTGTGTGTGTGTGTGTGTGTGTGTAAACATCTATAAACACAGTAGGAAAATATACTCTGTATGCTTTATACTCTCGAGATACTATTTTATTTTCAGGAGATACTCAATTTGGTGGTATTGTTTCACGTGTACTTGAAAGGAAAGGAATTATTATTGTTGGTGGCATGATCACACAGTCTGTTAGATCCTATTTGCAGATTGTCATACTGAATTCATCTATACTCATCTTTTATTTCTGGAATAGCTTTCTGTCAATCATTGAGAAGGGAGTTGATGTCTTCAGTTATCATTTCGTGGATTTGTCTTTCTTTTACGTCACACATCCCTCCCCGTCATGCCCGCCTTTCCTCTCTACCATTTCTTTTTCCTTACCCCCTCTCTCATCACTTCATTTTCTTTCTGAACTGCTAGATATTTTTCCCCACTATATGAGCCAATAAATCACCTTGTTATGATAGTTTCTGGTGGACTCCAGTTGCTTACAGTTAGTTGTGACTCTTGGCTAATTCTGTACCTGATATTTGGTGTGCAACTTAGCAGGCAGGGAGAGTTATTCCATCACTCCCTGATAACATAATGTCTCAACCTAGCACATTCAAGAGATCTATAGACTCTATAGGCACTTTTAAGGCTTATTTTGCTTTAGAACTTTATGTGAAATATTCTCCTCTCTTTACCACTCCTTCATCAGTTCAGGAATGGCTACCATGCAACTCCACTGATTGTAATTGTTACAAGTTGCTTCTATGGAGACAAATCAAAAGACTTCATAGGGGCTATGATTAGAAAGCATGTTCTGCAATATGAATAACAATTTGAGTTCTGGAAACACTTCTTACAACTTATTTTAATCTTTGTTGACCAATGCCTTTTTAAAAAAAATAAGACAATAGTGTTAATATGATAGGATGTGTGTGAACATTAGAGAGTTTACATGTGTTATGCGCTTATAACACGTTTGCTATAGAGTAACAACAGTAACTAATTCTTTTGACCTTATAAAAATAACATCCTTATCATAAGTTAGCTATGGAGGACCACAAGACTCAAGATGAGGTTGTTACTTTATCCAGGGTGTTCCTCAAACCCATCTCCACCCAACCTAAAAGAGGGGACTTCCGCCCCTAGACCAAGCAGAGAGGGGCTACCCAGAATCCTTTCTGACTGGCGATCTGAATTCTTGCTTAGGCTGCGAGGCTAAGTACTGCAAGGGAATATAAATAAAAGTTAAAAATATCTATCTGGGTTCCTGAGGAACAAGCCTGACTGCATAGGGGTTGATGTCAAAAGTATCTCCTTTCCAGAAAAAAGACATCAGGATGGGTATGGCCCTCATGCCTCATTGGACAACGACAGGAGGACCGGAGCCATTACAAGGTCCCCTTCAATTATTGGAGGTCAGGCCTCTATCCCCGCCTTCGCAAGAATAGAATCCCCAAGGCCCTTCTATACTTAGAGAAGGGAGGAGATGTCAGGAGCAGTCCTGCATATACACTAAAGGCCTAAAATCAGCCATAGGCCTGACATACATGCATGCTAACACAAAGTCCTGGGTCTCTGTGGAAAAACACTGAAAGAGAAGGCTATAAGCTATTGTAAACAGACAGCTTCTGTGGAAATTTACCAGCCTGAGTAATCATAGGTCCTATAAATAGGCAGCCTCAGTGGACAGTACCAACTTAGATAAGGACAAGTGAATCATAGGCAGAGCCATAGTGACCTGTCCCCTGAACCTACACCCAGCTGATACCCTGTCCTAAAAGGTATCTGTACTCCCCTGAACACCTATGCCCGGGGCCGTTCCCTTCCCCACATCCTGCCTTTTTGTGTTTATAACCTCTGTGTAGACAAGTAAATTACAATGTGATTTAAATAACTAAATAAATTTTTAAAAAAGGAAAAAAAATAACATCCTTGAGCCAAGTGAAGGACATGCAAAATAACATGTGGGTTTTATTGTAGAGAAAATGATACAAGAAGGGCTTATTTTGCACATGTATTAGACAATCTGAATGAGAACACTGAAAGCATCATTATTAACTATATCAACATTGTGGGAAAAAGAAACAATACCACTCAATAGGAGAAGAAATGAGTAAAAAGCTGCACGTTCACAGTGAAGCATTATACTGTGCTCCAAATGAATGGTAGGAAGTGATATAATACGGGCATATCATAGCAATATGATTTTAAATGTAAATTGTTTCCAACTTTGTACAATATAGCTCGTTCCCTGAATGTAAAACAATAAAGTAATTATGTACCTTTTAAGAGTATATGAGCTTTAAAAGAAAGAATATACAAAATTGTGCATATAATAAACTACATTTTAGAACAATAATAAGCACAGGATTTAGGATAATCTTTGCGTTGAGTAGGAAGTGATTGCTGGAGAGATGGAGGAGACAGGTTGTGTACTGTAAATTATTATCAAGTCTTTAAGTTTTATTTTGAGTGGTAGGCTTACTATTATTTATCACACTAAAACATTATAAAAGTCTAAAATCACTAATTAAATACAAGCACATAATTAATGGACCAAGGATTAGAATGTGTCCTTAATTACAGAACAGGCGTTATCTAGATTGGTACATTGCAGTGTCAGTGAGAAATGAAGAGGAAGTGAGATGTGTATCACAGTTTGAGTACATAGTACATACATGCTAGCAAATGCTGTTTCTGTAGCAGAAGCAAAAAGTTACCTATCAGTGTTAAAATCTTGAATTATACTTTCATCATAATTTGAATATTATTTTAATAGTTCAAGTACTTATGCAATTGAATTTCTACATAAGGAGTAGTGTGTATTTATTATAAATATCATTTAAATAGTCCTCAAAGGGTTCATGAAATTATTTTCTAATTCAAAAGGTTTTGTTCTTTACGCACAGTTAGTGTATTTCAGGAGTGTCTCAGTCATCCTTTTCAGAATCCTTTAATTTAGGATTCTGTGTGATGCAGAGATATCTAAAGGATGCTGGGATGATTTGAGGTTATGTCTTACAAAATATAAAATCCCAAGGATCAGAAAAATTAAACTATATCCAGACATTCATTTCATTGTATCAGGCTCAATCACACCGGTGCCATAGATATTTCTAGAGCCTTTGTGACATGTAACACAAGAGATTAACTGCAGAAGCAGACAGGAGAAGCCAGAATTTAAATTTAATTCTGATAGCAATCCAAGCATTAAAGAGATTAGCCAATGTGTGAAATAATGACACTTATAATTTCCTTCCACTGTGGAAGGTGCAGAATTGTCTCATAAATACATTAATTAGTGTGACCATGCAATGAGTTTATGACTGAGAGTTTTTAATGAAGTCACAAAAAAGTTCTTTTTTTAACTTTCCACAGCAGTGCTCTGACATTGGAACTTTAATTCTTCGTCTTACATTTTTACTTCTTTGGGACAGCACTGGGCTGAGGTACAGTCTTATGAGAGGTATTCAGATAAGAGAAGCAGAGCCCTCCTCCTAAAGAGATCAGTTCCTGCCTCTCTCCAAAGGATAGGCAACCATCACGTTTAACTTCCTTTTCTTTATTGTTTCTTTCTTTTTTCCCTCAGCTAACCAAGTGACTTCTACCATATCTGACACAATACAAGGCCCCCTTTGTAGCCACCTGAACTTGGATTTCTCAGCTTCAGTTCATGGAAGCGAAAGAAACTACATTTTTGTATAACAGGAGCAAAAGAAACTATGTTTCTATATAAACTATCTAGTCCCTGATATTCTGTTACAGCAACAGACGGTGGAAGAAAACCCCAATAGATTCCTTTCCCATCAATAAAAGCTCTCTGGGATCCTGAGTAATTTATTAGAATATAAAGGGCTTCACAGAACAAAAGCTGTATGACTGCTGTTTTCATTTAACCTGCCTTAGTTCTATATTCCAACTCGAACTACACTGAAATTCAGAAGACATGAAATACTGTCATGTCTCACACTATATTGAGCATCTGGGAATTTATACATAACCGAGAGGAAATGTGAAGCATAGAAGGTTGTCAAGGTGACGACGGGCTTATGAGGCAACTCAGGCAGACTCTTGATTAAGAGGAAGTAGGTGAAATGAGCTTTGTATTAGGTAGGTTCATGGTCAAACTCTAAAGCAATAAACTCAAAATTTTCATCAAAATGACATATATGACAGCCCAGGGGCAGGGTGGAAAGAGGGCGTGGTATATGGCCATGAATGTGTGCCCTTCACTAGTTCATTCCCCACCCCTCCCTCCCGGGTTTGCCTGACCTGCAGGAGGTGCTGTGAGTTCTTTGACAGGCGGTCCAGAACACGGGAACAGGATGGTAGTGTGTTTAAAGTTTGCAGAGGAAGCACCCACAGGGAAGAATGCTCAGACCCTGGCAAATACATACAAATCATAGCCCGTAAACTCCAGGGAAAAAACTATTAATAGATAATCTCCATTTCAATATTTGATGAAAACTCAAGGCTTGGTCCTTTCTTATTACTGCAGTGAGATAGGCTATACTTTTAACCATTTATAAAACTTCTAGGCCTTTGCTTAAATCCCATGGGGATAAATCTGGGTAATAAAGTCAACAAGAAATGCATTTTTAACAGGAAATTGCACTGTGTGAAAGGTTGGATAGTACAAACTGAAATATACGTATACTTTATTATCTAATATTATCTTAAAGCTTATTATTTCATGAAACTACTAAGACACATCTTTATCCTCTGCCCTGGTTTTGGGCTCCAAGTTTTCTCTTCTCTTAAGAATTACTTTATCGCCTCAGCAGACACTTTGGTGTGTGTGTGGTGTGTGTGTGTGGTGTTGGTGTTTGTAGATCCTCCTATCCAGCTTTTCATGTAATTAACAAATTCTAACTCAAACCATTTTCTAGAAATTCTGCTCTATTGGGTACTTGTCTGGTAAACTTTCCTGAATTCGTCTGGTTTTATGTAGTTGAATTGTAAAGTTGTTTGATTAGGCATAAAATACCATGCACACACTGAATATATAATATGTACCTGTGTCCCTGGTGTGTGCAAAGCTTGTCACTCCTCTCTGCCCTTCTTTCACGCTGGCATTCTGTTTAGTTTGGAATCTTAGAAGATGTGCACCAATGTGGCCATGTTTTTATCTTCTTTTTTTGTGGTACAAAATACAGAAATTATCTTATTTTAACACAAGGCCCTGCTGATAACAAGAAAGCATGACATCTTTAAAGATAGGTTTTAAAGATGAGAATTATTCCATAAATCCCCACAGGCATAAGAACTCTTCAGGAGTCCCTCACTCTTGCATCCTCTCCTTCTCTCAGCCCACTCCTGAGCCCTAATAGCTCAGCCTCAATTTCATTGTGTCTGGGAGAAAAGAGAATCCTGTTGAGAATCAAGCACTCATCCAACTGGGCACAGTTTTCAAATTGATGTGCTGAGCCGCTAATAATAAAGGGGAACGAATTGATTTTGAAAAAGTCAATACAGTATGAACTACTTGGCTACAGAGGAAGTGCTTAGAAGTTCTGTGTTCTGTCACAGTTTTGTATCCATATAAACAAGGAGGCACCAAGAGAATTCAGTGGCCTCTTCTCTGTATCTACCAGAAGCAGAGACATATTTTCTCCCTTGAACACTGTGTAATACAACAGTTTTCTCCATTCCAGTTTTGCTTTTAAATGCACTCAAAGGAAAAAAATAAAAGATTATATATAGGCATGCAATTCGCGAAAGGAGATATTTTTAAACATTTGATGTTGAATTATATTAGCGTATACAATAATATGCTTTATTTTCCTCTTCTTGTACATATTTATAGTTCCATAAACTAAAATGAGCTGGATGAAGTTGACAGCTCTGGACTTCACGAGCTCCTCTGATCACTTGAGAACAGGAAAAGGTTTCTACTTCAAGAAAATGCACAACTGATCATAAGTTCTTTATGTTCAAGGACCTTTTTTTTAAAATCAGTGATATATTTGTAGCTAAGCCTATTTTTTGAACATTTTGTTCACCAAATGTATTAATTATCTTTTGTTTCTTATTATTAAAATTTGAACCAATACAGTATATTGATCAGTATGGTAAGGTGTCTCAAGAATGCCACAAATAATCAAGGAAATGATACATTTTGAGTAAATCTGTATAACTTCATGTAAAGCTATTATGTGAGATGATTATATATTGTCACTCACATTTCTCAATTAGATATTTGTTTAGTTAATTCTGAGTGTAAGATCATTTGCCTGTATAATAAATACAAATAGATTTGTATGATCTTTAAGTTTTTATTCATTATTTTTCAAAGAGTAATTAATTGAGAGCCAAGACCCTTAGGTAGATATCAAGAATGAACAAAATTTCCTCTTGTAAATTATACTGTTGGAGGTTGTGCTGGTTGGCTTTTATCAACTTAACACACACTTAATCATCTGGGAAAGAGAATATCTGGGTAAAGAATGTCTTAATTGAGAAACTCCTTATCCATAAGATTGGCCTGTGGGCCAGTTGCAGGGTATTGTCTTCATCCGCCACATTGGGGTAGTGCAGTGCTAATCCTGGGCAAGCTGTAGTGAATAGTGTAAGAAAACATGCTGAAAAGGTCATGGCTGTAAGCAACACTCCTCGGTGGCCTTTACATCATTTCCTGCCTCCAGATTTCTTCTGCCTTTGAGTTTCTGCTCTGACTTCCCTCAGTGTGGAGTGTAAGCTGAGAGTTACAAAATGAGAGAAACCTTTTCTTCCTCAAGTTGCTTTAGGTTGTAATATTTTATCACAGCAACAGAAACCCTGACAAAGACATAAACTGATATTAGACATGGGATCTTGCTGTGACAGGCCTGACCATGTTTGGAGAAGAATTGTGAAAATGCTTTAGAACTTTTGACTAGAAAAACCACTCGGTGTCCAAATGTGAGTGGGCTGTTGTGAGAACTTGGAATATTGAGAGCAATACAGAAGATGGAGCCCTTTGAATGATATGTTTGGTATGATACTTTGAATGAGAATGGCTCATAGTTTCTTATTTGAATACTTGGTCCCTAGTTTATAGAACTGTCTGGGAAGGATTGAGAGGTGTGGTCTTGTTGGAGAGAGTGTGGCACTGGAAGTGGGCTACAAAGTTTCAAAAGGCAATTCCTAGTGCTCTCTTTCTGCCTTGGGTTGTAGATCAAGGTTTGAGCTCTCAGCTGTTTCTTTGCTTAGACATAATGGACTCGAGTCCTCTGAAACTATAAGCCAAACACTGTCTCTTATAAGTTTTTATCATAGCAAGGGAAGAAATAACTAAGATACCTTGCTTATTAAGTTGTATAGGGAAGTTCAGAGTCTGTCAGTGTTGATAATATTTTGAATTAATAATCTGTGGTTCTGGTCAGCTGGGATGAAGAATCAGCCATCAGAAAGAGAGCAGAACCATAAAGTGAAACCTTAGCTCTGCTTGACTACTGATATTACTCAGCTATGGCTGAAGAATCAGCTGTAATTAAGAAGGACCAGTGTCACCGAGGCAACATTTTCTTGGAAGTGGTTTCCGGGGTTAGCCCATAGAAGCTGTGGTCCAGAGAGGTCCAAGTTTGAAATTCATGCTGGTATCTGGACTTGGTAACCTGTAAGAGTTTTCCAAGTGTTACCAGTTTTGAAGACATGGAGTTATAGTGAGTGAGTGCCCAAGGCTTGGCACTGTGAAAGGCCAGGAGAAGCCACTGGTGAAAGTGCAGCCCAATTGCAGCAGAAATCCCAGCATTTTGGAGATGCCAGTACCATCAGATGATGCCCAAAGACAGAGCAGATGTAAGTAGACCAGACCTGAGCCTGTGAGACAAGCTGCACATACTGTGGAACATACAGCTGGTGAGGAGCTGCCTAAACCCTTTGAGCCCAGAAGATAATGAGTCCCAGAACTCTGACACTGAGTTCTGTCCTGTTGGAGTTTACACTGTTGCTTTTCTTTGATTGTGACTGTGCCCTATGTCTTCCTCTTGAAGTAAGAATGTATTTACTTTCTTTTGTGATTTTTATTAGAGCCCACAGTTGAAATACTTTGGATATTTTAGGGAGGCCTTGAATTTGAACTTTGTCAAATGCTAAGACTTGGTTGTTTTAAAGGGACAGAGCTTTGAAAGTATTTGAATTTTTAAGACTGGGACTTTTAAAGCCCAGAATGTGTTTCTATATCAGGATACTGCTATTCATATGAGAACTCACAATGAACAAAAAAAGAAAGGTTATGGTTTGATAGTTATGCATTTATCTGTCATGTTGACCAGGGGTCAGTTGTGTGTTTTTTATCAACTTGGCACAAACTTGTAATGAGGGAATCACAATCAAGAAAACACCTCCATAAGAACAGCCTGTTAGCAAAACTTGAGTGTTGTCTTGATTAGTGAATGATGTGGGCAGCGCCATCCCCAGGTCATGAACTGTATAAAAAGGCTGAGCAAGCTGTGGAACAAGGCAGGAAGCAGTGATCCTCTGTCCATGGTTGTCTTCCTTCTGATGCTGCAGTCCTTTAATACAGTTCCTCATACTATGGTGACCCTAACCTTAAAATTACTTCCTTGCTACTTCCTAACTGTAGTCTTGCTACTGTTATGTAAATATCTGTTATGCAAAGACTTTGAGGGTTGCAGCTCACAAGTTGAGAACCACTTAATATAGTGTCTGTGGCCTCAATTCCTGCTTCCTCCAGGTTCCTGCCCTGACTTTCCGTAGTAAAGGAGTGTAACCTGAGACTTGCAAGATGAAATAAACCTTTCCCCTTTCCAAGTGAGTTTTAGTCATGGTGTTATCATACAGAATGACTAAGACAAGAGTCTTGGATCTATAACAGTTTTTTAGTGAACCTTTTTGTTTTCCTTTTCTAAATTTCCCTCCCCCTCCCCCCTCCCCCTCCCCCCCCCTCCTCCTCCTCTCCTTCCTCTTTCTCTTTCTTTCTGTGTATCAAGTTTGTGGTTTATTATTTGTGTGTGTGTGTGTGGTTGTGTGTGTGTGTGAATGTTTGAATGATTGTGGTGGCTATGGAGATGTCATTGTTTCTCAAAAGCCATCTTCCTTGATGTTTGAAACAGGGTCTCTCATTGGCCTGTATGTCAGTTGGCCTAACTTGTCAAACAATCTAGGTTGACTGACCAGTGAGCCACCAGAATCCTCCTGTCTCCACCTTTCCAGTGCTGGAATTAGGATTTCACACCACCAGAGTCAAGGTTTTGTTGTTACTGTTGTTATTTTGTTCTGTTTTCATGTGAATCCTAGGGATTGAACTCAGGTCCTCTCGCTTGGGTAAAATCAAGCACTTCAGTGACTGAGCTCTCTCTCTCTCTGGCCTTTTAAAAGTTCAATTTTCTTTCTGAATATGACTGAGAAAGAAAACCTATCGCATTTTAAATGAAATATCAATTCAATTCCATTGCTCACCAATATTATGTGATATCTGTAGGTGCAGAGAGGAGCTTTGTATATGGGACAAGAGCAAGAACAATGGGTTAGACACCTCTGTGTAAAACCTGGCCTCTGCCTTACCCACTGCAGATTTGGGCAACTTCTTTACTCCTCTTTACTCAATTGGAAAATGGAACTAACAAAAAGAACTAATTATGACTTCAGCAAGAGTAAATGAGATAATACATTTAGAGGGCGTATTAAATGAAATGATATGTTTAGAGGACCCAGCAAATGATTTTGTGTAAAGGTATGTAGTAAGTAGCTATTCTAATATTAGGTTATATGAAATATTGATATTATCATGAAAGTGAGACCTTCCTGTCCATCTGTTCCATGTAAGAGTATTCATTGAATATGTAACTAAAACGTACACCAAGCGTCTTCCACATTAGAAGAAGAGCAAATGACTTCAATTAGAGACTAGAGAGCTGTTGAGTATTCTGTGGAGAAAATGAAGCTGAATGCTATGTAAGGAAATGGTCTTCGAAAAGAGAGGAACCAGAGGACATACATTCCAGGAAGAAGGAGATACAAGGAGCATGAGGAAGGTATTTGTACAGCTTGTGCCTAAAACACAGTGCTTGGACTAGTAGCTTGAGTGTTTCTGGACTCAAGGAATCCAAAATGTTTCTCATGGCCTGTTCTATTACCAAGGATGGCATTGTCTCAACGTGTTCTACTGAATGTTGGTGGTATCTAGGCAGAATCCAGGAACTCAGTAAGTTGAGGACCAGAGGCCTCTAACTAGGGTTGAGTTGGCTATGGGGAGAGGGAACTTGTAGAGTCCACTCCAGCAGAAAGACACGGCATTAAGTGAGGGAGGAGATTGCCATCCCACAGTCAAAACTCTGATCCATAATTGTTCCTGTCTGAAAGAATGCAGGTATGGAAATGGAGAAGAGCCTGAAAAAAAGGAGGTCCAGTGACAGGCTCAAAGTGGGATCCAGATCAAGGTGAGGCCGCAAGGCCTGATACTATTACTGAGGCCATGGAGCACTCACAAAAAGGATCCTATCATGACTGCCTTCTGAAAGACCTAATGAGCAGCTGAAAGAACCAGATGCAGATGTTTGCACCCAACCAATGGACAGAAGCTGCTAACCTCTGTGGTTGAGTTAGGAAAAGCTGGAAGAAGCTGAGGAGGAGGGTGAGTCTGTGGGAGGACTAACAGTCTCAATCAACCTGGACACCTGAAATCTCTCAAACATTGGACTATCAACCAGGCAGCATATGAGGCCCCCAGCACATAAACAGCAGAGGACTGCTGGGTCTAGGTTCAATCAGAGAAGATGTAGCTAACCCTCAAGAGATTGGAGGCCCCAGGGAGTTTAGAGGTCTGGTGGGGTGGGATAGTGGGGACATCCACGTGGAGACAGGGACACTGGGAGGAGGTATGGGATGTGGAACATTCAGAGGGTAGACTAGGAGGGGAATAAAATCTGGAGTGTAAAAAAAAGATTAAATAAAAAGAAGGAGTGTGTGTGTGTGTGTGTGTGTGTGTGTAGTCTCTTCAATCACATACCTTTCCTGGAATATTTTTATCTTCTGTTTCCTGTAGCCTTCAGGACTGCAAAATTTAAATATGTCAGCCTTGTTTCTGGTATAGAATAAATGTTGTAGGGAAAACCGTGTTTCATCCATGTAACAGAAGAGTTAATTTGGGAATGGAATGATATTCCTGCTCATGCTTATGCAGTGACTAAGTGGAATAAGAGTCTGAAAACTTTGGAAGGCTAGAATAAGAATAACGCTCTGTAAACCAGAACGGGAATTTGCTTGAGGTCTCTGGTCTTTTTGATTTAGGTAGAAGGCGAAACAATTTACTAGGGTAAGTGTGACAGCTGTGAGCTAGGTGCCTGGAGACGAGCGGCTGCTGTACAATAGGGAGCCAATTAGAGTTAAATAAAGGAATTGCTGAGCATCATTTGGTCCCAGACTGAAGGAATGCAGTTAACAGAAGACAAAGAGAGAGAGAGCAGGGGATGGAGAGAGGGAGGGAGGCAGGGACAGAAAGAGGAGAGAGGGAGGTCTGAACAAGTGAAGGTGCAGACAAGAGAAGTCTTTTGGAAGAGCCCAGTTTAAATCTTAAAAGCAGACGACATTGAAGAGGGAGGTTATCGTGGAGTGGTTTCCAGTTGTGAACAGGGAGAAGGAGCTTATGTCAGCCACGCATTTAAGGAATTTTTTCAAACATAGAATAATCTAAAATAAACCGACAAAGTCTATTGAACAAGCAATTAAGTTACTTAATGGTCTGTGCTCCTGTTTAATTGGCTCATTTCTGAAGATACTCTAACTGTAGGTTATAGGCAATTTTAAAGGGATAATAGATATAATGAAATCAGTAGCAGGAATATGAAAAAATTAAATACAATTAACCAACTGAGCTATAAGGTGATAATTAAAATTAGTCATTCATTTAAAGGTGGGATAACTTTTATGCCTTATTGTTTCTATCTGCTACGTTTTTCTTTCCCCTAATCTCAGAAGCCAGACTATGGGTTGTAAGTGGGCTGAAAATAGACGTGAAAATAGTCAAAGGAAATAGTTTACTTCACATTTCTATTTTTATGTACTGCCAGGCGACCGGAAGGACACTGTATGTATACCCCACTGACCACACCGCAGAGTGTGGAAGCATGCCTGGGTTCAAGCTGGAGACTTTCATAGATGACTTGTGACCTGGAACTTGGCCATTACTTATTCACTTACCGTAGATACTGGCGGCATCAGAATTTTAAGAGCGGTGTGTTAGAGTTAAATCATCGTAGTAATGAACAGTCGGGTGAGGAGAAAGCTATGCGCATGCTCCAACTCTTACCTACAGCAAATTTCCTTACAGCTGAAAGCAGGTAGGAGACGGAGTACCGGAGACAGTGCAGGAGCATCAAAGTGTCTCTGTGTCACACTCTTCTCTGTGACTGGGAAATGCTGAGGCTATTATATAATCCCCCCGCCCTATGTTAGGTTGTTTTCTGCCTTAAAATTAATTCCTAACTGAAAGAAAATTATTATCATCAATGAAAAAATAGCGTTTTACAAAGGCTTTATATTTTATATAGGAAAATCCATTATAAGGAATAAATAGGACTAATTCAAAAGATATCATTTAAGGAGAGGTACGCAATTACAACATCACTATGGGGTCATCATGGCCAATTTGACAGACTTTAGAATCACTTGAAAGGATAAGGGATTGTCAAGAGTGGGTTAGTGTCTAGGCATGCCTGTTTGGGATTTTACCAAGTTAGGTCAACTGAAGAGACCTTCCCTGATTGTGGCTTTCTTGGCTTGGGTCCCCACTTCCTCCTGGAACGAATGCAAAGGAAATGCAGACTGGATGGAAAGAAGACAGGCTAAGCACAGACAGCCATTGTTTTCTTCTGAGTAAAAATGTGAAGTCAATGTATTCCCTCAAACTTCTGCCCCTGTGAGGGACTGAAGCCTGAGACTGTGAGCCAAAATAAACGCTTTCTCTCTTACATTGCTTTTGCTAGGGTGTTTTGTCACAGGAATAGGAAAACGAACTAAGATAATAAAAAACATTTATTTTTGTAGTCATTTGAATGACAGTTTATATCTTCCCATACAAATAGTGTCATCTCTATTTTAAGGAATCAGATATACGTTTTTCCTTCTCTAACATTTTACCATAAAATGGATTAAAAATACAGAAAAGCTAAAAGAAATATGTATGATAAATATTTATATACTTTCCTCAAGGGAATTATATGAGTTTTTATCTATGTTACTTTTTGTTTTATTATACACAAATGATATAATACATGCATGTATTTCTAACTATATACATGATTATTCTTTTATTATTTCTTTTTCTTTTTTTAACATTTTTTTTATTGGAAATTTTTTATTGGAAATTTTTTTTTACATTTCAGATGTTCTCTCCTTACCCCATTTCTCCCCCTCCCTCCCAGGAACTCACTATCCCTTCCCCCCTCCTCCTGCCTCCACGTTGGTGTACCCCCTTCCACCCTCCCCTGTACCTCACCTCCCCACCCTCGAGTATTCCCCCCCCCAAGACGTCCAGCCTTCATGGGACCAAGGATCTCTTCTCTCCACTTATATATAGCTCCCTTGCATATATAGCTGGAGCCATGGGTCCCTCCCTAAGTGCTCCCAGGCTGGTGGTTTAGACCCTGGGGGCTCTGGTTGGTTGGGATTGTTGCTTTCCTCATGGTGTCTCGAATCCTCTCAACTCCTTCAGCCTTCACTCTATCTTCTCCATTGGGAACCCCATGATCAGTTTAATGGTTAGCTGTGAGCATCGGCCTCTGAGTATGTCAGACTCTTGCAGACCTCTAAGGAGACAGCTATATCAGGCTCCTGTCAGCGTGTACATCCTGACATCCACATCAACCTCTACCTTTGGTGACTGCACATAGGATGGATATCCAGGTGGAATAGTCTGTAGACGGTCCCTCCTTCAGTTTCTGTCCTGCACTGTGTCTCCATATTTGCACCCTTGAGTATTTTGTTACTCCTTCTAAGAAGGACTGAGGGCTCCCCTATTTGGTCATCATTCTTCATGAGCTTTACGTGGTCTGTGAGTTGAATCTTGGGTATTTCAGGCTTCTGGGCTAAAATCCAATAATCAGTAGAAGACAGTATCAGTTTTCTACTTATGAAAGTGACCACAAGCCTATTCATCTTACTGCTATGGAGATCAGCAATCCACAACAGACATCCCAGCTAACTATACTGTTGCCGGTCTTACGTGCCTGCTGCAGGATTTTGAAGAGCTGCTGTGAGCCTTTTCTAGTTCCCAATAGAAATCATCATCCCATGGGTCTTGGCCCCCCTGCCTGCATCCTGCAAGGACATCACTCCAACCTTTGCTTCCAACTTAATCTCTATTTCTGATCTTTTCCCCCTCTGTTACAAAGTCTTTTGGGATTACATTCGGCTGACACGGGTATGTAATTGAGAATAATCATGCTTTTATAATACCTTTAATTTACTGAGACCTTCAAATTTTCTTTGCTATAATATAATCTCACATGCTGATTAGTAAAGCATGGATTTCTTGAGAAGAGATTATTCACAGAATATTATGATCATTATTTTGACCTCGCTCTTAGTATATTTTAGTACCAGAAGAAAAACACAGGCTGAGTTTAATTTTTTTCTGTCCCATTTTACTCAGTCTGCAAAACAAATACTACTCCCTGATAAACAGCTCTTACCATGTGAGGTAACAAAACATTAGTACCCAATAGAATTGCTGATCACTGAGGGCTTGTTTTAGGTATCAATAAACTTTTAAAGAGCACTGTTAATAAACTGATTTTCTACCTAATGTAAGAGACATTGCAATTCTGTGGATGTTAAGATAAAAGAAAAGTGTCTTTTTTCTTATTTGAGAAAGGGTCTCCATGTATAATATATAACCCTGGCTGGCCTGGAACTCACTAAGCAAAGCAAACTAGCCTTGAAGTCAGAGAATCTCCTGTTTTTGGAGTTAAAGTCATGTGCCACCATGCCTGGCTAGTATTAAGTAGGCAAGACGTTGCCTCTGTGCTCTCTGCAGACTACCCAGCTCAGAGATGGCTCACAATGCTCCATTCAGCATTATGGATATTGTGATATTCTGATTTGCAATGATTTTTAACATGTTCCTTCCAAAGTCGGATTTTCCAATTAATATCCAAAGTAGTGTTGAAGCAAGGTGGGGACTCTAGTGTTGTTTAGTTCCTGAGGCTCAAGCTCTGAGAAATTGACTTCTATATCTTTAGAAGGTATTAGGGGAGAAAAGTCAGTACTGCTTTCTCCTGTATAATGATGAAATGGGAAAGGCCACGTCAGGTCCTAGAGGCTTATTCTTGGACTTCCCAGCTTCCAGATTTATAATAAATATTTTCAGCTCTCTATTAATAACCAGGCTGCAGTTAGCAGCAGTAAAAGACCTTGCCGTGGTTTAAATAGGTATGACTCCTATAGATGTTTGGAAAACACATGCTAAAATGTTTGGCCAAAGGATGTGGCACTATTAGAAGGTATGGCTTTATTGGAGGAGGTATGGCCTTGTTGAAGGAAGTTTGTCACTGTGGAGTTGGGGCTTTAAGATCTTAAATGCTCAAGCTACTCCCAGTGTGAAAAAAAAAAAAAATCCAGTCTCCTCCTGGCTGTCTTCGGATCAAGATGCAGAACCTGAACTGCTCTGGCACCATGTTTGACATGCTTCTGCCATGATGATAATGGACCTCTGAAATGAAAGTGTAAGCCAGCCCCAAATAAATGTTAGCCTAAGAGTTACCATGGTCATGGTGTCTCTTCACAGCAATGGAAATCCTAACCAAGACAGACTGAGGTACTCAATTAAGTATATGTAATGTATATGTATATGTATATAATGTATATGTATATGTATATGTATATGTATATGATGTATATAACACACACACACACACACACACACACACCACACATACATATACATACACTTTGAGTAAGATTTAGCAGTTCCCATCAGTCCAGCACTCTAGACACTAAAAGTAATGGTACTGGTTCTGCTAAGGTCATGCCTTCTGCAAGATGTAAGATGTTCCTGTAGCATTATATATTCTAGTCTAGAAATGACAGTGCGATCATCTGCAGCCTGCATTGTGTACCCGAAGGGCACCAAAGTAATTAAGTCTACTTTATTTAACAGGAGCTTCCAGATCTCTGGCTGACAGTTTTTTTCATAGCCAGGATGGATAAGAGTGGAATAGAAACAATTTTCGTTAAATGAAAGAGCAAATAGGCTGCTCTTGGCAGTCCTTGTCTGTGTGTCACCTTCATCATCTGGGAGCCACTCTTCGAGCACCCAGCACGAGCCCCCGTGTTTTCATTATTCTCTGCTCTCTCTCTCTCTCTCTCTCAGAAGCATGCAAAGCAACGGTATTAAAGAGATTAAATGGATTTCTCTTGGCAGTGAGTTCTTTTCAGCTTTGCAGTTTTTGTTTAGAAAGGGCAAGAACTGCAGACCACCAAAGAGGAACTTGGGAGGAATGCACCATGCTTCCTTCCTGGTGACATTTCTCAGTCTATGAAACGAAGCCTTGTAAGCCATGACACGGTGATGATGCTTCTGGATTCCAGGAAAACGTATGTGTATTTTGGGGTGGGGGGTGAGAATATATTCATTTTAGGAATGTGACACTGTTGAAGACTTCCCAACACCTAAGAACATGCTTCTGAACACTTGTAGCAGAGTATACACCTTAAGGCACGGTTTTCCTGACTGTTGAATTATATAGGATGGTATATTTGTCTCATAAACAAGGACTTTCCTTGGTCAAGAAATACAAACTTTTCTACCTCAACCAGGAGAAAAGAAAATCATGGGCTTGTTCAGCTCATGAATGTAGGCTTGGATTTTTTAAAACTTACCTTTAATAAGGGTTCTCAAAAGCTTTGACCCCCACCCCTTCTAGCACACTGTCCAAAGGTAGGGAGAAAAGATAGCAAACAGGACAAGGGGATGTGGACCTATTTAGAAGTGATTCTTTGGGGGTGATTCCAATCTCTGCCAGGATACCAGCATTCCAGTTCAGGAGTGTCTGGATAGCAAATATGAATCAGCAGCAGTGGCATGACCCAGCAGAAACAGCCAGGCCCCCACCAAGTTGGCATGAGCCAGTGGGAGCGACCAGGACCAGCTGGGATACCAGGAGAAGTTCTCTGCCATTTCTCTAAAAAAAAAAAATGGATATTTTATTTATTTACATTTCAGAAGCCATTCCCTTTCCCCCTTCCCCTCCCTAGAAACCCCCTATCCCATCCCCCCTCCTCCTGTCTGGTATGGAATTTTGCTGTGTATAGTTAAGTTAATTTTGGCTCCAAGTTAAGGCCTAGGATGAGTTCAAGCCTGCAGACACTCTGGGGTTTAATTATTTCACATCAGCTAAAGAGAAAGGGTTGCTGTACAAACCCAAGCTACAGAGAACTGGAATGAACAGACAAAAGAACTTATTATTTGGGACTAATGGCTGTAAAAATTATTTTCTTCTCCTTAGAATTCATTTGTGTTAGACTAAAAACAGACTTGACTTGCAAAAGTTTAAAACCCAAGTATTAATGTCCTTCCTGTTGCTAAAAATTATATATAATTATATACATTATGTCACACACACACACACACACACTTCATGAAGTTCCAAAATTCTGAACATTAAAAGCATGTGGGCAGTGAGGTCCTTCTTGGCTTTATGAAATATACAGTGAGCTCTTGTGTTTCTTGTTCTGATAGTAGAAACCTGGGACCCACCTCATACTGGAAGAGCATGGAAACAATCAATGAGAACATTGTATATTAAACTCTCTTAAAAAATACATACATACATACATGCATACATTCATGCATATACACACACACACACACACACACACACACACACACATATATGCCAGCCTTGTTGACCTGCTTCAGTGAGTTCCACTAAGTTATGACTTTGAGTCACATCCCCAAGGCCCATCCAGCTTATATACTGCCCTGCAGTCAATTGAGACTGAGTGTTTGGCACTTCTAAACTCTCCAGACGCATTATCTAACCCCTCCTCCTGTATTCCCAGCCAAGATAGCCCATTAGAAAATGTCTGACAGTGTTTGGGACAAATTGCTGACTCTACTGTAATTTTTTTTTTTTTTTAAATCCCTTGACATTTTCTTTTAGAGAACATTTGATATCTGGTAGAGACAAATATTTCAGAGTATTATAACTGAGAACAGCTCTTCTGTCCCACTGACTGATTCAATCATGAGAAAGGTTAGGGATGAGACTCACAGGTTTTAAGTTTGCTTTCAAATTCATTTTAACAGCTGCATCATTATTCAAAACTAATAATATAAAATGACTTACACTCAGAAGCCTTGTTTCAGAGCCTATTCTTATTAACCCTTTCCCTTCCTTGCCTCATTTGGTTACCATTTCATTTTACTTTCTTATGGACACTATTACTGATGCTGTGATGTACTTACAGACAGGAGCCTAGCACATAGGTTCCTGTCTTGTTCTGAGAAGCCAAACAAGCAACTGAATGAGCCAAGTGTAGATACTTACACCCAACCAATGGACAGAAGCCAGGGACCCCTGTGGTTGGATTAAGGAAAGGCTGGAAGAAGCTTTGGAGGGTGACCCTATAAGAAGACAAGCATCCTCACCTAACCTGGACCGTTGAGATCTCTGAGACACTTAGTCACCAACCAGGCAGCATACACTAGCTGATATGAGGTCTCCTTGGTCTGGCCTCAATGAGAGAAGACACAACTAACCCATGAGAAACTTGAGGCCGCAGGGAGTGTGTAGGTCTGGTTGGGTGTGGGTGGGGGGCTGGTAAGATCCTCTTGGAGATGGGGGGAGGAGGAATGGGATGAGGAACAGTCATAGGGCAGACCAGGAGGGAGAATAATGACTGGACTGCAAAAAAAAAAAAAAAAAAAAAAGATTAAATAATAATAATAATAATAAAATGAAATATTTCTATAAGCAAACAAAAATAAACAAACATTTTTATTTTTCCATCTTCCCCTTTGGAACCAAGGACACTATATTGTTATCTATGCCATGGCTTTACATTTTTATTTCATTTTGAGTTTTATTTTGTGTTTGAATGTGTTCCTGTGTGTGTGCGTGCATGTGCATGTGCGTGTAGTTTTGTGGGCTGCTCCATAGGTACCACAACATAAGGCTGGAAGTCAAAGGACAATTTGGGGCTAGTTTTCCCTTCTATCATGTTGGTCCTGAAGATTGGGCTCAGGTTGTTGGCCTGGGTGGTGAGTACCTTTACCTTCTCCCATCTTCTGAGGCTTTATCATAACTTTAAAAAAGTTGAATATCAATGTACTGTTGAGATCAAAATAACCATAGGTCATTATAAACAATGCCACAACCAATAAACCTCTGTTTATATATATTGTTTGCATATAGACATCATAGTTACTTTGGGTTTTGAGGCAAGGTCTCCGGCCTTGATCTCTCCATCCTCCCTTCCTGCCCCCAAGTGTTAAAATTACAGGCAGGTGCTACCAAGCTCTGTTCATAACCTCTTATTAGAAAACCGTAAAGTATCATAAATGATAGTAATTTTCAGTCAATGCAATTTGAACTTGAAACAAAAGTAATTTTGGATGTTGAAACCTGTCTTGTACTCAGGAAAAACTCTCAGAAATAGAATTTCTGGCTCAATAGGTAATAAATTTGTAATTTTCTCTTGTATTTTAAAATTTTCTCATGCAAGGAAGGGTGTAGTAACATGTTCAAAAAGTTTAAATAATAGCATTTGGGGCCAATCTGATGCGTAAAGAGCCGTCAGGGCCCGGTTTGTGTTGCTGCGTGATGATTTATGCTGTATCCTTTCACGTGTTGCTTTGAGAGCCAGTCACGTTTGCTTTCCTCAAATGGTCTTCTCACAACCTTTGCCTTCTATTAATATTTTAATCATATCTTTAAAGTTCAAGGCATCACACACAGACAGGGAGATTAGCCGTTTGTAATATGAAAAGCAAATATTCTTTCTCCCTGTGTTTGTTTGCTCAGTTAATTTGTCTAAGGTGAAACTTGGTGACATTTAATTCTGAGGCTCTTTGTATGAGTTCCAGTTTTTTCTATTTCCCCTGTCTCTGCTCTGAGGTGCTACCTGCTGCACCAGGAGCCTCTTCTTTCTATAGATTCTAAAAATTCTCAAGCTCCTTTCAGTGCATAAGCCTATTTGTGTATTTCCTATCTTAAATACACTATAAAGAGATTTTCTTACATTACCTATATTTCTACCCTTATTTTTTCTCTCATAGCCAAGTTTTTGAAGGAAGAATTCAAATTCCACATCTCCAGGTTTTCATTTCATAGCCCCGCCCCATCATGCACCCAACTCTGTAAGTTTGCTGATTGCCCCGACACCCAAATAGCCTTCTACTCATCACGTCATCCTGCTTAATGTGTCCTGTAGAAGTTGGCACTTCCATCTCAATCATTCTTTCTCAAAATCCTTTTCTTCTGTTTTAGAGACTTCCCCTTTAGGATCCCAATGTGAAAGTTACAGAAAACACATATTAAGGTCAAATAGGTCCTTTTTTCATTGGCTACCAAAAGCAGGCTCTTGCCACAAAGGACTCATGGCATCGAAGCTCAGGGGTACAGCTTTTTTTTTAAAGGCAAACTCCACAAAACTCACAACATTAGTGTCAAACATACATCAAGAGAACCTGGTAAAAAAAAAAAAAATTATTATACATTCAGCGGATATTTTGGCTATGCACCACCTTCACCACAAGACGTCTGCCTCTGTGGCTTACATAAAGATAGAAACTAGAAACAAATGACCTGCATCGACTCCGGGCAGTCTTTCCACTGATATTGCTCTTAGCTGAACTTCATTTACTTAGTTAATTAGAGATTGCTCTGCCTGAGACACAGGAGGAACAGATCTCAGCCCTCAGCTCACAGGGAATTTAAGTGCTGTTACTTTTTCCAGACACTCTTTTATTTACCATAGTTGGCCTTTAATGGAATACAGCTGGGGTGATATTCTTAAATTTATTGTAGATGAGCCTAATGTAAAGTTACAGTTTAAAGCAGTCTTTCTCCCCCTTCTTATGGCTGTGACCCTTTAATACAGTTCCTCATGCTGTGGTAACTCTCAACCATAAAATTATTTTGTTGCTACTTTATAACGATTATTTTGCTGTGGTTATGAATTGCAATATAAATATCTGATATGCAAATCTCCGAAAGGTGACATCCCACAGGGTGAGAACCCCTGCTTAAGAACAAGGTGTGTTTTTACAAACTTCCCTCTAAGATAGAGGTTTCATCTGGGAGGAAATCGCTACTGTGTGACATCCAAGCCTCACGACAGCTGGGCTACAGGCATCGCTCACACTTAGGCTCAAAATTAAAATTCTCATTCATACCTTCCCATTTTCTCTAAGTAAATGATGTGACTATCCAGCTGTTTACCCAAGCTAGCAGCTCAGGAGTAATTCCTGTTATTTTCTTTATTTGCATTTAGACATATCCTCTGCCATTATTGTCACTGTCTTGCTTCCTACACGTTCCCTGTGTGATTAGCAGTATACATCTTGCTAGGTGTAAAAAGAGAGTGTCCTAATTAGTCTAATGTCTCCACTACAGCTTCATTCATAACAGTTTCAGAATGATGGTGTAACTAGCTATTCTACATACATTTTCACAGTCCTTCTCCATCTTTTTATGTTCGTTTGTGGGGCTCTTTTGCTGTGGACTCCCCTCACTCTGTACCGGGCAGTAACAAAGTAGGGTTTGGCTCATGGGCTTAGGAATTGTCCAGACCCTGCTGTAATTGCTGCTTTTCTTCTTACTTGCTCAGTCACCTTGGGAGGACCTTCCTAAGATAGTTTAATTTTTAAATCTTTAAAATGAAAATAAAAATAGGGTTTCTTGTTTGGCGTTATGGTATGGAAAAAATACACTGTCTTTACAAAGCGATGATGGAAACTCTCTGTCAATCATAAAGTGCATCCTAAGTAGTGATGCACCTGGAGGATATTCTCATTCAGCTTTGCAAACTGGCAAAGGATGCTTGTGTGTGGTGGGGACTACATGCCCTCATTTTCCTGCCTGGAACATTCCTCTACCCACCCCTCCCCAACCTCTCTCTACTTAGTCACCTTTATTTCTTTATTATCTTATCAATATGTCTAACACCTTTGCATCTTTATTTACTAATTTATAAAACAAGACCTCTAATGGCACACCTAATTGGTTATGATGGAACAAAATTCGGACAATAAGTAGATTGCTGTTCATAGTTCTCCTTCTCCACATTTTCAAAGGTTTAACATGATGAGAAGTTTTGCTTCAAGCCTTTCATGGAAACCTTCATGGAAAGATTGTTTATATCAAGGCTGGCACTGTCAGGGATCCTGCTTTGATGGAGTATAAATAGAGAAAGCATATAATGGAACTACTGATCCTGCATGGACAAAAGGGACTGGTCTACAGGTGAGACATTCAGAAGACAGGAGAGCATCACTAAGGACATCTGGCACAGAGTAGGCAGTCAAAAAACACACGTGGAAGGAATTCTGATAACCTTGCAATGACTATCATGCTGGTGTATGTCAAAAGAATGAATGCACTGGAAGTGCATGCATTGATTTGAAAACTCCACAGAATTTCTGTGATTTTAAGATGTGCTAGTACTAGTATTTATTGCTTTGGTTAATACCAGTGTTCATGGTATTAACACATCCTCTAAGGCAATTCAAGATTATTATTATTGTTGTCTTCTTTTTTAGAATTAAAGAAGACCTATCCATCAGACCCTTTTGTTTGTGACAAACACTTTCAAGTTAGGCAACTAGTCATTTTTCCATATCAGTCCTCAAAGGATTTATTTAGTCTTGGAATTAGTTTTTAGAAATCATTAATTCACCTGAGCAAGGCAATTTATATAATTTTGGGAAAAGTAAATGTCTTTTCTCTATGGCCATGCCCTTCGTATCTGTTTGCTTCTCATGTCACTAGATCAAGAAATTAGAAGTCCATTCACTCAACAAGCTCTCAGAATACTTTAAGAACCTGTTATGAAAACTAAGAATGGGTCGGGCAAAAAAAGAGAAATAAATATAATTCTTTGAGGCATCTCGTTTACTTCAAAATTCTAGTTGTATTTCATATTTGTGACATGGCATAGGCAGAAAAATATGGATTTCTGCCCATAGCCTAATTGTTATTTTATATTTCCTGATCTCAAGAAGTATAATATATGCACTGATTTTCTTTTATCTTTAGAATGTAAACCATTTGAAATTTTCAGAGAAGTTACATGATTTAGTCACTAAAAAGTCACATCAATATTCCATCTTTATAAAGCCTGATGCAGGTCTATTATTCCAATGACCTATAGGGGTACTCAGAGAATTAATGTACTGTAGTGCATATGCTATAGACTAGGCTTGGCAAGTATAACTATGTTAAAGAATTACTCAATTAGCTCTACAGTTCAACAAATTTAGCCTTGCTGACAAACATTTTAGTCAACTTTTGTTAATATTGATGAAATATGTGTCTGGATTGTTGTTAAATGTAATGTATACACAATTTATGTGCACTGATATCCAATTTAAAGGTTACCATACTTATGCTACAAGTTATTTCTTTTTACTGTATCTTCAATTCTAATGTGAACAAAGAGATTTGTATCTTCCTTACTTTTTTATTAAATATCCTGACCCTAAGCTAAAATAAAATGTAATGCTTGGCACTGTAGTTGGCTCAATGATGAATTCAAGTTAAGAAACAAATTTGAAACTTGGCTTAACATTTAAGTGTGGGTTTCTAAGCTAGGGAGATACTTTATTTCTATTAGTCAAAAGACATTCACAAAGTGGCAGGATTATAATGACCATAGGGTACATTATATATATATTATATATATATATTATATGTATATTATATTTATTATATTATATATATCAAAGGAAATAAAGCTCTTTTCTGTTTACTGTTTAAGTAATCTTCACAAATTGTACTTATATTGAATAAGAACTACTGTCAAATTAAAATGAAATGGCAGCTTCTACTGCTCTATAGACAGAGGATGTCAGCACTCACATGGACATCTTACAAGGACAGTAACTCCAGATCTACAGGATCATATGCCCTTGCTGTTGGCCTCTGTGGTTACCCCCCCCATACAAAATAAATTGTTTAAAGTGAGAAATAAATTTGAAAAATATTTGTTTTTGTTTGTGTGTATATGTCTGTGTGTGGGTGCCATCAGGGACCATAGGCATTGGATTCACCTAGATTTTGAGTCACAGACTGTTGTTAACTTTTGAAGTGTGTTGGGAACCAAACTCAGGTCTCCTATAAGAAAAGAAGGTACTCTTAATGATAAGCTACCTTTGTAGTCCTATTACTTTTCCTGTGTCCACATTGGAAAAAAAAATACAGAGGAAGAACCCAAATCTGCAAGTTATTCCTCCATTCCAAAATGGGGAAGCTAAAAAGCAAACACATGGGACATATAAAATGTCAGCAATAGGATGACAAAAGTATGACAGAAATAATTTGGTATTAACATTGAACATAACAATCATTTTTGCATGATTCTACACAGGCATAGAGGTGTTTCAAGTTACCAGAGGCCACCTGAAATGTTACCCTTTTCAATATTCCAAAGGGAAATAGGCTTAGCTAGATTTTAAGCAAATAAAAAGACTTTATTAGTTACTACTACTGTGTCTGAATACTGATGACCTCATTCATATGTTAGAATGTAATGATGTGAAAATATTCACATAAGGAACTTCTGATGTGATAATTTCTATACAAAGGCTTGAAAAGCTGGATGTGATGGTGTCTGCTTGTAAATAACTGTGCTTGGAGGATATGGCAGGAGGATTGTGAGTTTTAGGCCCACCTAGGAAAACATGGAGAGTTAGAGGCCAGTCTGGATTAAACAAGTAGATTGTGTTTTAAACAAAAAGGCTTGCGAGACTGAGGAGCCCTTCCTTGTATCTCCTTTTTGCTTTATAAAAACAGTGATATTTCCCCTCCAAGTGTGACCATAGCAACAAGATACCATGGAGCAAGCAGAGGTGAACCTTTGACGACGCTTAACCTGCTGGTGCCTTGATCTTAGACTTGTCAACTCCCAGAACTGTGAAAAATAAGTGTTTATCATTTAATGTGTTACCCAGTCTCCAGAACTTTGCTATAACAGCCTAAATAATTAAGAGAGTTGTCACGTCTTTAAATCACTGTCTGTCTTCCTCTCTATTTAATGACATGCTATGTAGCCCTGGCCTGGAACCATGGAAACCAGGCTGGCCTCAATAGATCAATGATTATACCCTTAAGTTACAGGAGTATCACAGTATATACCTGACTCATGTGTATATGTGTGTGGGGCAATGTCTATGAGTTATGAAGCTGAGGTTCAGGAGACAATTTCCAGTGTCATCCTCCAGGCACCTTCAATCTCTCCTTTGAGATAGGATCTCTGATCATCTTTCTACTGAATCCAGTAGTCCAGACTAGCTGGCTTCACCCTGGGGGTCACCTGCCTTCAGTCTTCCATATTGGCACCACTGAGATTATAAATGTGTGTATTTGTAGCTGGCTTTTCATGTGAGTTCCACACATCTGAACTCAGTGCCTCACCATTACAAGGCAAACCTTTGTAATGGCTGAGACATGTTCCTAGCTCTTCTGCTGGTTTTTGAAGGAATGTTTTTAATTCAATTTGTGACCAAAACATTATGGCAACATGTTTAGAAGATGAACCGTTTAACTGCATGTAAAACTTTATTCTAGTTATACTCATGAAAGCTTACAGTACCCTTGGAAGTCACTATGCTTGGTGCTGCTGTGAACATGTCACAAGTTCCTAGTCCCAGATTATTCTTTGCTGTAGATGAGGTATTGTGAGGTGATTGATAGCATCTTTAACCCTTTTCTGACTCAGTGTTAGTAACACTGGCCCAATTATGATCATGAAAAATGTCTCTAGTCATTGTAAAACATCCCCTGATCACCCTTGGTCAAGAACTATGGCCTAATTCGTTGACTTGGATTTAATCTATATTTTAATGGCCCCTTTGCACATTACATTGATGACCTTTCCAAGAGCCATTTACATTCACTTGAGTAGGTTAATTCTGATCCTACACATTTTCATGGCGCCATGGAAAGTATAAAAAAAAAAAAAAGAACTCCAATAATGAAAATACAATGTCGTGATATGGGGTGGCATCAGAGAGTATCTTACCATGTTGATACAGGATGGAGGACTATAAGACAAAGATTTGCACAGTGACTCACACAGAGAAAATGCTGATAAATTCCGGTAGCATTTGATATTTCCTTTTTTTATTGTTAATTGATTATAGAACTCTGAACATTCTCTGCATTCCTGAAGTCTGGCATGTCTTCAAGCATACATTTGGTAATCATTTGGAATGGCAGTATCTGTCATTGCCATGTGTCCTTTGGCCAGGGAATGATGCTCTTTCATTCTAATCTGGTGACTCACCTAATGAAATTTCTTTTCCTCCTCCTGGTAATAATTAGAAAATGGTGGAATTCCTTAAGAAACTAATCAGTGGGGTTTGTCTTGTAAAGCCACAGAAGAGATTTGCCATTGCTGCTTAATTCATTGGAATTAAAAGGTGAGAGTTTAGCTTGATGAGAATATTTTCTAATTTCTCAGATTGCTCAAGATGGGCATAGAATGATGATCAATAAGAGCAAATTGATATCAGGTGTGGCAAATTATGTCTTTAATATCAATACTTGGGATGCTGAGGCAGGAGGATTGAGAGTTAAGAGGCTGGACTCACTACCTAGCAAAACTCAGAAAGAGAAGGAGAGGAGGGAGGGGAGGAAGGGATAGAGGGAAGGAAGGAGAGAGGGAGAGAGATTTTAAAATGCATAAGAACATTTGTGCTTAACAACAAAGCATACACATTTCCATGGAAAGGAAATCTCACTCAGAAGGGGAAAGTAAATTGTCATCGTAGGTAGAGGGAGAGAGGGCACTAACGGCCTCTCTTAAGTGCTAAAATCATATTTATATATGTGAATATATGTTTTCTCTTTCCTTCAAGTTTATTTCTACAACCCATAGAACTAAACACTGTGAGGAATGTGAGGAAACCTCATCTAGTTATTCCACAAGTTATCTACAAAGATTAAATGCAATTGCTGTTGGTTTTAGAAAAGGACATAACATGGTTTAGCACAAAGGGCTTCACTGATATTACTGACATGTCCATTTTAGTTCTGTTCACTCACTGTTACTGTGCCAACTCCCTGGTTTTGTATTTTCTACAGAGATTATATTAAAAAGAAATCCAAGGCATTGTCTGGAGGTCTGACTTTTATGTGAGCAGAAGAAAAGCACACTTTTAGAAACTTGTACTCTGCCTTGGCTTTAAGAATTTTTTTGGGTCATCATGTCAAATTCTATTTACTTATATTGGAATATAGAAAAAAGAATGAAAAAGAGAAGTCTACCTTTAGTAATATCTAACTGGTTTTTATAATACTTAATATTGAAATACGAGAAATCAATAATGAATAGTTTTGGCACACATAGAATGCATAGTATACTTCCAAGACAAATTTGTCATTTCTTGCCCAGTTGTTTTCAGCTAACCTGTGGTTCAGATGACAGGGTCTCCATCAGTTGGCTTGAAGCACATACTGTGTGTCCACTCAGAAAAGTGGCTATTAGATTTTATAGGTGTATTGACAAAGCAAATATTTCAATGATAACTTATTTGCTTCAGTGAATTTTCTATAACTTATGGCCAGAAGTTCATGTAAAATATTTTTGATTGTGTAAATACATGTTTACATGTCGGTGGGTATGAATATGTGTGCAGGTGCACATGCACACTTGAGCTTAAGGTTGACAATGAGTGCATCAGTTACTTTATTGTTGCTATGACAAAACACAATGACCAAAAATGTTTATAAAGAAAATGTTTAATTGGGCTTATGTTCTCAGAGGATTAGAGTCCATGATAGCAAGGAGAAGGTAATGATGGCAGATACATCTTGATATACACCAAGATGTGGTGGTAGGTGGCCAATACTGGGATTCATACAGTTTTTAAAACCTCAAATCCATCCCTAGTAACAGTTCCTCCATGAAAGGCATATATCTTAATCTTCTTAAAAAGTTCTACTAACTGTGCACCAAGTATTCAAACACATATGGGAGGCCATTCTCATCCAAATAACTACAGCCCCTAGTGGCTCCTGCTCATATCAAAAGTAAAATGCAGTTAGTACAACTACAATTTGAAAAATTGCCATAGCATTTCAGTCTCAAGACTGAAAATGTAAAGTCCAAAATATCTTCTGAGACTCAAGAAATCTATCACCTATCATCTATCTATCTATCTATCTACTATCTATCTATCTATCTATCTATCTATCTATCTATATGTGATTTCCAATATGCAATGGAACAGAATAAACATTACCATTCCAGAGGAAGAAATCAGGGCACAGTGGGGAAATAGTGCACAAACACAAGGCCAAAATCCAGTTTGCTTCCTTCAACACATTTCTCTCTCTCTCTCTCTCTCTCTCTCTCTCTCTCTCTCTCTCTCTCTCTCTCTCTCTCTCTCTCCTTCCCTCCCTCCTCCCTCTCTCTTCCTCCCCTCCCTCCCTCCTCTCCTCCCCTCCCTCCCTCTCTCTCTCTCTCCCCCCCCCCTTGACTGCTCCCACTCCCTGTGTCAGACCTTATCGATAGCTATCCCAAAGCTCTGGTCTTCAAACATCGTGGAGTTGTCTATACAATCCAGGCTTCACTCTCAAGCTTCAAGCAATCACCTCTTGGTATCTTTGCAGGGGCTTTGGGTCACACATTTCCTGGTTTCAATGGCTCTCTTTAACCACAAAGGAAGATTCTACAATTCCTTTACTTGTGTATCCTTCATGACTATCAGTCCAGAACAACATGTATGATACTGCTAGATTTGAGACACACCTTAAGGTGGAGTCTGGCGCCTTTGCATCACATTTGCAGAAGCTTCCCTTCCTTGTCGAGAATCTTAAGTGGGTGGGTTCTTGCCTTGAGGGAGCCCCTCCTTATTCTATTTATCCTTTCCTTATCTCCATTTCAGCACAAACCTTGGATCCAACATTAAATTTCCAATATTTCCCATAGTGCCATAAGGAAGTCATTTTCATTAGATTTCTTAATTCTTTTTCCACCTCAAACCTTCCCTTCTACTAATTAGGATGCTTTATAGCTAGCCATTCCTTTTACGAGCATAAATTTGGGCCATTGATTGGATCATTGGAACATTTTGTGAGTGTGTATTTTGCCATTCTTAGGACTTAGATGAAAAAGGTCGGAAAGATTTAAATATTAGTGCTTCCATGCTTATACTCCTTGCTATGCTGAAAGCTGAGTGGGTAGCGATATTTGAGTTTATCATTTCAACATCAATTAGGCAACACAATGAAATGATTATCAAAACCAAATTTTCATATCTAACAATAAAACCACTATTCTCCAAGGCTAGGTGAAACTTTATTCTCTTGAATTAATATGATTTCTTCTTTGTCTGGTCATGAAAAAGTATCAGAATCTGCTGTAGTCTAGGAAAAGGGAATTAATATTTCATTTCATTTCCTAGCAGTCAATGAAGAGACCAATAGAGCTTGTACGGCCAGTCTTTGGCTCTATCTGCTGTCATTGCATATTGGATCCACGAGTCTGTGACAAGGCTATCAATATCAATATATTACCAGGTTTTCTGCCTATGAGGAAATTGGTTTTAGAGAAAACACATAAGAATTCTTCAAAGCCTTCCAGCTTCCCTGGGTGCAATTTCTTATGTTTCTTCAAATCCACTTTTCCTTTATATCTTTTTTACAGTAGGCTTCTCCTCATGAGTCCACCAGTACAGCCTCTCTTGAATAGGAATGCCATTTTCTGTTCTTATGAAGCAAACATTGAAAAAATTGACTAATTAAAATTATGATTTATTTTCCTTTTTTCTGGCTAATACACATTAAACACATTGAATCATCAACCCTTGTGTGGGGTGGGAACAACATAATACAGACAGTTGACCTTATAAAAATTTTACTGATATCTTTACAGGAGTTTCTAAATATATGTATATCTCTAGAACACAAAACTTGTGAGTCACTGTTAGACACATGGATACATTAAACTACTGCTTTTTAACTCTCAGTGTTCTATTCTCTGGTTACTTGAGAAGAAAATGGTGATGATGACATCTGAGCATAAAAACTAACCCTGAAGTATTCCTATTACCTGATAGTTATGTCAGTTTAGTTATCTTCCATGGCTATTTAATTACATTCATGCAGCAAGTGGGGTCAATGCAATTGTTAGGTAAGAGTTGCAGTTGGGATGATGGATAGCATTATAAGGACAGTTCTACTAGGTTTGTGTATGGATACAGTCAGGACCTTCAAATTAAAATATGAAATATACTTCACTTGTAGGATGGGGCCAGATACCAAGAAAGATACCAGAAAACTTTCTGGGACACAGAAGTCCAGGAGCAAAGCCCTGCCACATACTAGTTCGATTCCTTTCCAGATCTTGATCAACAGCATTCATTCGGCCCTGGGAGCAATAGATAGCTTGAAACCATTTAGCTCCCTGCCCATATATGTATATATATACACATATATCATATACATGTATACACACACACACACACACACACACACACAACACTAACATATATATGTATATGTATATGATACACACACACACACACACACACACACACACACACATATATATGTTTTGCCTTCCACTAGTAGATGCATTTATCCTGTTGCTGTAAGCTAGTGATACCTCTAATGAGCTAGCAATATCTTTCTTATCACTATATTCAGTGTCCTTCTCAACATAATAGTATGTTTAGTCCATCAAATGTTCTGGTTGATGTAGAGGTAGGTACCTGGAACAGAGCTGAAGCATCATCTCATTCACTGAGGGTCTAGATGTCTTGATTATCTTAAAGCTCTTGCTTCTTGCACCTGTGGTAATTTGTCCAGCCCTTTCTCGAGTAGACTGGCCACCCATATCCCATCCATGTTTGTCTCCTCTACTGCTTTGTCTAAGCCAGCTCAGTGTTAGTTCTGATCTTTTAGACCAAGAGTTCTCCCTTACAATTTGGGAAATGTTTTCAGAGCATAGGAAACATTTCAGCCATTGGCCTGGTCCTTCCTGTCCATCACCCCTTGACTCCTAACTCCCTTGATATATACCACAGTGCAGCTTGCAATACCCAAGTCCCCATTATTAAAGCCCGGCAACATATCTTTCAAACAACCTTTAAAGACAGGGAGAAGACCAGTCTGCTGCAATTTGTTAAAGTAGAATGTTTGATTTTATTTTTTAGTTTGCTTATGTTTCAGAGGACCTCTTATTACAACTGTTTCTCTTAGAGATTTCAGAATATGGTTCATGTGGAGACAATTCATTGCTTCCTCATTATGGAGAGATTGCAGACAAGGTCATGGCTCACTGCTTCTCTGCTTCTTCCCACAGTCCTCTCTGGACACCAATAGTCTAATGATCTGAGAAGTATCACTGAGATGCAACCAGTCACTGTTACCTTGACACTCACAGTGAATACTAAGTTGAGAATGGAATTTGAGGTCTAAAGACAGGTTTTGTTTCAGGAATCCTTGGGTTCTAACTGTAGAAGTGTGGGACCATGAAAGGATAGCTTGGTTTCTGGTGGAACACTGGCTAGAGATGGCCAGAGACCCTGCAAGGGATGGCATACAGTTTGCCACACTCCAGCTCTCTGACTTGTGACCAAAGACCTCCATTGATCAGTGCCTTTCAGTCACATAGGGCACCCCTACCAGCCCCTCCACAGGTAGAGGGCATGACTACAGGCCTCAGGCAATCAAGAAATCTCCATATTCAGGAGATACCTAAAGGCCAGAGGGTGTAGCCAATTAAGCATTCCTCCCAGACTCTCTTACCTCCCTATTTAAGTCAGGTCCACTCTGAGAAACAGGGTAGGGGGCAGGGGTGTACACCTTCATCCACTTTCTGCTGTGACAAACCTTTAAAACCATGGACTTCCACATCTCTTTGGGGCCCTCCATGGGGAACTTTGGAGAAGGCCTTTGACTCCCACTAGAAGACTTCTCTACATTCCCACTGTGAAGGCCACCAAATCAAGCAAGCTAGCTGACCCAGCCAAATGAGTCCTGGTAACCAAGAGTCTCATCCCACAGGGCTCCTAGAGCTCTCCCTCTTGCCCCTCTCGGCTGCAGGCTGGTCCAGTCCTTATGCCAGCTGTCTCAGTTCTTCCAAGGCTCCCAGCAGCTTCTGGGATCCCAAGGATAGAGACCACTGGTCTCCTGGTCAGCTCCTTTGGCCTGGAGACCCCCACTCAGGAGTTCTGCCCCTGCAGGATTTCAGACTGAGATCTCCCCACACCCTGGTGGAGCCCTGCAGGTTCTCAGTCCAGCATCCACCCTGCACTGTGTAGAGGGAACTCAGTCAAATTCCCAAATTTCTGCCTCCCTGAGCTATGGCAGATGCGTGGCAACCACAACACAGCCCAACAGGACCCACACCCATGCGAGAGCTACAGCCCTTCATAGAAGCCCTCACTTGGTTAACTGATTCTCACTGGGTTCAGATGATTCAGATGCTTGTCTTATACCTTCAGAGATGGAACCAGCTAATGAGCATCTCAGCTCATGAATCTCTCCTGTCACTCACCCTGATAAACTGGAGAGGGAAATACTGTCTGCAGATGGTGTTTTAAGTGCAGGGTTCAAAAACACAGGTAAGTTTTGCTTAGGCTGCCAAACTCACTGTGCTCTTACATGAGGTAGGATGAATTTGATAGAAGAAACCAATTTTATGCAAGACTATTTGATTTAAAAAAAGAAGCAGCCTTTTTGGCTAAAGAGAAAATTCAAACTGAGCCCCTTTGGCAAGGAAAGAAAAAGAAAATAATTAAAATAATAGAAGACCTGACTTGCTGCAGACCTTCCCCCCCCCAATATTATTTTTTTCAGCCCAAAGCATCTCCCTAGTAGATTGTTTCAGATGACACATAATTAGGATTGTCTACAATGGTCAGAAAGACTGTTATTATAGCAGTTCCCTGTGCCCTAAAACTCTTTGCAAGGCTCTTTATTTGTCATAGCTATCTTTCCCTCACTACTGTCAAGAGACTGAAAATTGAGTGAAATGCTCAAAGGCAGTACTTATATAATAAGGAACATAAAGTTGTGTTTAGGCCTATTATTATGAAAGCTCTTCAGTTTCTTCAGATGCCTGTGTTGGTCTGAATAGGTATGGGCCCCATAGAGTCATGTGTTTGAATGCTTGGCCAGTAGGAAGTGGCACTGTCAGCAAGTGTGGCCTTATTGGAAGAGGTATGCCTTGTGAGGAAGTTTGTCACCGTGTGGGCGGGGCCTTGAGGTCTTAAATGCTCAAGCTACTCCCAGTGTGAAACAAATCCAGTCTCCTTCTGGCTGCCTTCAGAGAAAGATGTAGAACTCTCAGATCCTCCAGCACCATGTTTGAATGCATGCTGCTATGCTTCCTGCCATGGATGATAATGGACTAGACTTCTGAAATGGTAAGTCAGCCCCATTTAAATGTTTTCTTTTATAAGCTTTGCCTTGGACATGGTGTCTCTTCACAGCAATAAAACCCTAACTAAGATAAAAATTGATGCCAGGAGTGGCTATTGCTGTAACAAACCAGAGCATGTTTTGGGGAGGATTGTGGAAGCACTTTGGAACTTTGGGTTAGAAGCACAATTGAGCTTTGAGACCTTTGTGGGATGTTCTGTAGGATCTTGGAAGATAGGAATGTTGAGAACAGTGCAGAAGAAGTGCCTGTCTTGTGACATTTCAGAGGGAAGATTAAAGACTCTATCAGGCCTGTTTGCTATTTTGATTTAAGATTCTGTGATTCTGGTTAGCTGGGGATGAAGAATCCAACGTGATTAACAAGAAACCAGAACTACTGAAATGAAACCTTTGTGTTACTGGGCAACTGATGCTGGTTAAGAAGAGACCAGCATCACCGAGGTGAAATCTTCTGGGGAGTGTTTTCTGAGAGCACAGAGAAACTGTATTCCATACACAGCAAAGGTTATATCTGGTGCTGGCAGCTGGACTTGGTAATGTGTAAGATTCACTCAAGCAGTACTGGTTTTGAAGGCATGATAGGGTCTTGGAAAGTAGCTGAGGCTTGGCTCTGTGACAGGCCAAGAAAGGTAAGTAGTAAATGTGCAGCCTCAATGGCAGTTGAAGGCTCAAGACTGAAGGGTCATGCAAAGAAGCGAGGCTTGACATTATGAAGGGAATCTATGAGAGGCTATTGGTTAAAGAATAGCCTAATTTTAGTGGATGACTACAGCATTTTGGAGATGCCAGTAGCATGGGATGACTACCAAGAACAGCAGAGGCAGTGGATTGGAGTCAGCTAGAGGCTAGAGTGCTACAGACAGCAGAGTTTGAGAAATGACCCAAGCCATTTGGAGGAGCTCAGAAGCTTGAGTGCATCCCAGACATTGGACACTGAGTAATTTAATACTGTTAGAGATTAGTTTTGCTTGATTCTATTTGTGCCTGTGCTCTGGTTCTTGCTTCACAATGAAGGTATTTGATTTAATTTTGATTTTTACAGGCACCCATAGCTGAAAGACTTTAAACTTTTAGAAGATTTTGTATTCTTGGACAGATTGGGTCTTTTAAAGAGATTAAAATTTTAACGTGTTTGAGTTTGTAAAGACTGTGTGTGGGACCTTAAAGTTATTTGTTTTCAATATGAGGTATTGGAGGAGTGCTGCTTCTTGACTTATTCTTCATGACTTTCTCAGCCTGCTGTCTTATAAAACCCAGGGCTACCAGCCCAGGAGTGGCACCACCTACCATGGGTTGGGCCCTTCCCCACTGATTACTTATTAAGAAAATTCCCTACATGATCTTATAGAGGCATTTTTAAAATTTTATTATTTTATTTTATTATTATATTTTTTTATTCACCTTACATTTCACTCACTGTTCCTACTCCCAGGCATCCCTTCCCACAATCCTTCCCCCATATGACATCCCCTTCTCCTCTGAGAGGGTGGGGGTTCCCCTGAGTATCCCCCAACTCTGACACATCAAGTCTATGCGGGGCTAGGTGCATTCTCTCCCACTTAGGCCAGACAAGGCAACTCAGCTAGAAGAACATATCCCACATACAGGCAACAGCTTCTGGGATAGCTCCTGCTCTAGTTGTTCAGGACCCACATGAAGGCCAAGCTGCACATCTGCTACATATGTGTTGGAAGGTCTAGGAGCAGCCCATGTTGCTCTATGGTTGGTGGTTTCATCTCTGTGAGCCCCAAGGGTCCAGGTTAGTTGATTTTGTTGGTCTTCCTGTGGAATTCCTATCTCCTTCAGGGCCCACAGTCCTTCCTTTTGTTCTTCCATAAGAGCCCCAGGCCCCAACCACTGTTTGGCTGTGAGTGTCTGCAGCTGTTTGAATCAGCTGCTGTGTGGAGCCTCTCAGAGGACAGCTATGCTAGACTCCTGTCTGTAAGCATAACAGAGTATCATTAATAGTGTCAGGGACTGGTGCTTGCTCATGGGACAGGTCTCAAGTTGGACCATTTACTGGTTGGCCTTTCCACCAGTCTCAGCTCCATCCCTGACCCTGCATTTCTTTTAGACAGTATACATTTTGGGTTGAAAGTTTTGTGTTTGGGTTGGTGTCCCTATTGCTACACTTGGGTTCTTGCCTGGCTACAGGAGGTGATCTATTCAGGTTCCAAATCCCCAATGTAGTGAAAGTCACCCCTATTGATTCTTGGTCATGGAAGCATTTTCTTAATTAAAGTTCTCTCCTCTCAAATGACTCTAGCTCATGTCAAGTTGACATAAAATGGACTGGCACTGGTAACTATTATTGTACTGAAATGTTCTTTTGGATGCTGATCCTGATCCTTCAGCTCCAAAAGGTTTTTTGTTGTGATTTTTCCCCATTTTCTACATCAAATACCATGTCATCTAGAAGTAGACATTTAAAATCGTTTTGATTTTGTGTATGTGCATGTGTATGTATGTATGTATATCCATATCATGCATGTGCTATGACACACATGTGGGACATGAGTATAGCTTTCAGGAGCAATTTTTCACCTTGTATTTTGTTGAGAGAAGTCTTTTTTTTTATTTCTTTTCCCTACGCTACTGCTTATCACAGGTAAACTGGCCTAGAAGCTTCTAATCAATTTTTCTGTTTTCACCTCCTATTGGGAAGGGAGTCGGAATGCTAGGATTCTGTGAGCTTCTCCATCTGGCTTTTTGCATGGTTTCTAGTAATAGAGATAAGGAGTTCAGAGTTATACAGCTGGTCATTTCCCCAGTGCAGAAAGACAGACCCACTTTTGACTTCCTCTGTTCCAATGTAAATAATTTTAAAATTTATCTCACCTAATTATTCTCACTGTGATTTTCAGTCTTGAGTTATATAAACGTAGTAGAAGTGGGCAGCGTCTCTGCTTTCAAGTATTCCCAGAGTAGTACAGTATTAGTGGTCACTGGCTTGCTTTAGATTATTATTTGCTGTCCATGGAAGCCTAGGAAATGTCTAGAAAATTATTCATCTTTCCCCATATAATGTGAATATCTTTAGTTTCACCAGTGAGAACTCAGTTTCAACAGTCATCCTACTAGTAGTCAACATGCTGCTATTTTTATCACTAACAGCTCCGTTCTGACATTTAGTATGCTAATTAGCAAAGTGTGGGTTATTGAGCATGATACAGGTACCAGAAGTATGTGTACATCTTCCTGAGTATAAAAAGAGTGCCAGCAGACCACTCGCCGGAGGTGATTGCTATGGTCATTGAAGACTCCTCCTTGTGAACTTTGGATAAGGATGCTTATAGCCCCTATGCCCTTTAGAGCTCGGCTGATCTCACACACAGTAGCACAGTAGATAGGGTAAGGTATTTCAAAGTAAAATGCAGTCATTATAACAGGTGGCTTGCATACTGGCTAATTCTGGTAACTAAATCAGAAACCTTACCTCCTTTAGTTTCTGTTCTGCCATCCAACTCTGTCCTTGGCCAAGTGGTGACAGGCTGCCACCCAAGTTCTAAGTTGTGCTGCATATAGCCCTGACACTGTCTAGGATGATATGGGTATTGTGTGCATCTCTCCGTGCTCCTTGTTAACAGTAAGGATACTTCAGCCAGAAGCCACTCAGTCAATTTCTTTTCATCTAATTGGTTGGAATTACATTATACTTTATAGCAATTATGATTAAGAAAAATAGGACTATTTTTCATATTAGCAAACAAATGTTTACTTGTAAGTCAAAAAACATGTATATAGCTTTAAAAATGGAATTTTGTGAGAAATAATGAAGGAGCCAAGTGGAAAGACATCCATCATGGACGATTACATTCGAAACATATCTATATCGTCTTAAAGGCTGTGCCTCCCTTTGTTAACCCACCATCCCAAAGCTTCCCTCAGTCCCCTCTTGCCTTTCTTCCCTTCTGTGTTAATCCATCTTTGCTGCTGTCCTACGCACATTCACTATGAGTCTTGAGTTAATTCCCTAACCTCTTGTGATAGAGAAAGGAAGTTTTAGATTTAATGAGGAGGTCTAGCTTTGATACTTAACCTAGAGTCACTTCAGGCTTCCCAGTGGTTTCTTATCTCGCTGCTGTTGATCATGCTAAATCTGGGATGGATGCTGCAGGGACTATTCCTGATTTGAGAGCACAGAGGTCAAAGGAAAATATTTGCTACAGTTTTATAGACACTGAAACCATCTCTTAAGAATGCTCTGGATGGGTCACTAGCTTCCCTTCTCCATCCAGCCAGATTCTTAGCTAAATGAGTACTTGACATTTTTTTCTTTTTTCAAGCCCTCTCTCAGCAGCATCTGCCTTCCCCTGGCTAGTTTTAAGATTAAAGAAACTGCAGTGTTTTTTAAAACCACACTGGAGAACTTGTGTCAGATAATAAGGGTATTCTCACTAAATATTTACCTGTCCAATGTCCTTAGAGAAAAGCCAAGCTAAGATTCAGTTTCCTAGAAATGACAGAAAATAAAATAAACTTCGTACAAATTGCAGAACTATATCTTAAAAATCTTTGGTTTATTCACATAAAAATGACCACAATAAAATACAAAGACCAGCATCCAACTATAGCAACAACAGCAAAACAAAACCCAGAAGGCCTAGATGGGAAGAGTGCAAGATTATTAAGAAGATTCTGTTAGGGAAATATTGACTGACTTGGTTGTTTTGTAAACTTTCATATATATGAGTCTAATTTACAATTAGTGCCCAGAAACCATACATACATAACCTTTTTAAAAAAAGTATAAGTATGTAGTAAATTATGTACTTACGAGGCCAAAAAATTGTCAACTGTTCCATGCAGTAATTTCTAACCTATGCTTCCTGCTCTTTGAGTAGCACACACAAAGCACACATAAATACAAACACTGTCCCTGTTTGGTGAGACCTGGTTTTGTTTGATGGTGTCACTCATATTCCTGACTGCTCTTAGGGTGCTTTATCTTTCCCACTTCCTCTCTGGTCCTCACAACTAGTGATTGACAGGGCCAAAGCTTCTGTCTCTGAAGTACTCTCTCTTCTGCTTCTCTGCTTTATTACTTCCTTATTTCCACTACTATCATGGCAAAATGTTGTTGCTGTGAAGTCCAGGTGGAATTCCTTGTTTCTGGTTGCCTTCCTCCTGTGTGCCACACTGAATGTAAAACTGCTCCTCTTGTAGACAGCTGTGACCACAGGCCTCTGAAGGCATTAGAATTTCTGCTTCAACTTGTCCCTTGTCTGAAGAATTTTAACCACTCATTGTGTCTCTGTGTATTCTGTTCACCAACTACATGTGGATGTTACCTTCTGTGATTCCTTCAGGCATCTTACGGATGCCCAGATATGTTCTTATTTTAGCCCTTTTTCTCTTAGCACACACAACACACACTATCCCCATGATCTTTCTTGTCAAGACGATCCCTGTCTTTTATGTCCAAAGTCAGATGCCATTTATCCCATGAGTCTTGCTTTCTGATTTCTGCCCCTCTTGAGTAAGCTCTTCCCATCTCCCCTCTCCAGAACTCCCAACTGTCTTCTAGTATTCTTCATATTATAGTCTGTTTTGCATTTTAATTGGCTGTAATTCTGTTTTATTAATATAAACATATTAATATTTGTATTATAATGTATAAATATTTTTAATATAAATTTAAACGGTATAACAGTTTGTATAGCACTGTTAACCAACAGTTTATTACTTTGGATTGAATCCGTGTTCTTATACTACATTCCACTAGCTTATTTCATGTAGATATCAATGTGATGAGACCTTTTCCTTGCTATGCAGTCCATCAGTAGAGGAAAAGCCTGGTACAGAATAAAAGTCATATCTCTTCTCTCCTATACCACACGAGGACATTCAATGTGCACATAAGAATGCCTTTTATACGTATCTTAATGCTCTCTTTCCCTCCTACATGATTTTAGTACCAGCAAAACTTTCTGCAACAGTTCTATTTTGTGATGTCTGTCTGGCTTTTCTTATTTATCACATATTTTAGAACGTCACAGCAATGCTGACCTTTCCTCTTCATTGTCATTCTCTTTCTGTTAGTAACAGATGCTGTCTTCCTTTTGAAGGATGACTAACATTAGCGATCATCATGGAACTCAGTTCTGGTGAATCATAGTCCAGGACCATTGTCATAGTGATTGTCAAGGCACCTCATTTGGTATATTGAAATGTCAGGAGTCAGGGAAACCTTATTTTAATGAGTGGAATAGTAAAGTTTTCTCTTTGGCAGGTTGCTGACATCTAAGCTGGAGGTGTTGAAGATTCAGGCGATTCTCTTTAGCCCTCCAGGAAGCATCCGCCCACACAGAGGAAAACAGACCCAAATGATGCAGAGATCAAGTGGTGGTGACATCATCTGAGTCACAGGATGTGCTTTGGCTTACAAAGCAGTCAATTTTCATTTTAATTAATCCAGCAACATTGAGCTGTATTGTATTTTTAGGTATCCCTGAATCCTTACTCATACAGAAAATTGACATCCTCTCTAAGGCTTTCTTATATTACCTTTCCTTTTCCACAGATCCAAGTATTGCACAGAAAACATTTAATAAAAAAATCCACAGTAGTTACGATACTTTCTTTTCTGAGAGTCAGATTAATAGCTAAGGCTTGAAAACAGTGCCTGTCAAAACTCAACATGTTAGAGTTGTTTATATCCTTATTTTTCCGTTTTTCATTAAATTGATCAAGATCATAAAATTTGAGATTTAAATCCGTTTAAACCATAACTTCTAGATGCAATAGTGATATCTCTTTTAGGGGAGGGCAGGATGTCATAACTATGTGTGTCTCCTTTTACTATCTCTGAATGTTTTTCCACATGTTTGATAATTCATTCCATTAAAAAATACCTAGTATAAATATTGGGTCTACTGAATCTGTTTATAAAGAAACAAATAACAACAATACAAAAACCCTCCTGAATATGCTTTGTGATGGTCACTGATTCACAGCCTGGACTGTCAGTCTGTAAATCACTTTCAAATGGTAAGAAGACTGTCTCTCACTCTATAGAGAAAAAAGAGCCCCCTCTCCACTGGATACAACATTCTCTCAGTGTTTATCTAGTAAAGGACATACTAAGATGTAGCCGGAAGAAACTCAAGAGCCTTGGTCGCTTTAATACAAAACATAAGTCTCTGAATTTCTAATGCAGGGAAAGCATTTAAATATAATTTCTTTTTTGGTATAAAGTTGTTTAGACTATGAGTTTAGCTGCCTGTGTGTCCCAGGTTTTTGTCAGATGCTAACTAATCAGAGTAAGCTCTGGTTCTTGTTTTACCTTCGTTACTGGCAAAAGAAGTTGGCACTGTAAATTTCATGTACTTTCCAACTGGAAAATTCTCCAAATTCTTTTCAAAGGAATATTTAACACATTTTGAATCATCATTACCCAAAGCACAAAAGAGTGTGTGTGAGCGAGCTGTGGGGTAGAATATTTCAAATATGCAAATGATATTTTCTAAAATGTAGATGGAAGAAACTCAAGAGCCTTGGTCTCTTTAATACAAAAGATCATGTCAAATAGAAGCTTGACGACTGCAAATTCCCTGAAAAGTGTAAGCCAATTAGTCTAGAAACCAAGATCCAAATTGGGCAAAAGTTACTGAGCCATGCAGCCATCCAAGCAAGTAATCAGCAAGAAGGTTGGTGAACAAGACAGAGGTCACTGCACTGTTCATCTTGTGCTAGAAGAAGCCAAGAAGAGGCACACTTGTTTCTCCTCAGAATCACTAGATGAATTTATTAGTCACCACACACTTGTTCAGAACTGGTGCAGGGTGGTTGACAGGTAGATTTTGTCCTAATCTCCTTTCATGAGGTACACCCCAGCTATACTTCTTGTCAGCCATCTGAGTCAGAGCTCTTTCCTAAAATTAGTTCTCGGACAAATACACAGGAAAGATTTATTTCTTTGGAGTCTGAGTTAATTAACAACAGTCAAAGTGAAATCAATGCTTTCTCAAGAGCAATAAGGCCACTGCCCATCAGAGGAGCTGCAACCATTAGCTTAGACCTAGAAATTTAATGGGTTCATGCACATACTGTAGCCAGCGGGGGTCAGTATCTTTATGTGGTCTGTTACCCTTTTGTGGTCCTGGGAAGAGGATTTTGTATAGGATATGTAAGTATATATTAACATATATGTATACTTACTACATATATGTATGTAGATGCTTAAATAGAAATATGCTGATGTATATTGTTATAAACTGAATTGTATCCTTTCAAGTTGATATGCTGATGCTCTGAACCCCCCAGTGTGACTGTGCTTGGAGATGCCCTTTTACAGAGATTACTAAGATTAAATGAGGTCACGATGTGGACTCTGAGTCCCATAGCTCTGAGAAAAGAAAGTGAAACTAGAGACTTCTCCATCTTTCACAGAGAAGAAGCCACAGAAGAAGAAGATGAAGACATAAGAAAGGTAACAACAGTATGCCAGTTAGGAAGAGAGTTGTCATACAGTCCAATGGCACATTGACCTTCAACTTCTAGTCTTTAGAACAGTGAGAAAAAGTGGCTATTACTTAAAGACACTTTGTGGTATTTAGCTATGGTAGTCCCAGATGACAATAATATATTTATATTTGCATATTACCATCTATGTATAACCATGTGTATCAATGTATTGTCTTAGTTAATTTTGTGTCATCACGATGGAGTATGCCAAGCTGAATAATTTATAAGAACAGAAATAACTTCATAGTTATGAAGTTTGGAAAGACCAAGACCAAGTTACTGGCATTTGGTGTGGGCTGTTTCATTTATCCTCACCAGGTTAAAAAGGGAGAACAAAAGACAGGGAAACCTTTCTCTGTCTCGGCAGTAAAGCAGAAGAGTGAGGCCACACTTCTACAAATACTTTTTACAGTGGCAGTGGTCCATTAAAGGGCTAAATACTTCCATGGAACTAAATACTTCCCATTGGGTCTTATTTCTGAATGATTACTTGGGGTTAGCTTTCTAACACAAAGTCTTAGGTATATGTGCAGAGTGTGATATCAATCTGTCATCTATGTGTGTATGTATCTATGTATGTATTGTATGTATATTATTGTATGTATGTATCTATGTATGTATGTATGTTATGTATCTATCTATCTATCTATCTATCTATCTATCTATCTGTATCTATATATCTATGCATCATCTATTTGTCTTCTATCATTTGTCTATTTATTATCTATCATTATTATCATTATCCTACTGTTATGTATGTATGTATGTATGTATGTATGTATCTATGTATCTATCTATCTATCTATCTATCTATCTATCTAACCTACCTACCTACCTACTCTATCTATCTATCTATCTATCTATCTATCTATCTATCTATCTATCTAAGATTTCTATACAACTGAAAACTACTCATTTCTTTTTTCTTCTTTTCCATGTTTTCTTCTATTTTTGTACCTTACAATGAAGTGTTATGCATATACTAATATTAAATTTCAAAATAAGGATCATGGTTTCCCAAAGAATATCTTGTTATTCAATGTGCTATTACCAACGCTGCATAGTTTTCAATGTAAAAACCAATGTGAGGATCACTTAGGAAGCAGTCTCAGCTCAGATCTTTCTAGGTGTCTTAGATAAAATCAATGAAGGGGGTGTGACTTCAAAACAGGTCATCTCGAGCATCTTCCAAAATGCTCTAGATTCCTGCCCTGTTGAAATTTCTGTCCTGACTTTCTTTGAAGATGGATAGTGATATGGAAGTTCAAGCTCAGTGACCCCTTTCCTCCCTAAGTTGCTTCCTTTGACCAAGGTGTTTTATCATGACAATAGTAACACTAGCCAAGACAATCATGTTGATTGGGTGGGCTTTGTTTTCTTGATGTCCTTCATCCTTCTGACTCTTACACTATTTCAGCTGTGAGGTTCCCTAAGCCCTGAGAAGAGTGTTTTAGTGAAGATATCCCCTTTAGGGTGGAGTATTCTAAGGTCTCTCCCTCTCTGCATAATGTCTCACAGTTGATCTCTGTATATGTTCCCATCTGCTGCAGGAGGAAGCTTCTATCATGATGGCTGAGCAAGTCACTGATCTGAGTATGGCGAAATGTCAATAGGAGTCATTTTATACCTGTTTCTTTTTTTTTCTTTTAGACTAGTAGTATTTAGTTATACCCTATATTCCTGGGCTATCTAGTCTCAGGTTCTTAGTCATTCAAGCAGTATCAGATATGGTTCCCTCTCTTGGAGTGAACATTTAGTCAAATCAGATATTGGTTACTTATTCTAAAACTTTTGTGCCTCTGTTGCCTAGCATTTCTTGTGGGCAAGACAGCACTGTAGATCAAATGCTTATGTCTCTCCTTTGGTGTTCATGTTTCTCCTTTGGTGATATGCAGACGACTTTCCTGTACCAAAGACACTACTGCATAGAGATGAAGACTCTGTGTAGGCACCAGCTTGATGTGACTGTGTTCAACGAGCTGTATAAATATTGTCTTTGGTAATGGACCTTGCTGTCAGTTTGTGAAGAACAACCTGTATAGTCTTGGAATCAGACTATGCTGTTTGGGGATTCCCAGGGAACCGCTTTGGTCAAGAAATCAATTAGATATAACCTATTCCCAGTACTGGAAGCTTCATTTGGTGACAAAAGACGGCCAGTTAGGGTTTTGTCTCCCCCACTATTTGATGACTTTATTTAGATTGCCTTCATACACATATATATTCTAGGCAGTTTCTACTGTATTAGCTTCCATACTATCTCTCAAATGCCAATTAATTTTATTAATCTCTACCCTTATTCATTTCTTTATCCCCCTCTTCCCTCCTTCCAGCTCCCCACTCATCTATAACTATCTATTTCCCTTTCCTAGTGAGATCTATCTGCCCCTCCCTAGTCCTTTACTCTATATCTTATATCTGTGGTTCTGCAGTTTGTTACCTGGTTATCATCAACTTAACAGGTAATATCCACATATAAGCAAATACATTCCATGTTTGTCTTTCTATCTAGTATCTGTGAATTCCATGATTTCATTCTTTTTAATGGCTGAGATACACTGATGGTATAACTTACCACATTTTCTTTGTCTATTCTTCTGTTGAGGGACATCTAGGTTGTTACAGTTTCTGGTTACTACGAATAAAGAAGTAGGGAATATGGTTTAGCAAGTGCTTTGTGGTAAGATGAAGCATCCTATGCTGTATATGTATATGCTGTATCTTGAGGTAGATAAATTCTTATCTTATAATTTATTTCCCATTAATTACACCAGCAAGTAGAAATAGAGAAGTGTGTGACTCTTTGAAGGGCAACACTACTTTACCCAACTAGTCCATGCCACTTGAATTAATTTGCCATGAATATGCATATGATAGAGGCAATGATTTAAGAAGTTTTTCTTGGGATGACTGCATTTGGTATTACACACTAAAAATAACATGATTACAACAAAACTACTAAAAATAATCAGAAAATTAGGAATCTAAATTAGATCTTAAAATTTGGGGAGCAGATATGAAAAATTGTAAGTTACGCATATGAATCTGCATGGAATAAAAGTGAAAAACAGAACAAATAGCTTGTTGCATAAAAAGCACAGCAGTGAACTGGACTGTGGAAAGTAAACCAAGGGCACTAATTTTCACTCATTTGAGTCTCTGCTGATTTACAATTGAAGAGGAATTTCCACTCAGAAAGCTAACATTATCTACAAGTATGTTTTAACCCCCAACCCCCAATTACGATAGTAAGTGTAGTTTGAACAATACATCTTGATTGTAACAAAATAGGAGGAAATTTCATTAAAGCAAGAGGTCTGCCCAAATTGATCAGCAGCCCATTTTTTTTATCTATGTGTACTGTAAATGCTTAAAGAAACAGACTGTACTATAAACATCTCAAATCACTAATGTGTCAATTTTAGTTTCTATTGTTATCAGCATACATATTTTCTGATGATGACACACAATAGTCCTAAAATGTATTGTCACTAGATTATTGAGGTTTAAACTAGCATAAACAAAACACTTTAAGATACAAAGAGTCAAATAACCTCTGTATTTCCAACCACAAATAACACATTTTATTCTAAAACAGTAAAATAAAAAAAATAAGAACGTTTACTGACAACAACTAAGATTATGCTATAATCTGAATGGATGAAGTTCTGCTAGCGACAGTCACAACAGCAGTACTCTACTAGGGACAGTCACAATAGCAGTCCTCCAACGTGTCTAAGTAGTAGTATCTTCTGTTTGAAGAACCAAAGTTCTTTGTACTTCTGAAGACACTCTTTCTCCTACTCCTACTTGCCTTGGTCCCACCACAGTTATCACAACATTGCCCTAACTTGAGTTCTCTCATTACTTTGTGCTACTTCCTGACTTCCTCTTCTGATGAGCCAGGCATGAATGCCTTGATCATCCATTTGAACAGATTTCAGGATATAGCTGGAGTGATAGAATCAAGTGGTAGAAAAATGTTTCTACTTATAAGCTGTAAGCTCTGAGATAGCTGAACCTGGACCCAAGTTCTAGTATTGAAACTTCCCATGACACAAAAAGACCTTCTTGCCCCAGGAAGAATAACCTGGTGGCTAACACGAAGAAGGAAACAGAGCTGACAGGTCAGTGATTCAGTAGTTCATTTTCTGCTTTCAGCTACCTTGCTTGTTCCTATTTTATGAATGAACAGAGATGGTCCCATTGCTGTTTAAATAAGTTTAGGCTGAGTTTAAGTTGAAATTAAGAATCTTTATATATGACTGGAATATCTATTCATAAATTATATGCTTTTGGTGTACAAATAAATTATTCTAAATGGAAGCAGAGTTAAGTACATTGTTTAGTTCTTTTCTTACTTGAAATATCCAGCAAGATTTTTTTTAGAAGAAAAATTTGCCAGATTGGAGATGTAGCTAGGTAGTGAAGTGCTTGCTAGAATCTTCAAATCATCCTTGAGGTCCTGGATTTGGAGTCTGACATTAAAAAAAGAAAAAAGAAAGAAAAAGCAAAACCCCAAAAATCCAGTAAAATATGTAGGATGCTAAAAATCATTTCTCTTTCATAAAAATAGTTCTAATATTTAGAAATCAAATTTATAACTATCTAGATTTCAAACTGTAATAAAAGAACTTTGATGATAAATATGTTTTTCAGAATAGAACTTGAATTATTGTTTTTTCCATAGAATAATTAATAGAGAGTTCCCCTTATTTCCTATCTAGAGAATAAAACATTTCTCCCCACTTACATGGAAGAAAGTCTCTCGAATAAAACCAAGAGCAGATCTTGACCTCCCTCTTCTGCAGACTTTTGTAATAGCTCTTTGAGGACATTAGTGTCTTGTGAGAGAGCCTAGATTGTGCATATTTTATCTGCATAAGAATAGATCCTAAAACTGTACACTCACTAGCTAAAATGACTGTGAAATGAACAAGTGACTGGAAGATTGACAAATCTCATGCAACTTAGTTTCTTGGTACCTGGGCGAAAGGGTTGGCGTGACCCTTCATCCTGTGTCTCTAGTTGAACTCTTTCTCCAGTAGCATCCCCATCATGTTGACTAAAGCTGCAAATAGACTTTAAAAATATTTAACATAAAGCACTTAAGTCTTGCTATAGACAACACAAAATCAAAACCCAAAACAACAAACAAAAATGGAGTAAAAGCGAGAACTGAAAGCAGGTGTTGTTCTGTGAGTTTATTTACAGTTGCTGTGGGCTGGAAGGAGAGACTGCATTGTGGGATTGATGGATGAGTGAGGGTTGGTGCCAGATGTTGACTATGACAGGTGCATAATAAAAACGCCCTGTGTGGTTTTCCCCCAGAATTCCAAGTATATATAGAAATAGGGGAGACATCTTCCCACTCTTTCTGTCACTGACAGACTGCTGTAGCTTCTGGAACTTTCCCTTTTATAAAATTGAGAGCATTATATTTGTGAAATTGTCAATGCTTTATCCAAATGTTTTTCACAAGCAAAACAGAAAATTGTAGCCACAAATTTTATGTCGTTTTACTTTACTGGATGGCTGTACTGTCTTACAATTCCTGACCATCTGTCTTTTGGTTCATAAGTCACAAAGGTTATTAAAAACAGAGCAAATCTATCGATTATAATTTCTGGCCTTCAAAATTACATTTGCCAAGTCACTCCCTCTTTCCATCAGGTTGGTCTATGGCTACCAGGTTTGAGATCTATGAGCCAAGTGTTGATAGCTATATTAAAGGATGGTTAGCAAGTTGTATGAAAAGGATATCCTGTATTTGGAATTGGTGGCTTCAAGAGGTCCTCATTGGAACACACTATGCAAGTTGCGTGACTAGAGCTTACAAGCAAGATCACATCAAAAACAAGCTACCACTTATCCTAACAGGATGTAAACTCAGTTTATCCAAGAGAACAAATGTCTGTGTTGATTTCTGTCTTAGAGCATGGAGTGTGTGGCAAATGCAAAACAGAGAGTTCCCAGTCTCTTCAGGAAGACAGGCCTCTGGCAGATTTAGACTGAGTCTGGCCATAGAGTGTGAGAGAAAAGGAAAGAAGAGATCCTACTGAAAAAATGGGCTCAGATCAACACGGAGCACACTGAGGTTTTGCCCACAAGTTCAAGGCAATTAATAATCAAACAATCCCTGGAGTCTGATGTTATATTCCTTTTCGTTGACATCAAAATGTTACATGTGGTCAAATAACTTGTTTAAAGCATGTTTTAAAATTTTATTTTGATGTATAATGACAGTTAACAGTTGGGACAATATGTATAGTTATTTTGCACCATTTATCATTACCAGTGGATCATGTGGAAACCAGGAGAAAAGAGTGTATGACCAGGGGCGACAGCATGAATCTGTCTTGAAGTTTTATATTTGTTCTTTTCCCCATGTTGAAATCTGTTAAAAAAAAATCCCTATAATGGGGCCCTTGGGCTAAAACATAGATTTGCTCTTTGTGAGATGTGAATTCCCTAATACATTCAAAAGTGGAAATGAATAGATGTTCATCCTGTTGGTCAGATCTTTTACAAAGTATACATAGACCTTAGCAAATCACCAGAAAAAGCTGTGTTAAAGAGAGGAGAAAGGAAAGCTATTTACACATAAAAATACCTTTCACCTTTATGTCTTCACCTGCAGAGGAAGTACAGACTTCCATCTTGCCTTTGAGACTTTCGATCAAGTTTACTCTAGGAACATTGAAGTGTGACCCTAACACTTCAGGGTGGCTACTGACATGCCATTTCTTGGAAATAGTTGTTCCTTTTTCTTTCTGATTACAGAACAAACATATTATTGCCTTTTAAACCACTTCCAAGCTCTAGGAAGGAAGAGCATTTCCTAGGTGTCTTAGTTAGGGTTTTACTGCTGTGAACAGACATCATGACCTAGGCAACTCTTATAAGGACAACATTTAATTGGGACTGGCTTCCATGTTCAGAAGTTCAGTCCATTATCATCAAGACAGAAATATGTCAGATCCAGGCAGGAAGGGTGCGGGAGGGGCTGAGAGTTCAGATTTTCATCTGAAGGCTGCTAGCCATATTCACTGGCTTCCAGGCAGTTAGGATGAGGGTCTTAAAACCCATGCCCATAGTGACATACCTACTCCAACAAGGTCACACCTACTTCAACAGGGCCACACCTTCTAATAGTGCCACTCCTGACTGAGGATGTACAAACCATCACACTAGGTTTGTGAAAATAATAGGAGACTACAGACCTGAATAATATTTTTTTCTAGAAATTTAAGAACAGAACTGGGCATTATGAAACTGTACTAGATCTGGCAATGTCCAGATTTGGCATTATTTCCTGGCTCCAGCCCTTACTAGTAAGGTCACTGTGGGTAATAAATTTAATATCTTTGAAGGTCTTCATCATTATCTATAAAATGCAAGCTGGCAATATATCCATTATGTGGATGTGACCATACATGGTGATTTATGCAGTGGGAATAGCTGGTTGGTTCAGTCGATGGAAGTAGCTGGCAGAAAACCATGCATTAAGGGAGACTAAATGCATCGTTAGTGGAGTGTTAATCAAGCTTTTCCAACTGAAGTATATGCATTGTCTTGTTTAGGAGTCACAGTAACAGAGTTAGGTTTCTATCTTGCATAAAGAAAAGTTGCTCAAAGATTTTGAGGTAGACATTGGTAGAGTATGTTTAGTCAGTAAGCACCTTCTAGAGCCCACTTAGTCCAGACTGACTCCCCTGGTTATTATGACACACATAAGTGTGGGTGTACAAATCTGACAAATTTCAGCATTGAGGAGACAGTGGGTCACACTGCAGCCCAGGCATACTGAGAACTTACTATATGATCTGGTCTGGCTTCAAACTCATGACACTCTGACTACAGGCATGACCCACAGCACTTGGCTCGATTTTGTGTTTCTATATATTTGGTGTTGTTTCATCTACAAACTTTTCCTTATTATTAAGTCAGATATAATTTCTATCAATGCTTTCTTTTTAAGTTGGTAACAAAACCAAACTTCTTTTGAGGCCTATCCTGGCCTTGGGGTTATGGTCTGACCACTAGTCAAAGAGTGAGAAACAAACACACCGGCAAGCTCAGGGGGGTAAAGTGATGGTAATCAGGGTTACCATCAATGGTAAGAGAGGAAGCCTAGTGCAGTCAAGGAAGCCAGTGGCTGTCTGAGGAGCCGGCACTCAGTTAAACTTAATAGATATTTTCAAACCAGACTAACCAAGAAAGGAGAAATTGTTCCCATTGTACATAAGAGACAAAGCTGAGAAGAGTGAAGGCAAAAACCAACAACGAGAGTGGGCGGCAAAGGAGGCTGCAGAACTGAGAATAGTTGGGCTTTTCCAGATGTGATGGGTGTGGCACAGAGATGAGACCATGACAGACAGGGCTGTTGGGACACAGACTGGCATAAGAACCCTCATGAGTAGCCCGACCATTATGTAGAAGAGATCAATTATAGATGAGCTAAGGAAGACATGAAGTACATCATGGAGAATGGACAGGATTTATCGTTTGATAGCCTTGTATTATCTTCCCAATCCCTTTCTTATCTATGTGTGTATTTTATTTCTACAACACTATGGGACAATGATAAGATTCTAGTTTTACAACTAAATGAGATAAATTGTCACCTTTGCCTCAACTAGTGTTATTTTTTTAATGTTCAATCACTGTTTAGTATCATTTTAAAAATGTCTGTTCATATTTATCATGTCTTATAAGTACCATTCCCCACCAGGATTAGAGATCTGACTTATGTTAGTGTAGAGGTCTTAGGTTTTGCTAGGGAATTTTTCCTGGGGTGGAATAAAAGTCTCAAATTCCAAATCTTAAATGTTTCTGTATTGTTCTCAGTAAGGCCTAGAAAACCTTGGAACCCTACTTAAAACCTAGAAAACTGACTTAAAGTCAAGTGAGGAGACAAAAGAGAGAATCTACTTTTGAAGAGAAGGTGGAAAAGGTGAAGCGGATTAATTTATGCTCATAGCTCATAGTCAGCTTCCTCATTTCCTTCTCAGAGGCCACAGGGAAATCTGCTGAATAGTTTTGTGTCAAGTTGACACAAGGTAAAGTCGTCTAAGAGGAAGGATCAGCCTATTGTGGGTAGTGCCATCCCTGGGCTGGTGGTCCGCGGCTCTGTAAGAAAGTAGGTTGAGCAAGCCATGAGAAGCAAACAGTAAGCAGCACTCCTCCTTGGCCTCTGCATCAGCTCCTGCCTTCAGGTTCCTGCCCTGTTTGAATTCCTTCCTGTTCCAACTTCTGTTGATGATGAATAGTGACATGGAAGTGTAAGCCTAATAAACCCTGTCCTCCACAACTTTACTTTTGGTCTAGTGTTTCATCACAGGGATAGAAACCTCCCCAATGAGACAGGAATGCATCACCACAGAGTCACTTCCACACGGTAAACACGTGGTTCTCAAGAGAGGAAAAGGTACAGTCTCAACCATCTCTAAGTTAAACACAGGGATCCTGATAGTCTGATGCTCTCCAGTGCCCAACCCCAGCCTGTGGCCAGTCGCTGTCAATGTGAAGTGTAGTTACTATTAGCAGTCTAATAGTCTAATCTCTCAGTTAGATCTGGGCAATTAAAAGGTTACAAATAACTGCAAGCATCCTTTGTTGATACAGGTTGCAATGCTCAGGAAAACCTAGCAAAGTCTGCCTATTAATCAAGGTTAGTTGCTGAGTTTTTCCTGGTTCCTTATTGTCAAATGTGTCTTATTTTTGTGATAAAGAAGCAGCAATTTTGAATGTACCACAAACCTAAGAACGTTGTCTTACTTTGCTAGTTTCTAGACAGGGATGAAGATTTCTTACTTTTTTTTTTTTTTTATTCTTGACAACTTGCAGCATGCCTGACACAAAACACAACCCCACAGTAGGACAAATGAATGAGATGAAATCACTTGAAGTAATTAAACAAAAGGTAAGTGTTTGAGCAACTTGTTCTTATTCCAAACTTTGCATTTCCCTACAAAATGTTTGAATTCAGCCTTTTGCATATTACGAATTTGGCTCATTGTTAATTATTATTCTGTTACCTCATATTTAGAAAACCTAGTATTATAAATAAAACTAATTCAAGGCTGCAGAGCAGCTATGACTGTTCAAATACTTTTAAAAATAATACCCTTTAGGACATATTTACTCCCATTGGGTTTAAAAATTTGTCTTGATGAACTAAACAATAATTTGACAGTGACGACATTATAAATCATGCTCTTTAGTGTAATTCCCAGAGCTAGAGAAGCCAGGCCACTGTGATTGAAGCAGTGGATTGAATCTCTGCTGCCAGATGGCTGTTAAAATATAATGGACTTATAGCTGTCAGCCACAGCTAGAGGCTTGAATGCAAAGGGTAAGCTAGCTTTTCAGTGGTGGAAGATGAAAAGCTGGGTGGGTACTTAAAATTCTGCATTGTTCTTACTGGCTCATGAAGGGTAAGGGAAAATGTTATTCATGCACATTCTGCCTGGAATACTATTTGTAGGGAAGGTTTGTAAGCATACGTCATGCATCAGGAAGCTATTGCTAATTTTTGTATACAGTGTCTTTGAAAAGGACCAGACCCTAGTTCTTGAGCTGGGATGTTTACATGGCTTTGTTCTGGTAGTTCATGAGAAACACACCCAGTGAGAAAAGATTTCCATGACTCCTCAGCTTTTTTAGTATAGGGTTTCTAAATTTTCTCTAATCACTGATCTCATTTTTTCTGGTTACGCTGTATGTCACAATTGGTTTGGGGCAAAATTCCTTCGAATTTTCTATTCTCTGCCAGAGTAGCCTTGAAACAATATAATTCTTGATGGGATGAAGCTGTTTCCCATGTTTCTGTAAGTTTAGTTAGAGAATGCATCTGGAGCCATTCAACCATGTGCAGCGATTTAAAACGCCAGAATGAGGGTATCAGAAGAGCCCCTTGAGGAAGGAGAGATGACGTTTGCTCTGCTCTGCTAATATCAACTCAGGAAGAATATATCTGGCAACAAATTTATCCTGATAAACATGATGATAGGGAACAGTTTGTTTAAGCATCGGCTGTGTGTATTTACTGATACATCTGTATATAGGCTGCCAGGCTGCATAAAAGAGGCCATAACAGAATACAGTTGCAGGCAGTGAGTTATGTAATGAGATCAATCCAGGGAGAATCTGGCATCCAGATGCAGTTTTAGTGACAGTGTGAGGAGTCAGCTTATTCACCCAAGTTAGGGATACATATATTTCCTTTTGGGCACTGTTCATGAAATCACATTGTTATCTCCTTCAGCTGTTCAATGAGCCTCTGGAGAGATGAAAGGAAATAGAGAAAGGCCTCAGGCTAAAGGCTTTTATGGCTGGAAAACTCACAATTTTTATGCAGGTAAATTTCTTAAATAGAAAAGTACCACAGAGTCTTGGGCCATTCGGAAATAAATATGCTGTTCCAATCCTGTGATATTTGCAAAACCCTGTAGTATTGTAACTCTCTTACTCATAAATATAGGATAGTAGTCTTTTTAAAGGTCTAGAAAAAAAATCATTCCAATGAAGGTAATACCAAAAACTAGTGACGCAGGGATTACTGAAGTCAAAGTGAGTAGGTTTTCAATCATTTAGTTTCACAATTTGACACTATTACAGTTAATATATAGATGCCTGCCAGCACAGTTACCATTAAGAACCTATCAGTAGTTCCATTTTTCAGGGGTTAATAACTTGGTCATAAAAATTCACTGCAGGCTGAAATCAAGTCTTGAAAGGAAATAATTTTCCTTAATCCCAGCACAAGGGCTTGCTCATGTTCCAGAGACTAAGATGGTTTGATGTTAGCAGACATAGATTATGTGTATCAGAGTGTTCCAAAGAAACAAAATCAATAGGCTATATAGAAATATATAGAAGGATATTCATTATGAATTTACTCCCAGATTCTGAAGGCTATATAGTATGTCTGCTGAATGGAGGCCAGGAAAACCAACTATATAGGTTCAGCCTCAAACCAATAGCTTAGACCAAGAGGAGAAAATGGGGATTGAATTTCGATGCCCATGATCCAGAAGAATGGATGCCCACAGCTAGGAATGACAGATGCTCTAGTTTAAGCATGGAAAGGGACCTTGCCCATGCCTTCATCTTTTTCTTTAATTTTGCCCTCTAGGAATTAGATGACAGCTTACCTGCATTGGTTAGTGTGAACTCTCTAACTCAGTCTACCAATTCAATGCTGATCTGTCTGGAATACCCTCAGAGATATATCCAGATGTAAAATTTTACCAGATAACATGGCACTTTTAAGCCAAGTCAAGTTGACGCTGAACGTTAACCATCATAATATGCACAAACTTTTATCTAAAAACTGTAGCATCAATCCTGGTCCTGTGAGGCGTGACAAACACAGCATCTGGTGGCATTTGTTTCTTTGTTTCTTTCCCTCTTTCTCATATCCATGTTTTTCTTTCTCTGCTTCTCGTATTTATAATTTTTTCTGCATCATCATCTGGAGTGAAATTCAGTTCTTCCCACATAATAAACACTTGAATTTTTCTAAGTGGAGAAACAGCAAAAGGTTCTATGTGTAAGGTCAGAGCTGTGTGTATGACTACATAGATGAGTTTATTTTCCCTCTGTTAGGATAGTCTGTTCAACACCAAAATATAAATAGAAGCACTGTATGATTATTTGTATATGTTAGTAAAGCTATAATGTATAGTTCTGGTGGGGAAGCTAATTAAACTATATTCTTTTTGAGTAGCCAGTAGAATGCTACAGACTTGTCTGATATTTACCATATCTACAACAAGCATTAGAGTCTGCTTCCTATTGCTGTGATAAACACTATGACCAAAAGCAACTCGGAGAGAAAAAGGGTTTATTTCGGCTTACAGGTTAGACACTATGTTCAAGAGAATCCAAGGAAGAAACTCAAGGAAAAAGATTTAAAGTAACCAAGAAGAAAGGTTGCTTCTTTGCTGTCTTCCTCTGACTTGTTCTGACTTGATTCTTCAGGTGAGGTTTCCTTTTTCTGGGTGACTCTAGGTTTGTGTCAAGGGCAATTGAAGATAACTATGTCAGTAACTATGGAGGTATACTCATATGTACATATACAAATACATGCTATATGTTGTGGTGGTTTGTATATGCTTGGGCCTGGAAGTGGCACTATCAGGAGGTTGGCCTTTTTGGAGTAGGTGTGTCACTATGGGTGTGGGCTTACTACCCCAGTCCTAGCTGTCTGGAAGCCAGTATTCTGCTAGCAGCCTTCAGATGAACATATAGAACTCTCAACTCTGCCTGCACCATGCCTACCTAGATGCTGCCATGTTCCTGCCTTGATAATAATGGACTGATTGAACCTCTGAACCTATAAGCCAGCAACAAACATATACAAACCATCACATATATCAACTCATAGACATAGAAAGAACTTTTAGGAGTACTTTTTCTTTTGAAACACATCTTAAGTTAAAATAGAATGACACCACTTTCCCTTCCCTTTCCTCTATCCCCACTAACCCAGCCTATGCCTTTTTACTCACAAATTAGTAGTCTCTTTTTCTTTGATTGTTCTTTTTCTTCGATTATTGTTACATAAATATGTTTGTATATACACAGATATAGAAATACAGCCTACAGAGCCCATTTTTGTTGCCTGTGTGGATGTGGTTTCAGGACTGATCACAATGCATTAGCTAACCCGTAAGGGGGCTCCTCCCTGGGAGAATCTAATGCTTGCTCTCTCTGCAGGTTTTTATCTGAAGGTGGGACTCCATGATGCCTTTCCTTTTCTACATTAGTATTATTTATTCATATCGACACTGTCCTGGTCTTGTTTATGAAGCCATTTCTAAAAGAGACTGTTTTACAGCCCACTTACTGGTATTCTGGTTCTTAGGATCTTTCTACCCTCTCTCCTGTGTTGTTCCTAAGCAAGAATTTATATGAATAAAATATGTATTACTTGCAACATTTAAATATAGTCTACTATTTTGAAGAACCTAATTCCCCTAGCACATTTTGGTGGGTAAAGGCTTACTTACTTTTTAACCTTATTGTCCAAGGAACTAACTGAAATATCCCAGAAAAATTTCCTGCCATTTTTTTTTTTTTTTTTTTTTGAGTACTTAAAGTTCTACTTCTGTGTTAGCTGTGAGAGGGACTGTCAACCTCGGCATCATAGATCAATTAGGGATTTACGCCACTTGTCTTTGGGAACACAAACATTCTAAGTTCTTCCTTAATCTTCCTATTGGTGTGCTGAAGGTTTTGCATTATGTATCATGCGTGTGTGTGTGTTGTGGTGTGTGTGGTGTGTGGTGTGTGTTGTGCGCTGGCGCACACACACACGCACTCGCATATGTGTGCCAGAGGTAAATGTTGGGTGTCTTTCTCCATTACTCTCCACCTTATGCTTTGAGACAGGAGATCTCATTGAACCCAGAGCTCACTTATTCTGCTAAGTGACTCACCTGTCGACCTAGGGTTTCTCTTGTCTCTGCCTCCCCAGGCCTGGGATCACATGTATTTTTTTCTGCAGGGATTTGAGTTTAATCCTTGTGCTTGTTCAGCAAGGACCTTTCCGGGACACCTAGCCTTTGACCTGTGCACTGCTGTCATCTCCTAGTACACAGTCCTAACTCAAGATTTCCTTTTTGGCCTGTGTGATCCAGCCGTACTTAGTGTTGGTCAGTCAGAGAGGTACTTTTTTAGCTAGCCCTCCCATCTTCCTCAAGGGCAGATAGTGAGGTATCCAATGTGCCTTGCTGCCCCTACTGGTAACAAAGTCTGTCCCAATTAGTGTTCCAACACAACCTCAGATTGTTAGCATTATCTACAGTTGAGAGATTCCTCTCATGAGAACTTGCCATGAACTCCTTTTGAAACTAAATAAATAGTGTGGAGTAATTCTTTTACCTTACTATTTAGTTTAGGTTTTGAAATGCTTGCGTTTGTTTTCCTCCGAAAACCTAAAAGGTGTAGCTTCATTTTCTCATGGTCTTTCTCTAAAAAGGTCACACACTGCTGAAAGCACAAAACACATTTTCCTACCCATGGTTTTTAGAAGAATTGTGGAAACATTTTCTTTCTCTTTATACTTACACTAAAAAAAATATGATTCTTTATGGTTTCGAACACAAGATTTTGTCTCTAAATTGAAAACATATTAAGTGTGGTGTGTGTGTGTGTGTGTGTGTGTGTGTGTGTGTTAACCAGAGTATCAATTTTCACTCTTTGGAGGCTAGCCATGACAGACTAAGGCTCAACTGGGTGGTTTCTGATAATGCCTGTCTTTCTGTTTTGCAGATTGTCTCACATGATGACATGATGGGGGAGAGAGAGAGTTGTCTTTTTCAGTTATAAAACCACCAGCCCTATTGGTCTTGAGCTCCAAACTTATTACTTCATTTATATCTGATCACCTCCCCATGGTCTCTAGCTCCAAACTCAGTCATGGCAGAGATCAGAGCTCTTTAGGAACACAATATCTTATCTGTAACAGAAATAATACGCAAACTTCAATAATCTTATTTTTTCAATTATCTGCTTGAACTGTTCCTTTTAGAAGCCTAGATATATTGAGTTAAAATTAATCTAACTGACATTAATACCAGAATGATAAGGTATGATAAAATTATAAAAATACAGCTGAGAAAATCGATCTAAAGCCTAGATGGATGGATAGATGGGTAGATAGATAGATAGATACTAATATTCTAGTTTTTATTATGAACCAAGTTGTAGGGTGTAGCCAGAGAAAGCTCCTAAGAAGAATTTGTGTTTAGTCTCCTACTGAAAGGTGATTGTGTCTTTATAAACTTTAGAATGTAAGGTGAAGAATAGTTTACCACCAGGAAGGCACAGACTTAAAAATGAATATAAAACATGCATTACAGTTTAAGGAACTGAGCCTGGGTGTCAGAGAGGACATTTAAAGACTTTCTACAACCAAGTGCTATAGTTTAGTAGTCCCTAAGTATCCACAGAATGATGGTCTAGAATACAGAGCATACATGTGGCCTTTGTTCTTTCTAAGCCTACAATCAAAGACCGTAAGTGCTTAGGTTTGACAGCTTGGCACTTTCAGAGTTTCCCTAAATCACCTTGTATTTTTCCAGTAGGCTGTCATACTGACTAAAGCAGTGGGTTATGCAATTTGGGCTGAGGCATGCCACAAAGAGGCATTGATGTGCAGTTGAAACAAAAGCAAAACAAAACTTTCCTTCCCTTTGTTTCGTTCTTTCTTTGACTGCCTGGTGGGGACAGAATAATTTCTGAGCATCTACTGGAGCCTCTAGCCACTGCAGAATATAAGGGAATAGAAATAACTGATTTATCCTCATAGCAAATACTTTTTTGACTTTCTTTGAGTTTTCTTAAACAGTTTCTTCCTTCCTTCTTTCTCTTTCTTCCTTCCTTCCTTCCTTCCTTCCTTTTCTTTCTTTTTTTTTCTTCCTTTAAATTGTGGTGAAATAACCTAGATACACAATTTCATAGTTGTGGGTATGAATATTAAAGACATACCAGCTCTTCCTATACATAATTCCATCCCACTCTGTGAGTGGTCGTGTTTCTAACGATACCATGTCCAATCATGTAAATGTCTTGCTTTGATGAAAGTCAATAGAAAATGTTATCCCTACGAAAGTAAATCTTCAAGTGAAACTGGGATCTATACTATCATCAGATGAAAGGTATCAACAGCTGGGGAGCCGCAGGTTACCTTGTAGACATGGCCAAGTCCAAGAACCACACCACACATAACCAGTACCGCAAATGGCACAGAAATGGCATCAAGAAACCCTGGTCACAAAGATATGAATCTCTTCAGAGGGTTGACCCCAAGTTCCTGAGGAACATGTGCTTTGCCAAAAAGTACAACAAGAAAGGCCTGAAGAAGATGCGGGCCAACAGTGCAAAGGCAGTGAGTGTACGCACAGAGGCCATCAAGGCCCTTGTGAAGCTTCAGGCCACCAAACCCAAGATGCCAAAGGGCCCCAGTCAGAAACTCAGCCATCTGGCTTTCAGTGCTCGCCCCAAGCTTGGGAAGCAGATTGGAAGGTACATGGCCAAGAGTGGTAGGCTCTGCTAACAAAAGCCCAAGGTTCAAACCAAAAACAAAAGTCCAAGGCCAAAGCTCCAGCTAAGACTCAGGCTTCAGCTCCAGCTCAGGCTCCCAAAGATACCCAGGCCCCTGTGAAGGCCCCATAGAAAAGGCTCCTGCCAGTATGAAGACAGAGGGACTGCTGTGACAGGCCTACCTACACACCTTCATTTGCAGATGACCAGTGTCCTGTGCTGTTTTTTTCAAATAAACTTGAGCAAGATCTGTCAAAGAAGAAGAAGAAAAAAAAAAATAAAAAAAAAGAAAGGTAATTCATGAGGATATTGGAATCTAGATTTATACATTTTGTTGGTCTACACACTTGATTCACTATTTCCAATATTATTTGCTTTGTAAGAGTTATTGTGGTTCCTGAATTTTTTTTAAACATAATCAAAAAGTGTTGCTTGTTTGAAGGCCCTATAGAATTCTTGTATGTTATATTGACCTTGGATTTTTGCTTGTTTTTTATTTTCATTTTATTCTGTTTGAATGCTTTTTAAATTTTTTTGATTTTGAAATAAAAATTAAAAAAAAAAAAAAAAAAAAAGAAAAAAAAAAAAAAAAAAAAAAAAAGAAAGGTACACAGTTGTAAGCCATTCTTTAGGAGCCTGAATTAGGAAGATTGCCTAGAGTTTGAAGCCAGTCTGGAAAACAGTGAGTTACAGACAAGCCTGGACTACGAGTCATACCTGTGCCCCAAAATGATAACAATGAGATTACAATGCATTCATATAAGAGAATATGATTACATATTCCATTTTTGTGCAGTTTCTGGACCAAAAGAAAAAAAGTATAGCTGTTGAATGTGTCTTTGTCCTTTATCTGGAGATTAATTTTCTCCTTTGTGTTCCTGTTTGGGGCCTGGGTGGACTCTTTTGAACTTCCCCTGAGTTCTCTCCACCATACTCTTCCATTAATCACAGGAAAATTTTGCCTGTTCCTAGTCTTCGGAAACCTGGTATCCATAAAGTGTGGTGTTATCTCTACTCAGGGCATGTATGTTTTTGGATTTATCCATAATTCTAGAATAAACATCTTTATTTCTTTTCTAAAAGAAACCTTAAACATGAGCATAGCAACAACTGTTTTTAGAACAGAGGAACTTTCCATTGCTGCTGAAATAATGGAGAACACCACTTATCTTTTTGGAGAAGATTGGTATTTAAATTATTTAAGTAATGTTAGGAGAAGAACTATAAGGAAGGAACATGTCTTTACAGTTTGGAGGTCAAGAAGGTCAAACTAACCTTTCCTGGTAGTTTCTTATATGCCAGGCAGCATGAAAGGGTTTTTACTTTTCCTTAGCTCACGCAAAACTTGCCAGTGATGCTGTTGACCAGCCTCAGATGGTAAAGATCTCCAAAGCCCTCTTAGCTAGTAAATGATGAAGGTTGGTCTCTTTGACTTGAGTGTATATCATCTTGTGCAGTACAGAGAGCAGTTGTCAATACGCATTTGGAGGTATGACTGTATCTACTCTATTCAAAACTTGCTCTGAACATTCTGAATTAAAGTGCCCTGTTCATGAATGCTATGTAACTTTGCTGGGTTTTAGAAATAGAATGAAGATGGATTGCCTTTAGATATATCTTTATTCATGGATGTGTTCAAATGTTCAGTGTAAAAGATGTAAAAGTTATTAGAGCAGAAAGGATATCTGAGAACTGCCTCACACCCAGATGGCATATGTTACTCTTCAACTAGCTTTGAGTATGAATATTTCTGCATTATTTGAGAATCAGCCAGATGAAGTTGAGCCACATTATTTTATTGTTAAGCTGAAAAGTCAAGACACTTCTAGACATTAACAATTTGAACATATGGATGTCACATTGCTCTATACCTAGAACATGTGGTTTGTCTGTTAGGGTTAATAAGGCTGATTTTCTACTCTAGATAGATTATTTTATAGTTTTACTTAAGATTGTAATGTAATATTTTACGAAATGCATAAGTCCACTGTTTTATTTAGTTGAGAAATAAAGAGAAAATTGGGTGGTAAATAGACACTCTTTAATAATAATTTTAATAATAAAAGATATGATTGTGCTTATGAAGGAGGATCTTTTTTAAAAAGGGAAATGTATATTATCTTGGGATATAAACAGTACACATACCTGAGTGCCATAGTGCAAGGAATGCAAACAAATCTTATTTAACTCAACAAATATTCCAGTTATCATGTCGAATCAAATCTCTCTGTATGAATCAGGACTAACTTGAAATCCCATTTGTGTGTGTGTGTGTGTATGTGTATGTGTATGTGCATGCGCTCTAGAAATACTATTTTGACTCCCATTCCAACGAAAGGTAAAAAAAAACAAACAAACAAACAAAACAAAAAAAAAACAATGTTTTCCTGAACTCTGTTAATTTAAAATGTATTTTCTATGGACTTACATTTCAGGATGATATTTTTTTTTTTTGCTGACTTCCTTATATGTTAGAAATAGTAATCTACAAGCCATTAAGAAACATATTTTTAGCCAAACTATTCAGTCTAACATGAAGCTTCCACAGTTTGACCTCTGTTGCATTGCTCTTGTATAGCCCTTTCTGCTTATAACTTTCACGACCAGATTGAAGATGTAAGGAACATAAGACTTTACTGATTTTGTCCTTTACTGTGATGATAATAGCAAAACACAGAGAAATGGACGGATAACGTGCTGCTTGAATTTTAAAGGGTTCTGAGTATGAATGTCTATAGCAAATTTCTAGAAACCAGAATGACTTGTAAACAATAGATTTATCTCTTCTAATTTGGAAGTCTGGGAGGTCAAGAGAAAGGTGGCCACCGAACCTGTGTTTGAGAAGACTCTGCTTTGTGTTTTGTACATGGCTTCTTCTTATTGTATCCACACATGGCCAAGGGGGGAGGTATCCCAATGGAGTGTCTTTCATAGTGACACTGACAAGATTCATTTCCATAGGTTCTATTTTATAATATGCATTAACTTGTGGGTTAATGTTTCAGCACATGAATTTTAGGAAAAAATTGAGACGGTAGTAACCTCATTTTTATTACTATTTCAAGTTGGCATAAATAGATTGAGACTTCTTAGAAAACAATTTATAAAGAGATCCATATCATCATAAAAGTTGGATCCTTTCAATTGTTAAAAAAAAATTATTTATTTTTGCTATCTGTAAAACATGAACGATTTTGAAGTGGCCCAGTCACTTTAAAGAGAATCTTTCGAGCTTTGTGGAAAGTGATATTTATAGCAGCTTGAAATGGAACGAAAGCAAGCTCGGGAAGGAGCACACGACGGACATTCAGGGTAACATGGATGCATACTGTGTGACCTCCTTTTACAGAAGTCTTGACTGCTGTGGCATTCCAAAGGAGAAAGCAATGCATTCTTCATGAAAACAAAATGAAATAAAACAAAACCAAACCCCTCAGAAGACAGAAGAAGGATGTGTTTTGAAGACAAATTGATTAATCTATAAGGCAAGTTAAGAAAGAACTCAAGAGGATGGAGGGTCCTTATTGATCTCTTCTCTGAACAAAACAGCACAAATACTCCTGGGATCTGTTGTCTGAAAAGAAAGGAATTATTTGGTACTTCTCAAATATTAAAACTGTTTTTATGAAACCAGGCATATATACACCCAGAACTTGGAAAGCTGACAAAGACAATTATGAGTTTGGGGATAGCCTGAGCTATCAGACCTTATCTCAAAAACAAAACAAAAGAGCAGAACCTTGTTTTATGTGAATTCGTTGTCAGCATAATTACGGAACATTAAGATTTAACTGGGAAGTGCAAAGGCCCATTAAGAGTTGCCTGTGAGCACAAATCCTGCCCTGATAACCTGAATAACCTCAGAGCTTCTCTGCGATCTTATTGTCATTTCATAAACCACTGATGGCCATGATGCTGGGGGTGCATTTCAGGGGCAGAAACCTACATTATTACCATTGGGCAGCCACTAATTCTGGTGTCTCTTTTCCCTGGATACAAGTTCATGGGATTCTAGCCAGGAGAATACAGGTTACAGTAATTGTTTTAGGACACAGAGACGCTGAAAAAGAGAGAGTGACAGGAGAAGAGTAGAGAGCAGAGAGGAGAGGAAAAAGAAAGAGAAGAACAAAGGGAGAAAAGCAAAGGGAAGAGAGGAGAAAAAGGAAGAGAAGAGAAAGGGAAGGAAGAGGGGAGGAGAGGAGAGGACGGGAGGAGAGAAGAGGGAAGAGGAGGGGAGAGGAGAGAGCAATTTGTTAGGAAGAAACAGTCTATGCTTGGATGCTCTTCCAGGACTCAGGTCTGGATGTGTAGCCTGACTCTCCAGGGATCCCTAGGAAACAGCATCCTTAGCTCTACTTTGAACTGTTTTTTATCAGTGCTGATATGTGGAGGTTATGACTCTACTTTATTCATTAATGCACTATAAAAGTATATGTTTGGGAAACATGTTATGCATCAAGTAGTGTGCCAAGATTCTGCAGAGACAATCAAGAGAGTATAACAAGGACAACAAAGTCCTTTTCACAGCGCTGCACCAAGACAGGAGAACTACACATAGGTGATACTGGGAACAGGGAGGTAGGCCAGGTAGAGACAGTGTTAAAGCTAGGCACATGATGACACTACTAGTCTCTTATGTTTTCTCTGAACTTTCTTCCAGTGATCAATATTTGTGAATTATCTGTTCTACTATGAAAGAACTCAATAAGTAGAAGATCTTCAAAGCATGCAGATTCTAGTAAGAAATGCTCTGCAGTATTTTTCTATGGGTTCATGAGCTAAAAATGACAGCGGACATTCAAGTGTGGTGTCTAGTGAGATGGCACATTAATGACTTCAACTAGGATCTACATTTACTCAAGGTATCTATCTACTCATGGTGGCCAATCCTGTGACCACTGGATGAAAAACATATTCTATTTAAGAAAAACAAACTTTTATCTGAGCAAGGAGGTAGTTTACTTTATGACGGGCACCCCTCTGGACTTTGACAATGTATTTGGACTTCTGTTGGGGAAATATGAGTTTGTTGTCTATCCTGCAGTCTTTGATTAAGGCCCAGGACCATTTATGCCTTCAGAATCCCATTAGGAACTTTCTCAAGGACTTGCAACTGAAGAAAGCAGCAGGTGGCAGGGAGGTACCCACTTGCTGTGTGCAGCCTTGCTTTGGTTTCTCTAGCAATCTCCCGTAGACAACAGTAGACACCATTAAAATTAATTACAATTTTATCTATCTATCTATCTATCTATCTATCTATCTATCTATCTATCTATTTATTTAATCTATAATTTTTGCTATTAGTTGAACTATCAAATGGTTGAATAGTAAGTTATCTTGGCATTCTTGTGTGATAAAACTGCTTGTGCATAAATGACAGGAAGTTATAATACAAGATTTGTAGTATTATTATAGGTATGGGTTTTCACATATCTACTAAGCCAGAGATGGATTTCATTTATTTACGATTTGCGTGACAGAAAGTAAGCTTTTATTACTTTTCAACTAACTACTATACATATTACAGTTTTTTTTTTTTAAGAAAACAGCGTACCATAAAGTGAGTATTAAAATCAGTAAGCCAACAAACTTTACTAGATTATCTATTATATAATCAACATGAGGATACAAGGAGTCAAAAAATGAAAGACTTGCTAAACTGTAAAACATATTAGATTCTGAAAAATTGTATGACCAACATATGATTGTGCTGCTCATCCGCTGTATTCTGGAAACAACTCTTGCTGCTTTAAAGAAGGAAAAATAAGCCGTGTAGTGATGCCACATGGCTTTAATTGCAGGACTTTGAAAGCAGAGGCAGGCAGATCTCTGTGAGTTCAACTCCAGCCTAGCCTATGGAAAAAGTTCCAGGACAATCAACGCGACACAGAGAAATCCTGTCTCCAAAACCAAACAAACCAACCAAATCAAAAAGGTAAAAACATAGCCGAAAGTTTTGATTTTTATTCTCAAATTTTTTTATTGCCAAGGAAACTGATCCAACATTTGTGTGGTTAAGAGTCCAAGATAATGCTTGCTTCAAAGTCACATCCATCAGGAGGATGAGATGTACAGGGTACAGTGTATAGATTAATACATGGGAAGGCTGAAAGGACTGATATTAATTAAAGGAAGCTTAATATATCATGTTCTAGGTTTATGTCTATTTCTAAAATGTTCCCCCTCTTCCATGTCACTTGTCACATCCTTGTTTATCAGTTTAGCTGTTCTAGTGTCTAGGAGCTTGTTGGCCTGCCCTTACAGATCTCATCACTTCCTTATTTGGCTCCCAGCCTGGAATAACAGACATTTTATTGCTGAGAATATCCCATTATGTCAAATCAATATAGGAATTATCATTTTGGAAGGGATATGGACCGAAGCTGTAGTATGTTTCACTGCTTTCTGCCTCCCCAACTCTGAGCAAGTCACTTAACAGTCTTGAATCTGAACAAGTCTTAGCTATAAATGATAATGATGACATTATGAACATTAAATATAGTGTCCACACATGTCCTGCATATAGGAAGTACTTCAGAAGTGACATCCATTGTTAATTTTTATGGATATATTATCCCTATTAGATAGTCTTGCCCTCTCGTTATGTTCTTTAGCTAATGGAAGCTGGCATAAGGATCAGGTACATAGGAAGTACCTGATAAATGTTTGAACCAGTAGGCATACAGGATACAAAACAGACAGAAATAAAAATAGAGATATTTTGTGTGAGGGAATGGTGTACCAGAGATGAAAAGGACAAGAAATTAGCAATCTCTGATCTACCTGAGGAAGATGCAGAGCATACTCAGTTGGTTGGCTAGTGAACTACAAGTTGGGCAATCAAGTTCATGGTATTGCTATGGAGGATATAGACTTTGTTTTTGAGAGAATGAATGCTAAAAGTATGAGCATGATATTTAGAAACACATTCCCCTATGAACCCCCATGATGGTTGGTTTTAATGTCAATGTGTCAGGAATTAGAATCACGTGAGTAGGGAATGTTACCTGAAGAATTGTCCTGATTGTCTCAGTGGGTGAGAGAAGACCAACCGTAGTGTGAATGGTATCTTCTGGGAGCAGCCTAGACAAACAGAGAGCCTAGCACAGGGAGCATAGTTCTCCTTTGTCCATACCTGCAGACACCAAGTTGGTTACCCATTTGCAGCCACTGCTGATGTCTCTACTGATGGCAGAACCATTTCCAGGCTTCATCACTGACCAAAGACTAGCCATTCTCCAGGAACATTTAAGGTTTGCAGCTCTGGGTTAGGACTTGCTGAGGTACCATCCTCAGGGACTGAGCAAGTGCTGGGTTGTGGGCGTCTGGTGTGAGACCATGAGTGTGGGATTCACTCCAACTGCAGGTGGACCAGCCTCTGGAACTGAGTCACTGCAGGGGTTCTCTGCTCCTCAGGTGGCAGACAACTGGTATTACCATTTTACCATAAGCTGAATTAATGCATTCTTTTTATTATACAGCTATAGGTTATGCTGCCTTAGAGACTGCTGAACTCAAATACTGACGACTTTAACATGTTATGTTTTTACTTGTTTATAAGAGGAACATGTCTGTGTTCACTACACCTCAATGTTTTAAAGAAAACTGGTTGTCATGCTGTGTATAGCTGTGTGGTAAGGAGACATTTTTGAGAAGGGAGGACTAGAAAATGGTTTCACTTTGTAGCACAGGCTGGCCTTGAACTTGTGTTATCATTCTGCTTCAACTTTTCAAGGACTAGACTTAAAAGCAGAATCCACTAAACTCAGCATAAAGAAGATTCAGTGAAGATAGTCTATTCTGATGAAACGAAAGGGTGTCTTAAAGATGATGATTCATGACTTTAGAATAGCCATAAATCTTTGTGGAATGAGCAAACCAAAATTAGGAACATATGTCTCCTGTGCTCTTGGTATGGCACTTCCACGAGAGTCACCAGGAGTTAAGTGGAATGATGACAAGCCGCATATGGCACCAGATCTGTGCTAAATTAATAACAGTATGAGAACACAGTTAAGCAGTGATAATCTCTTTGTTATCCAGGGTCTTTTCCCTTTCCAACAACCTCACAGTACATTGTTAAACACGCAAAAGACACTTGTTAATGGGGACAGCTGACATGCGAGAAGAAACCATGTAGCCTATCTTTTGAAACAAGCCGAAGAGGCTGATTCATTCACTTCATTTGCAGGACTGCAGCAGAGTCATTTGGAGATCAAAAAAGAGGCTAAACCTGACTAGCTTGAGGCACACTCCATCTGGCTCTGCCCCATGCTGTTGCCATAGCCACCCATCTCCTAGCAACAATGAATAGCATTTTCATGTCTCTACAGTGACAAAGCATGAGAGTGAAAACATAAGTACAGTCACAATACACTAATAATCTGAGAGGTTATCTCATAATTTAAGTTCAATCTGAGGATCCCCATGAATATTTGATTTCATGATTATATATTTCCTGTGGTGGTCTTTTGTCTTAGTTTAAAATAAGGCAGGCTGACAGCCTACTATTAAATGTAAGATGACAAATATCATTACAAAGGGCACAATATAGTTAAACTTTATTTTAAATCACATGGAAAAACAATTATTTTTTTGAATAACTGCTCATCAACATCTAGAACTCTGGGGACAAATGTCAGGGTGGAAAAACTCAGCCTTGAATTTAGAAGGAATATTCTGTCCTGACATATCCAGGCCAGACAAGGCACTAGCACCCTTTGCAGTGAGCAAGGAGTCTCAGCTGAGGTAACTAATCAAACTAGTAAAGAAGCTGAAGAAAGAGAAGGAAAGGCCATCTGCATCGTGCTTGTCCTTGTGACAAAGTGAAAAACCACGTGACTCATCTTAGAGGAGGGAGAGCTGTTTATTTCTAAATGTTTGTGCCACACTTGAAGCACGCTCTATTTGAATATTCTGCCAGGAGAATTCCATTAGGATGACTCCCTTGTTTAAAAAAAAAAAGTAACTCTTAATCCAAGAGTGCTTTTACCAACCCTTGGGCCCCTCCTGAGAATGCAGACGGTTTTAGATAGCCACAAAGATGGAGATAGTGAAATCAGCAGCAATTTTCATTTAAAAATACTGTCATGGTGTGTGTATATATATATATATATATATATATACCATTTCTGTCAGCTACAGCTCATGACCCATCTCTTGTTTAGAAATAAGAATCTATCTGTCACAGTTTGAATATTGCTTTCTTGATTTTTTTTTTCTTATGAGAGCCTGGGCATTTGGTAAATGTCAATGAAAGATGCACACAGTGAGAAGCCGTTTCAGGAATCCTACTGAGAGATTTCACTGGAGGGGGAAGCAGAGCAGCCAAACAATGAGGTCTACAGAAGGAATAAACAATCCCCACACTTATGCAGGCCATTATCATGTGTTTACACATTGCATGTGGAGTTGAGTTTAGCTGTGCTAACAGCTTTGTGAGAAGAAAATCCCCCCCCCAATTAAATAATCAAAAGAGATAGGTGAATGCTGCTTTTATGAAATAAACAGTGATTGAGAAGAGAAGAAAAACCAGCAGGACTCAGCAGGAAGCAAATTAATTCATGTTGGAGATTTACTTTCCTCCAGAAATTAAATTGCTCACTTCCTAATCAGTACAGTTCTTGAATGTTGTTTCTTTTTCATTCTTCCTAAATTTATTTCATATTAGAGCTCTTTAATTTTTCTACTCTATTGTTTTTTTTAAATTAAAGTTTGAAACTATTTCCTTGAGAGCCTCTGTGAAGTTCTGATCTTAGTTATTTACCATGCCTCTAATTTGATAAAAATAAAATTATTTTCCAATGATTACATTTATCTGTTTCATTTGCTCCAGAGAATGATATATGAGGACTCGCTAATGTGCTTTCTTTTTTTCCTGTATTATTGGAATGATTGGTTACATAGGCAATCATGTGTATTCACGGTACTACTTGGTAATAACTGAAGGAAATCTGTGTCCTTTCATGGAGGATGGCTGCTCAGTTGCTGGCTCTTTCCGTATTCTCATGCTGTAGCAAGCAGGAAAAAGCACAAAATGTTGTTCTCCCAGCTAATTCTGCACAAGGAGAAAGATGTCAACACACATTAAAACTACAACCGCATTTGAGAAGACACGCAGAACTCTGCAAATGCCATCGTTGTTTGCAGAACTCGAGCTGCAGAGATGTCGTATGCTTTTCAATCTGCTTTTTACTCTTCTGCTGTCTTAAAATAAACCGTGTAATTCTGGTTCTTGGCTTTTGAATGTGAGTTATGCCATCAATCTGTTGTGATTCATTCACTACGTTATTTTAGGGCTGAATAATTTGTCCTTTCTTTAATGATCACTGTAGCATCACTTTTGCCTAGAGGAAGCTATTGTGTCTTTTGGAAGGCTGACAAGCAGAGAAGTGCAGCAATGTGGCTTAAGCACTGGACATAAAAGCTTCTCTCCCACAGGTCTGCTGGCAGGTGGGAAAGTCTGACTGGCACCTGTATATTAACTTTGATATCAAATGATGAGTCCAACCTTCCATGTATGAGGTGTTAGAACATTGCCACGGCTGAGTGCTGAAGTCAGTAGTACTCTGTACTCTAGAAGAGACATGTGAAATTAGTCTTTGAGGTGATTAGCACACTCTACCAGTCTCCCTCTGCAAAGCATACATGCATTAAGGATCTTGAAGAAAGGGGTGAGTCTGACACATCTTTCAAGCATTAATCACCACTTCTTGTAACCATCAGAAGACAAAAGGGCTCTGCTGAATATCGAAACAGCTGAATTAGTGCCAAATGTACAAATTACCAAAGGTGATGGAGAGAAGCCTTTGGCTTTTAATGGAAATTGAATCTTTTATAGCAGCATGTTTTGAAGATGTCTTAATAATGGAAAAGATCAGAGGCATCCTTATGGGATGAGATGCTGGTGACATAAAATCCCTGAGACAGAATGAACTTGACAGGACATTAGTCTTTGCAAAGTCAGATCTTGCTGCTATCAAGATTACCTGGCATTGAAAGGAGAACTTGGAAAAGGTCAAATAGAGTTAAACAGTTTCCAAATAAGAACCGAGCCAGGTACTTGCAGGGTTGGATATAAGACTGGTGAGATAACCATATCTGGAATCTATAATACATAGGTGGTGATTTCCATAATGAAATCCTATTCAGATTGGGATGTAATAGGTGAAGGACAGAATGTGTCCCATCACCTAACTTGTATCTTTAATAAATATTGTATGGGAACTCCCATTTTTCTTCATTTAATATTAATTTATTTGTTTCTCTTCCACAAAATTGTCTGAAGTATAGGTTTCAGGTAGGCACAAGTCTTGTCTCTAAGGAGTTCAGAGACACTGGGCTGTTCTGCCTTGTGGCTCTACCATCAGAGAGGACATCAAAGCTTTATGCTGCTGTTGATGTTGGTAATAAAGGTAATGAAGAATAGGCAGCTACTTCTTAGGGTAGGCAGCCCTACAAAGACTTAATACTATGTAAAGTAAGACTTATGCAGCTAGCCATCTAGAAAATGTATTCTGAATAGTTGGACAGGGCAACAAATTATGAATTAGTCGATTCTAGAAATTAGAACCCTAGGCTTTCTAGAAGGCAAGAGACAGGAATATAAGATTCATTGTTTTTCATAGTAGCTAGGAAATGGACGCAGCCTAAATGTCCTCCAACCAATGAATAGATACTGAAAATATGGCATGCATTTACTATTTAGCTATAAAAACTGAAATCACAAAATGGGAAAGTAGTGGATGGAACTGGAAATGATCATATTGAAGGAGGTAACCCAGACCCAGAAAGACAAACATCACATCTTATCTCTCATCTGAGCTCCTAGCTCTGAGTCTTTAGGTAATTACACATACCTGGAGTAACTGAAGAAACCAGGGAAGTAAGAAGGGACCCATATGGGAGCAGGGGAAGGAGAGGTTGAATAGAGAGGGGGATGGTAGAGTTCAAATGATCTGAAATGGAAAACAGGGAAAATTGGGTGGCTTCTAATTTGGAAATGAGGACGGAAATAAACACAGAAGGAGGAGGGGAAAATAACAGTGGGGATGTGTAAAAACCCCATAAGTACTCATACTACTACCGAAAAATACCTACAATACCTGAAACTCTGTGTATAAATATACATATATAGTATAAATGAAAACTTCACATCTGGATTGACAATGCTCCCCCCAGGAGCCATAGACTATCTAACAAAACCGCCAACACCAAGCATGAGAAGCCATGTTTTGAATTTTTGGTCAGGGTTGATCTAGAGACTCCTAGAACAATGCAGGTTATTGCCTATTGCCCTTGCCTTCTCTTACGGGTAGAAGGTAAATCCTTGTTGCTGAAAAAAAAAAAAAAAAAAAACAAACAAAAAAAAAAACCACTCACATCTCAGACACAGTGCCCAGAGGCCCCTGAGCTGGATGTGACTTGAAAACCTCCTTGCTGAGGCCTAGCTTTCATGGAACCAGAAGATGCCATGCAAGCTTTCAAAATAGAGACACAACTAACAGTCCTCCCCAGCTATGAGTTCAATGAATCACAAGAATGACCAGCATGGCAAGACAACCTTAAGAGTGCAATAGTGGTACACATATCTCGGTGGTAACCAACAGCATTCTAAGTGGATGTAAGACCAACTTACCAAGAGAAAATGCATGCCTGGTATTGGAAATCTAGCCAAATAGTGAATTTATTGTCAAAGATCAGGCAAATTGAGATGAGATGTAGAGTTAGGGGTAGGGGAGATGAGTGGGAGCGGGGCAAAAGCTGATGGTTTCTGGCAATTAACTCTCTCTTTCTATTCTAGGGCCAGAGGTAATGGTTTCTAGCATTTGACTCCTGCTGATAACAGCAGGGCATCAGAAAAAGAAACTTAACTGCTTAGGGCTCTTTACTCTTTTACTCAGACCTCCCACCCCCAGAACTTATTACTTATTAACTCTTCTTTAGCTACAGAGAAAGGAAAAGAAAGTCTCTCTCTCTCTCTCTCTCTCTCTCTCTCTCTCTCTCTCTCTCTCTCCCCTCTCCCACACACACACACACACACACACACTCACAAGATGAAGCAGAAAGGGATACGCAGAACTTTTATTTTGCTTTCAGTTTTTTATAGCTTTTTAGACAAAAATTCTCTATGTAAGAAAAATTACCTCATAGATGAAATGTTACACAGGAAGGAGTTACAACTGGATGCTGATTATAACTTCAAAGCAGTGTTTCATTCTGTAAGCTCATAAGTTCAAAACAATGGTTTTACATGATCTTGCTTTATCATAGTGTTCAGCCTCATCCTTGGACCTGACCTACAATGAAATTTTTTCCAGGATCATTAATATGTTCTAAATCTATTCTATTTCCTAAAGCAATTTACATGTTTGTAGTGTGTGAAAACTCACTGTCCTCCTTTTCCTGAAGCCTTTACTTACTATTCTATGAGGAGAGGGCACATTCTATTCTTGATTCTAACGTTATATCTTTCTGGCAAAACAACTAAAATGATTTCCTTAAACTTTCTATCAATTATTCTAACTTCCTAAAATTATTTGAATCAAATCAGGAACTCTAAATAATCATTAATATATTGAAACATCATTGTGTCATGAAAGTTCATCTTCATGTTGATTCTACAGATAATCTGTCCAATAGAATGGGCTAATTCCCAGGAACTAATCATAATTGACTTTAAGCAGAAAGGGTCTTTTTTTTTTTTTTTTCCCCAAACACATCATATCAGAAAACAAGGAATACAGCAATGAGGAGTACAAAAATGAGGAATGGCAAACATGAGAAGGAACATCAGCAACAAGAAGCAATCCTGGGACAAAGAACCTGGGGCTGCACCTTTCCAGGGTTCACTCATTACAGCCATCAAAATGGTAGGCTGTCTCCAGGAATCTTACTTGCTTGCCACAGCCTTCCCTGCATGGTTTTCACCAATTTATGGATCTTACTAAACCTGCATAATTCCTAGCTACATTGCAAACATTGTTCTTAAACACATGGATATGTGTTGCCTTATTACTAATCAAGGAAACTTCTTTTTGCAACAGACAGAGACTTTTACAGAAAACCACAACCAATTGAAATGCAGAGTTGTGAAGCACAGACCAAACTGATAAACTTGCAAGATACTCCCACACATAAGGATTAGAGAATGGTTAGGAAGAGGAGGTGGACAGATTATAAAAGCCAGAGGATCAGGAAGTTTGCCATAATATAGTGTCTCATAGAAATGTTAAAAGCTTCTCCCATGAAGGTTCACCAAAATAACTGGAGCAAAGATGACCAATAGACTAGCTAACATGGATGAGGGAATGCTCACAAGGATTACAGCAGTGTCAATACAAATATCTGCAGAGAAAAAGCGACAGAATAATTGCCAGAGACATTTATTTGGAAGTAGGTGCTTAAAAAAAAATATGCGCTAGGCATTTGTGTTCTATGTGTTGAAGAAAGTGATTTTGAGTTTCTGGTGATGTCTGAAAGGGAGGGCTGGATGAAGGTTTTTTTTTTTGTATTCCATAAAAGGATATGAGAGGCCAAGAAGATGGAACATGCTACTGAAAGGCAAGACTGTCAAAAAAGCCGATATCAACTGTAGTGGGTGGTTCAAATACCTTGATTTGTAATCTACCTGTGACCACTGAAGGTCCTGTTTCCCAGTTGGTTCTTAATCAATAAAGATACTAGTGGCCAATGAGCTGGGAAGAATAGGGGGGACTTCCAGTTTTTCTGCAGGCAGGCTAGCAGAAACAGAGGAAGAGATTTGCCACGCTTGAGGGGGTGGGTGGTGGGAGAGAAGGAGCCATCAGCCATGTGAGATTGCCAATGGAGTGGCCAATGGCCACTTCTCCAACTGGGCCTGGGTAACTGCAGGCAGGGTATTAGAAACAGGATTTTGGGGTAGCAGGATTAAGCTGATGGCAGATTTAGGGTGCTGAGCTGGGAGTGAAAAGAAGGGCACAAGATAGCTGAGGAAGGCTAAGAAGAGCCTGGCCATTGAGCTTACAACTGTTGATGTTATAAAACTTGCCTGGTCATGGTATCTGTTCACAGCCATAAACCCTAACTAAGACAGAAGTTGGTACCAGGGACTGAAGTATTTCTGTGATAGGCTTGATCATGCTTTTGTTTGGAAGAATGTGGATTTTTGGACTTTGATTTGGAAAGCAGTGGAATGCTTTAAGTGGGCTTAATGAATTATCCTTGCAGGAATAGGGCAAGAGTTTGTTACTGAGAGTGATGTGATTTGTTCTGACCTTGCGCAAGAGATTTCAGTGGAGAATTTCAATATGTGGTCTAGAGACTGTTTTTTTGGTATTTTGGTGAAGAATGTGGCTACTTTTTGCCCTTGTCTGAAGAGTGTACCTGAGGCTAAGGTGAAGAGACTCAGATTAATTGCATTGACAAAGAAAGTCTCAGAAATGCCCATCAGAGACTGTTTGCTGGTTCAGTCTCATGAAGAACATTTCAAACAAGTGTAACAATCTGAGAAAGGAAAAATATAAAATATATGGTTCGAGTATTAAAGGAGCACCAGGAAGTAAAATGGAGCTGAATCCTGAGCTGAATTTTGTGTTCAAGGAGATAACAAATTAAGGGAGTAGGACTTTGGGGCAAGATCCTAACTAGCTAAATTTAGATCCAGGCACGGTATTACACACCTTTAATCCTAAGAGATAAAGCCAAGCAGATCTCTTCTCTGAGTTCAAGGTCAGCCTGAGAGAGCAAATTCTAGGTGAAGAAAAGTTTAAATCCAGGCATGGTGGTGCATACCTTTAATCCCAGGAGACAGGCATGCAGATTTCTGAGTTCAAGGTCAATTTATAGAGCAAGATCCAGGACAGCCAAGCTTAGGTAGTGAAGGAGTTGGAAAACAGAAAGCTGATGATAATGTAATAGAACAAGGGACCACGTTCCAACACCTGCAAGCAGCAGAACTTGGCAGCTTTGGCCATAAGGCCCTTGCTTTATAGTCAAAAGGACAAGGAGACTACTGGGACAGTTGATCCTGGTCAACTGTAGCTAAGAAATTAGTGATGATTAGAAAGAGACCAGCATCTCTTAGGTGAAATCTTCTGCGGACTGTTTTCTGACAGCACCAAGAAGCTGTGTTCCAGAGAAGCCAAGGTTGTACTTTGTGCTGCAACTGTACTTAGTAATGGATAAGAGTCACCCAGGTGGTATTGGTTTTGAAGGCATGAAGGGTTCATGAAGAGAAGCTGAGGCTTGGCACTGTGAGAGGCCATGGAAGGCTATTGGTGAAGGTACAGCTTCAGTTGCAGTTGATGGCCCAGAATTGAAGGGGTCATGAAAAGGAATTGAGGCTTGTCACCATGAAGAGAGGCTATTTGTGAAGCCTAACTGCAACAGAAGACTCTAATGTATTGGAAATGCCAGTACCATGGGATGATCACCAAGAATAGCAGCAGCAGTGTAGTGGATCAACCTGAGCTTAGAGTTCTACAGAGAGCAGAGCTGAGAAGTGATGTCAGCCCTTTGGAGGAGCCTAGAATCATGTGTGGATCCAGACATTGAAACAAGAAGTTGTAACATTGACTTTACCTTGGAGACCCCAAGATGTTCAAGATGCCAGAGCCATGGTCTATCTGCTGAGGAAGGCTGCTAACAGGGAGTGCAACCAGCCCAGGAGAAAAAAGTTTGCTACAGTCAACAAAGATGCTAAAGGAGCTGGAGATCTTAAGACCACTTTGATATTAGACATGTAGATGTAGAGTTTAGAGTTTGCCCAGCTAGTTTCCTGTCTTGCTTTGGGATTAAAGCTAAGTGAATCTCAGAAGAGACTTTGAACTTTGGACTTTTAACATTGTTGAGACTGCTATAGACTATCCGAACTTTTGAAGTTGGACTAAGTATATTTTGTATTATGCTATGTTTAGATATGGTCCCCATAGGCTCATATGTTTGGACAAGCCTATGGGGGCCAGGGAGTGGAATGTGAGATTTGTATATGCTTGACCCAAGGAGTGGCACTATTAGAAAATATGGCCCTGTTGGAATAGGTGTGACCCTTTAGGAGTAGGCATGTTATGGGTGTGGACTTTAAGACCCTCATCCTAGCTGCCTGGAAGCCAGTATTCTCTTAGCAGCCTTCAGATCAAGATGCAGAACTCTCGGTTTCTCCTGCACCATGCCTGCCTGGATGGTGCCATGTTTCCACCTTGAAGATAATGGATTGAACCTCTGAACCTGTAAGCCAGCCCCAATTAAGTATTGTCCTTATAAGAGTTGCCTTGGTCATGGTGTCTGTTCACAGCAGTAAAACCCTAACTAAGACACTATTTCTCACTTCTTTCCTCCCTCCAAACCCTTATAATGGTTCTTATTTTAATTATGTATCTAATGAACAGAAATCATATATTAGTTAGTGACTCTGGAGCTTAAAGCATCAAAGCAAACATGTGACATGTGATAAAGGATTCTTTGCTAACAACATGCATATATTGGTGTAGCAGTGAGTTTTCACTATACTGCTTTGTGTACCTGCCCAGGAGCTATCTTGATTTGAGAATGGAAAACACACACATACCCCCACCACCACCACCACCACCACCTCCACCTCACACCACACACATGCACCAGTTAATTTAAAATGCTTTGGCTAACTCAAAGGAATGGGGAAACTGCCAGGAGCAGTCATATCTCATTGTCAAATGATCCCTAGTAATGAAATAACATTAAATGTTACATCTGTGGATTTCTGATGTTTTTAAAGTATATTTAAACTGTTAAATCTTACTAATCTTAGCTCTTTCTATTTGAATAAATTGAAAGCACTTTATTACAATTAAATTAGAATCTAACCTAACCATGAGTTTACTATCTGGCCCTTAACTTGCATTACTTAATCATCTTGTTCTTAAATGAGTTTCATAGGTACAATGCCTATCTAAGAGTTGTTGTGTGTAATTTTAAAAGCATGCTATCTCCAATATTCTACACCAAGCAATTTATCTAGCAAATTTTAAAATATTAATGATGCCTGAAGTGTTTTCTTTCCAAGGAGCTAAGGTAGGCAGGAAGACAAAGAGTGCAACTGAGGTGAATGTTGTCGGCTTGGCAAAGCTAGCCCATGGAGTGAGACAGCAGCTCCTCGATTCCCCAGGTTAGGGGAGGGTTTCACCCAAAGTGAGAAATAGTGTCTTAGTTAGGGTTTTACTGCTGTGAATGACACCATGACCAAGACAACTCTTATAAGGACAATTGGGGCTGGCTTACAGGCTCAGAGGTTCAATCCATTATAGGGAAGTGGTCCATGCTCTGACCTCTTCCCATTCCCCTTGCTCCAACTCGATGGTGTGGAATCTACTGTCCTAAACTTATCAGCTATCCTATATGAGCAATCTGCTCTACAACTGGTTCTGGTTGCTCGATGACCTTACATGGTTGTTGAGTCCTCTGGTCCCAAAACCGGTCTGAAGAACCCTCCTCTTTCTCTGCATCCCTTCTCTTCCTCCTGGAACCTGGAAATCCCACCTTGTCCCCTTCACCCAGTAATTGACTCTTGCCATCTTTATTGACAATCAAAACCAATTAAGGAATCAACACCTCTCTCTACAAAGAGTAACAATATTAATTTCAAATTTTAACATATAGATTATAACCAATGAAAACCTTAGTTCTATATCAATTATAAATTCTGTACCCAATGTAAGAAATTATAACTTCAATTTTACCTCAAATACAAAGATTTCTACCAATGTAAGATTATGACTACATAATGCTTTGTTCAATAATCAATTTAGTAATCCATTCCATCTATTTCCTCCCTGTTCAACATTGTGACCATTCCCAAATGATCCTTTAAAATGTCAACCTGTCTATAATTTGTAAAAATAACCATAATCAGACATCCAAACCCAAGAAATCAGGCTAATGACTTTCCATGGATTCTTCCTGTTGATTAGGGGTGACTAAGGCTGGTGTCAGGGTCATGAGAGTGGGAGAGCTGGCTCTACCTCTCATGGACTCTAACACTTGGGAGAATGGAGCCTACACCTCACCTGGGAAGCACAGTAGAAGTGGCTCTGCTAATGTAGGTGGTGGTGAGCTGGCCTGAGCGTATAAGAGCAGAACTGAACCTGACCCTTAGCAGCTACAGCATTGGATGAGCTAGCACACCTTAGTGATGTGGATGAGAGAGAGTAGGTGGGCTGAGATGCTCAGATACCATTCCGGCCCAGATCCAGGGCTATGAGTTGGCCCACCCCACCATCTCTCCTATCAATGAATTGCTAGAGCATACGAAGGTACAAGTCCTACAAATCCAAAACAATAGGATCTCCGTGACACAGGGCAACAACAGGATAGCTGAGAGGAGTTCCAGTGAAGATCCAGTATTGAAAGTGTAACAGAAGCCAGAAATTTAGAACCATATCAATGACTCATTGCAATGAACATTTGCAAGCAAAGATGTGTGGACAAAAGGTTATATTGTGGGACACACTGTGACACACTACAGCTTCCACAATAAATTGATGATTTTCTTCCTCCTCCTTCTCCTCCTCCTCCTCTATTCCTCCTCTTCTTCCTTCTCTTCCTCCTCTTTCTCTCCCCCTTCTCCTTCTGGGGGTGTTGCAAGGGTAGAAAATGGTTATGAGGGGATGGGAGATGAATAATATTGGGGTGCATGATGTGAAATTCACAAAGAATCAGCACAAAGTTAAATAAAAATAAATCTCTCAGCTACAAAAGTATCTAAGAAAGAAAATGAAGAGCCTGATAATTGTCTTTACAGAAACTTTCCAAATTTTCCCCTGGAGGAAAAGCTTAGACTTTGAGGTCCTCTGCAGAGCAGCTTGCTTTGACAGTTCTATATCTGGAGATCCTGATTTTATCAAGGCCTCAAAAACCAAATAGCTGGAGGTGAGAAAAACCTTTCATAGTTCTTCAAAGGTAAAATGAGTTAAAAGGGTCTTTTCAAAGTGTAACACATGACACTGCAGAAACTCCCCACTCACGAAGAAGAGGCACCATAGATGATGTTGGGAAGAGGCCAGAGCCGCAGGATATAGGTGGCACAGGCACAACCCCAGCACAACCCCAGCACTTACATGCTGTACTTGTAGAAACATGGGTCTGTTTCCTCATCCAAAACCTGAGATTGTCACAATACTGATCTTATGAGATTGTTTTAGGGATTAAAAATAGGATTTTAGGAATGTTATGTAGCATTTTATTACCTGACAAAATAGACCCTCAAACCAAAATAGAAGAGATATAGAAGGATATTATATATTCTTCAAAGGAAAAAAGGCTCCATAAAGCAGTGGCTCTCATCCTTCCTGATGGAGAGACAGTTCCTCATGTTGTGGTGACCCCCAAATATAGCATTATTTTACTGCTACTTCATAACTACAATTTCACTACTGTTATGAATCATAATGTAAATATTTGTGTTTTCCGATGATCATAGGTGATCTCTGTGAAAACACTGACCACCAAGGGGATCAAGATCCATAGGTTGAGAACCTCTGACCTAGCGGCTATTATAATTCTAAACACCTATGCACCAGACACAAGGGCACTGAAGTTCATAAAAGAAACACTACTAAAAGTAAAATTATATATTGACCCTTACACAGTGTTAGGGGCTAACTTTAATACCTACTTTCACCAATAGACAGGGTATACAGACAAAAATGAAACAGCAAAATGCATGAACTACTTTATAAACCTAACAGATATTTACAGAATAGTTCACCCAAACACAAATGAATACATCTTCTCAGAAAATCATGGATTTTACTCCCGAATTGGTTACATATTTGGATACAACACAATGTCAATAAATACAAGATAATAAAAGGAATATCCTGCATCCTATCTGACCACCACAGGTTTAAGTAAGATATCAACAACAGACAACAGAAAGGTTACAAACTCATGGAAACTGAAGAGCTTACTATTGACTGAAAAATAGGTCAAGACAGAAATTTAAAAGAAACTGAATACTTTTTATAATTGGATGAAAATAAAAATACATTATATCCAAACTTGTAGCACAAAATGAATAAAGTTAAATAGGCAAGTTCATAGCTCTGAGTGCCTAAACAAAAGAGAAAGAAAAGAGAGAGAGACAGGAATAGAGACACAGAGATAGACAGAGAGACAAAGATATCTCATATTAGCATCTTAACACCACATCTGAAAGATCTAGAACAAAAAGAAATCATACCCAAAAGGAGTAGCTAGCAAGAGATAGTCAAACTGAGGCTTGTATCAAAATAGAAGCAATAAACAAAAAAAAATGCAAAGAATCAATGAAATAAAGTGTTGGTTCTTTGAGAAAAGTCATTATGATTGACACTTAGCCAAATTAACTAAAATTCAGAAGGAAAAGATTCAAATAAACAAAATTAAAGATAAAAAGCAAGACAAACTATATAGCATTTCAAAGAAACATAAAGACATACATTAAAAATCTTATATTCTACCAAACTGGAAAAACTAAAAGAAATACAAAATTTTACTGATACCTATTTAAGTTAAATCAAGATCAGATAAGAAAGAAATTGAAGGTAATGCCAAAACATGTAAAGATCTCCCATTCTCATGGATTGATAGGATTAATGTAGTCAAAATGGTCATGCTACTACCAAAAAGCAATCTATAGATGCATCAGCACTCTAGCACAATTCTTCACAGAATGTGAAAGGACAATTTTTCAGAATCATATGAAAACCACATGGTCCAGGATAGCTAAAACACTCCTGAATGATAAAGGAACTATGGGGGTATCATTATCCCTGATCTCAAATTGTACCCCAGAGATATAATAATAATAGCAACATGGTATTGTTATGAAACAATGGTGTTAATGGAACTTAATCAAAAGACCCAGTCATAATTATATATACCTGATTTTTTAATAATCAAGCCAGAAATAAACACTGAGGAAAAAAGTGGTGTCTTCAGGTTGTTCAACTGATGTCTGCATGTAGAAAAATTCAAATAGATTTGTATTATTGCCCAGCACAAAATTCAATTCCAAACAGATTAAAGACCTCAATGTAAGCCAGGTATAGTGAATCTGATAGAAGCAAAAGTGGAGAATGGTCCTGATCTTATTGTCTTAGAAAAGACATTCTGAACAGAGTACTTATAATGCAGACACTAAGTCTAAAAACAACTATTTATAAATGGAACCTCATGAAACTGAAAAGTTTCTGTAAGAATTGGAAAAGATTCTTCTTCTTCATCTTCTTCTTCTCCTTCTCCTTCTTTTCTTCTTCTCTTCATCCTCCTTCTCTTTCTCCTCTTCCTTCTCCTCCTCCTTCTTCCTCTTCTTCCTTCTCTTCTCTCTTTCTCCTCTTCCTCTCCTTCTCCCTCCCAAACCTGGATATCAAGAAAAAATGATCAATTAAAAATGGGGTAGAAATCTAAACAGAATTCTCAAATGAAGAAACAAATGGCTGAGTTAAAGAAATGTTCAACATTGTTAGTCATCAGGTAAGTGTAAATCAAAACTACTTTGAGATTCCATCTTATTCCAGTCAGAATGTTCAAGATCAACTAAACCAGTGACAGCTCATCTTGGAGAGGATGTGGTGTAAGCAAAACATCCATCCATTGCTGGTGTAGGTGAAAACTTATATAATCCCTATGAAAATCAGTGTTGCAGTTCCTCAGGAAGCTGGAAATGGATTTACCACCAAGATTAAGCTATACCACTGTTGGGCATATACCCAAAGAATGCTTCCTTTTACTATAGAGACACATGCTCAACCATGTTCTTTGCTGTTCCATTCATACTAGTCAGAGATTGGAAACAGCATAAATGTGCTTCAACAGAAAAATGGAAAAGTAACTGCTGTACATTTGCACAATGAAATATTCAGCTGTTGATAAAATGAAATCATGAGTTGGCAGGTAAATGGATGGAGTTAGAAAAAATAATTGTCCTCAGTGAGATGATCCGGGTCCTAAAAGACAAATATACTATGTATTCATTTATATGTAGATGTTAGCTGTTAAGTCTTCAATAAATAGGCTATAGTCCATATAAACATAAATGCTAAGAATAGAGTAAGTGACTAGATGAAAAAGATGGATCATCCTAGAAAGGGGAAACATAATAGATCATTATAGATGAAAGAATGTGAGGGCTGGAATGGAAGGATCAAAAATTGAGGAATAGGAAGAGAATATGGGTAGGGACTGCTAAAACTAAGGGTAATTTAAATGGCTGTAATGAAAACTGGAGACAACAGAACAACAGAATCACACACACACACACACACACACACACACACACACACGAAGTAGATCTTTATGGAATAATCAAATAATGTGGGAGATAAAACTGCAACCACATATCTCTCTTTCATTCCCAGCTCTAGGAATAAGTTACAGCCAAGCTAGCTGTTGGCCAAAGGAGAGCCATGGTAACCCACAAACAACTCAGGCTATTTCCGAGGCTATTGGTAGCACTCGGCAAATTGATGTCAAAGCCCCACTACCAAAGTTAACACCTATACAACTCATTGAACATGGAGAAGTTGAGGTGATGCCTACCTAGAGCCTTTACTCCTACTGAATGGTATTTATGGTACTAGAAGATACTCCTCTTGCTTCCAAATGAGAAAGGTAAATGCCAACCTAAATAGAAACCCTTCAATCTGCAATGATGTCCTTACTGCAACATGCAAAGTGCAATAATGTCACAAGCTTGCAGAGTAACCAACCCATATCTGATTGGATTTAAGGCTCACTCCATGAGATAGAATCCATTTCCAATATTGCTTAGGTGGCCAAGAACTTGAGACCTGAATTGGTCAGGGACCTAGAAGAAAACTAAGTTTTACTATAGGAACATATCATTAAAATGATTCCTAATGACATTATTTTATGTTCATAGATCAGTGTCTTGATCAGCCATCATCAGAGAAGCTTCTACCTGCAGTAGATGGAAACAAATACAGAGAACCACAACTGGACAATATGTAGACAATGGAGACTTTGGAACATTCAGTCCTAAATGTGATTGTCTATCAAACACCCAGTCTCCTGCAGGGCTGAGGAATCCCCTTGGAAAAGGAAGCAGATTTTTTTTTTTAAGAGCCAGAGAGGATTTGTACACAAATGAAACAAGACCTTCTAAACACAGCAGGACCAATGCACATATTAACTCACAGAGACCATGGCAGCTCCGACAAGGCCTGAACAAATGTGGGCCAGATGAAGTTCCAGTGCTGAGAGGGGAAGAGAAAAGAAGTCTCATTCCTAACTCAGAAGCTATCTCCAACAGATAACCACTCAGAGAGGAAAAAATAGTTGTCTTTAATGGAGTCTCACTGGGGTTACAGACCAGAGTTAAGGGCAAACACCATGCTTAGTATTAGATGGCCAACCCAAAATTAAGTCAATGGCATTTTTAAAGTTTTTGTTTGTTTTAATTTCACAGGTCTTTTGAATATATATCATGATCTCCAGGTTTTTGCTTTTTTGTTTGTTTTTATGGGGTTTCTGTGTCTGTATGAATGTGTTGTGTGTGTATCCACATCTGTATGTATTTCTTGTGCTTTCTCTGGCTCCTTTTCTTCCATTTATTGGGATTGCATAGGAAACACTTAGTGTCAATAATTGCTGAATATAAACAGAAGGAAGGTGTTCAGTTCAAAGGCCGTTTCACAGTTCCACGTTTTAATTTTTCGTCAACCAATGTATTTAGCTTCCCAGGATTTAGTGAATGTATCCTTAAGTGAGAGTATAGTTATGAGTTACAACGTTGTGTGCTGTGCTCAGTAATATCTTATTGTCCAAACTTTGCACTAATATAATCTGTGCTTTGCTGTCAGAAGCTTTCAATTCTGATGCTACTGCAATGATAGGAGATTATCTGCTGCTCTAGACAAGATTAGAATAAAGTTCTTGCCTTCAGTTTTGATAAAGTTTGAATTGCAAACAGATATCCTGTTCAGTTGCATCTTGGAGCCCTACTTTCTTTTAGCACTTGTTGGTCTCTAAGGAGAAAACACCACCCTAAGACCTGTGGCTCTCCAACTTAGACATTTTTTAGGCAAACACTTGGGGAGTGGTAATAGTATAAACAACCCTGAAACCAAATGCAAAGCACAGGAAACACATAGCATTTCATTAACAATGCGAAACTACAACCAAAATATCTACATTTTCATATGAAAACGTTTTCATAAAATAGAAACTCTTAGTGATTTCTTAATACAGATACCTACTCTATGTCAATTATGAAACTATGTGGCACTAATAAGATGGCTCAGTGCTTAAGAGTGCTTATTGCATGTAGTAGTTTCAATGAGAATGGCCTCCACAGCTCCATAGATTTGAATGCTTAGTTTCCAATTTTTGAAGCTCTTTGGGAAGGGTTAGGAGATGTGGACTTTATGGAGGGGATGTGTTAATGGAGGTGGGCTTTGATGTTTCAAGAATCCATACACTTCACAGTGTCTCTCTTTCTGTCTTGTGTTTGTGGATCAAACTGTTCCAGCACCACACTCTTCTGTCTGCTTCCATGTTCTTCACAATGATGGCCATGGACTCTAACCCTGTGAAAGTATGCCCATGAAAGAATCTTTCTAAGTTGCCTTGGTTGTGCTGTATTATCATGCCATTAGAAAAGACACTAAGACACTGCTCTTTCAGAGGGCTAGAGTTGGTTCCTAACACCCAGGAAAGGAGGGCCACAGTGATTTGTACATCTAGCTCCAAAGGGTTCAGTACCCTATCTGGACTCCCTGGCCTGCCAGTCAGATGCGCAAACCACACACACACACACACACACACACACACACACACACACCACACATAAACTAAAGATAAATCTTATAAAAATGTAATTTTAAAGAGTCTGTCTCTGTATCTGATCACATTAAAATTATTAGTGTAATAAGCATGCTGCTAGAATCTGGAATTTAGCTGGAAATAGTTCAGTAAAGCTCACAATGTGAGAGAGCTTTTTTGGTTTTGGTTGGTTGATGTATGTGCTATATGATTTTAGCATGCAGTTACTGTACAAAGTGTGTGTGTGTGTGTCTGTGTTTGTGTGTGTGGTGACTAACATACATGATGACAACTTTTCTTCTGTCCCCACCTGCATATTGCTTATTTTAGGCATAACAACTTTTAGAGAACCAAGTCCAAGCTGTGAGGTTTGCTGGCTTTGTTTCTCACCCTGCTTATTCCAAATAATTTTGCTGAAGCTGTTTTTGAAAAAGACTCTTTAAAAATTCTTGTTCATTAAACATTCTTCTTCTTCCTACCTTAAGAGCCTGTTCTGCATCATTGGTTGGAGAGAATTTACAGGTACTCCGGAGACAACAGTTCTACCATCAGGGAGTCTGTTCCTTTCTACCTATTTACAGAGTTTCAAATTATAAATAACTGTTCACATCCTCATCCAAACTTTGAAAAGTTAATGATTTCAAAAGTTCATGTAGTTACAGAGGACACTTTTATAGTAACATCCGGTCACAAAATACACATTAATCAAAATAAAATTGCATTCCTGAGATACAGTATGTTCATGTATTAAGAAAACACCAAGAGTCTCTATTTTGTAGAGATGCTTTCTAAAGAGATAGGAGACCAAGAAATATCTGGAGTACTTTCAGTGTAGATCAAACAATAAAACACTAAATATAGGCAGAGTAATACAGAACTTTACACCATGCTGAGAAACTAATCCAGGACTTTGTGTATGCACTTGATCAATTAAGCATTATTCCAGATTCTTTACTCTATTTTCTTTCTTTCTTTTTCTTTTTTTTTTTTTTTGACTTTTGAGATTGTAGTTTAACATTCACATTTCTCTCTTCCCTTTCTTCCTCGAACCCCTCCAATTTACCCCTCCCCATTCTCCTTCAAACTCATGGGCTCTTTTTATCATGGATTATTATTGCATGCATGTAATACATATATATTTATATATGTACTCAAATATAACCCGTTGAGTCTATATAGCATTACTTGTATGTATGTTTTCAGGGCTAACAATTTGGCAGTGAACTACCAATTTATGTACTCTTCCTTGGGGGAAGGCCATCTCTCTCCTTGCTTTATTCTGTTGCCTGTAGTTCTTTCTGTCGGGTTGATTTTCCCATAAAACCACGTCAACAAGAGGGTTAACATGCCTGGTACTGGAAACCTAGCTAACTACTCAGTGCTAATAATGGAGAATCTACAACCCTAATTTATTACAACAGCATAAACCCTAACAATAATCTATAAACATTTGTCCTTATACCCTCAGATAAGTGTAGTCCTCACCCCTCATCAGGTACTTTTCTTACAACACTTGGAAACCATTACAGAAAACCACAGCTACAATGCAGAGTTGTAGAGTCTAGTCTCAATGAATACAACTAGAAAACACTATTACTCATAAGGCTCAGGGACCTTCATGGAAAAGGATGCAGAAAGACTGTAAGACTCAGAGAACCAGGAGTTTGACATGAGATTATGACTCCTAGAAACATCCTAGTAACTACTCCTGTAGAGTCTCACTATGGCCACCCAAAGGTGACCTGGACAAAGATGAACAGGTCAACCTATTTTCTGACAGATGAAGACACCATACTGAAGTGGAAACTTTAAGGGTTCTTTAGAAAGTCAATTGGGTTGGATTGTGTTTTGCTGGGGCAAACACATGAAAGAATGCTTCCTTAAAGTGGATACAGGTGTGAAAACCTAAGGCAGACTTGTGAAGGAACATTTTGCTGAAGCAACAGGAGAGAGGATGTTCTGTTAAAGCAAGCCTCTGAAAGAACATATGATGAAGGATTCTTTGCTAACAACAGACATACACTGGTCTGCCACACAATGCATAGTTGAGTTGTATTTGTTGGGACTCCATAAAGAGAAATGGAACAACAACAACAAAAATCTTCTGGTGGTGTGGTCCAGTTTCTTGCTGGTTCTGGGACTTGGGATGATTGGCAAAGTGATATCAGCAGGACAGATGCACGTGCTGAGGCAAGACACATACTGAGGCAAGACTCATAGAGGACACATGATGTTTCGAGGGTATAGTAGAACAGGAATAACAGTAACTGAGGCTGTGTTTGGCTTGCTTATAGAGCTAGCTGTGCAATGCTTGTGGTCTCTCATCTTCGCTAATTGTGCCTGAGAGAGGTACAGCAGAGACCTCTCTTGGCATTACTGCCAGTCCCTCCTACTAACTGGTGCTGAGGCTGAGGCCTGGCTGTCTCTACTAGGTATGCCACCACTACTGATTCTGTTAGCTATCCTGACCCTACTGAATTGGGAGTATATCCGTGAAGTGTTTGCGAGTAGATCGAGCTGCCACCTCCTGCTAACCTGTGAACTGAACTGCCGATTTCCAGACAACACAAAGAGGAGTTGCTCCAAACAACTTTCTAAAGAGGTCCACGTTCCCCATATCTTTTGTTCCCCACTCTCTCTGCTGGGTGGTGGTCTACAAGGGAGGTTAAATTGTTTAAGAACCATCATTAAAAATAAGGTTTAAAAAAATTAAAGTTACATCATGCTTAGAGCTACTTGGGCATGTCAACCCACTTTCTGATGGAAGAGTGCCCCATGCTTAGAATTACCTGGACACTGATTCATGAATTAACAAATTCATCAAGCGTTAGGGACAGGGCTTTAGATCACTGCTGCTCTGTTCATTCTGTAGAGGAGACATGCTGCACTTTCTCAAAGGCAAAGTCAAATGGGGAATGTTGTTCTCAAGATTGTAAATGTAGAACAGAAGAGAGATGTGTGCACCAAGCCCTTCTCTTTCCTGTATTCTTCTTTATCCTCATTTTATAATTCAACATCATAGTGACATATTATCTTTTCTAGAGGGAAGTTCTGTCTACATTCTGACTTTTCTCTCAACTTCACCAAGGAAATCTCCACCTCATCTAACTCGCACAAATATCTAGTGGGAAGGAATAAAAATGTTGAATACAGTTTCTTCTTCTGTTTCCTGTTTAGTTTTAGCTATTTTCTCTTTCTTCTAATAAGGTGTGGAATTTTGATTGATTGTGGTTTTCAGTAATAGTCTACCTCTGTTGCCTACAGAAGTTTCCTTGAGAAAGGGTGGAGAATACACTTCTTTTTGGGTATAAGGGCAAATGTTTATAAGTTGTTGCTACAGATTATGTTGTCCTAAGATTTAGGAAACTTTGCAGAAGAGGGTTGAGAAATTGTAAAAGTTAGAGCATCAAGGAGTTTGCTGTAAGATTGTGTCTACTAGTAATATTAGAAGTTACACCCATAAAGTTTCACCAAATGACTGCCTAAGCATGAACCGAACAAGAGTGACACCAATGCACATGCTGAAGTAGATGAAAAAAATCCCACAAGCCTCAACCCTACACAAAGAACTACAAGCAACTGAAGAAAACTGGGAGCCAGAGAGGTGGAATTCCCTAGTAAGAACACCAATTGGTTGTACAATGTAAAATGGCCAGCATACAAAGTAACATTATATGGACTCAAAAGTTTATATTTATTGACTCAAAAGTTTACATATATATGTATATATTTACAGTATATATACAGTAAAACACACACACACACACACACACTCACGTATCCATGAATTTGGAGCATAGTGGGGGTTAGAGCTATGTGCGAGGTTTGGAGGGAGGAAAGGGGAAGGAGAATGTTGTCATTATATTATAAGCTCGCCGGGCAGTGGTGGCACACACCTGTAATCCCAGCACTTGGGAGGTAGAGGCAGGCAGATTTCTGAGTTTGAGGCCAGCCTGGTCTACAGAGTGAGTTCCAGGACAGCCAGGGCTACACAGAGAAACCCTGTCTCGAAAAACCTTAAAAAAATAAATTATATTAAGCTCGAAAATTAAAAAAAAAAAAGTAAAATGGTCATTGAAGGCAACTACATAATAACTAATAACTGATGAACTTTGACTTATGACTGACAAGGATACTCATTGTTTCAGTATTTCATTGCTTTGCAATAGATTATATCTCAAAGTCTTCTATTATTCTGTAATGAACATGTGAGGTACATCAGAACGAATGTTAGTTCTGTCCTTGACAACTCTAAGAGTAAGGCAATTTTGGTGACCTTGTTTTACTTCACAGAGGCTCCTGGTTCATGGATAAATTTTGTGTGATGGATAGGTGGAATTCTGGCTGCTGCCTCCCCATAGAAAATGAATCCCTTTGCTGTTTCACTGTGGAAGGTCAGTGGATGAAATTCTATATAATGTTGGAAGGACAATGGAGAATCCAGTGCCTACCCATGTTAGGGTTTCTATGTTTTCTTCAAGCACTGCTACTGATAACAGTCTCAACACTTAACAACTGACTTTTCAATAAAGCAAGTTGAAAACAAATACTTTTATCTTTTTCCCCGTGGTTATTTGGTACCAACCTGCAGAGATGTATTCATTTTTATAAATCACTTACAGATCTGAAAGCCTTCTGGCCTTCTCCTCCAGGTTCTTGAGAAAATTTCTCTTTCACAATACAGAAGCTGCAACAAAGACTTTTATTCTTTCTGTAAGGCACTGTTTAAAAAAATAATCTACCACAATAATTCTTTGTTGTTGTTATTTTTTAAAATTTTATTTTTATTTATTCACTTTATATCCTGCTCATTTCCCCTCCTTCAAGCCACCTCCTTCAACTACCCTTCCTGCCTCCCCTTGTACTCTAAGAGGGTGGAGGCTACCTTGGGTATCCCCCTACCCTGCCACATTAATTCTCTGCAGGACTAGCCACATCCTCTTCCACTGAGGCCAGACAAGGCAGTCCAGATAAAAGAACATATTCCACAGATAGGCAACAGCTTTGGGTAGCCCCTGTTTCCAATTCTTTGAGACCCCCATGAAGATCAATCTGTACATTTGCTACATCTGTGCAGGGAGGGGACTGAGGTTCAGTCCGTGTGCGCTCGTTAGTTGGTGGTTCAGTCTCTTGAGAGCCCCAAGGATCCAGTTGAGTTGACTCTGTTGATCTTCCTGTGGAGTTTCACTCTCCTTTGGCACCTGCAACCCTTCCACCAATACTTCCATAAGAGACCCCAAGCTCTATCCACTGGCTGTGGAACTCTGCATCCTCTGAGTCAGCTGCTGGGTAGAGGTTCTCACAGCACAGCCAAACTAGACTCCTGTCAGCATAAAAGAGCATCATGGGTTGGGTCTCAAGTTGGGCGAGATATTTGATGGTCATTACCTCAGTCTCTCTTCCATCTTCCATGCCTGTATTTCTTGTAGACGGGAAAAATTGGGGTAGAAAATTTTATGGGTAGCTTGGTGTCTCTATTGATCTACTGTGGCTCCTGCCTGGGTACAAGAGGTAGACTCTTCAGTTTCCATATCCCCAATGCTTTGAGTCACAGCTAAGGTTGCTCCCCATTGCTTCTTGGGTGCCTCCCATATCCCAGGTCTCTATCACATTCTGGAGACCCCCCTGCCATCTCTCCATACTCATCATTGCAGACTTTCATTCATTCTCATAACCATTTAGCTATCTTTCCTGTCCCTCCCCACACCTGGTCCTGAACCCTCTATTTATTCATTTACCCATTCCTCTCCCACCCAGTTCCCTCCCTTCATCTATCTGCCTTTTATGATTATTTTATTCTCCCTTCTAAGTGAGATTTAAACATCATTGCTTATGCTTTCCTTCTTGTTTAGCTTCTTTGGGTCTGTGGAATGTAACATTGATATCCTGTATTTTATGGTGAATATCCACTTGTAAGTGAGTACACATGATGTATGTCCTTTTGGTTCTGGCTTACCTCATTCAGAATGATATTCTCAAGATTCATTCATTTGCTTGCAAAACTCATACTGTCTTTGTTTTTAATACCCAAATAATATTTCACTGTGAAGATGTACTACATTTCCTTTATTCATTTTTCAGTTGAGAGACTACTATGTTGTTTCCAGTCTCTGGCTATTATGAATAAAGCTGCTATGAACATAGTTGAGCAGGTATCTTTGTGGAATGATGGAACATCTTTTGGGTATATGCCCAAGAGTAGTATAAATGGATCTTGAGGTAGAATTATTCCCAGTTTTCTGGGAAAACATAAAATTGATCTCAAAAGTGGTTGTATAAGTTTGTACTTCCATCAGCAATGAAGGAGTGTTCCCCTTGCTCCACATCCTTGCCAGTATGTGCTGTCACTTGAGTGTTTGACTTAGCAATTCTGACTGGTGTAAAATGGAATCTCAGAGTTGTTTTGACTTTCATTTCTCTGATGCATAAGGACTTTGAACATTTCCTTAAGTGCTTCTCTGCCATTTGATTCCTCTGTTGAGAACTCTGCTTAACTCTATACCTCATTTTCAAAATTGAGTTGTTGGTATCATACTTCTCGAGTCCTTTATAAATTTTGGTTATTATACATCAGTCAGATGTAGAATTGGTGAAGATCTTTCCATAATATGTAGGCTTCTGTTTTGTCCTCTTGACAGTGTTCTTTGACTTACAGAAGGTTTTAAGTTTTATGAGGTCCCATTTATCACTTGTTGATCTTAGAGCCTGAGCCATTGGTGTTTTGTTAAGGAAGTTGTCTCCTATACTAAGGAGTTCTCCACTTTCTGTCCTGTTAGATTTAGTGTATCCAGTTTTATGTTGAGGTCTTTGATCCACTTGGACTTGAGTTTTGTGAAGGGTAATAGTATGGATTTATTTACATTGTTTTACATACAGACATTCAATTAGACCATCATTTGTTAAAGATGCTTTCTTCTTTCCATTGTATGGTTTTGCTTTCTTTGTTAAAAATCAAGATGTCCACAGGCATTTGGGTTTATGTGTAGGTCTTCAATTCAGTTCCATTGATCAACCTCTCTATTCTGATAACAATACCATGGCTTTGATCCCTGGATGTTCCTGTTGTAGTAGGTATTGGGAGGGAGGTTAACATCGATGGTCCTGGTGTGGCAGGCCTCTGATGGATATTCTTTACCTGTACAGTTCCATATTACCAGCTTTGTATGGTTTAGGATCTCCAGGTCTGTGTGGTTCAGGATCCACTTGTCTGATGAAGGTGGGCTGAGAGGTAGTGGGAGAATGGAAGTCCTCTTTGTATAGTAGACTGTGCAGGGCAGCTGCAGGTGCTTCAGAGGACTCAGAGAACAGGGAAGGTGGATGAGGGGAAGGGAAGCTAATCTGTATGGTTCATGATTCACAGTTCTGATGAAGGCAGGCTGAGAGGTGGCTGGAGAATGGAGGTCCTTCTGGGAGAGCAGACTGCTCATGGGAGGTGGGGATGCCCCAGAGCCACAGTTTAAAACAATAAAGGCTTCAGTTAGAATATTGAGTAAACTGTTTTAATATGGCTAGATCCATGACTTAATTCTTTAACACCATATAAAGACAGCTTTGCCACAAAATCTATGGGACCTTTGATTTCTAGAGCTGTTGCAAGCATACTTCTAGTCTATAACTTCTTAAATTTTCCAAGTCTAAAATTCATGGTGTGGGTAATAGGATCAGTAGATATAAATTTAATTTTTCCTATATCATACATCCTTGGAAGCAGGTCTTTGGGTAAAATGAAGAACTTAATTAAAGATATTGAAAGTTCTTGATTTCTTTGAAATTAGCCATATCGTTTTCTTCATTCTTATGTCAATAGGGGGAAATGTTGTCTCATTGGTTCTGTATTTAGTTGATGAAGCTTCGTCAGTCAGATATAGGTGTTTGTTAGCTGCAAAGAAGGACTCCCCAGAGACACAGTAAAGTTCCACTTGTATTTAGTGTAGCAGGACTATGGACCACCGCTTCCCAGAGACACTCTGTGAGCTGATGGACTGAGAGCAAAGGTTTGTCATGGCACTAAGTGTGCATGTAGATAGCCTGGATTTAGAAGAGAAGGGATGACTGGGAGCAAGAAGAACTTCAAGTGCGTTTGAAAGAGATTTAATATATAGATAGATAGATTAAGCCATCAATTAACTCACTAAATAAATATTTATGTGCTTCCTATGTGTTGCCACACGGAAAAAAGTATCAACAAAAACTTAACCTCTTATAACTTCATTGTAAATTAAGAAGCCAGATTTTTTTTTTAAAAGCAATGATCATAAAGGACTAAACCTCATATGCTATCTCCAAAGCAGGGCATATCTAAATTGGATATAAATGTGAAGGATTTGTGTGTTAGCTATGTGTCTGTTCTCCTTAAGTCTTGATTTTTCTCTTTCTAACTGCCACATGGATGACTATGGATCTCAACCTGCCCTTATCACTTCTTGTGATACACAGGTCAGGAATTGAGTGCGTGATGCGAAGGAGTTGTTTGAAGAATGTGGTGACACACAAGGAACAAAGTCAGATGATAAAGTTAGTATTTAACACTGTTGGAAAGATGGGCAAATCATCAGGGAAATTTCTGCTCTCAGCTTTGCTTCTAGGTAAGGAAGGAATCTATTCTGGGTATGGGTGAGATAATTGTTATGGAAGATTAGGGCATTAGGGCATTGCTTTGTGCACTGTAGCATTCAGTAATATTATATGCTTCAGTAAGTCGTAATTGAAAAACTAAATTGTAACAGGAAGCCTAGCACTTGGCATCTGGACCTAGGCAATAATATTGACTTGAAGGATAGATGAATCAAGAAAGTGATTCCTTGGAATGATGATGAATTTAACACTTGTTGGCTACATCTTCCAACCCTTTACACTTGATTCTAGCTTGCTCTACATTTTATTCCATCTTAATTAGTTTAGTCTAAACTCTCTACTTGAAAGAGGAAGCTTGTAATGTTTGTCCTAGTGTAACCAATAAGTGCCATGTCTTAGTTAGGGTTATTTTTGCTGTGATGAAACACCATGACCAAAAGCAACTTGGGCAAAAAGGGATTTATTTCATTCAGAGTTTCATATAGCCATCCATTATCAAAAGCTGCAGGGACAGGAATTCATACAAGGCAGGAATCTGTAGGCAGGAGCTGATGTACACACCATGGAGAAATGTTGTTTACTGGCTTGATTATTTCTTGGTGGTGAGAGGGGTCAGGTACAATAACTTATCTTTCACGTTAGTCCACACACCGTGGGACTTCTAAGGATTTCACTTATGTAGGCCACTGAATTTTGGTTGGATTTATTTCCCATCCTGTGATGCATATATGTCTTACCAACAAGGCTTGATCCAATGTGATATGTGAGAGAGACAGATGATCAAGAACTTTTCAAACTAAAGGGAAATGTGGTAGAAACCACCACCCATGCATCTTTGAAGTCCTTCATGGTGGCACTAAGTTCTGAAATTTATCCAGCAAAACTGTTTTGGATTCAATAATTTTCCTTGCAGAGGCAACTCCAAAGGCTTCCACTTAGCCTTTCCAAACATTCAGGGAAACATTCATTCACTTTCAGGGAACCAGTATGGGAATTCTGCCAACTTCTAAGTACAACTATCCTGACTATACATTCTGAGACTGGGGAAATAACAATGGAATAAGTTTGAGGACTCACTGGACTTACTATGAGTCAGACTTCAGCCAAAACTCCATTAGCCACCTGACCTCTGTAGGCCCCTACTTTAACTGGAGGGGAGAAATGTTTCTTGGGGGTCTTCCAGAATCAGCATTAATTTATATCCAGTATTCAACAGAATTTGGAAGTCTGATTGTCTTCTTTCTTCCAGTGTGCAGTTACCTTTGTAAAAGGCCATAGGTCCTTCTGGGGGAAGAACTGGAAAAAGGCTAATAGTAAAACTCTTAGTTACAAGGGCCTCCCTCAGGGAATCTGGTTTCCTTTATTCAAGGAATTCTGGATCTGCAAACCGTTTCAAGTCTGGAAATTCATTCATGGGCTGAGATTCCCTTTTGCCACAATTCAAATGGAGCCTCTCTTTCACTTGTTTGAGAATCTATTTCCTTATACAGATCAAACAAAAAAGTAGTAGGTTTCTTACCTATTTCATGCCTAGAAACAGCATGAATGACTAGCCATACCAAAGATCCATATAAGTCATGCTACCATAAAAATCACTTTGCCTGTGATGCCCATTAAGGATCAGGCCATTATGGACATTGCTTTGCCTATGTTGTTCATTAGAAAAAATGTGATCACATTTCTTTTGGTAATTTAGCACTGCCACCTAGACATTCCTAATTCAAGACCCAATTAAAACTCTTTAATCCATCCACCTGGCTAGCAGCATCTCTGACCCTAAGGCCTGGCAAAAGGAGAAGTGTAACAACAACGCTCTTCAAATGTGATGGTTCTGTCTCTTCATTTTGCATCTTATAGGATTAGCGAAGGGCATGTATTCTGGACCTTTAAGAAATGGTGTATGCTTCGAATGAACATTCAAGATAGGTTGTGGTTTCTCCCATAGCCATTATCCATGGGCCTGGGTGCCAAGGGGTAGAAAAGGAAGTATCTCCAGTCACTGTCACCCTTAGTGACCCATTAGTAAAATTTTTGTTTTCTGTTCCTTTTGGCCTGGACGTTTTGGTTCCAGAGATGAGAGTGCTCCTGCCACGAGTTCCACAAACATTTCATTGAACCTGATGCTTAGATATCCCCCCTGGCCACTTCGTATTTCTCATACCCTTAAGCCAACAGGCTCAGAAAATAATAACAGTATTAGAAGGGGTTATTGATCTAGATTACCAAGTGAAAATTGGATTGCCTCTTCATAATGGAAGTAAGAAAGATTTTGTATGGAGTGCAAGAGATTCTTTATGGCATCTCTTGGAGCTATCATGTTCTGTGATTAAAGCCAGTGATCAACTATAATAATCTAATCCAGGCAGGATGACAAAGAACACAGATCTTTCAGAAATGAAGGGATGAGTCACTCTCCTAGGAAAAGAGCCAAGACCTGCTGTGGTGCTTGCTGAGGGTGGAGGAAATACTGAAGTGACAGTACAGGAAGGTAGTTATAAATCCCAGTTAAGGCCAGGTGACCAGATGCAGAAATGAAGATTATAATTGACCTGAGTGTTTCTGTCATTCTTTTTAAAGTCTATGTGTGTAAAGATGTTCTCTTTCTTCATTTTCTGTGTCCTGTAATATAGCATCAATTTATGCCTATGAGGTTGTACAAGGTATAGTTATAACATATTTAACCATTATGACCTGGTTAAATATGTAATGTACTTGTCATTGTCCATGGTGTATTTATGTCATTAGCAATAACTAAAATATAGTTATTATTTTCATTTGGAAATTAAGCATGGTATAAGAAGGTATGATTGTGTGTCAGGTTGACAAGGAGTGGATTTATGATGGCTATTTTTGTTGTTAACTTGACTACGTTTGAAATTAACTAAAATCCCAAGGAAGGGAATGGATTTATTATTATTATTTATATTATTATTAAATCATTTAAAGTGTGAAGACATACTTTTAATCTTTTGATGTGGGAGAATACACCTTTTATCTAGGTCTTTTGAGTTGGGAAGATTCACTTTCTATCTGGGCTCTACCTTTGGGTGGCAGTCTATATAACGGACATGAAAGAAGACAGTTTTGCTTCCCTCACTCTTTGCTTGCCCTCACTCTGGCTGGCAAGTCCATTCCTCCACTGGCCTAATTTAGGATTCTGGATAAAGATCCCTGAGACCTCTAGCCTTGTGAACTGAACAACCACTGGATTCTTGTACCTTCCACTGGTAGACAGCCATTATTGGATGAGCTGGACCACAGACTACAAGCCACTCTAATAAATTACCCCTATATATAAAATAATATATATAATTATATATGTAATATGTATAAATTATAATATAATAATATATATTATATATTAGTTCCATGACTAATTCATGCTAAGAACAGTTTTCTGTCAGATAACTGTTTTGGTGCAGAGCTTTTGAGAGAAAGAAATTTTCTGTCACCAAACAAGTTTCTGTGGCATATGAAAGATATACAGTTTTTTTGAACTTTGTCAACAGACTTAAAATAACTACTTTTGTTCTCCTGCTTCATCTGGATAATAATCTAATCAAATGGGAGAAAAAAGCCCAAACACTTGATAGAACTCAACAACTGAAGGAAACTGCAAATCTGAGTGGAGACCAGGCAAAGTAGGAGCTTTCAAATTGTCTGTGATAGTGGTAAACATTAAAAAATTCCAGCTGTGGTGGACTAGTTCTTATAAAGTTCAATTAAATGATAAATGTCCAAAATTTTTAGAAATACTGGGAAAAGGAATTAAAAACCCAGAGACTGAAGCTATATTAGACTTAATTTATGCTCTGATTTCAAGACGTGACTTTTCCCATGCCTGTGAAATTTTCTAAAAGCTTATGCTCAATTATGTAATTATCTTGTAGTGCACCACTAACAGTTAACATTCTGATACCAGTGAATGAATAAAATCTGAAAAGCGTTACATATTAAATTCAGAAGTTTTAAAATATGGGCAGATGAGATAAAAATCTACCCTGTACCTGCAGTACCTGCAGTTGTGACCTTTGGTTAAAAGGATGACAGGACTTCTGGTTTCTTATATCCCATTATTCTATCACTCCCCTTTACTGTGTAAGAGTGGTCTAGGCCTCTTAATGTTTAATTCTCTTATGACCTGGATTCAACCTTGTATGCCACTCGAGACTGATCCTTGATTTTTAAATAATTCATCAAACTACTCATGAAAGTTTTCCCATCTTGTAAGAAACTTAAAAGCAGGCAGACATGTTTCTGTAACTTATGTTTACTTCTTTAGGCACTCATATGTATAAAACATTTTTAAAGGAAATGCTAGTAAATGGAATCTACATGGAGAACACAACTTTACTAGAATCTGATGTTTTTTATTTATTTCTCTTGTTTTATAGATTGTACTATAGTCACATCATTTTCCTTTCCTTCCGCAAAAGCCTCCCACACATTCTTTCTTGATCACTTACAAATTCAGAGCCTTATTCTTCATTTGCTCCTGACATGTACACACACATGCACACACACACACACACACACACACACACACACACACACACAATATATATATATTAGCAGTGAATGAAGAAAATATTTAGTGTAATATGCATGTATATATATGAATATATATTCATAAATATATTTATAAACATAACCTGCTCAGTCTGCATGATGTTACTTGTATGTATGTTTTATGTATGTGTACATGTGCTGACCATTTGCTGTTGGATAATCAGTTGGTGAGGTCTTCTCTGAGGAAGGCTATTTCTCCCATTCTCATCATTTGTTAGTTTCCTATCATTCTTTGTGAGGGCTTGAGGCCTTATGGGATTTCCCTCATGAACTTTAGGATGTCTATTGTTGTCTTTGTTCAGCTCCCATTTGGCCAGTCATGTTGGTGAGACTTTATGAGTATAGCTTCTGACATTACTAGGAGACATAATCTTACAACAAACTCCTTGATCCTCTGGCTTTTACAATCTTTCCAATCCTCTTCTGAAATGTCCACAGAGCCTTAGGTGCTGGAGTTGCTTTGTAGATATCGGAATGGGCTCCACAACTCTAACGTTTGATTTGTTTGTGGTTTTGTGTAATAGTTTCTATCTCTTGGAAAGAGAATTTTCTTGATGAGGGCTGAGGTACCTGACCTGTAGATTAGAACAAATATTTAGAATGTAGTTAGAGATAATGCTGTTTTAATAGAGTGGTGGTTGTAGATTCTCTTCTAAGGTCTATAACTTTACTAGTCTTGAGTAGTTGATTAGGTTGCCAGTACTAGGCAATAGTTCCTTCTTCTTGAGTGAGTCTTAAGTTCAATTAGATAGCTTCTGGTTACTTCCAAGGCATATGTGCCACAGATGTACATTTGAAGTTATTGTACCATGCTAGTTATTGTAAGATTCATAGGCAACATAGCTTGCATAGCATCTCTGGAACTATGACAGCTAGTTCTCAGGGAGGAAGAATTCCTGCCAGAGGCCTCTGAGACTTGTGTCTGAAGTACAAGGTTTCTTGAGCAACAGTGACTTAACATTCACCTATGAAAGGCAACCAAAAGCAATAGCAATAGTCTATAATGTTTCAGGAGGCTCTTGGATAACCCTGACCAACAATTCAAAAGAGGGCTTCTCATGCCTCATGTTGGGGTTGTTCTTAGGTGGTCTGTGGCTCTTAGAAGAAACATTGTCAGCAAACATGAGAAAATTAAATTAAAATTGAGCCTGGCCTGGCTGTCCTGTGGAAGGCCCTACTAGCAGCTGTCTGCCCTACCAGTCCAACCATTGGGCTGAACCTGGGGACCCCCTATGGCTGAATTTGAGGAAGGAATGAAGAAGCTGAAAAGGAGAGTGACCCCATAGGATGACCAGAAGATTCAACTAACCCAGACCCCATAGAGCTCCCAGAGACTGAGCCACCAACCAAGAGCATACACTGGCCATTCTGAGGCCCCGGCACATATGTAGCAGAGGTTTGCCTAGACTGGCCTCAGTGGGAGAAGATGGGCTTAATCCTTTAGGCCCCAGGGAAGGGAGTGGCTTGGTGAGGGGATCGCCCTTTGGAATCAAGGAGGAGGAGGAATGGGATGAGGAACTGTGGGTGGGGGAACCAAGGGGAGGCAAGGACTGGAATGTGAATAAAAACAAACTTAACAATAAATAATTAAATTTAAATTACATATGCATATTTAAAGCTTATGTGTATTATATATAGGTTTTTATTTAATTTTTTAAGTAGGTAGATAGTAAGTGATTCCTTATGGCTTTTTCAGACATTTCTATTGTTTTTTTATTTTTTCTCTCTCACTCTTTTCCACTCCCTTCCCTATTTTCCCATTTCTCCAGTCCAATCAGTGTATCTGTCATTTCTTTCTCTGTCACCACCAACCCAGTTCCAGGAATGGTCCCTCTTTACTTTTCTCATTTCTGCAGTACTTTATGGGATGCCCTCACATTTGAAGATTTGAATTAGGAGCCTCCATTGAAAGAAAACATTTGAAGTTTGGTTTTCTGGGTGTGGATTAACTCAGTCAACATGATCCTTTCTAATTCTATCTACTTACCTTCCAAGTTCATGGTTTCATTTTTCTTCCTAGCTGAGTAGTATTCTATACTGTTTTTATATGTACCACATTTTCATTATCAATGTGTCAATTGTAAGGCATTCAGTTTTTTTTTTTCTTCCATTTTCTAGATCTGGTGAATAGAGTGGCAGTGAACATTGTAAATCGCATATCTGTGGAGTAGGAAATATGTCCTTGGGCACATGCCAAGGACTGGTACAGCTGGGTCATTGATAGATTTATTTGTAGCTTTTTAAGAATTCTTCACACATGCTCACAAGCAACCATTGGACTGAGTGCGAGGTCCTCAATGGAGGAGTTGGAAAAGGGACTGAAGGAGCTGAGGGGGTATGTAGCACAGTGGGGGTAGCTAGAGTGTCAACCTGCCAGATCCCCTGGAGCTCCTGGGAACAGTGCTACCAACCAAAGAGTACACATGGAGGGACCTATGGCTCCGGCTGCGTATATGGCAGAAGATGGCTTGTTGGACATCAGTGGGAGGAGTGGCCCTTGGTCCTGTGGGGTTTCGATGCCCCAGTGTAGGGGAACGCCAGGGAATAGTAATATGCAATTATATTTTCCTATTCAATTTAAAAAATTAGAAAATTTACTTTTCTATAGCACTTTCAAATTTCCCTTCCTTCCTTCCTTCCTTCCTTCCTTCCTTCCTTCCTTCCTTCCTTCCTTCCTTCCTTCCTTCCTTCCTATCTTCCTTCCCTCCTTCCCTCTCTTTTCTCTCTTTCTCCATCCTCTTTTTCTTCTCTCTCTCTCTCTCTCTCTCTCTCTCTCTCTCTCTCTCTCCCTTCTCTCTCTTTTGCTCTCTTTTTCTTTCTTCTGTCCTCCCTGCTTCCCTCCTCCCTCACTCCTCTCTCTTTCTTTTTGATATATATATATATTTGGGAGCATAGACAAAAGCAAACCAAGAAGCAAACAAATGCAAAACGTTTGTTCGTATCAAGGCTTCAGAAGTTTCTTACGTGTTATTTTGTAGTAGTATAGCTTTGCAGGTATAGATCATGCACCTAAATATTTGCTGTAGGTTTTGAGTTAATGTTTTGCGTATGTTGGAGGTCAGTGGTTCATCTATTCTTTTATTGTGCACAGACACATAGGTTTTTTGTTTTCTTGTCACACTGACTATTGAGGAATCTATCTTTCAACCAATGATATTGGATATGTAATGTAATTGTAAATGGCTTTGGTTACGTGGCCTGATTTCTGCTGCATGCTGTCTGTGATTTTTATGAAATAACCCACTGTCTTGTTAAAGTTTTGTACTATGTTTTGAAATCAGATATTGTGACATGTCCATGTACCTTTTTCCCCCCTCAAGATATTTTTAAAGCTATTTAGGAGGTTTTCTTTTGTGAATATGTGTACATTTTAGGTAACTTTTCTGTTTCTGTGAGGTTTATGATGAGTATCTAGATATGAATTATAATACATTTAAAGTTGCTTTGTAAAATATTGACATTTTAAACAGTATTTGTTATTTCAATCAATGATTATAAGATGTTTTTCACTAATGTCCTTTAGAATTTATTTCATCAGTATCATAATTGTTATGATAAAAGTTGCTTATGTTCATGTTTAAATGTATTCCTATGCACTTTCATGTCTGAATAGGGTTACTTCTTTTAAAATTTTTCTGAGCAACTTAATAATTGGCTTATAAAAATGTGACTGATCTCACTTTCTAAAACTTGATGGAATTCATTGAATGTATTTGTCAATTTTGTCTTATTTGTAGGAGAGATTGGTTTTTCTACATATAAAATCATGTTATCTGCAAACAGGAATCATTTGACTTCTTTGTTTTTAATGTAGATGCCCCTTATTTCCTTCTGTGTTTTTATTACTTTACCAATACAGAATTGAATATGGGTGTTGAAAATGGGAATATTTGTCTTGTTCCTGACCTAAGAGAAATGACTTTGCTGTTTTCCATTCAATATGAAGTTGGCTGTGAACCTTGATGTTACATTAGTAATTAGTATCTATCTAGGAAATCACACATTTCATTTAGTTTTTCTGATTTTTGTGGGGTACAGGTTTGAAGAAAGACCTAATGATCTTTTAACTTCCTAAGTGTCTGTTGTTATGTATCCCTTTTCTTCTCTGAATTTGATAATTGGATGCCATCTCTCTGATTTTTAGTTAGTTTGGCTAAAGGTTTGTCTATCTTGTTAATTTTGTCAAAAGAGGTAGCTCTTGGTTTTGTTGATTCTTTGTGTTGTTCTATTTGTTTCTAATTGATCGATTTTAGCACTGAATTTGATTATTTCATGCCAGCTACTTCACTAGTTGAGAGGCATGGATATCTGCATGCAGTCTCTCAGAATAGGGCCCATTCATGTGTGTTATTGGCAAAGAATTTGGTTTTATTTTTCTGTGTCTTGGGAATTTGTGTGACATTGAATTTAAATGTAATGGATTAGTGAACTTTGCCAAGGAAACTTCAAGATAGGCACAACTGTAATTGTTACAGAAGTCAGCACCATCAAAGAGATATTTTCTACACTATACTGAAATAATAGGAAAGGTGTCTTCAAGGTGAAACTCAGGCACTAGCAGTCATTTTGTGTGAAGACCTAAATTCTTTTGGTGGAAGAATGCCTGAACTAGAAGGGTTCCCTCTTACTTGAAGTAAGGCAACTACTTATGGAAGAGTGTCTTCAGGGTGAATGCATAGAAGTTGAAACAGATATGGTCCAAGGTGGGCAGACTACATACCAAGCTGGCAGAAATCAGCATTATGCTATGTGCTGCTGGTTTTACAGGCATGGAAGAAGCAAGATTGAGATAGTAGGGAGTTTCTAATGTGTGTATTCCGTACTCCTAATAAGCAGATTTTCTTTCTTTTTTTTTATTGGATATTTTATTTATTTACATTTCAGATGTTATCCCCTTTCCCCATCCCCCTGAAACCCCTTATCCCTTACCCTCTCCTGTTACTTCTATGAGGATGTGCCCCCACCCATTGACCCACTCCCTCCTCCCTGCTCTTGAATTCTCCCATATTGGGGCATCCAGCCTTCACGGGACCAAAGACCTCCTCTCCCACCAATGCCTGACAAGGCCATCCTCCACTACATATACAACTGGAGCCATGGGTCCCTCCATGTGGGTTCCCAGGCTGGTGGTTTAGACCCTGGGAGCTCTGGTTTGTTGGTATTGTTGCTCTTCCAATGGGGCCGTAAGCCCCTTCAGCTCCTTCAGTCTTCTCTCTACCTCCTCTACTGGGACCCCATGATCAGTTCAGCAGTTATCTGTGAGCATCTGCCTCTGGCAGAACCTCTCAGGAGACAGGTATATCAGGAACCGGTTAACATGCACTTCCTGGCATCCACAACAGTGCCATAGGCAGGTTTTCAAACTGCTAATTCTGTCTGCTCCTGTTGCAGCATTTGAGATTTCTCCAGTACTTCCAGTAGAAGTCAAAGTGTTTCCTGCCTTTTAAATCTGTAACTGGGAGAGAAAATGAACCTGATTAAGACTTATAGATAGTAACAGGAGGACTAGAGGAGGTCTGCCAAGGAAAGCTACAGACATAGAATAGGGCCATCCTAACAGAGAGGTTATATGTGCTGTGGGTCAAAGTTAAAGGAATAGGGTTGCCGGAGTCTTTTGAAGCCCAGTAACTTTGACCAGAAGTCCTCATTGCAGACAGACACCTTCAGGAACTGATATTTTTCCTGCTAGATTTTGGTCTTACTTTAGCCTGATCATTCCTTGTAGTGTTCAGATTCGTCCATTATGGAAGAGAATCTCCATGCCACAGTATGCCAGAAAGAGGTAACTTGTCTTTGAATTTAAGAGCTTTTCTTGCTTTCAAATGTGATGTAGGCTTTGGGCTATTAAAGTGCTAGAACTGTTAAAGACTATAGAGACTTTTGAAGATGTATAGTATATTACATGAACTGATAATGAGATGTCGAGGACACAGGGGTGGAAACTTATGATTTAAAGTGATGTGTTTAGCTGTTAAATTGGCAAGGGGTGGAGCTGTGGTGGTTAATCTCAGTTGTCATCTTTATCACCTGAGAGAAGAGGGATTACTCTGATTAGATTAATTGAAGTAGGAAGGCCTGCCCACTGTGTGAGACAACTGGGCGGTATCCTAAAGACAGGAAAGGGTAAGGTAACATTTGTCCTTTTCTGTTTCTCAGCTGTGAATTCAATGTGAACAGTTGCCCGAAGGCTGGCTACTCTGACTTCTTCGTTATTATGGACTATGATGTGGTACTTTGAGCCCAAATGAATGCTTTCTTGCTTATGTTGCTTTTGTTAGGTTATGCAATCATAGCAATGGGAAATGCAACTAAGGAAGAAACCTGCCTATGTACCCTAAATATCTGCTTCATGGGTCCCCCTCAACTCCTCCTATCTACATGCTTAGAGTTACTACAATTGTCCTCCAGGTTTAGAATAACTTATTTTGCCTCAGGGATAGACTCAGGGATAGATCAGGGGAATATTAGAATAGCCAGAGAAACTTCTATCTCATACTGAACCATACAAGTCCTTGAAAAGGAACAGAGCAAAGAGCTAGGGGAAAAAAGAGATGTAAAAACTTTTATAGTAACATTGTGTAGTTACTTAATAAAAAATTCAAAGGGCTTTTTCTAAGTGAGATGCTTGTGAGGTTTTCTTTTAAACATGAATTGTAAAACAAGGGAGTCTCATAAAATTTACATGTACATAAAGTAATTTATATGTGTTAATATAGAATACATCTGTGGTTTGGGACATGAATCATGTAATTTAGAGGTAGTCATAGTAGTCCCACCCAATGAGATATACTAGGTAGTGGAGCTTACTGGGCATTTTGCTAACTGTACGATAGACTAATCAGAACTATAGGAGGAATGTCACAGGCATAACTCCATTGTAGGGGACTCTGCCTCATGGTGACGAACCAGCATAGCTCTTCCCGGACTCCAGGTTCACCCACCACTTTTCTCTTGCTCACCTCCTTTACTTGATGTTAGTCCTTGATCCTCAGAAGAGCTTTCTAACAGAGACCCTCAGTGGAGTCTCCCCTTGGATGAGTCTCAGATAGGAAGTTTTCAATATTCCTTGTGTCCTCCATTATGACACCACCAGACTTACTCTTTGTCTTGAAACAGCCTTCCTCCTACAGGAGCCCCTCTCCCAACAACATCCACTTCTTGGAGACTCTGATTCTTGGTATAGATCCCAGTTCCCCTAGCTTCCCCCTCATAACCCCATCTCATCATTTCCACCTAGGAGACCATCTCAGATCTTTAATGTCACTCGCTCACCCATCCACAAAAGCATTTCTCTTCCAGGGACCCCACAGGTACTATACTTTCATAGGATCCAGATAGGTTAACAGACACCAAAGAACAGAAAGAACACCTACCTGTACCAACATCAAGAAACACCTCAAATATCATTAATATCATTAAGTCCAGATGTCTAGATCCCAACACAAAATACATTCGTGAACAGCCAAGGTAATATGCCTTCTCATGAAGCCTATAATTCTGTTATAGTAGGCAATAAGAAATGTAATACAGCTAAAACACAAGACAAGATCTTCAGAATAGCAATCATAAATATCTTCAAGGACCATGTCTTGGAGTTTTTATTATTTTGACAAACACCATGACCAAAAAGCAAGTTGGTAAGGAAAGGGCTGCTTGTTCAGCTTATAGTTTCAAATTGTGGTTCATCAGCTGAAAGAAATCAGGACAGAAATTTATATGGTGCAGGAACCTGGAGGTAAGAACTGATGTAGAAGCCATGGAGGAATGCTGCTTACTAGTTCGCTTTCTCTTTTTTTTTTTTTTTTTTTAAATTTTTATTTTCAGCAAATCAAAAAAATTTAAAAAGCATTCAAACAGAATAAAATGAAAAGAAACAAACAAGCAAAATACCAAGGGTCAGATATACTTATACAAGAATTCTATAGAGCCTTCAAACAAGCAATACTTTTTGAGTTATGTTTAAAAAATTCAGAACCACAATAAGCTCCTTCACAAAGCAAATAATATTGAAATAGTGAAATCAAGTGTAAACCCAACAAAAATATATAAGTTATAGTCCAGTATCCCTCATGAATATACATACAAAAATTCTCAATGAAGTAGTTGCAAACTGAATACAAGAGATATAAAAAAAATAATATTCCATGAATAACTGAACAACTGTTTTTTTTTTTTTTTTTTTTTTTTTTTTTTTTTAAGAAGACCATACTCCATATACAGGCTACATGTTTTGGGATAGCCCCCACTCCAGATGTTTGAGACCAACATGAAAACCAAGCTGCACATTTACAACATATGTGCAGGGAGGCCTAGGTTCAGCCCATGGAGGTAGATCTGTGTAGACTAGGTATGCTCCACGGTTGGTGATTCAGTCTCTGAGAGCTCCAAGGGTTCAGGTTGGTTTACTCTGTTGATCTTCCTGTGCAGTTCCTATCTCCTTAGGGCCCACAATCCTTTCACCTATTCTTCTTTAAGAGTCCTCAAGCTCCATCCACTGTTTGGCTCTGGATGTCTGTATCTGTCTGAGTCAGCTGCTGGTTAGAGCCTCTCAGAGGACAGCTTGCCCCTGTCTGTTCTCAGGCTGGAGGTTTAGATCCTGGGAGCTCTGGTTGAATCTTTTGATACTCGTTCTAAAAAGGACAAAAGCACCCTCACTTTGGTCTTCCTCCTTCTTCTTGAGTTTCATGAGGTTTATGCATTGCATCTTAGGTATTGTGTGTTTTGGGGCTAATATCCGCTTATCAGTGAGTGCATACCATGTGTGTTCTTTTGTGATTGGGTCATCTCACTCAGGATGATATTTTCTAGCTCCATCCATTTGTCTAGTTCGCTTTCTCTAGCTTGCTCAGCCCGCCTTCTTATACAACTCAGGACTACTATCTCAGAGACAGCACCACCCACAATAGGCCACGACCTCTCCTATTGATTACTAATTAAGAAAATGCACCTCCATCAGGACTCCATGCCCACATTTCCTCAACTGAGACACCTTTCTGTGTGATGACTCTAGTTTGCATCAAGTTGACACACAAAACAAGTCAATACAGACCTTAAAGAGTGCATAAATATATCCTTCAATGAAGTCTGTGAAAACATAAGCAAGTTGAATAAAATAATAAAAACAATTCAAGCCATGAAAGTAGAATTTAACAAGTAAATTAAATCACTAAAGAAAACACAAACTGGATGGTAAAATTTGCAGGAACATGGAAAAATATCCCTAGTGAGGTAACTCAGACCCAGCAAGGCAAACATTGTTTGTGCTCACTTATATGTGGATATTAAATAAAGAATAATCAAGCTACAATTCCCAGACCCAGAGACAGTAAGTAACAAGGAGGGCTCAAGGAGGGATACCTGAATCCTCTGGGAAGAGGAAATAGAGTAGATTTCTCAGGTGTACTGGAGGCAGGTGGGGATTTAACCCAAAGGAATCAGATGGTGGGGTGGTGGAGGGAGAGAGTATCTGGGGAGATGACTGGAATTGGAGAACAAGCTAGAAACCTAGTGTAATGGAAGCTCCTTGGAATCTATGAGGGTGACACTAGCTAAGACTCCTAGTAATGGGGGATACAAAGCCTGAACCATCCATTTTCTGCCACCAGGCAAGGATTCTAGTGGAGGGACTGGGACACCAACTCAGCCACAAAACCTTAGACCTACAATTTGTCCCGCATGCAAGATGTACTGGGGTAAAGATGGCACAGAAATTTTGGGACTGGCCAAAAATGACTGGTCTAAAGTGGAAACCTAAGGGTCCTTTGGAAAGTCAATTGTGTTGGGTGATGTTTTGCTAAAACAGACACATGAAGGAATGTTTCACTGAAGCAGACACAGGTGGTAGGATGTTCTACTAAAGCAAGCATGTAAAAGGACATGTGAAGAAGGATAACAACACATTGCATTTGTCAGGGCTCCATAGAGAGAAATGCACCAAAATCATCTGGTGGTATGCCAAGGATTCTTGCCACTTTTGAAGACTCAGGCCATATTGGCAGAGTGATGTCAGCTGAGATAAGACTCACAGGCTGAGGCAAGACACATGGTGAGGCAAGACCTGTGGAGGACAGGTGATGGTTGAAGGGAGAATAAATAGGACTCTAGAGAGTGTGATGGGAGCTTGAGTCTTGGTTTGGTGAGCCTGGTTTGCTAGTAGAGCTAGCCGTGCGATGCTTGTTAGCCTCAGGTCTTTGCTGATCTTCACTTCACTGATCTTCACTTTGCTGAGAGAGGCACAGCAGAGAACTTTTCCTGGTGTTCCTGATGGCTCTGTTTATTTCTGCTGACATGTGCCAATTCAGTTGAGGCCTAGCTGTTCCTGCTAGGTCGTAACAATGCTGCTGATGCTATCCTGGGACCGCCAAATTGGACTGTTGGTATATCGCTGAACTTTGTGTGAGTGGATTGATCTACTGCTCCTGACCTGTGAACTGAACTGTTGATTTCCAGACAACACAGATGGGATTTGCTCAAAAGAACCATTTGTAAACATGTCTACTTCAACCTTATCCTTTCCTTTCCAGTACCTATGGTGGGTGGTGGGATACAAGGGAGGTTAAGACATTTAAGGGCCATAATTAAAAATAAGTTTTGAAAAAAATTAAAGTTGCACTGGTCTAACTTGAGATTCATGCCATGAGAAGGAGCCCACACCTGACACTGCCTGAATGACCAGCAAACGGAGACTGGACATCCCAGAGACCTAGGATAAAAGCGAACACAACTGGCAAACAAAGTCAATGAAGTTACTCCTAATAACACTCTGCTCTATTTATAGACAGAATCCTAGCATTATCATCATCAGAGGGGCTTCACCCAGCAACTCAGAGACCCACAGCATTAGACTGTGCTAGGAGGATTCTGGGGAAGAAGAGGAGGAAGGATTGTAGGAGCCAAAGGGGTCAAGATCACCACAAGAAGATCTACAGAGTCAACTAAGCAGGGATCATAGGGGCTATTTTGATGTTCAACTTCTTTTGATAGCTTGCAAAGATCCTTCTAGTACCATGAAAACTAGTCAGTAGGCAAAGGCTCTAGGTAGTCACAGCTTAGTTTCTTCCTGTGTTGAATGAGAGGTTCCTTTAAGGAAGATGTTTAGCATATAATTTTGGAAGACCTAGGATACTGTACTATTTGTCATCATAGTCACATAGCATTATGCCATAAAGACTCCCTAAGATGACCAAGTTTGAAGAGTGCTTTATCTTCCTTACAGTACATTGACTTTGTCATGGTTTCTAATAATCACATGAGTGTAAATGGTACACTTTCTTTTTCACAACTTTCTCCCTGAAGAGGATTGCACTTTTGAAATGTTTGATTTGACCTTTAGGTTGTAATTTATTTCTTGTAAAGCAAAAGTTAAGATTAAATTATGTAATTTGGATAAAATCCTGAGAAAGCAATGTTGTTTGTGACTCTGTTCAGTGAAAAGTAAAGAGATTGGTTTTATATGTGTAGCTACAGCCTTGTGCATTTCCCTTAGCTCTTCTCCCTCAGGACTATTAGCATCATATGGAAGTCCAGAGGCTCAAATCTGACCTACAAAGAACCCACACTATGATGGAATGGGGCTATATGTTATTATCGCAATGTTTTTAAAAAATACAGAGGGTGATTTGATAATGTGAAGTTTCATCTTTGTTTTTACTTTTATACTTCATCTTACCAGATAAAAATGTTCCTGTCAGACTAATCACAAACTTAAAAACGCTCAAGTATGTTTTTTCCATACATCATTGACATACTTAATTGACTGTTTACATACTTAACCAGATTACTCGGATTACAGCTCTATTGCATTCCAAGTATGCTGAATTTTAGGAAAGCATTTCAAAGGTATAGTTTTACTTTTAATTGACAGGTACTGATTCTACATCCTTTTGGGGTGCAGTGTGACATTTCATTGTGCGTGTGTGTGTAAAATGACCTTAACAGGGTCATTGGTGTGCTTCCCACTTCAAGCATTTATCATATCTTTGTAGTGTGGACATCCAGAGTCTTGTCTCTTAACTCTTTTGAAATACTCAAGTAACTGTTGTCTGTCATAGTCTTCCAGCTGAGAACAGGGAGGTGTTTTTCTCTCCTCGTAAGATGTTCTCTCCAGTATTACACTTCATATATTCCCTGTGCTCACTTATATCTATTTTATTTTCTGCTTTGATAAGATTAAACTTCCAGTTTTCAAATGTGGGTACATACAATATATATTTCTCTGTGTCTGACCTATTTCACTTCATGTAAACCTTTCAAATCTCTATATGTTGCTAAAAATGACTGCTTTCATTATTTTTTTATGCTAAAGAGTATTCTATTGAATATAGACAGCAGCTTTTGTTTATTGATTTAGTTTGTTGATTGAATTTGTACTTGACAATTGTGAACAAGGCTGAAATAAAGGAGCACATGTAACTATATCTTCAATAGTTCAAGTCTTTTATTATGATCTGGTATTCATTTTAAAACAATATTCTTCATGTAATGAGATGGCCATGTGGTTCTTTTTTTCAATTAGTTCAGGTATTCAATAATAGTAGTTTTCTAATTAAAATAATTCTTATATTAATAGTGTTAATTAAATATAAGCATTAAAATTTTACATTGCTAGTATTTATGTATATATGTCTGTCTCTATATACATATACGTATATGCATGCACATGCATATACGTATATATATATGTCTTCTCTCTTTATATATGTGTGTGTGTTTGTGTGTATCTGCTTAAGGTTGATATATGCATTGCTTAAAGTCTGCTCTCTCTCTCTCTTTCTCTATCTATCTATCTATCTATCTATCTATCTATCTATCTATGTCTATACATGAGATTGTTCAGTAACTGTTGCTACCTGTGTTGTCCTTTTAAGCAATCCTTTATTTTCATCCAGGAAGTCACATGGAATGGAATTGATATTACAGTGATAATTCCAGAAACTGTCTTTAGAATAAAGATGTTATTGGAGTGACTATGGTTCATAATTTTGGGTGATTATTATTCTATATCTATTATATATTAAGAAAGAGTGGAAAGAAATGCCACATCTAGTAGAAGTAGAAGACCTAGGTCTTTGCTTTCACTCTGACCTTTATTAACTATGTGCCTTTGCATAAAAATTAGAATTTTTGATGCATTTGAAAAAATACTGGTTTAAGTTAGAAGGTAGGCTAGCAAAGAAGAGGTGAAAACAGATTGCATAAGAGACTTTTATATTGGACTAGTTTAAGCATGAATATGATTTTGAAGTAAGACATAGAAATAAACATGGAGGCCCACAGTCAATCTTTTTAATCTGTCCCTTAATTCTGATGCAAGTCACATACCCAATTGGTATTTTTTTCCCTCTTCCTTTTTTTTTTTTTTGGTTTTGAGGCTGCATATAATTCAATATCCCTGAATATGACTTTATTTATTCTATATAGCTATAACAGTATCCTTCTCATTTATAGCATTCAAATTGACTATATGATATAAATTATCACAGTGAAACTGAGTTATTCTACATAAATTTAGTTTGTTGCCTGGAAAATAGCATATGCTCAAAACTTAAAATGGATATTTTTTTTAATGTTATAAAATATTATAAAGCAATTCAGATATACCCAAAGGGAGTAAATAGAAAAGTGGTATGTGAATTAGAATCTGAGGATTCCTACCACAGCTCAGCTACTCAACATTAGTTTGAGTTTAGGACAGCTGGAATTCTGTTCTCTAATTGGAACAATGAAGGACTTGACCTTCACAGGTTAGCAACTTTAAGTAGAGTATTGTTACTAGTGGGGCATGTTAGTGGTCTCTTTAGATGAGAATAGGCACTTTTTCTTTTAAGATATCACTGTAAAACCTTTCCTTAGGCTCCATGATCTACCTCTCCTTTCCAGGTCTTCCTGCCTCTCACAGAGGCTCCATCAGTGATCAGACAGCTACTAACACTTTTGTGTTACTTAGTCAGTCATGCTTTTTTCTTGGTTTAAACCCAAACTTGTCAGGTGGATTTTCCCTTTTCTGCATTGGACTGAGATAACCCAGAGCCTAACTGAATCTTTCTCATCATCCTGCGACAGCTGTTCATGAGCATAAACAACAAAAATAATTCCACAGAGGAGACTTGGAGGCTTGTGTAGTCTAAGGGGATAACAGTCTACTGTTCAGTGCCTCTCTGTGGTCTGGGGCTCTGTGTTTACCCTTCATTCTCTTATGGTTTCATCAGTAACTACATTAGCAACAACCTCCAATAGTAGGGTTGCTTCCGTGACTTTTGCAACATCTTTCTGTTCTCTCCATAACTAGGTACCTTGATGCATAACTGATTGAATTTAAAACAGAGAAGTTATATTGGAAAAAGTAAGACTTTTTAAGGTCTCTATAAGTATAGACACTTTATTCAAAGCTCATTCATAAGAATCTCCTTTTAGAATTATGGTGATCAATGAATTGCAGAAGCAATTGGTTTCTTTTCTACTTTTAAGCAATTGGCTTTCTATATTCTTCATAAAAGAAGTAAAGAAGTCAGGCATGGCCATGCACACCAGTTCTCAGGAGGCAGATGTGTTTTTTTAAAAAGAAAAAAAAATCCCTCAAATAATGAAGCTATATAAAATTGCATAAGCCTAAAAAGTTAGGAGTTCAGAACCCCATTGCTGTTGCAAAGGAGTAAGTGGGATGTACACCTCATCTTATATAATAAAAGCACCTTAGCATGTGTCACAGCTTCCACAACTGTTGTACCTGGTTACAGATGTTGTTACTGCGTATCACAATAAAGAGAAACATGTGCTAAATTACAATGTTAATAACATCAAATCTGTTAATTAGTCAAAAACTAAATCACAAATTTAATATAGTAAAATGAAATAACAATAAAATAATAATCATATTGTAATTAAAATTTAACTGTGATATTTATTAAATAAAAATAAAATTCTGTTTGCCATGATAAAAGATATGGTTCGGATTTGAAGGACTAAGGGTAAGGTAGCCAGAGTTATTCTGAGAGTAAGAATAATTATTGAAATGTATGCATTATAAGTAAATAATCATTTTAAGGAATTAAGCACTGACTTTTACCAGTATGAGAAGCCAAGGCTGGGAAGAAAGGTCAGTTGACTTTAGAAGCAGCCAGAAACATCCTTTCATCACTCATTTATTAAAGTTGCTAAGTTTCTTCCAAAGCGCCAGGAACAAACAGTTTTAAAATTAGGTCTGAGTGCCAGGTGTTAACACAATAAACGTTTACTGTTGCATTAGGAGTGCCAGCTGTATCTCTTCCTGTCTTAATTAAACACACCACTTAACCTACTTGTGGGGCCTCATCCTCTTCAGGCTTATCCCAGAACATAACACCCTACTTACCCAAGAAAGACACACAGTAGACCTTGGAAGGTATGTAATCTCAGTGCTCCCTATTTAAGGAATGGCATGTAAGGGTCTGCTGTGGAAATTAGCAGTTTGAGGACAAGCTGCGTCAAGAGAATGTCACACACACACACACACACACACACACACACACACACACACAGAGGCCTTTTAGAATAAGAACTAAACATGACACAAACTTGTCAGACAGGAAGCAAGATGAGGTTTTGCTACAGTGATAAGAAAATACATCGCTAGGTATTTTTGGCACAGGACTGTTCAACTTCTCAGGCTCTTAACTGCTTATCCAATCGATATCACTTATGACACCAGAGGTAATTTGAGTGGAGTGACATGAAGAGTTAGTAGACCAGTAATTCATTTCTCTTTCTCTATTACAATGGCTTACATGGTAACAATTTTGTCTCACATTTACCAAGACTCGAAGATTGAATGGCACTCTTATTTCCATCTTCTTCAGTTTCAATCCCCACCCCAGCATTAATGAACAAGGACAGCTCTTAAGAATGACAGGTTATGAAATTTCATCTATTGACTATGAGATAAACATCTCAAGTAGCTGAATGATCCAATGGTCTATAAAGATTATAGATAGGAAAAGATTGTTGTTGTGCTCAGGATACTTTGATTTTGATTATAATTATCATCTGATTTCATATTAACACACAATAGCATATTGACAGGTCATGTGTCACATGTATTTCAGAGAGTTAATTTAAAAATGGTATGTGTGTAGGGTGTGTTGGTGCACATCTTTAATCCTACTATTCAAACATAGAAACAAGCAGATCTCTGTGCCTGTTTTATAAAGCAAATTCTAGGCTAGTTAGAGTTACATGTTGAGACACTTTCTCAAAACAGAACAGAAAAATAAATAAACACATATATCTCTCCCCAGTAAATGGTAAATTCTTAAGGAATTGAAGAAAGGTTCCATTTTATTCACAGTGAAGTTTGACAACAATCAGATGCTCAGTCAGTGAAGGATGTGTTGTCAGTTCTTCTAAAAAGAAAGCAGCCTGCATGCTCACCATGCAAAAAAAAAAAAAAAAACCCCACAAAATATTATATTAATAATTGCCATTGAAAGATCCAAGTATTTTATTATTTTTACTGGATGAAAGATGAGAGAGATGTCTAAGGACAGATAATGTTTAGTCTCATAAAGAGATGTAAAACAAAGACTCAAAGCTAAATATGCATAGTATCTAATATGGAGATTTCCAGTTAAAGCAGTTGCAAAACCAAACACAAAACAGCATGTTTTCCTAATCAAAAAGAGTGGCACTCTTATTTCCATCTTCTTCAGTTTCAATCCCCACCCCAGCATTAATGAACAAGGACAGCTCTTAACTGCTAGTTTGTAAGCTAACAAAAACTAAAACACAGTATAGAGCCAGGACTTGGTAACATTAAGTCTTTGTAGGTCTTTGAAAGCATATGAAGCTTAGATTAGAAAGACTATTGGGAACTTGGTTCTTTTAGTATTTGATCATTTCCAGACTATGAGAGATTTAAAGTTATTTAGGTAGAGTTATTTTTCTATGGAACACAGGTCTGGGCACAATAATCTTCTAACTGATAGTGTGACTCTGGAATCATGGAATGAGTCAGACTTGAGTATCCTCTGAGACAGCAGGGTGAGTCAGCTATGGAAAAAGTCATACACTGGGTTTTATTAATGGAAAATTTCTCATTATGATTCTAATCAAAAGCTTTAGAGGGAGAAATGGGAACATTTAAGACTTTACTTTTAGTCTTACAACCTTTAGAAATTTCTCTTGGGGCAGACAAAGGAGAGAGCCATTCAAGAGATATTTTCTTTTCTTTTGTTTCTCCACGGAGCACTGTGAGACAAGAGTTCAAGAGCAAGAAAAGATCATTCAAGTTCAACCGGGAAAGAGAAGAAATGGAGTGGAGAAATAAGGGAAGGAAAGGAAATTACAAAGTTTGGTGTGACTTGAGTTACTACCCTACGAAACTAGTGTGTTCCCATCCACTTGTTGATTGCATTGGGTATGCTGAACTTTCATTTATGACCAAGAAAAAAAATGTTTTGGTGAGTGGCCTTGGGTATGAAGAAGTCCTGAGGATTATGGGTAGACTTAGTGCAGACTACTAATATGGAAGCAAAAATAGTCATACTGAACAATGACTACAGGACTTGGAAATTTGCAGAAAAATGTTACAACTGGTTCCTGACATGAGCTTCATTCTTCCAATCATCCAATGAAGTGAGAACACTATCATTCTTAGGTTAGAGGCAAGGAACTTGAGATAGAGATTTTTAGTATCTTTCCCATGTTCACACAGATTGGAAATAATACAGCTAGAGCAGAAGATAGTTTTTAACTAAAAGACAATGAGATTTTCCCCTAGGGAATGCATAATTTTGTGGTCTTGGGTACTTCTGATATTTTTGCCAAGATGCAGGAACTTTTAGAAATAAAATCTGCAGTGGTGGAGGCATATGAGTTTTAGCTTCATGTTGGAAATAAGAACAGATAAGATAATGATAAGTAGCTTTTACGAATTCAGCCTAAATGTAAAGATAAGTAAGATAGAGGAAGAAATCAGAAGAGAAAGAAAAGGATACGGAGGCAAGTGTTGTAAACATGGATGGACAGTTCCCAATCCTCCTCTTTTTCTTGTTTTATAACTTTAATTACAAATGTCAGATAATGAACTCACTGTCAACTAAAGTCTGCTACATCATTTACTATGTGGACCAAAATAGAGAAGCCTTTTTTTAATGCTCTCTGATTGAGTCCCTGGCACAGTATGAATGTATTTATTCTATTTTTGTATAAAGCTGTGTCTTGAATAAGATTCTACTTTCAAGCAGTGTATGCCATATCTACTGTGAGATATTGAAGTCTCCTTACTTATTCATTTTAGTAGTGCTGTGAAATACTAATTGCATAGATACATTTGAAAATATTTATGAGCCTTTTCTGTTGTTCATATTAGGGATCTTTAAACAATCCCACCCGAGATTCTGGAAGATTATTATATTAGGGCAGTACTCAGATTTTGGCACAGAATATGGAATTGTAAGACAAATTATTATCTTTATAAGCCAGGCTATTGTCTTGAGGGAAGATTTTCTAAATTTCTTTGTTTTCTCTGTTGCTATATGAACAACAGACTTTCTTATTCTCTGCTGTTAATAAGCTGTCATATTCACAGCTAAATTGGAGATTGTAGACTGCATCACCATGGAGATTAGATTCAGCCTAAAGGATGCTGTGATGGAAGGAACCATTCTTTCACTTCACAAAATTAAGTAAAATAAATAAAAACCCACCTCTCTTGGAGTATTTTTAGGATGAAAAGGTGCAGAAATATTTAATAATCTGCCCAGATGACCCCTTACTTGGACCTGGGCTATAGAAGCACAGTTGTATTCATGAGGATGCTACAAGGATGGACAGACTCTTATTTCCACTATTGAAAAGATTGCCCTGTGCTAACTCAGGTTAGAGTCACAGTTAAATAAATTTTGTGCTTCCAGTCATGGTCACTTACTTGGGCTCTGAAGCTAAGCTTTTCCAATCTGTCCTTTCATTATTTAGGGGCTTTACAGAAGGGCCAGTACAGTTCGGAAAGGTGTTCTAGCAAGTGTTGTCAATTGAATGGCCAGGGGCAGAGTTGAGTAGGAATCAGGAAAAAGAACATCTGAATGAGTCCCTGATACAGAAACTTAGGTAACCAGCACTCACTACCAGAAATATCATATGAGCTACAAGAATTGGACCACACATTACAAGTGCACCCAATGTCTGCACTGGAAGTCCAGATAACCTGGGGTTCTCCAAGGACAAGAGTATAAAAAGCGAGAGTAAGGTGCCTGCAGCTCCTCAGTGGCATAAGCTATGTAACCAAGGTCTCCATCCCTCTGATCATGGACTCATGCTCCATAATCCACCCCTAGGAGAGGGGAGGTGGGGCTAGAGAGATGGCTTAGTGGCTAAGAGCAGTTGCTACTTTTCCAGAGGTCCAGAGTTAATCCATCAACATGGAGGCTCATAGCCATTTATAGTGGGATCCAATTCCTTTTCTTGTGCACAAACATACATCCAGGAAAACACCCATCTACATAAAAATACATTAAATAAATACATCTTAAAAGAAGAAGAAGGAAGGTAAGACAAGGAAAAAATTCATAGTACATTTTGGAATAAGTATTACTGTTGGGAGCCAACTCCTAGCTATCATCTTTGCAGCCATCTCAGGCCATATACCCTGACAAGAGACTTGTTTTCAACAGCCTACAACAGCTGATAAACATCTTGGTTTTTTTTGCATATCTTGTTTTGCTGTTTAGTGCCCCCAGCTGCAAGGCACATGTGGTATCCACGCTGTAAGGCATGTGGCATAGTGCCTTCAGTTCTGTTCCCCTGCTTGTCCACAGCAGCAAGGCACGTGCTAAAGCGCATAAATACCCAGAATTTCCTTTCAATAAAGAGGGACTTGAACATACACCCTGTCTTATCTCCATTCTTTGCATCTCTTGCCACTCCATCTCCACTCTCTCTCTTACTAGACCCTGTTGACTGATTGAATGGGTGGTTACAAAGTGGCACCTCAATGTTGGAGCTCCAGTAAGTGGGATAAGTGGGACACCTCGGGAATTGGAAATGTGCATCCTAACTCCTGCACTGGAGACCCTGTTGACTGACCCGAACTGACTGGGTCATTACAAAATGGCGCTCAACATGAGACAGTAAGAACAAGAGACCCAGTGAGGGACCTTACTGGAAGAAGGGTCTGCTGAAAATTCAGAAGTGAAACAAAGGTGATCACGGCGGGGACCTGCTGTGTTGAGACCAGTAGGTCATAGTAATGAAAATGGGGCAAGAAATAAGGCAGCAGGCACAGATGAAAAAGGCTTTAAAGATTCGAGGAGTAAATTGTAGGCTTCTTTGAGTCAAGAGAGACAAACAGATAAATAGAAAAATAGAAGGTTGCTCTAGGCAGAAAGATGAACAGAAAGATAGTGTTAATCAGTTGTATTAGATTGATTTAACTTTCAAAATGTATGTGATTCTTAGTTGTGTAGTTATATTTTTCCTATGGATAAAAGGTCAATGTAAAGGCTTTTCTGTTTACTGGCTCAAGGATAGGCAGATTTAGGAAAAAAGGTTTTTCTATGTGTTTTCCGAAGAGGTCATTAAGGTAGTAGTTATATCTTCTAGAATTATATGAATCAGACATGACAGAGGTAGGCCTCCAGAAGACTAGATTCCAGAGAATCAAACAAAATAATTATCTTGATACTAAAATTTGTATTGAGAGTTGTACATTACAGAATACACAGCCTTGGTGAATGAATCTTTTTGTCACCTGCAAGTCCACTGATGTCCTAGACTTCCAGTTGGATCCAGTTAAGACACACAGACATCAGAAGCTTATCAATTTACCCTTCCCCTCATCCCTCTTCTAATATCTCAACACTCATATTCAGCTTGAAGAAGTTAATGAAGAGTTGGTGCCCCAATTCCCTGGACTTGGGAACTGAGGTGGTTAATATTAGGCTGTCTTTCTAGGGAAATAATGGTTTTATTGGAACAGGGAGGAAGAGCTAAAATTACACAGTCATAATCTATTGGTAGAAATCTGTATAATTGTTACTAAGCTGATGCAAATTCAAGGACTTTATTGGTATTATTTCTTCTATTAATTCAAAATTTGTGGGTACAAGATTTAGACCTTTAACTTCTCCAACAGGGGGAATTGTGTGCTGCCCTTAAAAAAGAGTGTTGCTTTTATACCAACCATTCAGGCATTGTTAAGTCTCGTGTCTTTTGGGTCCATGCTGTTCAACAAACTGATGTCTTTTGTAAGACAACAGATAGATACTATTAAAATGAAACCCATACAGGTCCGTTATTATAGGCTGGAAGTAGGGGACTCTAAAACTTCTGTCATTGAAGACTGACAAGAATTAACCCCTAACTTATGCGCTAAGCTGGATAGTCAGTGACGGGTAAGAGAACACCTCAAGACCCTTACCCCTAACTGGGAGGCCTCACCATCCTAAGACAGGAGCTCAACCAATGGCTGTTAGACAGGAAAGGGAGGTTGGAGTCCTTTGTTCCAACCTAAGGCAGGCACGGTTTCCATAAATTTTCACAGCCTTCCCTTTTGAAAAAAAATTAAAAAGGGGGACCTGTGGGAGCCAACTCCTAGCAGAAAGCAGCTATCATCTTTGCAGCCATCTCAGGCCATATACCCTGACAAGAGACTTGTTTTCAACAGCCAACAACAGCTGAGCACCCTCTGATAAACATCTTGTTTTTCTCACATATCTTGTTTTGCTGTTTAGTGCCCCCAGCTGCAAGGCACACGTGGTATCCACGCTGTAAGGCACATGGCAAAGTGCCTTCAGATGTGTTTCCCTGCTTGTCCATGGTGGCAAGGCACATGGTAAACATATAAATACCCAGGATTTCCTTTCAATAAAGAGGGAGACTTGATCAGACTCTGTCTTGTCTCCATTCTTCGAATCTCTTGCCCCTCCATCCCCACTCTCTCTCTTGCTAGACCCTGACCGGTGGACCAGAGCAGCAGCTCAGGCCAGGACAAAGTGGTCCCTGAACGTGGGGCAGAATGGGTCGTTACATATTACCTACAAGAACTATTTGACTTTTCTGGGTTTTTATTAAGCTATGAGGAATGGTATACTTGACTTTTTTGCCTGACTAGTTAGGGGAGCAGTGGATATGGGCAATGCAAAGAGGGACCATGGTATGTAAGGACAGCATGAAGACATTACATTTTGCATATGGTTTAACATTTGTCATTCTGATTTTTTCTTTATTCCTTAACACATCAGCTCTCTTAATTCTTAAAGATGGGGACCTTGAGTTTGCATTTACCAAACATACTTAATTCTATCTCTGCCATAGTTGCTTGTTTTTCTCGTTTCATGTGTGTATGTGCATGTGTATTTAAGTATCTGCATGTGTGAGGCTGCCACCAGTGGACATGTGTGTGTGTGTGTGTGTGTGTGTATGTGCATATGAGGCCAGATGACAATGTTGAGTGTCATCTGAAGGAATACCATCCGTGTCTTTTAACAGGGTTTTCTTATGAGCTGAACCTCACCAATTACACTAGACTGACTGACTATCAATCGCTCAAGTTTATTTATCCATTACCCTAGTGCTGCCATCATAAATTGGCACCACCACCACCACCTGGCCTTGTGTTGTTACATGGTCTGAGGTCTGGATGCAGGTCTTTAAACTTTCATAACAGATAATATGCTAATTTTTCTGTTTTGCCTCTTTTTCAGAGGCAGGATGGCCTAGGCCTGAAACTTGAGATCCTCCTTTCTCAGCTTACTTGCTGGGGTGTCGTACACTGCCACAGTTGGCTCTGTCTCTGCAATGATTCTAAACTGTTCTTTTCTCAGACTCCTGCTGTAACCTAAGACTATATATTTTTACTCCACTTGGACACACTGCTGTCTCCATGTCATGGCTTCCCACTTCAGTCTACCTATAGATACTGGCCACATGAATTTTACCAGACAGCATTGCCACATCTTGTCTTTTTATTGTCCTACATCTTTGAAAAATTTCTGGGCATCAACATGTCTTTTTAGTGTCTCTGCAATGGATATCTCTACTTTGGGCCTTCATTCTGGCTTTATCTTCTGGAATGCCTCTTCTTTGTATCTGGCTGGATATATTTGGCAAATCCAAGCTTTAAAGAATGCCTCCTTTTTCTCAATGTCTTTTCTGGCACACTCAAGCCAATATATTATGTTTATGTGTGCATTTACCACCACAATCCATCAGTTTTTGCATGATCAAGGTCAGATGTTCCAATCATCCCTCTGAAACTGACCTTTGCCTTGCTTCTGACTTATGTTCTAAACAGTTTTCTTCTCTCAAGGGTTAAGGAGACAGAGTTCCTTTCCAGCCTTTCCAACTGTATCACCTAATTAGGAAAGATAGCAGCTTTGCCATATTTACTCTACATGGATAATAGATGATTTTTGAGAGGTACAAATTAGGTATAAATAATTTCTTGCTTCATGTAGCACATCTCTAAATGTTGCTGATAAGCGAAACAAAAACGTGTGAAAAGGAATTATGAACCACAGTAGTTGCTGCCTGTTGAAAGGACTATAAATACCTGAGGAGGGCTCTTGAAGACTGAGATAGTTTAATGGGACAAGCTGTTCCTGCTGGATTGTGTAAACACATGGTTTAAAAAAAAAACAAAAACCATGAATCAGTGCCCCATTTGCACTTGCCTAGTCCTCCATTTTAGTAGTTCTTTATTTTAGCACTGCTTGGAAGGAAACAAAGGAAAACTTGTGTCACAGGAATCGAGCTTTCAAATTTTGACTGTATGTGGTTTTATCCCCATGTTTTTTCCTGCCCAGCCTCATCATGGCTTGTATATATTCCAATGATGAATACATTTTAAACATGATCTAAACTCCCTTGTTTCAGAGTGGAGGATCAATATTGGACTTAACAACTAAAAATGTCTGGTTTTCCATCTCTAACTATATGTGGAATGCAGACTTTCAATTATTGTCTGTCTTCTGTAGCCTGGGTTCCAACTGCACTGTGTGCTTTGGATCTAAATCATGTTTTCCTTCCTTTGGTTTCTTTATCTTTGTGAATTAAAATGTTTGCGTGGCCAATAAAACAGAAATTTTAAGAGTTCCCATGAACTATGACAAGATTGAGTTGACAGATGTATAAGTACTATTTGCCTTGAGAACTTGTTCATGAACCTTACCATAAGGGCCATACTTAAGGAAGAAGAATCTTCTGTTTCTATATAGCATTTCTCACTGCTTGTTCCTTTTACAAACAGCATGTAAAAGCCAAACCTTCACTAAAAAATCTAATTTGAAAATTATAAACTGTGCAGAGCAAAGGACATCTTCTCTTTCAAATGGAATTAACTACTGGCACCAGGGACAGCACAGAGGGAAGCAATTTTAATCAGGAACTCAGGGCGAACCAGCTCCAGAGTGATATTGTACATCAGTAGAATAAACAATGGGGAAATGGACAGTTCTGCCTAAATGTGGTTAAGAAAATGTTTGCAAAGATTAAGCAGAAAGCTTTGCTACAGGAGGTTCAACTAGCCAGACTAAAGCAGGCTTTCCCTCCTACGTTTCTATTCTATTGGAAGGATTGTTGGGAGGTGCTGTTTCCTGCAGCCCCACCTTCCTTTTCTCTTTTGCAAGCATTGACTGATAGCCTCTCACATCTCGTTTCCCTCCATTTGGTTTATATGCAACAAGGTGACTGTTTCAGAGAGCTGCATGAGTTAGTGTGTTTATTTGTTAGAACCGATGAGCCTTGACCTCATAAAAAACTGTGTTGGAATGATACAAACATAACCGTTTTCAAATCCAGCAATTTTACAGCCAATTAAAGTCCTCTTTAGAGAAATCCTTGTGCATCTTACCAAACTAGAAGAATCAGTGTGTTCATGTGATTGCAAATTCCCTCTTTTGTTCTTTTGTTTTTGTTGTTGTTGTAAGGCTTAGGAGAATGGCCTGGCCACTAGTATATCTGCAAACAAATATTATAGGCAGGTACTCTATTGTGTTTTGATTACATGATTACTTAGATACCTTTCCTTCTTCCTTACTACAGTATTTTAGTAATTAGTTGCTTACTTTCTGAAATTTACATTTAAACTCACTCCTTAAATATAGTGAGGAGAAATGTAAGCTAAAGTGATAAACATTGTTTCAGATACACTAATTAAATTCACGTTGGAAAAGATGGCTTGCATGTGTATCTGTTTAACATGTTTCATTGAAACCATTACAGTAGTATGTAATTTTAATGTAAAATAGCCCTCTTTGCAGGGAATCCAGCCTGCTGCTGAATCTTTAAATTTTCAGTGTCTGTTGTCATAGCAACCAGAATTGACTCTGGTACCCACTGTGTTCAACATAAATTAATTTAAAGACATAGCACTTGAAACAGTTTAGTCAATTTTAACTATGTATCTGGCTAGGCCTTAGATTTCAATGTTACTTTATGTTTAAAATGTCATCATGCTGTTGCTTTTGTGCTAATTAGATATGTTTGTGGGGTTCAATGTCTTAAATGTGATTTTAAAAAATGCTGGAAAACTGGTTCCTGAGTTGCTTGTGAGACGCTTTAATAATGTAAAGGGTATTTCTTCTTTGAAAATACTGCAATATTGCTCTCTTCCCAGAGTACACTGGTATTATGTGGATATATGGGCTTGATATTGCCCAAATAAATCCTCATTTTGCATGTGTTGGACAAAGATCTCTCAGGACTATAGTGTGGTAGTCATCCTAGGAGAAGGAACCTGGCTCTATTCTGTTAGTTTTTATGCGTAATCAGTTCCTATTTGGCTGAGGAAATGGATTTTTTCATTAAATAATTTTAACTCGCTTAACATTATTTTCCCCGTAACCTTCGGTGGCTTCAGGAATGTAGTCCTTGCACCACTGTTCAGTGAGGGTTGAAGGTGTCTGCGTTTCCTCCTCTGACCTAGGCACCCATTACAGGAAGAGCTGTCATGTGTCCAATGACAAACAGTGTATTGCTTGTTCTATGTTGTTATTAAAGTAGCTACATGAATGTTGCATGCCAAGTGCAGTAGATATTGAAGCTTAAGGGATAGAGTAGAATGTTTATTTTTAAATTTAGCATTGTGTATGTGAGTGTGCACAAGCATATGTGACCACAGGCCATGGCACAGGTGTGGAGGTCAAAGGACAACTTGCAGGAGTCAACATTTTCTTTCCAACACGTGGGATGGGGGATTGAACTCAGGTTGGCAAGCTTGCCAGCAAGTGCCTTTCCCCAACAAGCCATCTTACCAGGCTAAGAGTAGTGATTTTTAATAATATATTTGTGTTTTATAGTAAAAAATATTTCTAATATTTTCAAGCAACTTTGCCTAATAAGAGGTATTATGTCTTATTTCTGGAGAATGACTCTCAATGTGCTATCAAGCCTTATGTCATATTTTTCTGGTCCCAACAAATATTATGGCTTCTATATAAAAATAAAACATGTTTTAAAATTATCTTCCTATCAAAAATGAAAGTATAATTTTCTGTGACATGGTTCCAGTTTTCCCTGGACCATCTAATATTGACTTGAAGTTATCTGAATCATCATCTTTTACTTGGGATTTAAAATGAGCAATGAGCTTGTGGAGATCCACTTTGATTTCTTTTGAAGTTAGAAAGAACTCTGTACATGAAATATTTAGAATCCCAGTTACACACATAGAACTAAGCTGCAGCGTCAGCCTATGAAGTTTATCTGAGTGAACCGTTTTCTGCTATGATGTATTGATAGAAAGTAGAACAGAAATTTAAGTAGAGACTGAGATTGACCATAGCTCTGTGTAATTAGGTCTGAGACATGTGCATATATATATATATATATATATATATATATATATATATGTGCATATATATATATATACACACATATATGTATATATATGTATATATGTGTTTGTGTATATATGTATATAGATATTCAAAATTAGAAAGTTTAAGACATTTCCTTATTTAAATTAAACCCCAGGAAGTCTAATGAGTATGTCATTACCTCTTATGCTAAATCTTTTTTCTATGTTAATTGCTAGATGTAAATTTGAAAATTTGTTACTATATTCACTTAAAAACATAGTTTAAGTAAGCATAAGAGATACTCCAATAATTAGCCCATGTCTCATAATTAAAACAATCATAATTTAATGTGGAAATTTGACCCTTATACTAAGCTTGTTATGAACATTATACATAGCACTTATGATGACCAGAGGAAATGACAGGTAAAGTTAAGAAAAGAATACACTGCTAAATTTCTGGACTGAGTTCCTATTTTCTTCAAGTGTTCATACTTCTACACTGTCAGTCTTAAATATGATTTGGCGACAGCTTCAGGGAAATGTAGAAAAGGGAAGTCACTTTCTTTAAGCAAGATAAAAAACCTTCTAACCACAGCCACATATTTTCTTAGTCTGGAAATTCCATAGTCGTCAGCTGACCATCAAATGATCTTGGAATGGAGGCAGACCTTACACTCTGTCCATACTGAGCAGCCACAGGTGATGTAGAATATTCAGTAATGGTAACACTGTTGAAAAGACCATAGTTTGTTCTTCCTCCCATCTCCTCTCCCTCCATCCTCCATCAGCTTCTTCAGCAATCTGTGCATCTAAAGAACGGTTGGAATTTGCTGGAGAAAGAATAAAAAGACAGATAATAGTCCATCAATCCCCTGACAAATAAGATTAAAAAGTAACACAGCAGTCAGTTAATTGTTTTAAGATGGATTTTTCTTTTTTTCAATTAATTTTTTTCATTAATTTTTTAACCTTCACTTTACTCTTAGCTGCTCAGTATTAGGGTTGCAAGACCTTGTGGATCACATTCAAAGGATTCCCTTCTGCCTTTGACAATGAAGTCACAAGATGAATTTTAATTTAAAAAAGGGGGTGGGCCTGAATTATACAAAGTGTAAATATACACTTTCCCTGCTGGGACTTATGCTCTTGATTGCAGAGAAAAGAAAAAAAAAATGTGCTCTCTGGGCTACATTCCAGAGGGGTGTGAGATATCTAAGACCGACTGTTCCTGTAAGATTTAGAGTAAATGGGGAAGAAATTGGATGAGAAGAAAGGGGTCTTGCTCTTCTCTATTGAGAACTCATTTACTTCTATGCTCGAAACCTTCATGATTTTGGAGGTAGGCTATACTAGTCACACTGCTCTGTTCTCTTTCAGGAGACTGTCATGTTTAGGCTTCCAGGATACTATGAGTATTAGATGAGCTGCCATCTCTGTTTTAGTAGCAAATGCTGGACTTGAACCAATGGATCTAGAAGATGTGGGAGGCACCTGAGGTTAAATAAGATTTTGAGCTAAGGTTAGACTCCAGTCAACCTCTGTGTACTAATAAGAGACTTGATTCCCGTTGATTACAGTTTATGGATACCAACAGTTACCTTGCAGAATCCAGCCATCACCTCTAGAACAACATTGTGCTTGGTAGAACTATTTACAGTTTCAGATCCTAATGAATTGAAATCAGAATAGGTGTGTAAATAAACATGCATATATTCTTGGCATACACACACAAATTTGCCTCATTTTCCTGCTCAGTTTTCCCTGAGACTCTAGTCACTTATGGGAAACCTACATCATGTAATGTTGTTCCAAGTTCAGAGGGATCACTGGTTATTATTTTTTCCATTATGTTTCACTTGCACTTTAGTGTGGATGCTTTCTTTTGATGACTTTAAAGTTTACTTCTGTTTTCTTCTATTTATCCAATCCACAATGGATATCATCCAATTGAATTTATTTTGTGTTTTTCAGTTTCAGAATATTCATTTAAAAAAGATCTCTACAGTCTTCAAAATTCCTCCATCTTTTTACGTTTACACATTTTTATTTCAAAAGTTCCTTTATATTATTAAAGATATTTTGAATCTGCCTAATCCTAACATCTTGTTTGTGGTTTCTCTATTAACTATAATTTTTGTCTTGACTGATGATTGCATTTTCCAAAATTGTTTATATGTCAAAATTAGAAGACATTATATGGGTTGATGACAAAGATTTTAGGTTCAATTACTTCCCTTGAAAAATATATGTTTTGTTGTACCAGATATTTAAATTATTCATAGAGTATATGATCTGAACTTATTGCCCTTTATTCTAAAACATTTTACTTTGGAAATGTTAATGAAAACCCTGATCAATCACTTTGGCTTGACAGAATCCTAATTCTTAAATCTAGAGTCCCCTGCAGCCCATCTTTAAAGTGTCTCCTTCCTTCGACAAGGCTACTTGTAGCATAGTATCGTCCTAAAAGCCTAAAATCTTACAAGCATTTCAGTTTGAATTTAGACTTTTCCACTTCTGTAACAGCCTCCTCCCTGTATTTTTCCATAACTCAGTAACTGTTTTCCGTTCTCTTCTAAACTCCTGAAGCTAAAGTCACTTTGGTTGAATTTTATCCACCCTAGAAGTTATACTGGCGAATGCTATGGGAGTAAAATTTAAAAATATGCAATGCTATGGGAGTAAAATTTAAAAATATGCATGCTATGGGAGTAAAATTTAAAAATATGCATTTCTACCAACATTGGTCCATTATTTGAGAAATTAATTTTCTTGTAGCTTGTGCTACTTTTGCCTCATCTTGGTACCTTTAAAGACTGGTACTTCTGACATGAACAATTCTGGGTCAGAGTTTTTGACTATGGAATACCAACCCCATCACTCCAGGTGATATCCTGTTTTTCTACTGTAGGCGGACTCTAAAAGTTCCCTCTCTTCACTGTTTGGGCATTTCATCTAAGGTCCCTCTCTTTGAGTCCTGAGAGTCTCTCATCTTCCAGGTCTCTGGTACATTCTAGAGGGTTCTTCCTTCTCCAAGGTTGCATATATCCATTCATTCTGCTGGCCCTCAGGGCTTGCTCCTGTTTTTCCCCTCCCATACCTGATCATGTTCCCCCTTTCCCTTCCCTCTCCCTTCTCCCACCCAGGGCCCTTTGTCCCCCATGATTGTTTTCTTCTCTCTCCCTAGTGGGATTAAGACATCCTCACTTGGGTCCTTCGGTTTGTTAAGCTTCTTGAGCTTTGTGGATTGTAGTTTAGGTATTCTGTACTTTTCTTTGGCTAATATCTACTTATTAGTGAGTACATATCATGCATGTCCTTTGGGTCTGAGTTCCCTCCCTCAGGGTGATATTTTCTAGAATTACAGGGACAAAAATGGAGAAGAGACTGAGGGAAAGGAGGTCCAATAACTGGCCCAACTTGGGATCCATCTCATGGGAAGGCACCAAGGCCTCACACTATGATTGATGCTCTGATGTGCTTACAGACAGACACCTGGCATGGCTATCCTCTGAGAGGCCCAACAAGCAGCTGTCTAAGACAGAAATAGATACTTACACCCAACCAATGGACTGAAGTTGGGGACCTCTATGGTTAAATTAGGGAAATGCTGGAAGAAGCTGAGAAGGAGGGTGACCCTATAGGAAGACTAGAAGTCTCAACTAACTAGGACCCCTGAGATCCACCAACCAGACAACCTATGCTAGCTGGTCTGAGACCCCTGACACATATACAGCAGAGGACTGCCTCGTCTGGCTTCAGAAGATGTTCCTAAACCTCAGGAGACTTGAGGTCCCAGAAACTGGGGAGGCCTGGCAGGGGTGGGTGGATGGGGAATGGGAGTTTGGGGGGTGGGTTGTGTGGGAGTTAGTGGGGTCATTCTCTTGAAGACAGGAGGAGGAGGAATGGGATGAGGAACTGTGGGACAGTGGACCGGGAGGGAGATAACAACAGAACTGTAAAAAAAATAAAAGTAGTAATAATGATAATGATAATAATAATAATAATGGTATTTCCTATCACTGATCATAACTATTACAACAGAGAACTGGTTTAATACAAGCTACCAGTTCATTGTTTAAAAAGCTGATTACCTAAATTGCTGACAAACGGCATTCTAGAGGCCAAGGGAAACTAGTTGGAGAGTAAGTTTAAAGCCTAAACCCAACAGTGGCTTCAAAGACTTTGGCAAGGAGATTGACATTTGTTCTAAGCATTATAAAGGCATGAGACTATTTCAAACCTTCAGTTATTTACATTTTTAAAAGTAAGACCTACTAGAGTTCTACATGAAAATATAGTAAACTGTAATCTTAATAATTCTATATGGAAATACTACATTATTGTATTAGGATAGTATACAATAAACACAACATGTACACCTGAGGCAGTAAAAGACGACATAACAAAACTTCATAGTGTAAAGGCAACAATGCCCACTGACATTTTTCTCATAACTGACTTAAGAGAAAGGAAAGGAAGAGTGGTAACTGAAGTGGAAATTTCTGGTTTCTTTGGGAACTCAGTTGTGTCATGTGAAGCTTTTGAGGAAGCTGTCTTGTGAGAGGGCATGTGGTGTTTCTCTGAAGCAGACACTTGAGAGAGCAGGTGACGTTTTGCTGGAGTAGATTCTTCAGAGGGCACACGATGTTAGGAATGAGTGTAAATGGAACCCCACAAACAGTGAGAGGATGCTCTTGCATTGCTCTACCCTGCAATGCTTCCCTGGTCTTTGCTGGCGTTCCCTGGTCTTCACTATCTGTGCAATGCTTCCTTGGTCTTTGCTGGTCCTCACTACATAGAGACAAATGTGCCAAAAAACTTAAAAGAATTAGTTCTAAACAGGCCCACAACCCCCTTTACCTAAACCTTCTTTCTCCCCTACCTCTGGTTAGTTGGCTAAAAGGGAGGTTGATGCATTCAGAACCTTAAATAAAGTAGGTTTGGAAAAATTTAAATCTACAGGTAATTATTTTAAAAGGTGAAAAGCATGTGCTAACTGAAATATATTGTCCTAGACTTTTCATTTGTTAAATACCTCCTAGCTATTGTTCAAGGTGCTAATACCAAAGTGGGAAGAGCATATTCTTTTTGAGAAACATAGACAACTCTATACTGTTTTGACATTTCATCTTTGATTTGCTACCAAATAAATTAGAGAGTTTCTCAAAGAGACATGCTAATTGAGCACCCTCGCTAACATTCTTTGCTAGTATTGATCAAAATTTAACACGAACTATAGAAAACATTACACTCTTGAAAGAATTCTTCAAGCATTAGATTCAGAATGGCAGTAAATTCTTTTCAATTTGAGCTCCACTCTGAGTAACTCAATTACCATATTTATGAAATGAGAGATTATTTCTGACTATATGGATTATTTTACTTTTTCTCCAACAAAATGATGTGGTAGGGTTGTAGTCTCACTATAGAAACCATAAAAATGATTTGAATTAAAAATAAACTGTGGTGTCAATTCCAGAATGAAAGCAAATCGCTTGCTTTTCTATGCCTGTAGTTCAGAAGGCACCAGTCATGAAATAAAACCAAAGGAATATTTACAGATCCACTGCATGCAAATCTGCCCCCCTGGTTTGTCAGGAGTCTTGCTGAAACATTTTTATTTGAAAGCTAGCCTTTGGCTTAGTTCTAAATAAACAGTGTATATCCATGTGGGAGAAATGAAGAGGAACTGTAGCATCTGGTAAGGCTTTAAAAATAACTTCCTTCTTATAACTAAGATTTCACCAAAGATCAATGAGATTTTTTTTTTTTGGCTGAAACCTAAAGAAATAGTTCCTTTGGAAGCTGTTAATTCATGTAGTAGTGTTATTTATAAAGAAAATCATTCTTACCCAAGAAGCAGATGCTAATAGACCATGGCCCTAGGGTCATAATTCTAGTTTATGGAGATCTGAGTTTGTGTTCTCAGGTTCATTTACTATATTTAAGAGCTTCTTTGCTTTTAATTACTTCTTTGTTGATCTCATACCATGCATTTCTTCTAGTCTGCACAAAACATTAAACGGAGCTGACAGGTTTGCATTTACAGTCACACTAGACTACTTAGCTATAAGACAGAATGGTGCCTTCTATCTTAGAGTTTTCTGGATGGTGATATTATCTGTGATGTTATATGCTTCCAGAATAAAACACACTTTATTGCTTTACCAATTAAGCCCAGTGCTGCTTTGGAAATATGATGTTATGGAATTGTCTTTAGGTTCTCAGCTCTAGAAAACTCTTGTCTTGCTCAATCAGCTTTCTTTTAGAATCTAGGACCACTAATGAAAGCATCATGCACAATGGGCTGGGCCCACATCAATCATGAATTAAGAAAATACCATACAGGCTTGCTTGCCTACAACTCAATCTTATGGAGGCATTTTCTCAACTGAGGCTTTCTCCTCTCAGATTACTTTAACTTGTGTTAAGTTGACATAAAACTATCAAGCACAAGTATTATGCAATCTGAAAAATGATGGGACAAGCAGTTAAGAATGCTGGCAGTGGACTGAAGACAGCACTCAGTGGTACTGTGTCTTCTTAGAAAATGAATATGCTAAAATACTGACCAGGTTTTGGAAATCTACCTCCCTTTTCTCTTCATCTCTCTCTCACCCTCATGTCTCTCCATCACATTCTTTTTCAATAAAATTTCAATAATGCAAATTTATTTTTGGTTCTGGTTATTTACGATTCCAGTAATGTATAATGTGTGTTGTTAATTATGGCGGAGGAACATAGAACTAATTTGATTAGTGATTCATAAACATTCTGGAGTAAGCCTAGTGAGTCTGACTCATCAGAATCCCTCAACATTCTGAAATCTTTGATAAAGATAAATTGGCTATATTTGTTAGCCATATATGAACCTACAAGGTTATTGTTATTTTGAAAAGTACATGTGATTAGCAGTAACTGTCATTAAACTATATAAGAGATCTAACATTTCCATGCTGTATGTCTTTATATTAAGAACATATTGACTTGTTTCATCCTTGCTGTGATTATCTGAATCTTGATCTCAAAGCTGGTCTCCAGACCTTCATATCAGAGTTTTCTGTCCTCATGAGTGGCAGAGCCCTAGCCAGTCCTAGTTAATTTGAACCCACATTCTCCACTTAGTCTTTTTGTGGAATGAAAATTTGGAAGCATAATTCATTCTTTCTTTGCATCTAATAGTTTTTATAATTTTCTCTTTCTGCTGAAAGTGTGACATCATAATGTACAGTTTCCAAAGGTGGATCCAACCCATCCATTCACACAGTGACATTTCTTTCTGATTATTTCATTCATCCATAAATTAGTGACAGTATGTTCTCACTGAGTCATTGTTGAGACTCACCAATACTATTTGCGTACAGTTTGAAAAACTCTATTTCCCTAGGTACTATAGCAGAGGCAAAGCTTTGCTTGCTGTAATGAAATCCTTGGGGACGCTATTAAGCTTTCCAGAAGAATATTCTTTTGTGAGAGGAAATGATCTGTCAGAAGAAGCAGTAGCATCAGGAACCTTATCATCACTTGGACATATTAGGGCAGAGATGGAATGAAATAAGTTCATTAGAAAGAACTGGGTCATGAGGAGTTCAAGGACATCTGCTCCTGAACTAAAAAGAGACAAGGGTCAGCAAAATGGATCACTGGGTGAAAGTGCTTGATTCACAAGCCTGGCCACTCGAGTTTGATACCCAAAATCCAAGGTGGGAGAAGATAGCTAACTGACTTCTGAAATTTATCTTCTGGTCCCATGTACACCATAGTATGAGTATGTATGTGTGTACACATACACACATAATGCTGCTGCTGCTACTGATGCTAATAATGATGATGACAATAAACAGCGCTTAATGTAATTGTTTTCCCCCTTTGGATGTAGGTATGAAAATTTCCCCACAGAATTATGTGTCATGACAATTTGTTCCCAGTTAGTGACACTGTTTTGAGAGGTCAAGGAATATTTTTGATGTGGAATCTAGTGTGCAACCCCAGGCCCTAGGTGTAGGCTAACACTCTTTTTTCGCCTTGTGTTGTATGAACAAACTGTTCTATTGGAACTCTCCTTCAGCAGAGACTAAGTCACTTCAGTCACTGAAACTTCCCTACATTTGTGAACTGTGTCTCATGGACTTTGAGCCAAATAACAGCTTTCTACATTTAGGTGCTTCTAGACATTCTTTCATAGTTATGAGACAAGTGCCTGATACACAGTATATCTCAACCTTTAATGAGAGTATTTTGATCACATTTTCTCTTCCCCCAACTTCTCCTAGATCCTCTCTCCCTACCCACCCACCTGTATGGTACTTTTTCTTTCAAAAATACACTCCAAGAAACAAAAAATAATAAAAACAAAGAACCCACCCAAAATAAAAGACCAATCAGACAACAATGCCAAAGCACGATGAAACAAATGTCTACCAAAAAAATACCATTCAGTTTATTTTGGATAGGCCAAGTGCTCCTGGGCATTTGGCCTGTCCTGGTATGTGAGTGATATACACAGTAACACTGTGAGATACTCTGTATGCTATTGTGTAGTAGAAAGACAGTCATCAATATCGCCTAGCTACAAACACTATGACCTATGAGACTGGCCTGTCTGCAAGACATACTGGCACAACAATGTCACAAAGGTCATGGGAGTAACCAACCACTTTCTGACTGAATTTAAGGTCTACTCTGTGAGATGGAAACCATAACTGACAGTGCCATAGCAATAAAATTACTCTTTGACAGTGCTATCCACAGATCCATGTTTCACTCAGCCTACATCAGAGAAGCTTCTTGCAGTAGATAGTGATTAATGCATAATTCTATCTTGCCATGCACAGGTTGATTCTTGAGGTTAAGAAAATGTAAGATGCACTGTTTACTTAGCCATTGTTTTGTTTCAGGGAAGAGACATCATGACCATGGCAACTCATAAAGGAAAGAATTTAATTGGAGGTGGGGCTGTTCAGTTTCAGAGGCTTAGTCTGTGGAGCTGGTACAGTAGCTAAGAGCTATATCCTGATCCACAGGCAGAGAGAGAGAGAGAGAGAGAGAGAGAGAGAGATTAAGAAAGAGAGAGATGTAAAGGGAAAGAGAGGGGGGGGCATGGAGTGAGGAAGAGAGAAATGGAGGTGGGGCTGGCACAGCTTTTGAAACTTCAAAGCCCACCCAAGTGACAAGTTTTTTTTTTTTTTTTTTTAAAGCAAGGCCATATTACTTAATCCTTGTAATCCTTTGAAACTGCTCAACGCCACTCCCTGGTGACTAAGCATGTAAATATATAAGACTAAGAGGGCCAGTCTTATTCAAACACTGCAACTGTTTATCAGTAATTCACTCAGTGTGCTTCATAGACCTCAGCTTCCACCCCACCTGGGAACTTACTAACATCTCAGTTCTCCGGTTGGACTGCAACCTTTCTCAATCTATAGATGTTCTTGTAAGATCAATGCTCATGTTTTCATGTATGAAATATTCGATAAATAAAATAATATAAAGATTATAGTCTAATAAGTTTCCAAGTGATTTTCATTCAAAAAATAAAAGTTATATATATATTCATGCCCCCCTGCTGCCATTCATATTAAAACTTCTGAGCTCAGAAAGTTGCAATTCTCATATATTCCCAGGTCATGTTGGTGCGGTTGGTACATGGGCCACACATTAACAACCACTGAGAAAACTCAGAAGGCCCAGGGGTACTGTTCCTTCAGTGTTGGGAGTCCATGGAGAGTCTGTGTTGTAAAAGTTGTTATTTAAGCCCCAGATTTGCTGCTGTAAGATCTCCTACCTGAAGGAGACCAGTAAAGGAAGACACAGCTCAATAATTATGGTATAAATTGCATGCCTGGATTGGGCAGATTTACCACTATACTACTCTAATCCCCGGCTATGAGATCCCTTATAACTTGCAGTTTTATCCAGGCCGCATGGTTGTCCAGCTCCGTCATTGGCTTCCTTCTACCTCCGGCTTCCTTCTGCTTCAATTTCCTCCTGCTGCTGCCTCTCTCTTCTCCCTCTGCTTCTGCTTTCTCCTTCTGCATCTCCCAATGACTTCCTTCTCTTCTCCCCTGCTCTGCCTTTTATATCAAATTCCTCTCACTCTCTCCTCCCCTAAGCCTTTTTCTCCACCTCCCCTTCTACTGCCCAATCTCTGGCTCTAGTCTTTATTTTACAGGTTTTAATTGGACAGAAGGTTTACAAGATGTCGTCTGTGTACAGATTCAATCATCCTCTGCAGCCCTCCCAGAAGGGTGGAACTAGGATCAAAACACAAGCCTGGGGCTATCCACAACATTGATTCAATCCTCCTCTGGAGCCCCTCTCAGGGGGGTGGAACTAGGATCAAAATACAAAGCTGGGGCTATCCACAACACGTCTGTACAGGTAGGTGCTTGGAGAACAAGCAGTCTGGAGACAGGCCAAGATGAGGAAGTGCCCTAAATGGTATTATGGACATCAAAGTTCTGACAGGTCCCTGGAGACAATAAATTTATTTGAATCTAAAAGAGCACAATGACTTAACTTATCTCTAAGTCATAAGTTTTAAAACAGTGAAATTGCAGTGTTATAGGCATGGATGAGTATGTACAAGGTAGTCTCCTCGATGGGTATTCCAGATGCATGTAAGTAGATAAAAGGCTGAGTGATGCTTTCTTCTCACCAATGAGGGTACTAATGCAGTGGGCTGGGGACAAACTCACTTTTCTTAGTCCTTTTCAGTAAAGGAAGGCAGGCATTTGACTGTGAAACTGTAATGGAACTTTCCGTTCTGAAGTGGAATATCTGCCTTTACCTCCTTTCACCAAAATACCAAGACTGAAGTATTTCCAGTGCCTCTGGAGAGTGACTTTTAGAACACTTCAAAGTATATCTTCCTTCTCAGAAGTGTCTGTTCATAGGAATTCAGTCCAGCCCCAGAAACAAAGGTCCCCAAGGATATTCTGGCCAAATCCTCCATTAGGATAAAACTTTGAGAGACAGGAATATTCCAGAAAAAAAAAAAAAAAAAGAAAGAAAAAGGCTTTGAGTCTCCCTTTCAGGGAGACATCTAATCTGAATCATATGTAGGGAAGCCCCAGTGTTCTCTGATATTCTAAATGATTATCTTCAAGTAGATATCATCTTTCTTCCCCCTGGAATCCTGTTTCTCCTAGACTGTAGCTAACCTTTTAGATGGCATTGTTCTTTATTCTTTAAGAGACACACAGGTGGAGGAAAAGTAAATAAATACTGGTTTTGAAGCTGGTGGATTTAAAACTACACTCTTATGTCCCACCCACTGTGGTTCTCACCAGGTTTGACTTTTCTTTCATTCAATCAAGTACTTTACTCATGTGTGAAAGTTAAGATGGCAGTTCAATGCTTGTGAACATGTTTTTTCTCTTTATTGGAAGTAGCTCTAGGATATTTATGCCTTATTGACAAAAAACCTGTGTTGTTTGTCAGTAAGCTTTTCATACATGAAGAACACACATAGCATAAGTAGCTTGTGGAAGAAGATAGAATTATAATATTATCCCACATGAGAATTTGTTTTCTTTCAGGATACAGAGAGGACATGACAACTGTAGCTTAAATGTTTCTACTTGAAATCATTGATTAAAACTGTTTCCTGAACTGGGCCTTCTTGCTGAAGTGAGATTTGGAATTTAGGACCTGAAAAGTTAATATTCTGCTTCTTAAAGCATTCCCAGAAAAATATTTTTTGAATTAGTATTAAAGCATCAAAATAACACCAGTCCTGTTTTTTGGTTGATTACCCCCTAGAAGACAATAAATTTGGATAACATGACAGTGGACTCTCTTTTTAATGATTGAAAGCAAATAAAATATACTTAGATAAATCAATGAAAAGACACACTAATATAATTTGCATTTACAATATGGTTCTCAGTGAGACATGGTGATGTGTTTTTGTAATACCAGAACTCCAAGGACTAAAGCAGTTGAGCTGTGAGTTTGAGATCAGACTGGACAACATTAGTGACCTCAAGGCCACCCCATGCAATATAGTGAAGTCCTGTCTCAAAAACAAACAAACAAACAAACAAACAAAAAAACAAAATCAAAACAAATACACAGTAGAGTTTAGTTCAACAAACATCTGTTGAATATCTATTATATTCTAGCTATAGGTGAGTCAAGATGAATATAAAACACGATTCCTATTCTTAGTTAATCCCGGGTAAGTGGTTAGAGGAACAAACATAAATAATTCAAGGAGAAAACAGGACGCTAAGTGTATAATAGGCAATGCATAAAATTCTGAGCCCATAACCTTTGCAATCCTGATTCTTTATTCTTGCTTTAATTTTGTATCTTTGAGTAATTATTTTACTTCATTCAGCAACTTGTTTTGTTATTTTGAGACAAGCTGGACGGCTATGATCTTGGATTGGCTTGCCTCCATTTTCTGAGCACTAAGAGGATAGACATTTATCTCATAAGACTTTTCTCTTCTCTAACACAAAGTAGATATTCAGACTAAAGGTAAGACAAAATGTGTTTTTATGAATGGAAGTTTACTTAATAGTATACAAGATAGGACTCTAGGCTGTGAAAGTAGTATTTTCAAAGGTATAGTGTATAGAGACTCTAAGACCCAATAGAGGTGTAAGTAACAGTGTCATTTATGTTTGGTAGAATTTTGTCACTCTTAACTAGCAGTCCCAACTAACCTGGAACCTCAAGATCTCTCAGAATCTGAACCACTCACCAGGCAACATACTCCAGCTGATCTGAGGCCCCTGACACATATATATAGCAGAGGAGTGCCTGGTATGACCTCAGTGAGAGAAGATGTACCTAACCCTTGAGCGGCCTGAGGCCCCAGGGAATGGGAAGTCCTGGTAGGGTATGTGTGTGTGGGGTGTGGGAGTATCCTCTTGGAGATGAGGGGAAGGAAGAATAGAATGAGGAACTGTCAGAGGGAAAACTGGATGGAGATAATGACTGGGCTATAAAAAGAATAATAACAATAATAATAACAATAATAATAATAAATAAAACATAAAAAATGCCCATGACAAGCAGCCTGTATCAGAGGTTCTCAACCTATGAGTCTCAACCATCAGAAAACATCTAATTTCCAATCGTATTAGGAACTTCCAGTCATAAATTTATTTTTTCTACTACTTCATAACTCTTAAGTTTGCTACTGAGCAGTGTCTCAGTTCCTAAGATCATCAGGAATATGTGCTTCCCAATGGTCACTACCAAAGCTTGAGAACCACTGGCATATTGACAGAAAACAATCTAATTTTTTTCACAGATTGGATGTTTCAACTCATGAGCCTTTGGCTCAGTAACTTTGGATATTTTGTAGCACATCATGACAGGAAGATATGACAGAGGAAAACTACCTCATAGCCAGAATGGAAAAAAGGAAGCAGGAGTGAACAAGATGTTACCGCTCTCACCAGTCACACTCCCAATGACCTGGAGGGTTCTCATTAGACTTGACCTATCAAAGACCCCTCTGCTTCCCTGTAGACGGAGTTGGAAGAAGCTGTTAATACATGGACTTTTCTGGAGTCTTCCAGATGTCAAATTAGATGATACTTGTATCATTCTGTGGGAAGTTATGGGAGATGATTCTGGAAAAGAGGGAGCTCATTCCTTAGGAACTTACATTATGTTTGGATACAAAGTTTGGATTTGAGGCTCCAGCCCAGCCCAGAGAATGGTAACCAGCTTTTGGAAGAATGACTTTTGTTTTGTCTCCATAATACATGATTTCAAAATAAGACCATTATACCTAAATACTTCATTTCTTGCTTCTTTAAAAATTTTCTATGATGAGTCTATGTTTTCTTACAGAAATAACTGTTTGGGGATAATGTTAGTCCTGTGATGTCACAACACATAAACCACCTGCTCAAAATGATATGGGCTTCTTGTCCATGGAGAAAGCACATGCCACCTTCTCAGGATAAACATCACTAAGCCTGGAACAACTCTTTTACTTCCTAAAGACCCTACATTCCCTTGAGTAGACTGAATCTGAACAAGCTGTTAATAATAGACCTGCAGGGAGTATTCCATGTCTCCTATACAGACAGTTCCATTGCGGTGTCACTTTGTAACAAGTAATTTGAGATGAATCTGGAAAAACAGCAAGGTACATTTCTTAAGAACTTACTAAACCCCTCAAATTGTTGTGATGACCAACCCTAAAGACTTCAATCATTATTCAACTACTGTTGGATAGGATGGAGAAAAGAGAAACTTGGATTGACTGCTGGTTGGAGTGCAAATTAGTATACCTATTATTGGTAATCAGTATGGAAGTTCCTCAAAAAATCAAAGCTAGGACTTAGATATGACCAAGCTACATTGGTCCTGAGTACATGGACTTCGTATCTTACCACAGAGACACATGCACACCCATGTTTATTGCCGGTCTATGCTCAATAGCCAGGAAGTACAACCAGCCTAAATGTCTATCTGTTGGGCCATGGAAGGGTTGCCATTGGCCTAGAACCCTGAGATTGAAGGTGGGTGGCCACGCCCCAAAACCCAGGCTGCTCCATTTCACCTGTGAACTTCAGTCATGTAAGACACGGGTAAGGGCATGCCTAAGAGCCCTTTGCCTTGAGATTTGCATGTTAATGAGGCCGGGGGACATAGGTAATTAAATCTCCTCCCTTGTCCAGCCCCTTTCCTATATAAGGGAACTCCTCCTGGCTTTTGGGGGTGGGGAGCGCACCAGATTCACCATTTTCGTCAATAAAACTACTTCATGGAAGTGCAGTTCGAGTGTCTTTTGGGCCTACTTCTATGACTCAGCAAACATCACAACCATGTGAGAACTACAGCGCCCCAGGCAGGAAGTGCTCCAAACCCAGGCCTCTGCTTCAGGTCTGAATCCTGCGCGTGAGACCCTGCTACAGTCGCGGGCCTCCTCGGGAGGCTTGGGGCCGACTGGACCCTGCCTGCGTTTTTGTCCCACATCTATCCACAGATGAATGGATAATTAAAATGTGGCATCATATAACCCTGGGATATATTCAGCCATGAAGAAAATTGAATCATGACATTTACCAAAATATGGTATATCTAGAAGGTATAATATTAAGAAAGGTCACACAAGTTGAGAAAGACAAAAACCACATGTTCTTACTCATACCCTAATCCTAACCTATCACACACACACACACACACACACACACACACACACCCCACAAAGGCAATCTTGGGCAAAGTCTAAAAATATAGCAAGAAAACCAATGGAATGTTACATTGAGTGAAGAGGAGAACATAGGAACATTATGGGCATGAAAGAAAAAGAACTCTGGGGCAGAGGGTATTATATAGGGTGGTATTGGTGGTGGTGGTAGTAGTGGTGGTGAGGGCATAGTGGGGAGAACTGATACTAAAATCTGGTTTCCTAATAGGTTTTTGATTGTGTCAATAAAGACAGCAGAAGCTAATTGCTGGGCAAAGAAACCTAGGACTTCCAGGGAGAAGAGAAGGGTCACAGGAAGAGTGGCAGTCTTTTCAGCCAGGCTTTGGAAGGAGGCACACAAACACCATGTTAAGGCCTCAGGCACCTAGGTTGTGTAGCCTCCACTGCAGATAGGGGCTAAGCAGCTTTGCAGGAGCTGTTAGTTGATAAGATTAGGGCAGGATATTCTTCTCCCAGTCATTGGGTTATCTGGCCAGTTTTAAAATAATAAAAACTGAAGGTCTTTCTGCTGGGGCAGACTCCTATCTGGTCTGCACCTGAGAAAACACCATATCCTGACCCATCCTAGAGGGTCGATCCACTGCATTCAGAGCAGTGGGTAAGAACACTCCTCAACAACCCAAGGACCAAGAGTTGCAGCTGGGACCTGGTGCATTTGGGACTCATCACCCACCAAAACCCAACCCTCTGTAATACAACTCCCCTTCCAACCCCTCTACTTGATCCTTTCTGCTGGGGCAGACTCCTAGCTGGCTTGCTCCCTTGAAGACACCATATCCTGACCCATTGGCACAGATTCCTTCCGGTCTGAACCAATGCCCTGAGCAGATCTTGGATTGGATGCTCTGCATCCAATCTGACAATACTCAGAGGAAGATGGACTCCCAGGAGCTCTAGCAGGCTCAGGATCATAGAATTTCAGGATCCCAGAGGTAGCCTGGCTCCAAGGAGATCTCACACCCAAGATCTCTGGGTCAAAGGATCATAGAGACAGTTGGACTCTGAAGAGTCCTGACACAACAAAGATAATAGAGGAGATAGGCTCCCATCAGAGACAGTGAATGCAGGTAGTATTAGAGAAACCAGATGTCAAAAGGCAAGTGTAAGAAGATAGGCAAAAGAAACCAAGGCTAAAAAGCATTATCAGAACCCAGTTCTCCCACCATTTGCAAGTCCTGGATACATCACATTGGAAAAGTAAGATTCAGATTTAAAATCACTTCTTATGATGATGATAGAGGACTTTAAGAAGGACATAAATAACTCCCTTAAAGAAATACAGAAGAACACAGGTAAACAGGTAGAAGCCCTTAAAGAGCAAACAAAAATATCCCTTTAAGAATTACAAGAAAACACAACCAAACAGGTGAAGAAATTGAACAAAACCACCCAGGATCTAAAAATTGAAGTAGAAACAATAAAGAAATCTCAAAGGGAGACTACCCTGGAAATAGAAAACCTAGGAAAGAGATCAGGAGTCATAGATGCAAGCATCGCCGACAGAATACAAGAGATAGAAGAAAGAATTTCATGTGCAGAAGAAACCATAGAAAACATTGACACAACTGTCAAAGAAAATGCATGATTTGTAAAGTTCCTAACCTAAAACATCCAGGAAATCCAGGACACAATGAGAAGACCAAACCTAAGGATAATAGGTATAGATGAGAGTGAAGATTCGCAACTTAAAGGGCCAGTAAATATCTTCAACAAAATTATAGAGGAAAACATCCCTAACCTAAAGAAAGAGATGCCCATGAACATATAAGAAGTCTACAGAACTCCAAATAGACTAGACCATGTAGGAAATTCTTCTTATCACATAATAATCAAAACATCAAATGAACAAAACAAAGAAAGAATATTAAAAGCAGTAAGGGAAAAAAGACAAATAATATATGAAGGCAGACCTATAACAATTACACCAGACATCTCACCAGAGACTATAAAAGCCAGAAGATCCTGGACAGATGTCATACAGAACCTAAGAGAGCACAAATGCCAGCCCAGGCTACTATACCCAGCAAAACTCTCAATTACCATAGATGGAGAAACCAAGATATTCCGTGACAAATCAAAATTTACACAATATCTTTCCACAAATCCAGCACTACAAAGGATAATTGATGGAAAACTTCAACACAAGGAGGGAAAGTACAACCTACAAAACCAAGAAAGTAATCTTCTTCCAACAAATGCAAAAGAAAATAGTCATACAACATAACAAAACTTAACAAAAATAACAGGAAGCAACAATCACTTTTCTTTAATATCTCTTAACACCAATGGACTCAATTCCCCAATAAAAAGACATAGAGTAACAGACTGGATATATAAACAAGACTCAGCATTTTGCTGCATACAGGAAACACACCTCAGTGACAGAGACACTACCTCAGAGTAAAAGGATGGAAAACAATTTTCCAGGCAAATGGTCCCAAGAAACAAGCTGGAGTAGCCATTCTAATATCAAATAAAATCGACTTTCAACCAAAAGTTATCAAAAATGTAAGGAAGGACATGTCATACTCATCAAAGGAAAAATCTACCAAGATGAACTCTCAATTCAGAATATCTATGTTCCAAATGCAAGGGCACCCACATTAATAAAAGAAACTTTACTAAAGCTCAAAGTACACATTGTACTTTACACAATAATAGTGGGAGACTTCAACACTCTGCTCTCATCAATGGACAGATCATGGAAACAATCTAAACAGACACAATGAAATTAAGGGAAGTTATGGACCAGATGGACTTAACGGATATCTATAGAACATTCATCCTAAAACAAAAGAATATGGTATCTTCTCCAAAATAGATCATATAATTAACTGGTCACAAAACAGGCCTTGACAGATACAAGAAGATTGAAATAATCCCATGCATCCTATCAGATCACCAAGAACAAAGAATGATCTTCAATAACAACAAAAACAATGGAAAGCCCACATACACGTGGAAACTGAACAACGCTCTATTCAATCATAACTTGAACAACGCTCTATTCAATCATAACTTGGTCAAGGAAGAAATAAAGAAAATAAGGACTTTTTAGAATTTAATGAAAATGAAGGCACATTATACCAAAACTTATGGACACAATGAAAGCAGTGCTAAGAGGAAAACTCATAGCTCTGAGTCCCTATAAAAAGAAACTGGAGAGAGCATACACTAGCAGCTTGACAACACACCTGAAAGCTCTAGAACAAAAAGAAGCAAACACACCAAAGAGGAATAGATGGCAGAAAATAAACTCTGGGCTGAAATCAACCAAGTAGGAACAAAAAGAACTAGATAAAATATCAAGAAAACCAGGAGCTGGTTCTTTGAGAAAATCAACAAGATAGATAAACCCTTAGCCAAACTAACCAGAGGGCACAGAGACAGTCTCCAAATTAATAAAATTATAACTGAAAAGGTTGACATAACAACAGAAACTGAGCAAATTTAAAAACTCATCATATCCTACTACAAAAGCCTATACTCAAGAAAACTGGAAAATCTGGATGAAATGGAGAATTTTCTAGACAGATACCAGGTTCCAAAGTTAAATCAGAATCAGATTACCATCTAAACAGTCCCATAACTCCTAAAGAAATAGCAGCAGTCATTAAAAGTCTCCCCACCAAAAAAAGCCCAGGACCAAATGGTTTTAGTGAAGAATTCTATCAGATCTTTAAAGAAGACACAATACCGATTCTCTTCAAACTATTCCACAAAATAGAAACAGAAGGAACACTACTCAATTCATATTATGAAGCCACAATTATGCTCATACCTAAACCACACAAAGACCCAACAATGAAAGAGAACTTCAGACCAATCTCCCTTATGAATATCTATGCAAAAATACACAATGAAATTCTCACAGACGAATCCAAGAACACATCAAAACAATCATCCATTTTGAACAAGTAGGCTTTATCTGAGGACTGCAGGGATGGTTCAATATAAGAAAATCCATCAGCGTAATCCATTGTAAAAACAAACTCAAAAGGGGAAAAAAATCCCAGAAGATCATCTCACTAGATGCTGAGAAACATTTGACAAAACTCAACATCCTTTCATGGTAAAAGTTCTGGAAAGATCAGTAATTCGAGGCTCATATCTGAACATAGTAAAAGGAATATACAGCAAACCAGAAGCCCACATCAAACTAAATGGAGAGAAACTTGAAGCAATCCCACTAAAATCAGGGACTAGACAAGGCTGCCCACTCTCTTCCTACCTATTCAGTATAATCCTCCAAGTCCTAGCCAGAGCAAAAGGAGGTCAAAGGGATACAAGTTGCAAAGGAAGAAGTCAAAATATCACTATTTGCAGATGATATGATAGTATACTTAAGTGACCCCAAATTTTCCACTAGAGAACTCCTAAACTTGATAATCAACTTCACCAAAGTGGCTGGATATAAAATTAACTCAAACAAATCAGTAGCCTTCCTCTACTCAAAGGATAAACCGTCTGAGAAAGGAATTAGGGAAATGACAACCTTCACAATAGTCACAAATAATATAAAATACTTTCCCCTGTGCCCAAGCAAGTGGAAGATTCATATGACAAGAACTTCAAGTCTCTGAAGAAAGAAATTGAAGAAGATCTCAAAAGATAGAAAGATCTCCCATGCTCATGGATTGGCAGGATTAATATAGTAAAAATTGCCATCTTGCCCAAAGCAATCTACACATTCAATGCAATCCCCATCGAAATTCCAAATCAATTCTTCGTAGAGATAGAAAGAGCAATTTGCAAATTCATTTGGAATTAACAAAAAACCCAGGATAGCAAGAACTATTCTCAACAATAAAAGAACTTCTGGGGAATCACCAACCCTGACCTCAAGCTGTACTACAGAGCAATAATGATTAAAACTGCATGGTATTGGTGCAGAGACAGGCAGGAAGATCAATGGAATAGAATTGAAGACCCAGAAATGAACCCACACATTTATGGTCACTTGATCTTTGACAAAGGAGCTAAAACCATCCAGTGGAAAAAGGACAGCATTTTCTTTTCTTTCGTTTTTGTTTTCTTTTTATTGGAAATTTTATTTACATTTCAGATGTTTTCCCCTTACCCCCTCCCTCCCAGGAACTACCTATCCCTTCCCCTCTCCTGTTGCCTCTATGATGGTGTACCCCCTCCACCCTCCCCTGTACCTCACCTCCCGACCCTCGAATACCACCCCCCCCATGACGTCCAGCCTTCATGGGACCAAGGATCTCTTCTCCCATTTATATATAGCTCCCTTGCATATATAGCTGAAGCCATGGGTCCCTCCCTTAGCACTCCCAGGCTGGTGGTTTAGACCCTGGGGGCTCTGGTTGGTTGGGATTGTTGCTTTCCTCATGGTGTCGCGAATCCTCTCAACTCCTTCAGTCTTCACTCTATCTTCTCCATTGGGAACCCCATGATCAGTTTAATGGTAAGCTGTGAGCATCTGCCTCTGAATATGCCAGACTCTTGCAGACCTCTAAGGAGACAGCTATATCAGGCTACTGTCAGCATGTACTTTCTGACATCCACATCAACCTCTACCTTTAGTGACTGCACATAGGATGGATATCCAGGTGGAATGGTCTGTAGACGGTCCCTCCTTCAGTTTCTGTCCTGCACTGTGACTCCATATTTGCACCCTTGAGTATTTTGTTACTCCTTCTAAGAAGGACTGAAGCCCCCCCTACTTGGGCATCATTCTTCATGAGCTTTATGTGGTCTGTGAGTTGAATCTTGGGTATTTCAGGCTTCTGGGCTAAAATCCAATAATCAGTGAGTGAATACCATGTATGTTCTTTTGTGATTGGGTTGCTTCACTCAGGATGATATTTTCTAGTTCCATCC